>CM039729.1:6862683-7465778 GCA_022539455.1 Dendrobium nobile | reverse complement strand
AAGGGGTACTAAGTGAGCCCATTAATGATTCGTGAGTCAGCTCGAGTTTGACTTGAGGAATGGTTTGTGAGCCGAATTCGATGAGCTAACGAGTCAAATTTGAGCTAATCCTGACTCAACTCTTTAGTTCGTGAGCCGGCCGGCTCATTTAAAAAAATATTAATGTAAAAATATACTTAAAATATATTAGCATTTAAGATTTAAAAATAAGATTATTAAGATGTTTATAAATTATATCTCACTTATTATATTAATTGATTATTTATATATTTTCCTCTAAAATTTTCATTTATTTTTACCGTTTTAATTTAATAATTGATTGAATCATAGTTATTTTTTATCTTTCATAAAAAATGAGCAAAACTTAGTAGAAGAAAGCTCTAATCAATCTCAAGCATTTACGATGAGTTGCATTTGATCAATGGCTTCCGATTATATTAGACTTTGGTCATTACTATGCAAGCCATGTCATCTCATCATAATTTCATTATATAAGGGTGTGACTTAAATCATTTATAAAATATTTATGATAAATTCATGAATGATCTAGGGATTTTTAAATTACAATAACAAATGCATCCTCGTTCTACCTATTCATAAAGTAATGCAATATTGTCATAAAATTGTAATCAAGTCAACTAACGCAAACTATAAACTTTCAAGTAGTTGGGAGTCTTTCCAATATAAACAGGGGAAACTATGAATCAAATAAGAAAATGAAGATAACTAAAATCAGACCAACGTCCAGATGAACTTCAACAATAGCGGAATATTTACCTTTCAGCAATATACAAACAATCGGCTTTCGATCGATCGTTTAGAAATTACGAGAACCTCAAGAATCCCAAAAATCAAAAGAAGAAAGAAGAAAATTTTATTGAGCCCTAGACAGTGGGCATTCAACATTCAAAGGATTAAGGCCAGTGATTAAAAGTATTTTACCTGTTGCGGCCATCGTGATTGTCGATGTAGTAGCAACGATCACCGAGAATTAGGAATGGTAAATGAAGATGACGCGCATAGGCCATAGGCATTCGACGAAGGAGGCGAATAGTTGAATATGAGCAAGATGAAAGAACAAGAAGAAGCGGGCAAGATAACATATCTCACGATTTCGCTGTTCCAGCCAAATCACTTTGTTAATTAGCACAAAAAGAGAAAATGTCCTGATAAATATTTCTTAAGGCACTTAAATAAATGTGTCTTAATATATGTCCTTAAAAGTTGATTTTTTTATAGTGTCTAGAAGCCCTTTGTAACAAAACCAAATGCACATGAAAAACTTCAATCACTCAAGAATGGTTCGATGGCATGATCAGAAAGAGGAGTAACTAAAGACATGTGATGTTCATCATTGACGTACACTAAAGATGAATTAATGATTAATACAAACAAATTTTATTTTGAGTAAAAATGAATAATTAGTTAGATTAACTTAAAATAAATATTAGGTTAAGCTATGTAACCTTTTAAGAAAATCAATTTGTGTTAGCTTATTTGATCATGGCTATACCCATTGAATCTATACATTTAACCTTCAAAGATGCTAGCAAATCTACTAGTAGTATTCGCTTCAAACCTCCTCACTAGATGTAAAACAGTAAAAAGCACTACTATTAAAACAGGCTTTCACAGTACTTTTCTACTCTACAACAACGATTAAAATACATACTATTTTGATTTGCAACGATTTTTAAACCGTTGCACATTTGTCGTATTTGTTATCGCTGCAAGCAGCTTCCGCACGCTCTTTAACACATATGTCGTATTTGTTATCGCTGCAAGAAGCTTCTGCACGCTCTTTAAATTGCTACAATTCAATAATAGAGTTTTATAATAAAGTAGCTTCCGCAGTGCTCTTTAAATCGCTACAATAATAGAGTTTTATAATAAATTGGCTAAGGTGACAGCTACGATGATGGATTCGACTGTGGGTCTCCGAAAGGATTCCGCTCGTGAGGTTCGAATGCAAAGGGTACGATCACACTATCCCGTAGGACAAAATGGTCGTAGGCCTTTACACTCGGCACAAGCAGGCCAATGGAAGAGCAGATGGAGTTATAGATACGATTAGCCATGGAGGATAGCGGCTTTCACCTACCAACCTCGATGGATAATAATATCTATAACCCAAAAGTTCACGAGATTTCCCCCATTCGATACATCAGCATTGGATAGGGTTTATTTGATTGTGGGGATCAGTTTCCTACGGGCGCAAGCCCCCGTAGTTAATTACATCTTAGATCTCAATCTAAGAAAACTCTCGATTAAGGATGTTGGATTATTCACTTCTTGATTTGGTTCACAGATAAGTTCCTAAGTTCTATTCCAAATAGTCTCTTCTATCTACCCTTAGTGATGATTAGACATTTTTGAATGAATAAAGATATGATTAAAATTTTGAGTTTAGAAGATCAAAATTTGGATTACTACCCTAAGAGAAACGACTGACTCAAAACACAGATGAAAGGAAACACACTGAGGGGTGTACAACCTGGACTTATGCTTGCCTGGAGTGAGCTGCCAGCTAACATCCTAAACACAATCAATCGCCTTATATGTATACAAGATAGGAAAGCTCTCTCCTAGAAAGTCAAGGAATCATAATTCAAGAGGTTTCAATCAGTGACTCTATAATATGCAGAAGGATATACCTAACGTCATGTATGATGCAAGAAACGGATACGAAATATTCCTAGATCTATTGATGTGATGCATGTATGTAAGTGAAGCATAATGTGAGGTAAGGTGTGTAAAAATAAATGCATGCATGACATTCAGAGTACAGAAGAAGTAAGTAAACACACCCTAAGGGTACCCTCCAGGCAAGGTACCCGCACAGAAAAGCATTCAAACGGTGCCCACTGGCACAAATAGGTGGCCTACTCTACAGGCCTAAATGACCCTAATGGTCTCTAAGGCTCACAAAATAAAAATAAAATAAAAAAAAGGGGGGGGGGGGTATCGTACCCAAAACTGAAAAAGGCCAAAATCCTAGCGATGCCCACTTCGTGTGGGAAAACAACGATGCCCAATGGCACAAGTAGGTGGCCTACTCTACAGGCCTAAATGACCCTAATGGTCTCTAGGGCTCACAGAATGGGGCAAGCTTTGACCTATAGAGCCAAAGCTTCGTTAGTGAACTAATCTAAGGCTGGCTACCTAAACATGATAGAATACCTATTAACAAGATGTGTGTGATGTGTAGCAGTTTCGATATATAACTAAAAGTTTACTTTACAAGTTGCAGAGATTATACCTAACTGTGGCGCTGCCACTTAAAAGCTCCAAACGAGCAAACTATCCGCTGAATCTCAACCATGCATGCCCCAATGTACCTCGCAAGACAATAAGACAAAAACAAACATAGGATGAGAGTAAGCACCATTCAAAGAGAATCATAATTAAGCAATAATTAATTCAGAAATAATTGATATTTTCGATGGTAGCATGCATATCTAATACATGAAAAGAAAGCATAAGGGTGCCACGTGTAAACAAGAGACATACATAAGCAATTACGAACAATCATTAAAGTAAAGACATACATGATAAAATTCGAGATAAGAATGCGTACAATCATCATATGGCTTTGAATTGGGTCTCCATATACTTATGATTAAGCATAAAATTAAGGATGTCACATGGCCTAGTTATAAATATTCACACTTACACGACATCAAATGTATATATAGGTGTTATTGCAATGTACTTAACCCATTCATGAATTATGCTTGCGAGATATATGTTGTAGTTAAAACATAACACAACTTTAACATGACTAAATGTTTGACTTAAATACATTAACATTACTAAAATCTACAAATGAATATACATTGCACATAATCATGTTATTCATTAAGATTGAACCTATGCACTATTTGGAGCCTGAATACATAAATTTAATAAACACATTGGCATGAGTAACTTGGAGCACAAAAAGATATATCTCTTAAATCAATTGGTGAAGGAGCTGCTGCAAGCATCATTAATTATAATATCATTCATATTATTATGGCTTTTCATGCATAAAAGTTCAAGTTATTTCACGATATAGAGAAATACATATATACTCTTAGAAGTCATTGGTGAAGGGGAAGGATATTTGGAATATATAAATTCTTAGGATTTTAGATTAAAGCAATGAGACAAACAACTGAATATTCCACAGTCACACTATAACTTGACATGAATAATTGCATTAATTTAATCAACTAATAAAAGAGATATTTATGCATCGCCTATTTTAAGAGGGGCTTCAAGATGAAATTAGTGACATCACTTTTTTTATTGAATAAAATCCTATGTATGTATTCTCATCAATGTGTATTTATAAAAAAAAAATTATAATTAAACAAAACTATTGGAATGACGTAAGGGGGAAAATATATATATCACTTCAAATATAACTATAAATAAACTCAATTACTACACAACTAAAATCTATGTCAAATTAGTGTAGCAGAAATTCTATTTCACCATGATTATATCTCAAAGAAAAAAAAATTTATGATAAGAGATTAGCAAAGAGTTATATGTCTTAAAATAATAATAATAACAATAATAACAATAATAATTTTTTTTTAGATTTTTATTAAATACTAATTATATACAAAAGAGCAACGAAGAACTTTCTATGTAAAGTTTGGTTGAACAATCAGGTATGTGAATGTTTTCGATCGCAAGCTAATTGAAAAAAACTTAGTCTCAAGTATAACTATCTGAAAATTCAAGAAATTAATGTATAAATAATTCTTAATGAAGATAATTAATTAGCTTGTTAATGAATTAAAAAAAAAAGGTATAATAATAAAAAAATAATTTTAACAATGTTGATTTACTTTATAAAATAGAATTCCACCAATACATTCTCCAATGAAGTACTCAGATTGATAGAGCTCTGGTATGATGATTTTATAACTAAAGAGAATATATTTATTAAGGATAAACAAGAGAAGGTTCGTATCTTGTAAGTGAAAAAAAATTTTTTTTTTCTATTTTCGATTATAGATTTACCTCTCCCATTATTTTTCGAGCACTCTCTACAGAATATAAACACACACACAAAATTTGTCTACCATTGATAACCGACGATTCAATTGGTATTTGGTTGTAGAAATATGAAAATATTCAAAATATTACGATAATCAAATTGTCAATAACTCAACATTATTCTCCGTTTTTGTCAAATATTTATAAATGAAGTTTTGATTTATACTTAAGATTTTTTTTTTAATTCATCAAATAGCCATCAAATTTCAGAACGAATAAAGAATAAATAAATAACTAAAATAGTGGCAATACTGTAGCAATTAGGCCAAATAAGATAATAGTAGAAATAGTATGAAAGCATAGAAATGGAACTTCTACAATCCACGTGCAAAGATGTCATCATTACAATGTAAGATATGCTGAGATATTGTGTCCATTGCAAAAGAAATCATGGGTAGCTAAATGAATATTAAAATATTATCTAATAGACTTCTTTATACATGAGAAGTTAAGAGTTCTATTATATTTACAAAAGTGAACAATTGAAACTAAATATCTCACAGAAATAAATTCTAACAGCTTACTAATGCAGATTCAATGCAAAGGGTATGAGATACATCAGCAAAAGCCACCAAAATAGTCACGGGCTCCACTGCCGCTTCTAACATTTCCATCTTTTTTTTTTTTGAGCTGCTGTAACCGAAGAAGGGGAAGCCACCAACTTCCTGCTATTCTCTTTCATTAGCTCGGAGTGGCTTGAAAGGCCCTTGCCTGTACATGCAGTCATCGCATCGGCTACAGGCGGCCAACGGCGACCTTGGAGCTGGAGCGTTGCGAGAAGGAGAGGTGAGCAACTGTGTGTGGGAACTCGAGCGAGAGAGAATAGCCGGCTGTGGAATTCAGAGGAAGAACCAGCTAGGGCCGGCTGGAGTCCATCCCCCCCAATGAGTGTCATCCCCCCTTTTTTTTAACCTGAAAAATAAAAGGGCCAAGAAAAGCCAACCCAACCCCTCATCCAAGGGTTTAAATTTAACCTCTTTTTGATGCCCTAAATCTAAGGGTTAAAATCAAACAATATCATTAGCAAATTTA
This sequence comes from Dendrobium nobile, assembly GCA_022539455.1. Taxonomy (NCBI): domain Eukaryota; kingdom Viridiplantae; phylum Streptophyta; class Magnoliopsida; order Asparagales; family Orchidaceae; genus Dendrobium; species Dendrobium nobile. The sequence continues at coordinate 7,459,694 of CM039729.1, read as the reverse complement.
GGAAATGAAAAAGTAAAGTAAAAAAAATGAACTTGTATTTAAACTAAATATGTAAATAATAATAATAATAATAATTTAAATGAGATATTATCATATATTTTTATTGTATGATATAAACTTATTATTTCATAATCATATTTTAATTAAAATATAATTTATTATATTTATTTAATAAATAAATAAAAGGTATATTTTTATATTATATATATATTTGAAAATAATAATAGCAATAAAAATAAGAATCTCAACCTCTCCTTAACATGTATGAAATGGTGTACGATCCGGGTGCGAATGAACTCGTTGAATTTGTCTTGACGAGCCGGATGTACTCAAGCAGTCCATTTCGCAAAACAAAGTTATGATCAAAAGATATTGCACATGAAACGAACATGTGCGATAAAGACCCAAATGCATGAAATCACATCGAATCGTTATCGACCCAACCACATGTATTTTGAAACATGATAAGAGGGCAACATGTGATCAAAAGGAGTAAATCCTAAGGCTGACGACAAGCCGATGTAGCATACGCAAGGTGACCCTTCATCAACACAACGCTACAACATACGGGAAGGTGGATCAATATACAAAATGCAATACAAGATAGTGTACGTGACCGATGCCGAAAAGGAGGTCAACAAACACAACCCCAACATGTGCGGCAAACGACAAGTGAACCGTACGTGTTGGCGTTGACCTCCCTAACTCTAGGAAGGTACAACCAAAAAACCAATAAAGAAGTTCAATAGGTATTCAATCACACAACAATCATGCAATAAGTGTCCCACCATGCTATGCTCATACAATCATACAACGGTCACCCGAGTATGCAATCATGCAATCATATAATAATCACGCACACAATCACATAAGCATACAACAATCAATTAATCATGCAGCGATCACTTTATAATCACATGAGCATAAAACAATCAATCTGTCATACAATAATCACACAATAATGATATAATCACACAAGCATATAACAAATCAATCAATTGTGCAATGATCACACAATATTTATATAATCACATAAACATGCAAAACTCAATTAGTCATATAGTGATCACACAATAAAGATATAATCAAACATACATACAAAATTATGCACTGATCACACCAGCAAGCATACAAAAATCAATCAATTATGCACTGATCACACCACAATCATATAATCATGCCATAATCACACACTTATATAATAACCAATCAACATGAAATTATCACTTGATGATATGCTCATACAATCATGCAAAAGTAATCAAATCATGCAATGTTCATGCACCAATCATTTAGTCATACCGTACTCACTCAATCATGCAAACATGGTGGGACAGAAGAGAGAAAGAAACACAACATTCGCCTGACTAGAATGAAACGACGAACAAGGACAACTCGATTCTCACCTGACCAGATCAAAATAGTGAGAATGAGTTAAAACCTAACACTCACCAAACCAACCCATAACAGTTAGAAAGAGTGAGGAAAATAACTCAACAACCACTAGCGAAGTGAACAACCGCTCAAAGAGATAACAACCACTAAGAAAGCTCAACAACCAATAGGAAAGGCTCAACAATCACTAAGGAAGTGAACAACCACTCGACTGAGGGTCGAGGGTGAGAAAAGACAAGGGGCACTCTACGATCACTCGGTGCATACGCCGAGGTGATAAGAAGAAGACAAGGAAAGCACCTTCGCTCGGCCATAGGTCCTGAAACAGCGAAGTCCCTACCCGACCATAGGTCTGTCGGTAGGATAAAGTAGAAAAAGAACAGTCACCCGACCATAGGTCTGGCGGTGAAGAAAGAAAGCACCCTCGCTCGGCCATCGGCCCCGAAACAGCGAAGTCCCTACCCGACCATAGAGTCTGTCGGTGAAGAAAGAGAGCACCCTTGCTCGGCCATCGGCCCCGAAACAGCAAGGTCCCTACCCGGCCATAAGTCTGTCGGTAGGATAAAGCAGAAACGAAAGGATCACCCGACCATAGGGTCTGTCGGTGAAGAAAGAGAGCACCCTTGCTCGGCCATCGGCCCCGAAACAGCAAGGTCCCTACCCGGCCATAAGTCTGTCGGTAGGATAAAGCGAAAAGGAACAATCACCCGACCATAGGTCTGCCGGTGAAGAAAGAGTGCACCCTCGCTCGGCCATCGGCCCCGAAACAGCGAAGTCCCTACCCGACCATAAGTCTGTCGGTAAGATAAAGCGAAAAGGAACAGTCACCCGACCATAGGTCTGCCGGTGAAGAAAGAGAGCACCCTCGCTCGGCCATCGGCCCCGAAACAGCGAAGTCCCTACCCGACCATAGGTCTGTCGATAGGATAAAGCGAAAACTCAACAACCCCCTAACAGGAAAAGAAAACAGGGGGAATGAAGAGGTGGTGAAGTATGCCTCCCAGGGACTCTGTCGGGCACCCAACCAAAAGGCCCAATGTCCACCCGACCATAGGTCTGTCGGTGAGACAAAACAGGAAGCTCAACATCTATCCGAGTATAGGTCCGTCGGTAGAATGAAGAGAAAAGATCCACCTTTGCTCGGCCATTGGCCCCGAAACAGCAAAGTCTCTACCCGACCATAGGTCTGTCGGTAGAATAAAGGTAAGCTCAACAATCACCTGACCATAGGTCTATCGGTGAAGCGAAGGAAGGAAAGCACCTCTGCTCGGCCATAGGCCCCGAAACAGAAGAGTCCCTACCCGGCCATAGGTCTGTCGGTAGAATAAAGCGGAAAGAAACAATCACCCGACCATAGGTCTGTCGGTAAAGTGAAGAGGAAAGAGAGCACCCTCGCTCGGCCATAGGCCCCGAAACAGCGAGGTCCCTACCCGACCATAGGTCTGTCGGTAGGATAAAGCGAAAACTCAACAATCACCCGACCATAGGTCTGTCGGTAAAGTGAAGAGGAAAGAGAGCACCCTCGCTCGGCCATAGGCCCCGAAACAGCGAGGTCCCTACCCGACCATAGGTCTGTCAGTAGGATAAAGCGAAAACTCAACAACCCCCTAACAGGTAAAAGGAAACAGGGGGAATGAAGAGGTGGTGAAGTGTACCTCCCAGGGACTCTGTCGGGTAACCAACCAAAAGGCCCGATGTCCACCCGACCATAGGTCTGTCGATGGGATAAAATGGGGAGCTCAACATCTATCCAGCCATGGGTCTGTCGATAGAATGAAGAGAAAAGATCCACCTTTGCTCGGCCATAGGCCCCAAAATAGCAAAGTCTCTACCCGACCATAGGTCTGTCAGTAGAATAAAGGTAAGCTCAACAATCACCTGACCATAGGTCTATCGGTGAAACGAAGGAAAGAAAGCACCTCTGCTCGGCCATAGGCCCCGAAACAGCAGAGTCCCTACCCGGCCATAGGTCTGTCGGTAGGATAAAGTAGAAAAGAGGACAATCACCCGACCATAGGTCTGTCGGTGAAGTGAAGAGGAGTGTATCAAAAGGGGCTTCCTGAACAAAAGAAACCACAAATAACATCAAAGGGAAAAAATCTCTCCCACGGGTCTGTCCGTAGAAGAGCAATGACATGGAAAGAAGATCAACATTTATGCAAAATCAATGTAAAGATATCATGACATCAATATGAGAAAGAACAATCAGAATAATCACTCAGAAAAAGATCCAAGGGGATGAACCCAATTAAGAAATGAAATCAGAACTTGAATAGGAGAGTGGCTCCCAAATAGGTGAACAAAACTAACAACTTGCATGGGATAGTGGCTCTTAAACAAACAAGCACAGAAACAACAACCTGAATGGGAGAGTGGCTCCCAACCAGTTGAACAAAACTAACAACATGCATGGGATAGTGGCTCCCAAGCAAGTGAGCAAAAATAACCACTTGAGTGGGATAACGGCTCCCAAATAGGTGACCAAAACCAACAACTTGAATAAGAGAGTGGCTCCCAAACAAGTGAACATAAACAACAACCTGAATGGGAGAGTGGCTCCCAAACAAGTGGATAAAACAAACAACTTGAATGGGAGAGTGAATCCCAAACAAGTGACCAAAAATAACCATGAAAGAATCATATCAGTCCTTAAGAGTGATTTATAGTCGAATGTTGGGGTCCAAAAATTTTCATACATGAATTTTTCAAAAGAGCAAGGTGAGTATTTAAATGTACTCAATAGTGGAGCCACTAAGAGAAGTCAAACACTCACCAATTAGTTGAGATAAATTTGATTCAAATAATTTTTCAAAGAGGAGAAATTTTATCAAAGAGTAAGAGTATTATTTCTCAAAATAAAATATTTACCTCTTAATTGTTTTGGCTCAATCAAAATAACAAGTGGAACCAAATTTGAAATTCAGTAAGAGGTGGGTTGACTCCATCTAAACCCAAAAAGGTTAGGGATTTAAAACTTGCTAACTCAAGTCAAGCTCCCCACAAGCTCAACTGGGCTTTCTCCCTTAGATAAGTATTGTTTGAATTAAAATCTAATTCAAAAAGATATAAATTAGAAGAAGAAATTGAATCTTCTCAATTTTCTTGCACGGATAATATTTTATATCTAATAGATTATCAATGCATAATAATGAATTCAAAGTCATCATTTTCAAACTTAAGTATCAAAAAATATCAAATGACACATGAGTTTTCTGAGATTTAGAGATTTCCAAGAAAGAAAAGCCATTTACACTTTCACTTTAGGCTCATTTTATGCCTGCTTTGTAAATTTTTGGCACTTTGTGCTTCTTTTCACTTTTGATACACTTTGTGTATCTTTAACTTTTGGCGCTTTGCACATCTTTTCACTTTTAATGCACTTTGTGCATCTTTCATTTTTTGGCGCTTTGCGCATCTTTTTCTTTCACTTTTTGTAATTGGCTTTCTTTCTAAATCTCTAAAAGAGTATTTTCTCAGTTGTGAAATTATCTTCCAAACATAAGAGAAGAAAACCCACTCTCTTATGTAAGGAAGAACAATTCACAAAACAAACCCGATCCTATGATAAGAATGAACAACCCGATTGAGAAAATTATGAAATAAATTCATATATATGCAAAGGATACCTACGAGATAGAAAATTTGCAAGCTAATAGAGAAAATTTTCATTTCTAAGCCCAATTTCAATTTGTCAAAGATTTTAATTCAAAAATAAAACTATTCCACACAAGAGATGGGAGGGAGAGGATATACTTTTCTATAAATCATTATGAATTTTTTTTCTTTAAGTGTTTAGAGGAGTCGATCAACACTTACTTAATATTTTAAATAAAAGAGAGATAAAATTTTCATTAAGAAAAATAAGTCACTTACCCTCCAATGAAAATTCCTTTAAAAGTTTGTATCAAATTTTAAACTCTCAAACTTTTTTAAAATTAAATTTTCTTTTGAAAAATTTATATATGTCAAATTTAAGGACCCTTCCATTAAAGATCAAATTTAGATTTTCATTTGGGTTAATATGAATCAAGATCAAGTCTAAAAGAGCTCAAACATGAGAGATAATTGAGAATAAAGTTTATGCCAAGTATATGAATCATGTCATGAAGGATAGAATAAAGATTCTCATTTGAGATGATATGGATTAGGATTAAGCTGAAAAGAATTCCAATTAGGAATTGATAGATATTAAAGTTTTGATCTGAATAAGATTGACTTAAAATAGATCGATTTGGATTTGAATTTGAGAATAATAATAATAAAAAAAAAGAACTAATAAACTCAAAATTTTAATTAAATCTTTATACATTAAAAATGTCTAACTTTCACTAAGGATTAAGAGAAGAGAGTGGAATAGAAAATGGGAACTCAAACTAGGCACCAAACTAGGATTACCTACAAAAGTGAATAATACAACACCCAAAGATGGAGAGAGAAACCTGTCCCACCGTGGTCGCCAGAAATCTGTGGGTCTCCGAAAGGATTCCGCTCGTGAGGTTCGAATGCAAAGGGTACGATCACACTATCCCGTAGGACAAAATGGTCGTAGGCCTTTACACTCGGCACAAGCAGGCCAATGGAAGAGCAGATGGAGTTATAGATACGATTAGCCATGGAGGATAGCGGCTTTCACCTACCAACCTCGATGGATAATAATATCTATAACCCAAAAGTTCACGAGATTTCCCCCATTCGATACATCAGCATTGGATAGGGTTTATTTGATTGTGGGGATCAGTTTCCTACGGGCGCAAGCCCCCGTAGTTAATTACATCTTAGATCTCAATCTAAGAAAACTCTCGATTAAGGATGTTGGATTATTCACTTCTTGATTTGGTTCACAGATAAGTTCCTAAGTTCTATTCCAAATAGTCTCTTCTATCTACCCTTAGTGATGATTAGACATTTTTGAATGAATAAAGATATGATTAAAATTTTGAGTTTAGAAGATCAAAATTTGGATTACTACCCTAAGAGAAACGACTGACTCAAAACACAGATGAAAGGAAACACACTGAGGGGTGTACAACCTGGACTTATGCTTGCCTGGAGTGAGCTGCCAGCTAACATCCTAAACACAATCAATCGCCTTATATGTATACAAGATAGGAAAGCTCTCTCCTAGAAAGTCAAGGAATCATAATTCAAGAGGTTTCAATCAGTGACTCTATAATATGCAGAAGGATATACCTAACGTCATGTATGATGCATGAAACGGATACGAAATATTCCTAGATCTATTGATGTGATGCATGTATGTAAGTGAAGCATAATGTGAGGTAAGGTGTGTAAAAATAAATGCATGCATGACATTCAGAGTACAGAAGAAGTAAGTAAACACACCCTAAGGGTACCCTCCAGGCAAGGTACCCGCACAGAAAAGCATTCAAACGGTGCCCACTGGCACAAATAGGTGGCCTACTCTACAGGCCTAAATGACCCTAATGGTCTCTAAGGCTCACAAAATAAAAATAAAATAAAAAAAAAGGGGGGGGGTATCGTACCCAAAACTGAAAAAGGCCAAAATCCTAGCGATGCCCACTTCGTGTGGGAAAACAACGATGCCCAATGGCACAAGTAGGTGGCCTACTCTACAGGCCTAAATGACCCTAATGGTCTCTAGGGCTCACAGAATGGGGCAAGCTTTGACCTATAGAGCCAAAGCTTCGTTAGTGAACTAATCTAAGGCTGGCTACCTAAACATGATAGAATACCTATTAACAAGATGTGTGTGATGTGTAGCAGTTTCGATATATAACTAAAAGTTTACTTTACAAGTTGCAGAGATTATACCTAACTGTGGCGCTGCCACTTAAAAGCTCCAAACGAGCAAACTATCCGCTGAATCTCAACCATGCATGCCCCAATGTACCTCGCAAGACAATAAGACAAAAACAAACATAGGATGAGAGTAAGCACCATTCAAAGAGAATCATAATTAAGCAATAATTAATTCAGAAATAATTGATATTTTCGATGGTAGCATGCATATCTAATACATGAAAAGAAAGCATAAGGGTGCCACGTGTAAACAAGAGACATACATAAGCAATTACGAACAATCATTAAAGTAAAGACATACATGATAAAATTCGAGATAAGAATGCGTACAATCATCATATGGCTTTGAATTGGGTCTCCATATACTTATGATTAAGCATAAAATTAAGGATGTCACATGGCCTAGTTATAAATATTCACACTTACACGACATCAAATGTATATATAGGTGTTATTGCAATGTACTTAACCCATTCATGAATTATGCTTGCGAGATATATGTTGTAGTTAAAACATAACACAACTTTAACATGACTAAATGTTTGACTTAAATACATTAACATTACTAAAATCTACAAATGAATATACATTGCACATAATCATGTTATTCATTAAGATTGAACCTATGCACTATTTGGAGCCTGAATACATAAATTTAATAAACACATTGGCATGAGTAACTTGGAGCACAAAAAGATATATCTCTTAAATCAATTGGTGAAGGAGCTGCTGCAAGCATCATTAATTATAATATCATTCATATTATTATGGCTTTTCATGCATAAAAGTTCAAGTTATTTCACGATATAGAGAAATACATATATACTCTTAGAAGTCATTGGTGAAGGGGAAGGATATTTGGAATATATAAATTCTTAGGATTTTAGATTAAAGCAATGAGACAAACAACTGAATATTCCACAGTCACACTATAACTTGACATGAATAATTGCATTAATTTAATCAACTAATAAAAGAGATATTTATGCATCGCCTATTTTAAGAGGGGCTTCAAGATGAAATTAGTGACATCACTTTTTTTATTGAATAAAATCCTATGTATGTATTCTCATCAATGTGTATTTATAAAAAAAAAATTATAATTAAACAAAACTATTGGAATGACGTAAGGGGGAAAATATATATATCACTTCAAATATAACTATAAATAAACTCAATTACTACACAACTAAAATCTATGTCAAATTAGTGTAGCAGAAATTCTATTTCACCATGATTATATCTCAAAGAAAAAAAAATTTATGATAAGAGATTAGCAAAGAGTTATATGTCTTAAAATAATAATAATAACAATAATAACAATAATAATTTTTTTTTAGATTTTTATTAAATACTAATTATATACAAAAGAGCAACGAAGAACTTTCTATGTAAAGTTTGGTTGAACAATCAGGTATGTGAATGTTTTCGATCGCAAGCTAATTGAAAAAAACTTAGTCTCAAGTATAACTATCTGAAAATTCAAGAAATTAATGTATAAATAATTCTTAATGAAGATAATTAATTAGCTTGTTAATGAATTAAAAAAAAAAGGTATAATAATAAAAAAATAATTTTAACAATGTTGATTTACTTTATAAAATAGAATTCCACCAATACATTCTCCAATGAAGTACTCAGATTGATAGAGCTCTGGTATGATGATTTTATAACTAAAGAGAATATATTTATTAAGGATAAACAAGAGAAGGTTCGTATCTTGTAAGTGAAAAAAAATTTTTTTTTTCTATTTTCGATTATAGATTTACCTCTCCCATTATTTTTCGAGCACTCTCTACAGAATATAAACACACACACAAAATTTGTCTACCATTGATAACCGACGATTCAATTGGTATTTGGTTGTAGAAATATGAAAATATTCAAAATATTACGATAATCAAATTGTCAATAACTCAACATTATTCTCCGTTTTTGTCAAATATTTATAAATGAAGTTTTGATTTATACTTAAGATTTTTTTTTTAATTCATCAAATAGCCATCAAATTTCAGAACGAATAAAGAATAAATAAATAACTAAAATAGTGGCAATACTGTAGCAATTAGGCCAAATAAGATAATAGTAGAAATAGTATGAAAGCATAGAAATGGAACTTCTACAATCCACGTGCAAAGATGTCATCATTACAATGTAAGATATGCTGAGATATTGTGTCCATTGCAAAAGAAATCATGGGTAGCTAAATGAATATTAAAATATTATCTAATAGACTTCTTTATACATGAGAAGTTAAGAGTTCTATTATATTTACAAAAGTGAACAATTGAAACTAAATATCTCACAGAAATAAATTCTAACAGCTTACTAATGCAGATTCAATGCAAAGGGTATGAGATACATCAGCAAAAGCCACCAAAATAGTCACGGGCTCCACTGCCGCTTCTAACATTTCCATCTTTTTTTTTTTGAGCTGCTGTAACCGAAGAAGGGGAAGCCACCAACTTCCTGCTATTCTCTTTCATTAGCTCGGAGTGGCTTGAAAGGCCCTTGCCTGTACATGCAGTCATCGCATCGGCTACAGGCGGCCAACGGCGACCTTGGAGCTGGAGCGTTGCGAGAAGGAGAGGTGAGCAACTGTGTGTGGGAACTCGAGCGAGAGAGAATAGCCGGCTGTGGAATTCAGAGGAAGAACCAGCTAGGGCCGGCTGGAGTCCATCCCCCCCAATGAGTGTCATCCCCCCTTTTTTTTAACCTGAAAAATAAAAGGGCCAAGAAAAGCCAACCCAACCCCTCATCCAAGGGTTTAAATTTAACCTCTTTTTGATGCCCTAAATCTAAGGGTTAAAATCAAACAATATCATTAGCAAATTTAGGAAATGAAAAAGTAAAGTAAAAAAAATGAACTTGTATTTAAACTAAATATGTAAATAATAATAATAATAATAATTTAAATGAGATATTATCATATATTTTTATTGTATGATATAAACTTATTATTTCATAATCATATTTTAATTAAAATATAATTTATTATATTTATTTAATAAATAAATAAAAGGTATATTTTTATATTATATATATATTTGAAAATAATAATAGCAATAAAAATAAGAATCTCAACCTCTCCTTAACATGTATGAAATGGTGTACGATCCGGGTGCGAATGAACTCGTTGAATTTGTCTTGACGAGCCGGATGTACTCAAGCAGTCCATTTCGCAAAACAAAGTTATGATCAAAAGATATTGCACATGAAACGAACATGTGCGATAAAGACCCAAATGCATGAAATCACATCGAATCGTTATCGACCCAACCACATGTATTTTGAAACATGATAAGAGGGCAACATGTGATCAAAAGGAGTAAATCCTAAGGCTGACGACAAGCCGATGTAGCATACGCAAGGTGACCCTTCATCAACACAACGCTACAACATACGGGAAGGTGGATCAATATACAAAATGCAATACAAGATAGTGTACGTGACCGATGCCGAAAAGGAGGTCAACATCGACGTCAGTACATGTCGATTCGATCTGGATGGGCAATCGATGAAGATTCATCCGTGCGAATGGTCACGACAGAAGATTTGACGAAGAGCCTTCATGAGAATGGGTTGATGACAGCTGATTTGACGGTGACCGGCGGGGGAATTGGCGGCGACGACGCTTGCGTTGGTGGATTCGACATCAAGACAAGTGAATGACGAGGAGGCAGCAAAGGAGTCTAATGGCTCGATTAGGGCACATGGATGACAAATATATTCGTTTCTATCATAGGTTAAAAACATCTGTTTCTATCAACGATTAAAACAACTATTTTTATTAATTTATAGCACCGATTTAAAATAGTTGCTAGTAAATGCTGTGAAAATCTTATATTTTTAGTAGTGAGGTATCCTCGATCATATGCATAAGATGACACCTTTATCATTATGTTTTTGTTGCATAGCATGAAATAAAATTATCATATTTTGACCTTTCCCTAAAAATTTATGAGATACTTTGTATGTTCTTTGTTAGTGTTATATAGGAAATAATTCATATATAAGGGAACACAACATGCTATTTTTCAAACATATTTCTAAATTAATCATACAAAAAAATAATAATAATAAATAAATAAAGCATAATTAAAAAGCTTAAGCAAGCGAACCTCGCTTATAGTTGTTAAAACTGAGAAGATCATAGCAGTTCCCCTTCTCAAGCAACTTATGCTTCTTAAGCATCAATCTTTAGATATTTCCAAATTAGGTAGTGATTCTTTTGGTACGACAACTTGAACATTGCAGCAGTTAGGTTATATAATGAGATATTTATTAAGGGTCTTTTTTGGGTTAGTTTTTTTGATTGTTTTGTTTTGCAAACAATAACAATAATTTTATTTGATTATTATTTTTTTGCTAATTTCTTATTATTTTCTCAATGTTTTTTGATATTTTGTAAAAGATCTGCTTTCTGTAATCATAATAGTAAAGTTCTTTCCTTCACAACAACTTCATAATCAATTTTATAGAACACTGCATTCATCTCAAATAGAGCATAAATCTGTGAACTTAAATAAACATTTTTCCTGGTGGCAGGAATGAGACTTCGTTTAGGACAACTTTCTTACTGTTTTATAAAATAACTTTCTATTATAAAATTTTTTAATTTAAAATTTATTATTAAAAAACTATTTTAAAAACTAATGAGAAAGCTATCTCAAATGAAGCCTGAGTCAATATCCCACAAGCATTAAATTTATAATAACAAAGGAGTGCTTGCTTCTTCTACGCAAAGGTTGTGCTCGGATGTTGTAAATTCAAATAAAAAAAATAAAATGAACAAATTATAATAAATTTATAATTATTAGTATTTTATTTATTTATTTACTGTGGCTTCTCTCAAAGATAATGGTGTGCTCAAACAAATTCACGTGTAAAATGAGATTCTCTTTCACTACAGACAAAAAAACAATGGAATCATCAAAGCAGTATTCATTATGGAAAATTTCTATTCATCAAATGAGATTTTCTTTCTATTAGCAATATAAAGATTGTAGAGAAATTTGGATAGGGTGACTGGTGACAGTCATATATAGTTATGGAATTTATTTTTAAATAAATATAATATAATATATGAATAAATATTAATTAAAATTTGTATTATATTAATATTAAAATAAATTAAAACTCTTTATCTAATATTTCTGGGCATTTAAAAAATGTTATATTAAAATTTTGTTTTAAAAAGCATTAAAAAAGTCATTCAAATAAAGCTTTAGATAAAGAAATGTGCAAGGTGCAGCTCCATCATACATCGATCTTCATATAACCTTCGAAATATTTTTAAATATTATTTAATTTGGATCTAAATTTTAAGTATTTGGGTTCTAAAAATTATGTAAAATTTTGCACTTAATTTGACCTTTTTGAAATATTATTACATATATACCACAAAATAATTATGTAATGACATATCAAATACTTAAGTTTTTTATATTTACTTATATATTATCCAAATATCGAAATATAAAAAAAATTAAAATTAGCTTATTTAAAATAAAATACATTTTTTCATGCATATATTTTGATGTACTTTAGAATTTAAAATAGCATAAAAATATGAGAATTTATACATATCACACGCATGCAATTCTTAAAAATATTTTTATATCTAACATATAAAAATTAATATATGCTTATATAACACTCAAATAAAATTATATCGAAAATTTATGAATGACTTGTACTATGCGGACGATTCTTACTATGAGCATATGCCATATCTAGCTATCATGCTATTCAATTAGACATTTGGAAGATGCATGCATATAAAAATGTAGTTGACATGCAACAGAGGTCGGAGGGACGATATTCGATGGGTGATGGATGTCAGAATGATTGTAATCGAGCGACGGTGGTTAGAGGGATCGCACTCGATTGATAGACGATAGAGATCAATGTAGTGTGTCGATGGTAGCCGGGCCTCTACCCAGTTGTGATTGGCAGTCGGGCGGAGGTTCGATGATGATCAGTGGATTGATGGTGGCCCGACGACAATCAGTGGCCGGGCAGTGATCGATTGGTGGTTGACGGAAGTTCGTTGGCAATGGTGTTTGGGTTGAACTCTAGAATCCTTAAAGTCTTAGAGCTCTCTCCAATCTTGAGCCAAAAGTCTAAGCTTCTAAAGGATCCAAGCTCCCTCTTCATGTAGGAAGATGATTTCTATTTAAAGATTTTTTGGAGTGGTATGTCTCACAAATATGGAGAAAATTTAGGGCCAATTTAGAGTGCTCCATCAAACGACCCATATTGATTTACTTGATTATAAAGTATTTGTTCAACATTTAAGTGCCTTAATGATGTTAGAATTATACAATCTTATACTCGTTGGATTTGTCTCGTCGAGCTTGTAGATTCTACTATAATCATGTTATATTTGGATATCATTTGGTCATCTAATTAATATTTTTAAACTTCCAAATGTGCTTTGGTCTCTTGATTTGTACCCATTTGAGCTCGGATTAGACCAAATTTGGTGTCATTGGGTTCTTTTCTTTGAGACGTTCAGTTTGACTATAAGTTTGTTGAAACTAGAGTCCATATGACCCAAAATTTAATTTTGAAAGTTATCAGCTTGAATATGCCTCAAAATTTGTGTCTGATCAAGACGATTTTTGATGAAGTATCAATGTGAGTACCTATAGAAGTACTTGATAAACATAAAAGGTGAAACCGTTCATCAAAATCAAGGCAAAACAAAACCAAAGTTGTAGGTCACAACTGTCACGACCCAACCCGACCGGGACGGATCCCGCTCGCATCAGGTCGTGGCCAAACTCAAATTGACTGGACTGATTCCAGGATCTGGCTTTGGAATTTGTTTCAGAACGTTCTTCCAAACATTACACACAGAAATAGACATACACAGAGCTACTATAAACATCAAAATACAGCGGAACTGATAATCTATCTCTTGAATCATATACAAATACAGCTCATGGCTTTTAGACAGAAAGAAAAATAGAACAGAAAAGCCATGACTGTACAAAAATCAAAAGTACAAAATACCTATAACAGATCAGACTCTGAACTCCTACTCCAAGACTTCCTTCCCTTTCCCAGAACCTGAAAACCACGCAGAAAATAAGGATGAGCTACAACAGCTCAGCAAGACATCAAACTTCCAATCAAAATCCTCAGAGTCCACATCAAACACATCAGACAGAAATCCGTACAAAAATCAGAATACAGAACTGATAGAGCAGAACAGAACAAATCAAATCAGAACAGAACAGACAGAACAGAACAGATTAAATATCAAATCAGAACTGAATCATATATCAAATCAGAACAAATAGACTCGTACGGAAATCAGAATCAGATCGTATCAGAACAGGATAGAATCGTACAGATCCGATCAAATCAGAACAGATCAGAATCGTATCAGAATCATAAATCATATCAAAATCGTATCAGAACATATCAAAAGTCAAAACATATCCCCTAACACTGACAGAATCTCAACGGATTCTGGCCCCTTATGCCTCCTTTCCCAGACACTGACAGAATCTCTCGGATTCTGGCCCCTTATGCCTCCCTTTGTGCTCATGGCACCAGAACAGATGTGCTTATAGCACCAGAACAGAACTTGTCATCGGATTCGGAACTTGTTTTCAGAAACAGATTTCAGAGCTCATTTCAGATTTTCCCTAACACAGACAAGATCTTACAGAATCCTGACCCCTTATAACTCCCTTTTCATAGCACACAATCATATCATATCATTTCAGAACAAATCCGGATAATTTCAGAAATCGTACGAAAATCCGGCTGCATAACGGCAGTATACGGAATTTACACAAAATTCGCCGAATCAGAATTTTTCCAAATTACCACAGAGCATTCACAACAACATTATAAGACTTTTATTCTACTGCCCAGACAATTTCAGACATCATAAAAAATTACAGTCAAAAGAAAACACCGCCGAATCAAAACTACCAGGTCAAAAATCTTCAGAAAATAATCAAAACGTGCACACTCGGCACTTCAATAACATACCAAAAGTTACGCGGTATTAACTGAACCAGTCGGAAAATACGGACGAAATTCGCTAACGAAAACGAAATCCAGACAGAAAAATCATTCAAACTTCACCGTTCTGAAAATTGAGAAAGGCGGAATGTGCCTTACCTTGCGTACACCACTTTCTTGAACTGTCTCGTCGGACGAAAACGGCCCGACGTAGCCCAAAAATCAACTTTTGCACTTTAGCCCTCAACTTTCTCTCTCCTTAGAAAAAGATATTTTAAAATTTTGATTTTCTCTCTCTTCAAAATGAGCTGATTTCAGCTAAATAATGCTCTGATCGGCCCGGCCGATCGCACGATCATCCTGGACGATCTGACCAAATTCACATCGGCATGGGACGATTTCTCAGGACGATAATTAATTTCCTTAGACGATAAAAATCCCTACTCTCTGACTTGTGCCATGCTCTGATCGTCCCGGGACGATCCCAGATCGGCCCGGACGATGCCTACTGGAAAACTTTCCTGTAACTTATGTACAAAATCTGGAACGACATTTGAACTAATCGTCCCGGGACGATCCACAATCGGCCCGGACGATATGAGCAAAACTGCTGTTACAACAACAGTCCTGATGTGTTATTTTATTTGTATTGGCCTTTTTGATAATTTGAGATTGTGTGGTTATGCAATTAATCTTCTTCTCAATCTTCATTTCATTTCTTTCTCTCAATATATAGTAAATGACACACAAATAGATAAACATGAAATATTATTAGATAGTGGCAAATAATTTTTGATGTCAACAAAAAGCTCAAAAAGCTGACTAAGGTTTCGATTAGGACGAATTTTTCACTGTTTCTCAAAATAATTTTTTAGTACAAAATTAAAAATTTTTACACTAAAAAGTCATTTTAAGAAGCAATAAAAAAGCCACCCCAAATGAAGCCTAAGTTTTGGCTACAAAAATAAAGTAAGCAATAGTAAGTAAAATTTTACAAAGGAGTTCAAATGTAAAATTACATTCAAATAAAATGTGTATGGTGTTTCAGCTTCTAATAAGTAGAAAGAGCAATTTCGATGAGCAGGTATTGAATGAAGGGCCAAACCGTCAACAATGTTGAAATCCCTAACATGGCCAACCATGCATAAGAAGAGAATCACAAATAATATCATTTATACCAAATATATTTTCACAAAGAAAAATTAGCAATTTTAGCATAGTAAGCCTTGATAAAAGTCTTAAAGTTAGGATTTAGAGAGACCAACCACCATGCACAATCACCTTCAAAAGTAGCATAAATATGCATCTTATTTATGGATTCAAAAATAGTAGCAGATATAAACTAAGGGTTATGCCATACCCCATTAAGAATAAGCAATGAAATAGAAGCGTTAAATAGAGGCACTTAGGCTTCGTTTGGGACGGCTTTTTTATTGCTTTAGTACAAAAATAAAAAATTTTGTAGTAAAACTCCGTTTTAGAAAGCAATAAAAAAGCCGTCCCAAACAAAGCCTTAGACTTCGTTTAGGACATGTTTTTTTCTGCTTCTTAAAGCAACTTTATAGTACAAAAATTTAATTTTTGAAATAGAAAGCAACTTTAAGAAGCAATAAGAAAGTCATCCCAAACAAAGCCTTAATCTCATATGAGCTTTTCCCATCACATCAGGAATCCTATAAAAGGGGCCCCAATCATGAATTTTGTGAGTGATGTAAGGTTCAATAGTGGTATCCACTTTTTCATGGCTTTCCCAATAATTTGAGCATTTACCATGAGAAACTTTCCATAGAGACCCCCTATTTACATGTGCACCTTTAGCAAGTAGGCTATTAGAATGCCATTATCTTCGTGTTAAAGGATAACAAACAAAATTTAAAGCATAAAAAGTAGGAAGATCAAACCCTCCAAACTCCTTAGGCTTATAAGTATTAGTCCATGAGTCTAGGTGAATATTTTTGATATTGCGACCCCTATGAAATAAGAGCATAACATGTTTATTAAGCATTTTACATCAGCTTTTAGGTAAGATAGTTCCTTAGATCCAATTGACAATTGTGTTACACATGGTGAATTTTAGATATTGAAGTCTTTATGCAAATGAGAGAGACTATGCTTTCCAACCATTAAACAACATAGATGCTTTGCCAATTAACGGTTTGTAATCATATATGAGAAGTCCCTTGATAAAGATGGGAATACCCAAGTTGGTGGTAAAATGGTTGCATTGGGAATATTGAACACCTAATTGTGTCGATGTTGATTTGAAATGTGTTTGGAGAAAATAATAGAGCTTTTCATTGGGTTATGAGCAATTTTAGAAATATGGTTGAAGTGAGCAAGGATGTCTTTTATAACATGTAAATTATGAAGATTAGCCTTCCTTAACATAAGAAGGTCATCATCATGGATGAGATGAGAGAAGTGAAGATTTTCAAAACGAACAATATAGTAAGTATATTTCAATATACCATAGTAAAAATGATTAGATGAAGCATTCATAATAATGCAAAACAAATAAGGTGGGAGAGGGCATCCTTGCCTTAACTTAATTCAAGATCCCATTGAGGCAGGTGGAATAATGGACATTCTCAATACAAGCTTTTATTAAGCCAATGAGCAGGAGGTAACCCTTCCTTTTTTGCATTCTTCGAAGAAGAAAATATTTGGATATAATGTCAAATGCTTTGAATTATTCATGTTTTGCACAACGGAAGCATTCATTTCTAGACCTTTTGAAATCAACAAGAATTTCTTTTATCAAAATAATATTATCATTAGAAGCTATTTTGTGTATAAGGCCAATTTAGCTATGGTGGATGATTTGACACATGATAAGTTTGATTCTGACATTAATAATTTTGTAAAATGTGTTGCTTAGAAAAATAACTTATAAATATGAGCTACCACTAACATATTGTATTTAGGAAATAGGGGCAGATTCGGCCTTGATTTTCGCGGGGGGGGGGGGGGGGGGGGGGGGGGGGGGGGGGGGGGGGGCAAAAAATGTAGAGATTTATTTTTGCCTTGAAGTTGGCTCGACCCATATTTGTTTATATCATTGATCATTGTATGTCTTAGGGGGCAGCGCCCCCTAGCGTGGTTCGACCTGAAAATCATGTTGTAAAGATATTTTTTATTTTTTTTACTATTTTTCTTTGAATTTGGTTCATCGTTTGACTATGTTGGGCAATTGTCTAAAGATCATAATATTTTAAAACTTTTAGGGGATCAATTGCCTACAAATCCATATAATAAAGACTAGAAAGTAGATATAGTGGGACAAATTACCTAAATAATCATATAATATTTAAAAAAAAAAAAATTTCAAGGGGACAATTGCCACCGGGCATAAGGTGGATCCGCCCTTGTTAGGATTGAAAGTAATTATAACCCTTTTCACGAGATGTCTTTAGTTGAAAAAAATTTGGCACATATTTCCAAAACACCTCATAGCTTGTATCAAATAATTTGTATAAAAGTGTACAATCCTATGCATATATAAGAATATTATACATTTGAGTATTATTAATTTGGTAAAATTTTGAAGAAAATGTTAAATTTCTCCTATATTAAATTTGTTTAAAAAAATAAATAAAACATATTATACATATTTAATGTGTACAGGTAATTATTAAGCTTATATTTGCATGGAAAAGCGTGTAATAATTTATCTCATCTGGCATCCAATAATTATCGAGAAAAGCAGAGGGAGAGTAGAAGAAGTTGCTTCCCGCGCTTCCTGCCGTCTCACGGTCTCACCACCTGGCTTTTTTCCTCTTCTGTATTAACTCCTTCGTTTTCTCATGCGTGCAAGCGATCTCTGTGCATCACAAGCTGTTAACATTTCCTTCCCTTTGTCCCTCCCCTTTCTCCCTTTATAGCCTACCCCGTGCCCTAAGCCTCCAAATCTTCACATTTTCTGCTCCAATCCTCGGTGTATCTCTCCCCATACCAAAAAGTTAAGATCTTGTTAGCAAATCCAAGCCTTTTTTTGATGGGTTGTCAACTCAGTAAGGGTGCCGAGTCTCCGATCCCTGGCGTTTCTGTTGCCACCGCTGTTGAAGAGAAGAAGCTACATTACAGGGTGGAGCTAAACTCCTACGAGGCTGCTTGCCGGCGCGACCCCGATCTCCGAAGCTTCGACATGAGTCTCCATCAAAAAATGACACGAGCCCTTTCAACCCTCGCCGATGGCGTCGAGGTCTACTCTCTCTCCTTTGATTCCCTCAAAGAGGTCACCGGCTGCCTTCTCGAAATGAACCAGGAGGTTGTCAAGATCATTCTCGACTGCAAAAAGGATATTTGGAAAACCCCTGAGCTCTTCCAACTCGTCGAGGATTACTTCGAAAACAGCCTCCAAACCCTAGATTTCTGCACGGCACTCGAACGCTGCCTCAATCGTGCCCGCGACTCCCAGCTCCTAATCCAATTTGCTCTTCAGCGATTCGAGGAGGAGCCTCATTATGAAAGGACATTGGAACATCTGAGGCAGTTCAAAGATGCTGGTGATCCCTTCACTGAAGAATTCTTTAAAGAGTTTCAGGCGGTTTATAAGCAGCAGCTATTAATGCTGGAGAAACTCCAGCTCAGGAAGCGAAAGCTTGACAAAAAGCTCAAGTCTGTCAAAGCTTGGAGGAAGATCTCCTTCATAATTTTTGCTGCAGCTTTTGCTTCTGTGCTCATCTGCTCTGTTGTTGCTTCTGCTGTGGCAGCGCCTCCGGTGGCCGCAGCTCTGGCCGCTGCCTCATCGATACCGGTGGGATCGATGGGGAAATGGTTTGATTCGTTGATGAAGAAGTATGAGGATGCACTGAGGGGGGAGAAGGAGGTGATCAGCTCTATGCAGGCTGGAACCTTTGTAGCCATCAAGGATTTGGATAATATTAGAGTTTTGGTTGATAATTTGGAGATTCAGATTAGTTCTCTGCTGCAGTTCGCAGAATTTGCTTCGAAGGATGAGGAGGCTGTGAAGGTTGGGGTTCAAGAAATTAAGAAGAAGCTGGGCGATTTCATGAAGAGCATTGATGATTTGAGTGAGCAGGCAGATCGTTGTAGCAGAGATATAAGGAGGGCGAGGACTGTAGTGTTGCAGAGGATCATTAGGTACCCAAAAAAATAACTGAATGATGCTATTTTTAGATTGTGTATATCCATCTGATGGATGAAGTTGTCTCTATTTTTTCTTTCCTTTTTTTTTTTCCTAATTCAATTTCTTCATGCCTTTTATAAGTCATTTTGTGCTGATTACTTCTGGAACAATTGTATACATGTAAACTTATCTAAATTTTATTTTATTTTTAATGAAAGCAGAGAATAGTGATATTTTAGTTGGGCTTCTACCCTTTTTTTAAATTTCTCTCACTAGTTCTTTGTTTAATGACTAGGACAGTCATGTGTGGGGAGATTATTAAAATGCACATAAGAGTGGAGAATATTTCTAATTGGAAGTAAAATAAGAGTGAAGTTTTTAATTTAGGCTTCGTTTGAGACGGCTTTCTTACTGCTTCTCAAAGCAGCTTTTTAATAGAAAAATTTTATTTTTTGTACTAAAAAACTGCTTTAAGAAGCAGCGAGAAAGCCGTCCCAAATGAAGCCTTAGTAATATTATTGGTAGTAAGTTCGGCCTCTCCTCAAGAGGTTCCACTCGCATGTTAAGATGTTTGTCAACCATAAGAGCAGCAATCCCATCATACTAGGAAATTCTCATGAATATGATACTATCTTGAGAAATATTGTTTAGTAGGAGGGGATCAATGATGTTAATCCTATGCATAAATTTGAGGAGTTGAGAAGATCAAATGGAGGTGACATAAGAACAACCAACTAACAAATAAGGGCAAGTATTCATTGATGCTTCACTATTGTGAAACTCTCAAGTAAATGAAAGCTAATTCTTAAATATCGAGGCGCCTTTTGATATAATGGTAGAAATTTCTGTAAGAAACTCTGCAGTTAAGCGTGCTCATCCCAGAGTAATTCTGGGATGGGTGACCTACTGGGAGGTTACACCAACCAGACAAAATCGTGAGGCTCTTAGGCCAAAGAGGACAATATCTCGATAGTTAAGATTTTGGGCTGTTACACCACTTGTGCCGAAGCTGACATCTATCAGCGTTGTTCCGCACTGTCGAACCACGTTGTCCTCATCGATCTGCCTCCGACTCTAAACCCAATTGCATCCCTAGCCCGTTACCTTCATTCTTCGTTGCAGCACCTGCGCCGACCCTAGCCATCGAGTCTGATCCATCTCCCTTCCTTTTTCTCTCTGTAATATATATATATATATATATATATATATATATATATATATATATATATATATATATATAAAAGGAGCATGAATTTTTTGAACAGATGTCAAGGACCTGCATTATTGTTCTTATATCTGGCCAGGAATATGCAAATTGAAGCCCTCATACTGTTGATCTTAGATCTGGCCGGTAAGAAAGCAAATAGAATCCCTTGCGTCATTGATCTTTGATATGGGCATGAAGAACTTTTAAATTGAAGGCCCCGCACAACTGTATCATAGATTCTGGTGGAATGATTGCTAATGCGAAGACCCAGGGCCGTTGTATCTTAGATCTGGGATGGTAGAATTAAAGGCAAGTGCCTCCGAGCCTCCCTTTGTGGGGAGGGGAAGTCGGGAGGTTGCCAAAATTTTGAACAAAAAAAGGACCCCCAACATGATTAATTTCAAACAAAATTTATCATTTTAAATGATTTAAAAAATATATATATAATTAATTGATTGTCATTCCAATAAATTAGAAAAAGAAAAGGAAGAAAAGGGGTCTACACCATCAAGTCGCGCAGGAGTTTCCAATCAATTGGAACATATAAAAATGAGAGGGAGAAAATGTTTCAGTTTACATAAGTTGTTAAACTAATGATAGTGCACCTAATAATGGCTTATAAGATAATTATCTGTGACAATCAAACTAGAAAATAATGTTAAGTCAATCTAAATCTGACAATGTAAATTGTGTTAATGGCAATGACACAACCTATTTCTAGAATTGAAGGAAATTAACAATTTACTTTGATTTCAATATACTACTCAAGAGGAATTTTGAAATATACAATTTTGAGATAATATAAGATCAAAGCATATTGATTTGATGCATCTTTTAGCCAAATCAAAATCATGTTACTATAGTCTTTACTTGAAAACTTCTATTATACATCTTCTCATGTCTTAGCAATGTATGATTAGAATTAGTTCTTTAAGAGTTTTGAGAAAACACCATTCAAACTAAGAACCTCAATAACATTATCTTTCTATTGTATAAGCCTTTTATAGTAGCTAGTTTTTTTTTTTTTTGCAATAATGAATTCTAATGTACAAGAGTTATTTTATTATCCATCAGATATATACGACATTCTTCAAGTTGTCAATAATAGTTTTGACTTAACCATTTGATGGAAGATGTTGCTTTATTCACATCCTTGCATTTCTTGTGCATATAACATTCACTTTTAGGTTGGATCTGATAATTATAAGAACTTTCTTTTGACAACCAATAGTTTTGAGGAGATTAATTTAAAGAGTTGTGTCAATGCCATGAGATATTGAGATGTCTCCTTTGACTCAAATACACTAGACTATTCTTGTGCTATTAGCATCTTAATAAGAGCCTTACGTAGCTTCTTTTAAGCATTCTTCCATGATAATTACCCATCATTCCGTTAAAAAGATGTATATCATGAATACATGAGGAGCAAGGATCTTGTTGATCTAGAAAGTTAAAAGTTATACCACGATGACTAGAAGCTTGATGATTACTTTTTGATTCAGGATATCTGCAAATATAATATGACAATGATCTATTTGATTGTACGCAAGTGAGCTAGAGTCAAGAATCAACCTATTGATAAGGATGTAAATCTTTCAATACTTGACTCCAACTGTAACTGATAAGGAAGGATGCAAGAAATCATTAAAAGGGAGGTTTGGATAATGCCACTGGATTCACAACACTTATACAAGCGGACAAAAGACAATATCTCTATAATAGCTCCAATCTATACACTGAAACATATCCTGCATGTGCTCCGACCGTTGCTTTAAAATCTTAATTCAGAGGTCTGAGGATGCTGTGCGAGTCAAATATTCAAGTTTCATCCTCCTTGAAAGGACTTGAGTCGAGTAGTCGACACAACTTGGATTAAAAAAACAAATGCCTAATCATAAATTTAACGGGATACTTAAATCTCCGATGATGGTCGTATTGAATGATAATCTCAACCGGAGGAGAATATATCTTTCAAAATACTTAAACCCCAATGAAAATACAAATATTTTAAAAGTGACTTTAATGTAACCCTGATGATGGTCGTGTTGAATGATAATCTCAACTAGAGGGAAATCTGTTACGAAAATGTATAAATTTAAAATGACTTTGACATAACCCCGATGATGACCGTATTGAATGATAATCTCAACCGAAGGGAAATGTCTTTCAAAATACTTAAACCTCAATGAAAATATAAAGATTTTGAAAGTGACTTTATCGTAACCCCGATGATGGCTGTGTTAATAGAAAATCTCAGCTGGAGGGACCCTAAATATTTAAAATGTCTCACAAATTCTTACGAAAATACAAGTAACTTTGACATACCCCAATGATAGTCGTGTTGATAGAAAATTTCAACCGGATGGGACCCCAAACATTTAACATGCCTTTCAAATTCTTATGAAAATATAAATCTTTTAATAAGTGATTCATTGCAACCCTGGTGATGACTGCGTTGCTAGTAAATTTCAAATAGATAGATTAATTCTCAAAAGCCTATAAAACCTTCAAAATATAATCACCAAAACTTAAAATTAAAACCCATCCACTTTCTGCAACCATTTGTCAGGTGTGGTAACTTTGAAATTAACCTCAGCTCATAAAGAGTGAATATCATGTCAGGTGTATCACTAAGATTCATTCTCAAATAGTCTATTGTCAGCAGTGACATGGCACGTGCCACCTGATTTGGTGTTTTTGTCACAAAATAGCATCATTATATTACGATCACAGCCAAAGACCGTATATTTCCTAATGGTGTCAAACTCTTGCGTGATGAATCATAAGATATATTCGATAGGTATAAAGTCCTCTGTCAGCTAAGGTGGATTCAAATATATCCTCTTAGATAAACACTATCCTAGGTCTACAAAGTATTCTTGGACGAAGCAGCCCATGACTGCATATAGGGTATCTTCTGTCAAGTTGAGTCAACTATCTCATCTGACCAAGTAAACCAAGGACCCTGACAGCTCGGGATGACGGAACCATGAGATCTTGAACGGGCTTATCTTCATTTCCCTCATCACTTGTTTTAAATATATGGTGATAAACTTCAAAATTCAAACTCAAACTCAAACCTTAAAACCGATACTATTATACACTGTGTTTGCAACATATTTGATCTATCTTATGACTAGCCTTAATCGAAAGTTCTCTCATTATTGAGAGAGGTAATAAAGTATAGAGGCTTGCGCCTATAGGAATCCAAAACTTAGATCATAAAGTCCTCGCAAAATGAGGGCGAAAATGAGGGAGAAATCTCTTGGTAGTGTCTTATCTAAAACCCAATATGTATTTTGAAATTTTACACAGGAACCTAAACTCGTTAAAACTCTCCTCACCCACATACATAAACAAACAAGAAAGAGATGAGCGGAGAGGCCGGGCGCGAAATTTTCGGATCCCACAATTATATATTTTATATTAATAATTTATAGAATATAATGTTATGTCAATGACATGTTGTGTTCTACTCTTTTGTAGTTATTTCGTGTCATCGTATCCATGTCTTGTCATGTTCGTACTCTCGTTTTCATGTCCATGCTTCATAGGTGCCCACAAATCTTACAGATTGTGTTATGAGGAACAATGATGGCCCTTCCTATGCTTAATACATGGCATCCTTGCTACGAAGACAATAGAGGAAAGCATGAAGGACACTTTTCCAACCACTACTTAGACACCCCATCCCAAATCAACCTACGTCATATGATACAATCAGGATGGGGAGTGACATAATTGTTCAATACAGAGCATGATTACAATGGGATTACATCTTATTGATATGTAGCTTATAGTTCAATACATCGTATCTCAGAGAGAATCCTGGAAATAAAAGATAAAACTTAGGGCCTAAGTGACCTATAAGAAAGTAGAGTGGTATAGAGCCAGGAATTGGGAGAATCTGACAAGCACTTTAAACATATCTAAGAAAGAATTTTTAACAAATTTGTAACCTTAGAAATGAGGATCAACTACATAGAATAAACAACTTTTTATCCTCAAAATATTTAATATGAGGATAATCAAGTTGTTAACCACTTATGTTTCATAGTTAGATGTTTAAGGATAATAATTTTTCTTAGAATATTTAGAAACAGCTTTACACCAATAGAATAAGTTGTAAACTTTGTATATTGGGCTACATGCAGACCTTCACAATAAGAATTGTTTTGGGCCTTGAAGAAGTTTTTGAAGGGAATCAAATTCTCTACAGTTATCATGGTAGTTGGAGAGGGCAAAGTGATGAATCTCAGCCAACCATCCACTATGAGTGGATGGGATTGCTTTTGTGATTTTGAAAAATAGAAATCCTATCCATTCAAAGCGGTTTATTGTATGTTTCAGAAGCCTAGTTTCCTGGAAGGTTTAAATTAGCCGAAAAAGAATATGAGAACACTATTTAGCATACTAGACCTGATGCTGTATGGTTCCATATTCTTCTGTTTATTGGTAATATTTTATTTTATATATTTTTACATTTTTTTTTTGGAGTGTTTCCCTTCATCCAGATAATTTTCCTGTGATTTCTTGTATGCTTTTGACAGTATTTCTTCTGATTTGGCTGCAATTATGAAGCTCTTTCTCTGTTAATTTGATAGCTAGTTTTACTTTGATTGACTCATCTTAAAAATGTTCTGATAAGCTAAGATTTTACCCAACTACCCTGCCTTAACTTGAAGGTCACCAAGAACAAAAAATGCCAGGAAATTGAAGAAAAATGAGCGTATGTTTTGTACCTTGAAGTTGTATGGATAGTTAATAGCAAACAGAATTTATGCTAGAGTTCCCTTGGACGCGTAAACTGTGCTATAAGATTTTATTGATAGATATGGGATTATAAGAGATATTTGTTTTGATATTTTTCCTGTGTTTTCTTTTCTATGGGATGATGAGCATCTTCTTTAGCTGCCAATTAGCAAATAATTTCATTATTGATATCAATTGCTTGCAAGATTCCACAGAACTTGCTTCCTTCATTTCAATAATTAGCATGTATAAGATTTCTCGGTTGGTTTTCTTCAAATTGAATCCATCTCAAGAACTTCTTTGAAAGTTTTTAATAATTGCCTACTTGAGCTTATTACCCATTTTCTTGTTCAGTGGATATACTGCGTTGTGCTTTCTTACCTGGTTGATTGAAGAAGATTTTGGCACAAATCAGAAAATTAATTTCCATGTGGTAATAATGTATATTGTCTTCTTAGGCTTCATTTGGGATGACTTTATTACTGCTTTTTTAAGCAGCTTTTTTGTACAAAAGTTAAATTTTTATATTAAAAAGCTACTTCACGAAGCAGTAAGAAAGCCGTCCCAAACAAAACCTTAATTAGCTTCCCTTGTCATAATGTTTATGGTAATGTTATCAACATATTAGTGGTTTTTTTATAACTAATTGTGTTATTTGTGTTACACTCCTTGATTTATTGTTATTTTATTAATAAATAACAAAGCTGCTAACATTATTATTTTTTCCCTGTTTTCTTAAAAAAAAAAGAGGTAGCATGGACTTCAAATGTTAATTGATTTGAGCATTATGAGGTGTTTTCGGAAAAAAAGTTAGGCTTCGTTTGGAACAATTTTATTATTGTTTTCTAAAATAATTTTTTAATACAAAAAAAATTTGAACTAGAAATTTTTTTACTAAAAATATACTTTATAACACAATAAGAAAGTCATCCTAGGCGAAAGCCATCTTCTAGCTATTATTTTCTAAAATTTTGAGTTATCTATCTTCATTCAATAATTTAGAAGATTTGAACCCTTTGGTTTCTAATTAAGGAAAAAGTATTACGTGCGGTCACCGGATGTCATTCAGAGTCCAATCATGATGCGCCATATCACTAATACATTGTGTATTGTCACTGTGAATTGTTGTATATTGGATGATATGGCGCGTCTTGATTGACCTTCGGACCGTCCGATGATCGCACGTAATAATTTATCCTAATTAAGTGCAAGCTGCAGTACTAATTGTCTAATTTGTTAATATAACTGTTTTTTTTTTTGCTTGAAAAGTGTGAATATATTTAGAATATTGAGTATCACATATGCAAAAATACATGTAATTCATCTTTCCTGGCCCTGCAGCCCTTAGATTATAATCCAAGGGCTACAGCCACTTTTAGAACCGCATTTAAATGCCATGTCAGGCAATTATTAGTCTGTAACAATTGTTGTTAATCATTATAATTACCACATGATCATAGCTCCACATACCATTTGATAATGGTGATTTTGATATTTATAATCCTCCTTAAATATCAGATTCCTTACCGATATCTTCTAATTCTGAGCTTATTGTTGTTGTTGTTATTGTAGTAGTAAATTTTGGGCTTCTAATTGAGATTAATATTTTGACTATAATTTATTTAATATTTAATTCTTAAAATTTTTAATTTAAATGCTTATGTCAAAATTCATTTGTGATATATAAGAATATTAATCCTTGATATATATATCATCAAAAGATTATATTGATTGAGCATGAATCTCAATGAAAAATCAAGTTGGAAATTTCAAAAATTAAATCCGGGACCATTTAAACTCCGATTTATGCAAACTTATAGTCGAAATAAACGTCTAGAAAATGCAAACCCAACGATACCCAATTCAACTCAATCCAAGCCCAAATGAGTCCAAATTAAAGACCCAAAACACATTTGGAAGGTTTAAACAATAAATTGGATGACCAAACGGTTTCCAAACATGACATTCTAATAGTCGAATCGAACGGCTCGACGAGTCGAATCCAACGATCCCAAGATCGTCGAATTATACTATCATTAAGACATTCAAATTCCCTGTAAATGGTTCATGATCAAGTGAATCAACATCATCCATCCTTTCAAATCACTCCCAAATTACACTTGATCTCCCTCCTATTTATTGGTCTTGCCACTCTCAGAAAACTATAAAATAAACTCATCATTCTTCATGAGAGAGGATGAAGGGGCCTAGGCAAGGAAGTAAAGGAGAGGAAGACGGAACAAAAATATGAGATCTCTATTGCCACCAAGCTCTTCCTCGACCACCACCAGTTGTTTGATTTTCGTCGAACTTCTGACTAACGTCGAACTTCCGTCCATCATTAGACCTCCACCCAGCCACCAACGGATGTCAGACTTCTGCCTGACACCGTACTGCTGCTCGCCGCCGACTTTTACCAAGTCATCAAAGGATGTCAGACTTTCGCTCAACCACCAACAAACGCCGGGCTTCCACCCGGCTTCCAACTATTGTTGGATTTCCACCCGACAAAGGTCTTTTCGACCTCCATCGCCCACCGACCACCATCATTTTGACCTCCTTCTCCAACTATGGTCTTTTTGACCTCGGTCGTCAGACAAAGATCTTTCTGACCTTCGTCACTCGCCAACTACGGTCCTTCCGACCTTTGTCGCCAGACAATGGTCTTTCTAACCTCCGTCACTCGCCAACTATGGTCCTTTCGACCTCTGTCACCAGACAACGATCTTTCTGACCTCCGTCACTCGCCGAATACTTTCCTTTTGACATTCGTCGCCCACCGACAACGGTCTTTCCGAGCTCCGTCACCCTCCGACTATGGTCCTTCCGACATCCTTCATCAATTACGGTCCTTTCGACCTCCGTCACTAGACAACAGTCTTTCTAACCTATGTCATTCGCCTACTATGATTTTGCCGACTAAACAAACATGTTAATACTGATTCTTCCAATTTCCACCATATAATGTGCTTTGTATGATGTATATTTGCTATATCAAATCAAGGCCTTCCCCCCAATATACGGCCTCATTTGTGATTGATTGCAAACACTAGTGGATTCATTCAAATTAGGTCAGATCCAATGATTTTTTTTTTCTTTTCAAGATTTTTCACGTAAAAAACTCTGGTGCATCTTAAGAATATTATACATTCTCTTTTATTTAATTGTATGTTGGATCTTCGTACCAAACCTAGATGTTAAATTTTATATTTATATACTTCAGTGAATATTCCAGGACGCAACAATCCTAACAACTTTATCAATTTTATAAGGCAACCCTTCCCGATCGGAACCCTTTTAAGTTTTAAGTCACCACCGCAAACTAAATCCACGTGGCACGTGGGTGCATGTCATTGGCCACCTCATCCAGTAAGAGGATAAGATATCCTACAAGCGGTCAGAAAATATCCAAGAAATATACAGATAGGCATATACCAGAGTGCATCAAGTTCTCATTATTAGATAAAATAGAAAATTAAGTAAACTTTTGAAAAAGAGAAAAAAAAATTAAATATCTTTAGATCACATATATTTGAAAAAAAATACTTAAAATATTTATTTTATTTTGACATAATTAATATAAATTTATGAGTTTTTATATTAAGATTTTAAATTTTCATGACTAATATTCTTTAATAAAAAAACTTATTTTTTATATCAGTTTTTTCTTGCATATGGAGCTATTTTCAATTTTCACTACCTAAAAATCCCCTAAAAACAAAATCCAAGTGGCTGCCTACCATTGGCCATCTCATCACACAACAAGATAAGATAATCCTACTCACCACCACTTCCCTTCATCACCTCTTACCTTCTCCCCATTCAAGCTTATCAAGCACAAACAAATCAGGTTCAATCCGCCGCTAACGATGGCATCACTCACCATGACGGCCTCCTTCCTCGCCGTCGCCCGGCCGTCATCAGCTGACCGTCGCAAATTCGCACCGGCAAAGACGGCCGTTTGTTCCCAAAAGGCGGTCATGCCGACGACCAGCAACATCGAAGAGCCCAAGGAGAAGGAGAGCAACACCAGGAGAGGAATTATGCTTGCGGCAGCGGCGGCCATATGGGCGGCAGGATCGGTGCCTGAAATGGCAGCGGTGGCGGAGGAGCCGAGGCGTGGGACGCCGGAGGCGAAGAAGAAGTATTTTCCGGTGTGCGTTACTATGCCAACTGCTCGTATATGTTATAAGTGAAGAATTTGTGATGTTAGTTGATTTGTTATGGATTGGTTGATGGTTGTTATATTATGTTATGTTCGTTATATGCTTATCTCTATAGTTATGGATGTTGTTCAATTTGGGATATTGGAGGTGTTTTTATTAGTCTTTGTTCAATTAAAGAATGATTAATGGTTTTCTCTTCTAAAAATAAATTTCATGACATCTGCAGCAGGCATGATATTAATTAGGATTCAGATATTAAGCTTTATGTTTTTTTTTTAATTAATTTACAACATGTTGATGAAATATAATTAGATTTGGTTGAATTCTTCCAATAGTTTTCGCTTTTATTTTGATTTTTATAAGTTTTGTCTCGCAACTCCTATTTTGAATGAAATCTTCTTTTTGCTCTAATTTTTGGAAGTCATATCGTTCGGTACTATCTTGATGCGTAAGATTAGTGGGATATCTACTTCCCCAAGGCTAGTAAAGCTAGTGTTGTTGCAAATTTTAGGAGTAGTAAGAGAATTTATTAATTTAGGTTTCGTTTGAGATGATTTTATTATTATTTTTTAAAACAATAGAAAGTTGTCCTAAAAATTAATAAGAAAGCCGTCATAAACCAAGCCATAACATTGCATAAAATTAATAGAAAACACATGATTTCAATATGAAAAAAAAAGAGGCATAGATAACTCATTTGAAATAGTTCTGTTATATGGATTGAAAATTGTATTGTGAGATTAAGAGGCCCAAATTTAAGGGGTTGTCTCTTAAACTGGTGGTGTAGGATGTTGAAAAGCGACCGTTGAGGGCAAATAGTTGATGGTGATAAATGTCGATGTTGGTTGATGATGAAGATGACTATGTTGTTGGTAGGCAAAAGAGAGCAAAAATAGGTTTGGAAGATTGATTGTTGGCATTAGTCAATAATTGACAATGATAGGCGGACAAAAATAGTCACACTACTAATAAATCAGGCTTTCATAGCACTTTTTAGAATCTACTGTAAACACCAACTAATTTTTGCGAAGCGGTTTAGGAACATCTACAAAATTGTTGTATTTATGTTCGTTGGAAAGGCTTTAACAACGACTTTATGAGTTTGTTGTAAGAAGGCTTTAGCAACGTTTTCAGCATGTGTTAAAACCGCTGCTAAAGGATAGAATTGATTAAAAAAAATTTTAAGGCATGGGCTAGCGAACTGAGAGAGAATGAAGGTGGCGCAAGGGGAGGCAGCATTGGAGGGCAGGGTGGACGATTTAGGGTTGAGGATGGTGAGAGGGTTGATTGGCGAAGTCGGGAGAGCCATCTTGTTGCTGCCGAGGAAGACCAGTGGAAATGGTGGAATTACATGACAATCCTCCCCTTCACGTGAGTTTAGTCGCAGCCCGTCGACTAGCCCGCTGTCACAACCAGAAGAGAAGCTTCACCATCCTTTCACTTCCTTCCTCTTGCGTCTAAAACGTGAACCTAGTTGAATGTTGACTTTTGCTCAAATGTGTGAAGTAGGGATTAGGGTAGGGAATGAGAAAAGAGTAAGGTTTTAACAACGTTAAAACTAATGTTTATACCTCTTTATAGAAATGATTTTAAAACTGGTGCTATCATTCGCTGTTGAAATGTCAGATTTTTTATAATCATTGGCGTATTTCAGCAAAGGTCATCTAAGGATAGGTGATAGTGGTCATTGATGTTGGTCAATAATGACCATCAGATGACAAGTGACAGTGGACAACTCATAATGGTTATCAACATCGTTCAATGGTGTTGGGACGCTCTAGAATAGAAGTTAGGTGTTTGAAGGTAAGTAATCAATGTGATTATCCTCCTAATTGAAGGAAAGGTCAGGTGACCAAAAATGGTAGAGGGTGGTTGTGTATAAGTCAAATCTCAAAGATAGATGATAGGGTTTCAAATGATGGTTAAAGCTATAGAATTCTATGTCTTTCAATTATATCCCCAAAAAGTTTTTCATAAATTGTGTAGAAATATGCATTTTTATAGGTTATTAGAACAGGCATTATGGTCATTTTAAAAACAATTATGGACGCTTCATCAATGGTTCGATAATATATATATATATATATTTTTTTTTTTGCGTTTTAATGAACTTGTTATGTTTATTTTGTTGATATGCATTTTGAAAATTTGGAGAATTTGATACTATTTATACAACATTGTAAAGTTTTAATTAAATATTTTTGGTATTTGATTTTGATATGATATATTATGCATTAAAAAATTATCTTAATCGGGCACGAATCTCGAGGCAAAATGAAGTTGGAAACTTCCAAAATTAAATATAGGATCATCTAAAATCCTATTTCAACAAACTTATAGTCAGACCGAACGCCTCAAAAAGACGAACCCAATGACACCAAATTTGACTCAATCCAAACCCAAATGGGTCCAAATTGAAGACCTGAAGCGCATTTGGAAAGTTCAAATCATAAATTAGATGATCAAACAACTTCCAAACGAGACATGCTTATAGTCGAATCGAGTGGCTCGACAAGACGAATCCAACGAGCCCAAGATCGCCGAATTTTGATATTATTAAGAAATTCAAATGCTTAGTAAACAGTCCATGATGGAGAGAATCAACATCGGACGTCCATTCAAACCACTCCCAAATTACCCTTGATATCCCTCCTATTTACTGGTATGTCACTCTTATAAAATTATAAATAGACCACTCATTCTTCATGGAAAGGGGAGGAAGAAGGGGCCCAAGCAAAGAAGAGAAAGAAGAGAGCCTTCTTGCCACCAGACTCCTTCTCGACCATCACCAGACTTTCACCCGGGCACTAACTAACGATGAACTTCTGCTCGGTCGCCGAATGACCCCAAACTTTCGCCCGACCACCGATTGACGTTGGATTTAATTACACCTCGCTGCCAACTAACACAGGATATTTTCCCAGCCACCAATTGACGCCTGACTTCTTCACGGCCGCCAATTGAAGCCAATTTTTTGCTCGGCCACCGACTTTCATTAGACTTATGCCCGATAATCGACTGATGCCGGACTTCCATCCGTCGCCAGACCTCTTTCCATCACCGGACTTTCGTCGGGCTTCTGCCCGACGTTGGACTTCCGTCAATCATTAGACTTCCGATTAGACTTCCGACCTCTGTCGCCAAACAATGATCTTTCTGACCACTGTCGCCCGCCGACTAAGGTCCCTCTGATCACTGTTACCAGACTATAGTGTTTTCAACCTCCGTTGCCTGCAAACTATGGTCTTGCCTACCAAAAAAATATGTTAATAGTGATTCTTTCAATTCCCATCATGTAATGCACTATATATGATGTATATTTATTACATCAAGCCAAGGCCTTCCCCTAAGGAAGAGCCTCATTTGTAACCGACTGTAAACACTAATTGATTCATTCAAATTAGATCAGACCCTATAGTTTTTTTTTCCCTTTTCAGGTTTCCCATGTAAAAATCTTGGCGTCTCTTATGAATGATACACCATTTCTCTTATATGATTGTGTGTTGGATCTTCGTACAAAACTTTGACGTTAAACTTTATATCTCCATACCGCCGTGAATATTTCAGGACGTAACAGAAATGACTCCAAACATTTTCAGTGCCATTGGATTCTTCTCATTGATCTACACTTTCTATATGTTATATTTGTTGAAAATAGAATTTAAATGATTTCTAAGTCAATTTAATTTTTTTCTAATCTATTATATGAATATTTGGAAATTTAAAAGTTATATCATCCACGCTTGATGGATTGAATTTTGGTGTAGCACCTCAAGCTTACCAACTACCAAGGCTTCGTTTGGGACGGCTTTTTAATTGCTTTCTAAAACAGAGTTTTAGTACAAAAATAAAAAATTTTGTACTAAAACTTCGTTTTAAAAAGCAGTAAAATAGCCGTCCCAAACGAAGCCCAAGTTAACCGAATTATTGATTGCCTTATTTTCCAAGTTTATAAAAAAAATATTTAAAAAAAAAACTCTTAGAAAAGGGGGGCTTGAACTCATCTTCACCACAGAATTCGTTTATTTAAAATTCATCAAGCTCTTTTGAAATTGATATTAAGTAATGAATGACGTGGGCTTCATTTGGAATAACTTTATTACTATTTTATAAAGTAATTATTTTTAAATAAAAAAATTTATAATTAAAAAATTACTTTAAAAATTAGTAAAAATTTTGTCTCAAATGAAATCTTAACCGGTAATATAACCTGCTCAAAAGGATGTTCTATGGCTATTTTACTACTGGCATGACTTCTCTCTCGGTTTAGGCAAATCATAACACTAAGCGCACATGCATATGTATACTTTCAGCACTCAAAAAAGCGCGAAATTATTATGTGCGGTCACCGAGCACCGTTCAGAGGCCAATCAGGACAAACTACATCAACAATTTACTTTGTACAATTACTGTGTACTATTGTGCATCGGGTGACATGGCCATGGGCGGACCCCCATTGACCTGAGGGGGGGCAAATGACCCCCCTCAAAAAAAATTTTTTTTTATTTTAGAGGGATTTTTTGAAATATTTTGAGTATTTTTGGTATTTTGCCCCCTCTCAAAAAATTTTTTTGCCCTCATTTTATAAATCCTAAGCATCTTTGCCCATCCCCCACAAAAAAATTTTTTTTTGCCCACCCTGAAAAAAGAAGCTGGATCCGCCCCTGGACATGGCACATCTTGATTGGCCTCCGGACGGTCCGGTGAATGCACTTGATAATTTCTCCTAAAAAGCATAGCACATTAAGCAACTCAACTTGATTTGTTGGTTTGGAGCTTTGACTATTAATTAAGAGGCGTTGAATTCGAGTCTTAACATATGTGATGTACGTATAATTTTATCTTAATTAGCTTAAATGTCAAAAACGCAGCACATTTTGCTATGCTTTCTAGAAAGTACTACCATTAGAGAGATTATTAGGTGCGGAGTGAGGATGAGGAGAACTGTCCGCACAAGCCTTATTCTGCGTTAGGTACCGGCACTTGGTACCGCTGGGTACCTATATTTGTGCATACGATGCACACTCCGTACCTAATAATTTTTCGTGTGATAGGGTCAAAGACGAAGTTGTCAGTTGGTTTAACCTTTTTTTTTCTGTCTAGTTTTTAGAAAATAAATATATTTTATTTTAACACTGCACAATCTTTAAAACTTCATAAATAAGAAGACTTTGTTATGAAGCTACCATATTTATATGAATGAAGATTTTATTTTATAAAATACAATCAAAATATATCATCAACATTAAAAAAAAAAAGCATTGATGCGTCTTTTATGGAATGTGAATCCACTATCTATGGTATGCATCTCACTTTGGTGTGTTGGATGGAGGTTTTGACTATTAATTAAGAGGTTTTAGAAACAAAACTTAATCTGCGATGTGCGTATGAATTTATCTTAATAGTTTAAAACTTTAAATGTACAAAAAAAAATTCTGTGAATTTATGTGTAGCGAGATTTGATAGCAGTAAAAACAAATTCCCGGCTAATTTGTCACCACCGACTACTAACAAAAACAGATGCTTAGAATTCATTTGGGACAACTTTTTTATTGTTTATTTTTCAGAAACCACAATTTCTACTATGTCATTATTTTTGCTACTTTCTACAACAATTTTAAAAAGTTAGTTTTTATACTTCTTTATTGCTTTCGAAAACAGGTTTTTAGTACAAAATTTTATAATTCAAGAAATGTTTATATTAAAAAGTTGTTTTAGAAAAAAACAAGAAAGATGTCCCAAACAAAGGAATTTTTATTGCGTCCTCCCACTTGACGTAGAGATATGTCCTCCCACCGCTAAAAAAATCAGTTTTTGCTCGGTATTGCTAGCTATTATTTGGTATTAACGAAGAATATCATCATGTGAAGACCAATACCGAGTTATACCGAGCAATACCGAGCAATACCGAGCTATACCGAGCAATACCGAATTTTTTCTAGGAAAAACTAGGTATTTTTTTGTAATGCTCGGTATAGCTCGGTATTGCTCGGTATAGCTCGGTATTGCTCGGTATTGCTCGGTATAACTCGGTATTGGTCTTCACATGATGATATTCTTCGTTAATACCAAATAATAGCTATCAATACCGAGCAAAAACTCAATTTTTTAGTGGTGGGAGGACGTATCTCTACGTCAGGTGGGAGGACGCAATAAAAATTCCAAACAAAGCCTTAGGCTTCGTCCACACCGAGGATGACTTTCTTACTGCATAAAGGATAGAGACTATTTATCTAGTTAAGGCAAACTCACTCACATCACATATGCATAGAAACTTTAACTAATCTAAATGAATAATAATTTGGACGCCGCTACTTTGTCATCATAAATAATACTTAATTAATCAATGGCAAATTGTAATAACTAATTCAAATAAACAAATTAGCAAAATATTTATTAAGAGAAATATATGATGAATGGGTGAAAAGTAAAAAAATAAAATATTATCCTAAAATTATATGAGGGGTATTAAGAACACAAATAAAAATATTTTTAAGATTACGATTTAAGATCTGAAGTTGTTCAAGAGAAAGTTAAATGTTATATAAACAAAAAAATAACTTGTGATATTAAACTTGTGCTCAGAGAATCAAAAGGAAAAACATCTAATAATAAAAATTGTTCGCAGTGAAATCAAAATATGAAAGAAAATATAAAAAAATAAGAAGCTTTGTTATTAAAAATAATTTAAATATAAAATCTCAAAAAATTGAAAAAAAAAATATAGAGGGCCCATTGGAATTCTATGAAAGTAATATATGATATAAAGAATTTAGATTTTTTATGATTTATATAATAGATTAAATGCTAAAGAGGGGAAAAAATAAATTTCTTAAAAAAGATATTCAGCATAAATAGATGAGATATTTCAATAACTTTTCAATAACTGCTGTAAAAATGTGATTAATTTTACTCATTTTAGCACCATAAATTATGATAATTTTTTTTAATTATCATATTAGTAAAACCCAAGTTGAAGAGATTTAAAAAAAAATGAAATGTGAAAAAATAATTAGATTTGATGATATTCTAATAGAAGTGTGAAAATATTTAGGAGATCAAGAAATTTCTAAGCTTACTAAACTTTTTAATATTAATTGAAGATTAGAAATGTCAGATAAATGGTAAAAGAATGTGTTGGTTCCTATTTTAAAAATAAAGGTAATATATAATAGTGCAAATTACATATGAATTAAGTTAATATGTCCAACATTAAAATTATGGGAGAAAATAATTGAACATAAGTTATGATTTGATACTACTGTTTATCAAATTCATTAATATGGAAGTTATACATTTGTTGAAAGGTTTAAAGAAGTATAGAGAAAGGAGAAACTTATATTTATTGATTTAGAGAAAGCATATGATAAAGTTCCAAGATAAGTAACCAAGAGAGTTTTAATAAAAAAATTAATAATGCTTATTTTCAAATCATTAATGATAAATATTTTCAAATACAAGATGATTAGACCATTTATTTTTCTATTTCAATTGAATTACATTACTGATAAACTTTAAGCCCATATCTTTTAGCTTTAGTCATAGATGTTTTACTAGACATTTGCATGATGGTGTACATTAGTGTAAGCTTTAGATGATGATAACCTTCTTGTGTATAAGACTAAAGAAGAAGTTGATGAAATACTTGAATTATGTAGATCAATCTTAAAGTCTAAAAATTTTTGTTTGGATAGATCTAAAATTGAATACATAGAGTATAATTTTAACAGTAATAGATTTAGTGAAGAAATTGTAACATTAGATGATCAAATCATTAAAAAGAGTAAATTTTAGATATCCCGACCCAGGGTCTATTATTCAAAATGATAGTGAAATATATGAGGAGATTATAAACAGAATTCAAGTTGGATGATTGAAATATAAGAATGCATCCAGCTCGTTGTGTTACAAAAAAAAAAAAAACACCTTAAATTTTTATAGGATAGTGGTGAGATATGCATGGCTTATGGTGCAAAATGTTAGCCATTACAAAAGAATCATAAGATTAAATGTTATAGAGAAAAGGAAGTTGACTTTGACAATGCAAAATGAGAGATGCACAAAGAGGTTGGAGTAGCTCTAGTAGCATATAAAATTAGAGAAAGTCACCCTAGATTGTTTAACACATAAATATCGACCGATCCAGTAAGAAAAGTAGATGTATTAGATCTTGCATATGTTCAGAAAGGTTAAGGTGGATCAAAAAAACTTGGTTAGTAAGTATTAAAAATGACATTTTTTAATTAGATTTAAATAAAACTTTGGCTCTTAATTGAACACAACAGCGAAAAATAATTCATTTAGCCGATAGGATAAAGTATTGTTGTTGTTGTAATCATTAACGATAAACTAACGGGTAATAATTAAAATAAGGCTTAATAAAGTTAAAGAATTTAATTAGGCTAATTAAATGAAACTAATTAAGGGTTTCATACAATATCATAAGGTTGATTAGAACTATAATAAGCAAACCTAACATCAACTATTAAGCTGGTGATTAACTGATAACTAACATATTAATTTAGCGGATTAATTAAATCTTACATAAATTTAATTAAACTAATATTGCAAAGATGGACTACTTGGGAACATTTGACAGGCAACATATAAAGCAATTTTTAACGAACAAGCATTACTTAGTGATTTGTAACCGATATATAGATAGGAATTTACGAGACCAAATACTTCATCCACAACATAGTTGTAACAATTTTATGACACGCTATTAACACATTAAGATTACAAAACAATCATTCGCTAGACTTGGCCAACACAGACACAGATGGCCAGCAGAAGAAATGGGGCAGCTTTATCATATATAAACCATCAGCTTGCAAAGCAAAATATTTACATACCTGAGCTTCCTTTTCTGAATAGAATAGAATGGCGGACCAAATGTATAGTACCAACAACACTGAGATATTGAAAGGTATGAAGCTTTATTGCTGCAGCAGAAGACTTATTTTCAGACCCAAACCTATAATCCACATGGCAGAACAGGGAATCTAACTGTCGAGAATAAGGTTTCGTTTGGGACGACTTTTTTATTGCTTTTTAAAACAGCATTCTAGTAAAAAAAATTTAATTTTTTAACTAAAAAGCTGCTTTAAGCAGCAGTAAAAAAGCCGCCCCAAACGAAGCCTAAGGCTTCACACCCAACAAATACAAAACAGAGGAAAGCATCATAATGTTAGTATTTACAACAGGTGCTCTAGCGGAGTTAGATATCATATGAGGCTCGAGAAAAGATTTGGATAGTGTGTAGTAGTACCAGGCGTCACCATACTATAAATCTCAGACTGGACAGAATTATCTTCAATATCGAATAAAGTATTGTCAGCTATTTCACTGTTTTGTTTGAAGCTCTGGGCTGGTGGGGAATTGTGTTGCTTACTGTACTCACCATTACCATAATCACTATTCGCCACATGATCATTCTGATTTTCTTCCAGTAGGGCTTCAAGAGGAAATCCGCTTCTCAATCCTCTTTCGACAGAAAACTCCAAATTATTGACCAAGTATTCTTGCCCAAGTTTAAGCTGATCATTCTGTTGATAGTCAGCTTGTTTTTCACAAAGCAGGATTTCAAGTGGAAGCCAACTTCTTAAATTTCTATCTGCGCAAAATTTGACATTACTGGGTAAATCATCTAGACCTGGAATGAAACTCAACATCTGCTTAGGCTCAAAGAGGGATTTGATGTGACTAGTACCATCACAAGATTGAAATTGGACTATATTTTCAGAGCTTTCGCCGGTGTCGGAAATTTGCCCACCATTGTTGCCGGTGACTACAGAAGCCCCAATGAAAGAATCCATGCCATTTGAATCAGAATATTCAGGATGCAATTTACTGCTCATGAAAATGTCATCATCCATGCTATGACGTATGAAGCTGGAATTTTCTTCTCCAGTAACTGCTGTGTCGTGGTCAGAAAAAAAGAAGCCCACCAGAGATGACTTGAGCGCTGCATTTACATAGCTTTCAAGACTACTTGTTCTCATACCATCTGATCCTCCCTGAGCTTGGAAGCTTGATAATGAAAAGCTATTTCTATCGGAAGAAGATAGCTCCAATTGGTCAATATTTGAATTTGAGATACTTCCGGAAGGACTAACCTTTCTTGAGGATAGAAATAATGCTAGTGGAGTTGATCCGGAATGAGGAAGCGCATGTGAATGCACGTTAGGGTAATTGCTGGGATGGGACTCAGAATTTTCGCCACAGTCAAGAATATCATCTTCATTTGGAAACTCTGGTGCCCTAATTACAAAAACTTTAGATTCCTGTGTCTCAATCTCAGCAGACGAATCATCATCTGCTGGCAGAGATTCATCATATAAACAACTACCCTGCAGTTTTGCTCCTGGACTATCAATCATATTAAATTTGTCTGATGTGCTATCAGCATCGACTACATCAGAGCGGGAGTTTTCACTCAGACATATTTCATCCTGGCCTTCATTCAACACATCACAGTTATTATCTCCTAAAAACCATTCAGGAACTGAATTTCTATAATCTTCTGAATGTACTGCATCAGCTGTGGAATCTAAGAAATAGTCGAGGCAGTTTTGCTGCTCAATGGCCACATCCATTGGATGCGAGTTATGTAGATTGGATTTGTCAGTGGTTGATGCAACAAATGCCGCTAGCGCTGAAGCTAATGCACTGTCGATGGATGCACGCTTGTCCTTTTTAGGGTACTTATTTGGTTTCAAATCTACAGGATAGTCAAGATTGGACTCATCATCATCACCGTCATCATCATCATCATCAGGAAATTCAGGTGCCTTGAGTACCAGACCTGAGATCTTCTCAGATTCATGCAATGATCCCATAAACAGATTAACTGATGCTTTTATTTCATGAGAACTAGAGTCTGCTTCTGCAATCGAAGATTTACTGCCTTCATTTTCAAAACTAGACACATGAGCTGAAAGGCGTGAGATGCTTGTACTGGGATATGTTTCAGATGGCAGAGGCGCCTTGGAAAAGGCATCTAACTTTTCCTCCATCCTCTGGAGCCTCATCTCAATTCCAGTAAGTGGCTTAAGTATGCTTTCCTGAAAACTTATGCAAAAATTCTCTAATTTTCCCATTCTTGAAACCAGATCATCCAAGTTCTTCTCAAGACGAACATATGGAGCATTAGTATCATTATTTATAGCCATTCCTGACTGATCTGAACATTCTTCGTCAGTCAAAATCAATTTTCCATCCCCAGGCTTTGTTTGGGTATGCCTGACAGCTGATTCCTCCAACAGGTTGTCTACACAACCACGAACTCCATTATTTTCATCTGTTTTGGCTATTGAAGCCTGATCTGGATCACTGACCATCTCGCTGGATGTGCTGGATGCCATGACTGGATGCTCCAGCTTTTCCTTATTGTGTAGTTGATCAAGCTCAACCTTAGAATTTCCCATCATAGAGGATGCTTCCACTTCTGACATCTCAAACTTATCCAGACAAGCTGCATGAATTGTTCCCTCGGTAGAGAATACATCAGAAAAACCTTTATCTTGAAGTGATGATGAGGTTCTAGACTTGGAAATTTGCAGGAGACCAGGCACAAGCATGGACAACAAAGAGCCTGATCCAACGTTACTAACTGGAGGGTCTGGATCAGTATCTTCAACAGGATCAGCATATATGTATACCTCGTCTATATGAATAGAAGTTTTAATCTGAAGTGAAAGCAAGCGAAGCGTGACAGACATACAAGGACTAGCATCTGAAATCTCAGCCGTGGCCTCATATTGGATCTACAAATTACATTTAGTAAGAAAGAGAGATTTAAAAAAAGAAAAGGATAAACGAAGCAGAATACTTCAAATAGGCTACCATTGATACCTGTGTTTTAGAGCAAATATTTTCTACAGATATATTTGACATGACAGGTCTTCTATCATTTGGTGGAAGTGAATCAGGAACCTCGACTTCTACCCAACCATCTTCCGTAACGTTATTGCTGTTACTCCTGGGAAAATCTGCATTTATACCGTTGGGTACCGTGCCTTCAGCTAGAACCACTTCACACGTATCTTGTGTCACTTCTTGCACAGCAGCTCCACAACGTACAGTACACAAATAATCATTACTGGAAACGTCTCTATCAGAAGCATAATATACCTCATAAACCCTTGCCGAACTCCGAACATAAATGCTGTGAATTTCATGCCTTCCCCTGAAAAAGACTGCAGTAAAGTCGTAATAAAATGACTCTCCCTAATTCTTTGGATTGAATGTAGCAATATTAAACAGCAATTTCAATTTTCCTTTTTTGTCCTATATAGAGCAGTTTATGAAGAAAAACATCTATTTACTCAATAGTATTTCCAGGGAAGAAACGTGCAATGTCAAAGTTCAATCATCTAAAATACCTCATGTTTATGAAAAAAAATGAAGGAAAAAAAAAGGTGCGTATAAATCCTCAAGATAAACCAAAATTGCACAAGACAGTATGTGTCGTTATTTCTCGAAGAAAAGAAAATGCAAAAAGTATTTAACAAGAGCCTATGACTATAACATTAGCTTATGAAGAACTACTGGATTCTGTTCTCGACAACCATACAGTTTTTCCCTATAATTTCCAGTTGCTGATATTTTGGATCCACAACAGTGGTCGACAAGCTATACCTTGTAACCACATTATTCCTAAAAAGGGGAATGGAAGTCAAGAAGAAGACGTGATGTAAAACATCAAATAGAGAATTATTACAGCCCCAGTATCAAAACAAGATTAAGGGCTCAAGATAAGAACAAGGGCCATGAGGGCTCATTATAAGATCAAGGGCCAATAGAGATCACCTTGAAGAAATCCATATTTCAAAAGTTTTGGAATTGTATGTATGACTAAATTTAAAAATTCAAATGAAATTTTCATAATTAGAATTTTTAATTTTAATCATTTTCCTCCATGTGGGAGGCTTTTATTTATTTATTTCGCTTTGTTTAGATTAGAATTACTTTATTTTGAAAGCCATTAGGGCAGCCCTGATGTAGAACGACAAACGGCTTTGCTAGGGAGAAGGAAGAATTTGGAAATTCTCAGATTTTCATCCCAAAATCTGTGAGAATTCTCAGAGTTTTGAGCTTAGGAAATAGGGAGAACATATGAGGAAATAAGGCTGTAGAATTTTTGGTGAATCTCGTGGTCAGCTGTGGGGAAAATAACTGCAAATCGAGGTCTTCCACAGTGCTGGACAGCAGGGTATCTTTGCTGGCATACGTGGACAGCAAGCTGTATGGCTTAGGAGAACATATGAGGAAATAAGGCTGTAGAATTTTTGGTGAATCTCGTGGT
Organism: Dendrobium nobile; assembly: GCA_022539455.1. NCBI lineage: Eukaryota > Viridiplantae > Streptophyta > Magnoliopsida > Asparagales > Orchidaceae > Dendrobium > Dendrobium nobile. Next base: position 7,416,009 of record CM039729.1, on the reverse strand, counting down.
CAGCTGTGGGGAAAATAACTGCAAATCGAGGTCTTCCACAGTGCTGGACAGCATGGTATCTTTGCTGGCATACGTGGACAGCAAGCTGTATGGCTTAGGAAATCCAAACAGCAGCTATAAGAGAGCGTTGGACAGCAGTATGAGGGTTCTGGCAGCATACTACACTGACTTTCCTTTGCTGGAATCTCCAGGACAGCAGCAATTTTGAAGCTTCAAGTTGCTGGGAAACAAATAATCCGTGCTGGAAATCTCTGGTTTGAAAGGGAAGAGGAAGTAAGCTCCCAACCTCTTCCTATCAAAATCTGAAAACAGTTTCAGATTTCTCAAAGGAGATGATAAGGCTGAGAATAAATTCCAAGCTTCAGGTTCTGCACTAGAGAATCCGTTTGGAGCAATTAGTAGAGAGGAGGGAGGCGGTGGAGCATGAGAGGCGGTGGGGCTTAATTCCAAAAGAAAAAAAAAAGAAAAAGAAAAGCAATGACTGAGCCGGAATTAAAGGAGGTGGGGCTTGGGATTTTTCAGCCAAACAAAATTCTCAGGTTTGGAAATATTTCCAAAGAGAATAAATTGGCTTTAAGGCAGATTTTCTATTCTAAATCTAATGGGGAGGCCAGCAGCAGTTAACGGAAAAGGCTTGAAATAATTATTTAATGCATGCCATATTAAGATATGTAAATTAGGATAGAAGATTTTAAATCCAAATCAAATAGAAATTGATTTGAATGAGGTGTGAACACTTTCCTAAAATAGAGTTAGTATATTAGGAAATATTTTGATATTCAAATATTTTAAATTTTAAATTCAAATATATTCCAAATATATATTAAATCAAAATAGGAAACAAATAAAAAGGGGAGCGAAAGGGAGGTGGTCGGCGGCAAGGAGCTTGGGTATGGGGGATTAGCCGTGAGGTGGAGAGGGTATGAGGGTTTTCGGGTGTGGTGAATCCGGCGGCCAAACGAAGATGGGGAGGAGGAAGAAGATGACGTCGAGAAGCAATAAGAAGGAACAACCAAAAAAAAACAAGAGACAAAAAATTAAAGATACAACCGCGAGCCCGGACACATCCTACGGCTGACGGGTATTACATTGCCCTTCTCCAAGGGACTTCACGCCACGAGCCCGGACCCATCCTGCGGCTGGTGGAAACTTCGACTCCCTCCCATAGGGATTTCACTAACGTTCTCTCCAAAGAACACAAGTGCAAACAAAATTTTATTAATAATCCATCATCTCTAATACATGAGAAGGGGCCTCTATATATAGGTCTCAAAAGAAATTAAAAGACACATTTGCCCCTTGGGCTTACATAAGACAAGAGGGTAAAAAGGGAAATTGCACAATTAAATCAAAATACACTTGATAGACTAAAATAAAATAAAGTGATCTCGGTCGTCGATCTTCAGCTCCTCGGATAGGCAGAGACGGTTGGATGTCCGCATCAAGCCCTCTTAAATAGGGAGTGGATTTGGAAATGATTTCGCTACACTTCCATGTTTGATTCCTTCTTTTCAATATTTCCTCATTTTTTAATTTCATTCCTTCTGATATAATGCTTTAAATATTTGAATGTATGAATAAATAAATTAGCATTGATGTTGATAAAAAAAGGGATAACTAAAACCTCTAGGGCTTGTGCTTTGTGTATAAAATCCCTTTAATTGTGTGCTTGTTGGAACCTCTTTGGGCTCATCTTGGTGAAAGACCTAGGTATTATCCTTATCTCTCGCTGATCTCTTTCCACAAACTCTCATACTCCTTCCCCAACATATCTAACTACTTTATATAAGGTTTCCCATCTCCGACAGCATGGAAAAAAATGACTAATAAGAGTTGTCAGCCAAAATAAGGGCAACCATGACCTAGTTTGATTCCCCTATGTTCACCACACTCCAAACTCCATAGATCCCAACCAAAAATTATAGATGATATCTTCACACCTTCCAAGCCTCTCCAACCCTAGAAGACACCATTGACCCATTCCCAAATCACATATTTCATGACTGGCCAAAACCAACCCAAACTAGGTTGCTTGGCCTAGTCTTGGCGTAGTCTCTACTAAACAAGCTGATAGACCGATACCTAGACCGGTCGAGCCGGCCCAATCAAGACTGGTCCAACTGTACAGCCACTGGTTCAAGGGGTTTTTTCCCCCTCCATTACCGCCCAACCCATTTAGGGCCCACAAGAGTAATGTGGGGGGGATTTGGGAGGAATTAGGAGGGACAAATTTAAATTGAAGGGGCTTTTTTGGGATTTGACCTAATTATTTTATGCTTAGGTAGATTTTGGAGGCTAGAGTTAGTTTTTATCTCTGATTTTTGTTGAAATTAGGGTTCTTGTGTTCTTAAGTGGGCTCTGGCGGCGTCTAGAGTTTGGAGATCCGGATCTTCCTATCCAATAAAAGATCCATTGTATCGTGTTGCTTTTCTTCATCTATTTAATTAAAAGTTCCAATTTTGGTTTTTCTTTCAAGATTTGCTCAATTCATGTTTTGCAAAGTGCTAAAATTAAATTTCAACAAAAGGGAATTCTTGTTTACTACAAGTGTTTTATAACAAATTAGTATCAGAGCACTTTCATCTAGGGTACCAATGGCCTGAAGGATAGTGAAAGTGTTGGAGGGGGGAATAGGCCAACTGAAATCAAATTTTATGAAAAAAAAATCGGATTTTGAAAACCAATTTGCATCCGTCGATAAAAAGATGGATGGAAAGTTTGCCGTCATGAAAGAAATGCAGAAGAAGTTGCTTGAAGCCAAACCCAATACGACGACATTAGAAACGAAGTAAATCATCGACATCCAAGGAAGAGGAGGAAACCCTAATCCATTTAGGGGAGGGAAAAATCAAGAGGTGGAGATTCTGGAGGGAGAAGAGGGGATGCCTTCGCTAGAGCCTATTTTTAGGGAGGAGATGAGTATTGGGTATGAGCGAAGAGGTGCTGATTTTGTAAGAAGTGAGGTGGATTATGAGCGCAGGGATGCTGATTTTGAGAGGAGGGATTTTGAAGAAGGATTTGGGTATGAGTGAAAAGGGAGGATCGCGACACCTGGGGAGCACCTCCCCTTCGTGAAATGGGAAGCTATGGAGGATTCAAAGGAAATGGAGGCGATCTGAGAGTGAGGAAGCTGAAGATGTCCATCTTTAAGGGAGATGATGCACATGGGTGGATTTACAAAGTGGAGAGGTATTTTGTTGTCAATGGCTTAACGGAGGAGGAGAGGCTGACGTCAGCGGGCCTATGTATGGAGGGGAAGGCATTCGCTTGGTACCAGTTGAGGGACATGACCCATACGGAGCTAGAGGGAGTTCAAGGATTGCTTGTTGGGATGTTTTCGAACCAGCATAGGAGATGACTTCTACGAACAATTTTTTCCCTGACACAGGAGGGTTAAGTAGTAGAGTATTGGGAGAGGTTCAAGTACCTCGCTAGACATTGAACCGCCTTTCAGAGACGGTGTTAGAGGGAAACTTCATGAAGGGACTAAAACCAGATATCCGAGAAGTGGTTAGAGTGATGAGGTCTTGGGCTTAGGAGAGGCTATGGAGCTAGCACAGTTAGTAGAGGACCAAAAGCACCTGGAAAGGAGGGCCAGAGGCAGCCGTTCAAGAGGCTCGTACAAGATGACCACAACATTTCTGGCTTCTAAAGGACCAGCACCGGGAAACCTTCGCAAGGCTCCAAAAGAGAAGCCTGTAGGAGGGTGATTTGGGGGAAATTTCAAGAAACTCACTGAGAACAATCTGCAGGAGAAACGAGAGAAGGGATTGTGTTCCAGATGTGATGAGCGGTACATACCAAGGCACAGGTGTAAGGACTGAATTCTTCAAGTTCTCACTGTCTGTATTGACGAGGAAGTTGAGGAAAGAGATGATAGTGGGGCAGTGGTGGAAGAGGGGGAAGAGTTACATCTTGACATGGCCGAAGTCACCTTAAACTCAGTGATGGGGTTTACCTCGAATCACACCATGAAGGTGAAAGGAGAAATAATAGACAAAGAGGTGGTTGTGTGATCTACAGTGGGACTAATCACAATTTTATCTCTAATTAGGTCGTTGACCAGTTTTGGGTGAAATTGGTGGACACATGGGGCAATGGGGTGATGATGAACACTGGAAAGGTGGAGATAGGTAGAGAAAAGTGTGTAGGGCAGTTGTGCTGACTATACAGGAGTTTCAAGTGAGGGAGGATTTTCTCTCATTAGAGCTAGGAAACACTGATATCATCCTGGGGATGAAATGGCTGCAGACCTTGAGAGATACCAGGGTCAATTGGGGAGCACTAACGATAGAGCTGATGCTAGAGGGAGGGAGGGAGGGGGGGGATTCCTCTGTCAGTACAACCACTCATATAATAGTTTGGCGAAGTTTTTAAGCCACCTCAAGGCTTACCACCACTAAGGGAATAGGAGCATGCCATCACCCTAAGGGATGGGCGTCACCAATAAGTATCTGACCCTACCGCTACCCTCAAATTTAGAAGGACGAAATTGAGAAGCTGATCCGGGGGGAGTTGGAGGCGGGGATTATCAGACCGAGTGTGAGTCCTTCTAGCCCAGTCTTACTGGTCAAGAAGAAAGACGGGAGCTGGAGATTATGTGTTGATTATTGGGCTCTGAATATGAAGAATGTGCTAGACAAGTTTCATATACCAATGATCGATGAGTTATTGGATGAGTGTGTGGTGCAGTGGGGTTCACTAAGATGGATCTGAAGTTTGGATACCCTCAAATCAAGATGAGGGAAGAGGATGTCCTGACGACTACTTTCAGGACACATTAGGGGCATTATGAGTTCTTAGTGATGTTATTCGAGCTCACAAATGCCCCTACCACTTTCCAGTAGTTCATGAATAGGGTGTTCAAACCATATCTCTAAAAGTTTGTACTGATCTTCTTTGATAACATACTAGTTTACAGCAAGTCAATAGGGGAGCACTTGGAGCATGTGAGGGTGGTCTTGGAAGTATTATTGAAACATCAACTGAGGGGCAACCTAAAAAAGTGCTGCTTTACATAGACCAGTGTGGAATACTTGGGGCACGTTGTCTCCCAGAAGGGGACGGCTACAGATCAGGCCAAGATTGAGGCAATGCAGAAATAACTTCTACCTAAAGATCTGAGAGAGCTAAGGGGGTTCCTAGGTTTGATGGGGTACTACAGAAGATTCGTGAGAGGATACAGCATCATAGCCTGGCCTTTGATAGAGCAACTAAAGAAGGACAATTTCTTGTGAGGAGAGGCAGTTACACAAGCCTTTGAGAGACTGAAAAAAGCCCTGACCACAGTACTGGATTTGGTCCTACCAAATTTCAATTAGATCTTTGTAGTTGAGACAGATGCATCAGGATATAGTTTTGGGGCCTTTCTCATACAAAATCACAGACCCATAACCTACTTCAGCCAAGTGTTGACAGCCAAAACTAGGTTGAAGTCAATCTATGAGAGGGAATTGATGGTCATTGTATTAGCCATACAAAAGTGGAGACCATACTTATTGGATCAACATTTCATTATCAAGATAGATAAGAAGAGCTTGAAGTTCCTTTTGAAGTAGAGGATGGCGACTGAGGAGCATCAGAAATGATTTTCGAAGCTATTAAGCTATGATTTTGAGAATTTATATAGGTTTGTATTGGAGAACAAAGCAAAGGATGCTTTGTCCAGATGTATTGGAGAGCTCCAGGAATTGGCTATGTCGATACCACTGATGCTGGATTAAGGGGGCTATCAAAGAGGAGAGTATGCAGGATGAGTTGGGAAAAATCAAAGAAGATCTTTTGAAGGATAAGAACAGTCACTTGGGCTAGTCTTTAGAGGGGGAGAGATTGTTGTACGGCTGTACCAGGGGAGGTTTGTGACGCTTAGGACCTCAGTTCATATCCCATAGTTGCTGTAAGAGTTCCACGGGTTCGCAGTTGGAGGTCACTCAGGTGTACATAAGACATATAGGGGACTGGCAGCAGAGCTGTATTGGAGGAGGATGCACAAAGATGTGGAAGAGATGTTAGCCAAATGTGAGGTGTGCCAAAGGAACAATTACATGGTCATGGCTCTTGGGGGATTACTTCAACCATTAGCTTTACCAGACAGGGTGTGGGAGGAGGTCACCACGAACTTTATTTATGGATTACCACGATCGGAAGAGCTTACTGTGATCCTGGTGGCAGTTGGCAGACTGAGGAAATACGCTCACTTCATCCCCCTATGACATCCGTACACTGCAGTGACAGTAGCGGCCGCATTCATCAAGGAGGTGGTAAGGCTACACGGGATACCGGAGTCTATAAAATCTGACAGAGATAAGATGTTCCTCACTCATTTTCGAAGGGAGTTATTCAGAGTACAAGGGACAGCACTGAAGAGGAGCACCACTTACCACCCCCAAACTAACGGGTAGACAGAGGAAGTGAACCGGAGCTTTGAGACATACTTGCATTGTTTTGCTTCTGAAACACCTAGGGTATGGGCTAAGTGTAACAGTACAACACTTCGTACCACTAGGCCTCCCAAATGACCCCTTTCAAGGTACTGTATGAGAGATACCCTCCACATTTGATACATGTTCGGCAGGGTTGCACACCAGTATTTAAAGTAAAGTAGTACTTTAAGGAAAGGGGTAGAGTGCTGGAGGAGCTCAAAAGACATCCGTTGAGGGCTCAACAAATTATAAAGAAAAAGGTGGACGGGCACCGAAAAGACATCCAATTTTCCATTGGGGATAGGGTATTCTTAAAGCTATGACCTTACAGACATAGGACAATAGCCAACAAAAGGAATGAAAAGCTAGCCCCAAGGTACTTTGGCCTTTATGAGGTGCTGGAGAGAATTGGAGCAGTGACCTATCGCTTGAAGTTACCCTCGACCGCTTCCATACACCTCTTATTCCACATATCGCAGTTGAGGAGAGTTGTGGGGGATCATGCAACTAGTTTGGAATTACTAGGGCCGCTGACAGAGGATCTAGAGGTGATTTTAAAACCACTAGAGCTTCAAGAGGTACGGCAGAGAGCGGAAGAGCTCAAGTTTTGATTAAGTGGAATAACCTACTTGACTATGATGCAACATGGGAGCCATATGAGAAGAATTAGCTTCCCTCCTTCCATCTTGAGGATAAGGTGGCTCTTTGAGAAGGGAGTATTAATAGACCAATACCTGGACCAATCCAACCAGACCAACCAAGACCGATCCAGGCGAAACAAGGGGTTCCCGCCCCCTCCATTGCCGCCCAACCCATGTGGGGTCCACAAGAGTAATTTGGGGGGGATTTGGGAGGGGTTATGAGGGAAAAATTCAAATTGAAGGGGTTGTTTCGGGATATGACCTAATTATTATATGCTTAAGTAGGTTTTGGAGGCTAGGGTTAGTTTTTATCTCTAATTTTTGCTTAAATTAGGATTCTTGTATCTTGTTGCTTTTCTTAAGTAGGCTCTAGCGACGTCTAGAGAGTTTGGAGAGCTAGATCTTCCTCTCCAATAAAAGAACCATTGTATCTTGTTGCTTTTCTTCATCTATTATCAATTAAAGGTCCAATTTTGATTTTTCTTCCAAGATTTTCTCAATTCCTGTTTTGCAAAGTGCTGAAATTAAATTTCAGCAAAGGAGAATTCTTGTTTACTGCAAGCGTTTCCTAACACAAGCCTAAACTTATTAGATCACCACCAAAAACTCTAGATCACACCCCTTAATTTTCTCCAGCAAATTCCCAGATGATCCATGCCCTGAATCCCCCTCCATGCTATAACCTTAAATGTAAAATCCTAAGGGATAGTCCTAGGGATGATTTGACCCAAGCTCTTGGCTAACCCTCTGCCCTTATTCTAAACCCCTCCTCAAACTCCAACACTCACCAAGAGGTCTTCCACACATACATAGCCACCCACTCACCTAAGAGATGAGAAAACTTCCCTTTAGCTTTGGATCTAAAGAGAATAAAATCAAACTTAAGGCTTTGAAGCTAATGGTTAAGTGAAAATCCCTATAACTTTGTGGTCAAGGTAACTAGGATTGAACTAATAGCTTTTAGGATTAGGATTAGGTAGTTCTCTTTAGCCTTGGAGCTAAGGAGAAATACATGATTTTATGGCTATAAGGCCAAGAAGTTGGGGAATTTCCTATGGCTTTTAGAGTCCATAGAAATGAGGGAAGATTTGTAGCTTAGGGCTAGAAGCCTCAAATCCGAACCTTCAAGGTTGGTTCATAAGGTGGCCATGTAAAAAGAGAACTAACAACCAAAGTAAATAAGACATCATAGAACACTGGCTCCATCACAGCTACTAGAAGAGCCTTACAATTTTCAAAATGCAAAAAAAGGAAATAATTTCTCACATCATGACATACACAAAACATCATCCCTCATCTCCAAGTCAAACAAACAATGGAGAGAAACTTTCCAACCCATAACTTACCTTATCTCTTACAAAAAAATTCATAAAATTCCAGCATATTGGAGGGAAACTCAAATCCACCTTTTGCAAGAGCATTATAGAAATCTTTTGAGACATAAGATTCATCGTTTGTTAACAACGCAACTAGTTCTAACCATACCCAAGCAATAATGCATAGTACTACAAGCTACAAAAATTATCCATCCAACAACTAACACAATGCATTCATTGGCAGTAATGAAACTCACGAAGACCTTACGAACCTATTGACGTAAAAAGTTCAAACTATTTTTTTTGTCTAGGAATGAAACAACTACACTACAAAAGTGTATGCATCGCCCCCACTCTCATATCAAACATTGATTCCTATGCATAAGAACGAACATTCCTGTTGAATAACTTAATTGTGCATCCATGTCTCTAATCTAAACATTGACCTAGGGTTAGGAATTTGGCTAAAAAATTGAAGTTCACTCTACAATCGGATTAGCTTTTGAACTGGATCAAACTCAATGAACCAAGCCCAAATTGAATCAAGCTTAATAAGCCAAGCCCATCTCTAATCAAACTTGAATTATTTTAAGCCTTGATTAGATCAAAATGTATATTCATGTATGTAAAAATGCACATACGCATTTATTTTTGTATGTATTTATATTTAAATTAATGTATATAGTGCATTTATATATATGTATGACTTTATGCTTGCACGTTGAACAAAAAAATTATTTTAGAGACAAATAATTGAATAATTTTTTTTACTCAAGTTGAGTTCAAATTAAAGTTAACGAGATATACCTCATATGAATTGAGATTAGATGGAGTGCTCAACTAAATATCATATTGAAGGGCATCAAGCCTATCTCGAACCGAGGTCGAATCATCTTGAGAATAAATCATTCACAACCCTGTGTAGACACCCTCAATCCCCACCAATGCATAAGCTTAAACATTTATGATAACAACCATAATTACTAGATGGGATCTTTAGCTAATATAAAAGGCGTATAATCGAACTTTGTGGCCTTCATTGTGTTCAATTAGTGAGTTCTCTTAATATCTCCTCATGCAGGAAAATGGACGTCATAAATTGAAAACATATATAATAAGAAGCTTAACCAAACAACAATAACATATGCAAAATTAGAGTAGGAACTTCAAAAAGGATGGACACTTCAAACAGCCTTCTATGTCAATGTTATGACACATGATTTTTTATTTTTTTTTCAAGATATGGGAGAGATACACCATGACATGATCAAGACGATGATGATGAATTGCATTTTTTATGCGCCAACTTAGCAAATTATATTTTTTTTATTGATGATGGTGAAGTTTCAATTGAAGAGCACATTACTGTTACTGGTTATGGTGATCTTAAAGCTTAGCGTATTAGATTAATTAGTAGCACATCAATGTTTTTTTTTCCCAATGAACAGTATTTTGATGGTCATATACTCTTTTTTTATTGCCATTTTGCCTGGACAACATAAAGTTGAAATTGACAAAGTCATGTCAAATGATGAATGCTAATTTTTAGTATGTTGTTGGCAATTAAATACATATGATAAATATTAAAACATAACAATAATTAAACTAATATTTTTGTTGTTTCTTAAGTATTTTATGATACATTTGATACTATATTTCATTGTTTAAATATTTTTTGATAGAAAATATAAACATAGGTATCAGTTACATGCTTATATTTATAATTTTTATAAGAAATTGTATGCATGGCATGTCATTCCCACTTGTTTATGATTATATTGTGCCCTCATGCCGCATCCATGCCTTGTGTTGGACAGTTGGTGTCCGTATTTCAAAGCATGCAACAAAGTCAGTAAAGATCTAAACCTCCAAAATGCATACCCCGATCAAGGAAGAGAATACAACCCCTTCTCAATAGGGATCTTCATAATATGCATAATTACACCAAGACAAACTAATGAAAAAAAATCTATGAAATGAAATAAGTAAAATAAAATCAAAGTTCAATACGTCAATTTGCATAGATCAACCATCACGTCCTATGTTTTCGACAAGAATAACCTTAAAATTTGCATCAACTATGTCCATTTTTAAAAAACTTGGCTTCAATGATTAGAATTTGATATTCTTCAAACAACTCTAAGAATAGACATAATGTTTCATGTGAAGTACGCAAGTCTATCACGTCGGTGCACATGATATCTTTAATATTTATCATCAATAGTGAATATAATTTCTTCATATATTATCCCTTTCAAAATAAGATGTATTATATTATCTAATAAAGTATTAAATGTGAAATCCTAAGAAACACACGGAAAGAGAAAAGAATCCACTACACAGATGCCTAATTAATAAAAAGAAGTAAATTAAATATATTGAAGATAAAGCTAATACTAGAAATTTCCTTAACAGTCCAACTTATAAATATTTAAAATAATCCATAATTCATTACATGCAAGTCTATAACGCTAGTGTAAATAATACCTCTATATTTAATATCAATAGTGAATAAAATCTAAAATTGCTTCTAAAATAAGATGTATAAATGTATTCGATAAAGTGTCGGATGTAAATTTCTAAGAAAAAATGGAATGAGAAAAACCAAGACATTGATGGCTAGTTCATAAAATGAAGTAGAAGTGAAATCGGATACATTAAAAATTGGACTAATACTAAACCTTCCTAGAATTTCTAATTTATAAGCATTTGCCCCAATATGTTAAATTATTTTATATGATTCATGAAATGAACTTGATATAGGAAAAAAATTAAAAGATTATGTAAAGTAAAGAGATAAGAACGCCTCATGATATGTGTATACATACTCAGCCTATCAAACACCACCATAATAACTATGAACCCCTCTTATCGTGATAGGCTATCTATGTCCCGGTTTGGAAATGATAATGGTTGTAATAACCCACCTGGAGTCAAAGCCATGTACTTGTTTCTCTAACACACTTCACACCTAGCCACCATGTGCTCCACATCCTTATGCATTCTCTTCCAGCATAATTCAACACCAAGTCTCCTATATGTCTTTTCTACTCCGGAATGACCTCCAATTGCACTCACATGGAACTCCTGCAGTAGATAGGAAATATGGATGGAGGTTCGTGGCATCACAAACCTCTCCTGATGTAAGAATCTCTCCCCCTCAAGTGAATGCCTTGGATGACTTCTTCTATTCTTCATCGCATCATCCCTAATCTTCCTCAACTCCTCATTCTACATCCTCTCTTCTTTGATAGCCCCCCAGTCTACCATTAGTGGTACTGAAATTTTCATCCCTTGAAACTCTCCAATACACCTTGATAAAGCATTAGCCGCCTTATTTTTCAAACATGACATGTACTGGATCTCAAAATCATAGCCAAGCAGTTTGGACAACCACCTTTGATGCTCCACAGTCACCATTCTTTGTTCTAGCAAATATTTCAAGCTCCTTTGATCTGTCCTGACAATAAAATATCAACCCAGCAAGTATGGACACCACTTTTGAATGGCTAACACGATGGCCATCAATTCCCGCTCATATACAGACTTCAGTCTGGCCCTAGTTGTCAACACATGGCTGAAGTAGGCTATGGGCCTATGATTATGCATCAGCACCACCCCCAACCCATATACGGATGCATCTGCCTACACTACAAAAGTACGAATTAAATCAGGAAAAGCCAAAACTGGTATTGTGGTCATTTCCTTCTTAAGTTTCTCAAAAATCTGGGTAGCGGCTTCCCCCCATAAGAAGGTGTCCTTCTTTAACTGCTCTATCAAAGGCCAAGCTGTGTTGTTGTACCCCTTCACAAACCTTCGGTAATAGCCTGTAAATCCTAAGAAACACCTTAGCTCCCTCAAGTTCCTAAGTAGAGACCACTTCTTCATTGCTTTAATTTTTGTTTGATCGGCTGCGACTCCCTCCTGAGATACCACGTGCCCCAAGTACTCCACACTAGTCTGTGTGAAGCTGTACTTCTTCAAGTTAGCCCTGAGCTGATGCTCTTGTGGAACTCCAAAGACCACCCTTAAATGCTTAAGATGCTCCTCTTTGGTCCTACTATACACAAGTATGTCATCAAAGAAAACTAAAACAAACCTTCGTAGGTACGGCCTGAACACCCTATCTATCAATGACAGGAAGGTAGCAGGGGCGTTTGTAAGCCCAAATAGCATCACCAAGAATTCGTAATGCCCCTCATGCATTTTGAAAGCCGTCTTCTGAATATCCTCCTCCATCTAGATTCGATGGTAGTCTGACTTCAAGTCCATCTTGAAAAACACCAATGCTCCATACAGCTCATCCAATAGTTCATCGATCACAAGGATTGGAAACGTATCAAGCACAATCTCCTTATTCAATGCCCTGTAATCCACATAAAATCTCTCTCTCATTCTTCTTTTAGACCAGTAAGACTGGACTAGAGAAATGACTCACACTTGGCCTTATGATCCCGCTTCCAACATCTACCTGATCAGCTTCTCAATCTCATTCTTCTGAATTTGGGGGTAGCGGTATAGCCGTACATTAATCGGAGATACAACCTCCTTCAAAATGATGGGCATGTTCCTGCTCCCTGGGTGGTGGTAAGCCTTAAGGTGACTGGAAGATCTCATTGAACTGTTGTATGAGGGGTTGCACTGCAAGAGGGATATCTCCCTCTTCCCCCACACTGACCCCCTCCAAGCGTTGTAGTTCCACCAAATATCCTCCTGCCACCTCATATATGATCCTAATTATAGATTTGAGAGATACTCCGGCCCTGGACAGCCCTGCATCGCCCTGATCACCATTCTCCTTCCTCCCACCACTAATTCCATCCTCAGTGCACAATTAACCTTGGTATCCCCTAAAGTCTGCAGCCACTTCATCCCTAGGATGACAATCAGTGCTCCCCAATTCCAAAAGAAGAAAATTCACCCTCACCTGTATCCCCTGAATTGTCAACACAAATCCCCTACATACTCCTATATCCATCTCTACCCTTCCCGTGCCCATCATCACCCCATAGCCACATGTATCCACTCATTTCACCCTCAGTAAATCAACAATCTGAGTAAAGATGAAATTATGAGTTGCCCCACTATCTATCAGCACCCCAACTCTCTGTCACCTATTTCTCCCTTCACTTTTATGGTGTGATTAGGGTGAATCCCACCACTAAGTTTAGAGAGACTTCTGTCACGTCCAGATGCAACTTCTCATCTTCCTCCACCACTAACCCACTCTCACCTCTCTCTTCAGCTTCCTTGTCATCACAGACGGTGAGAACCTAAAGAGTTCGGTCCTTACACCTATGCCCCGGCATGTACTTCTCATCACATCTAAAATACAACCCTTTTATCTTCTTCTCTTGTATCTCCTTCTCTGTAAGCTTTTTGAAATTTCCTCTATTTCCCCCTCCACTAGCTCTCCTTGGGCACTTCCCTCAAACTCTATGGTGTAGGTCCCTTAGGAGCTAAGAAGGTGGTGGTCATCCTATATGATCCTCCTGAGTTGCTCCCCTTAGGCCCCCTCTCCAGATGCTTGTGATCCTCCACCAACTGCGCTAGCTCCACAGCCTATCCCAAGTCTCGAGGCCTCATCACCCTAATTGTTGCATGATCTCCGATTTAAGCCACTTCATAAAATTTTCCTCTAACATTATCTCTGAGAGTCGGTCTAGTCTGCTGGCTAGATACTCGAACCTGTCACGGTAATCTGCCACGGTCCCCTCCTGTGTCAGAGCAAAGAATAGCTCATAGAAATCTCCTCCCCTACTGGTTCGAAAACGTTCTAGTAAAAAATCTTTGAACTCCCTTCAGCTTCGAATGGGTTGCCTCATGTCTCGCCAATGGTACCATGCCAGTGCTTTTCCTTCCAAAAAACTCGTTGACAGCAAAATAACGCTCCACTTTGTAGATCCAATCATGCCATCCTCGCCCTCAAAGATGGGCATCTTCAGCTTTCTCACCTTCGGGTCACCTCTGTTTCTCCTGAGTCCTTCATAACCTTCCATTCCCCGAAGAGGAGGTGCTCCCCAATTATCACAATAAACCCTTCATCACATTTCCCTCTTCTTCTTTCAAAATCAACACCTCAGCGATAGAAATCCTCCTTTCTCCCCACAAAATCAGCACCACTCCTATCGTAGCCCACACTCATCTCCTCCCTAGAAAGTGATTCTAGAGGAGGCATTCCGTCATCTCCCTCAAGGATCTCCACTTCCGGATTCTCCCTCCCCCAAAACGGGTTTGGATTTCCTCCTCTCCCAAGGTCGCCGATGGTTTCCTTTGCTTCTGATGTCGCCGGTTTTTGTTTGTCTTTAAGCATCTTCTTCATCATGTCTTCCAAGGAGGCAAAACTTTCATGGATGGATGCAAACTGCTTCTAAAAATCAGAGGTTTTCTCCTAGAAATTTGACCTTAGTTGTACAAGTTCTCCCTCCAAGACTTCAACTTTCCTTCCGGCCATTGATACCCCTTGGATCGATGTGCTCTAATACAAATTTGATAGAAAACAGCCACCCAAGTGCAAGAAATTGCTGAATTTCAGAAAATTCAAAAAGTTAGGTGCAGGAAATTCAGATTTACTAGAGAAAACAACAAGCAAGAGTCTCCAATTTAGTAAAAGAACAAGAAAAACAGCAAACGATATAAGTTTCTTCAATTCGAGAGGAAGAAACAACTGTCCAAATCTCTAGCCAAGAGACTAGAACCCAAGCACACTAAGGAGATCCCAAATTCATATTCAAATTCAAGATAAAAACCCTAACCCTCTCAAAAGAAATTAATAAAAGCAAAGAGGACAAATACAAGATCCCTAAACAGCCCCTAATTAAAATTTTTCCTCCCAAAGCAAAGTTTAATTGAGTTGTGGGCCCCATCTCCCCAACCATCCCCTCTCTCTCTCTCTCTATTCCCCTTGGTTCTGTCCCCTCCTCCTGTAGCAAAAAAATGGTCCAAGTTGGACCAGTTTGGCTGGCCCAAGGGCCAGCATAACAGATTTCTACCTTTCTTATAATAATTGTAAAGCTCAATAATATTTTACGTTTGCAACTTTCAAAAACATATTTAATTTTTCCTTAATAACACTTTGTACCTCCTTCATCCACCACCAAATCTCCTTATCAATGTATGATCTACTTCATTCTCCAAAACTTCCATGCAAACTTCTTAATAGATTTAGCCATCTTATCACATTTTTTGTTCAACCCAATAAAAGAATTGCATTTTATCTCTCGTAGAAGCCTAATTTGAAATATTAATAATTTCTCATCTTTCAAATTTTGTTGCATAATCCTAACAAAATTATTCTTTTTATTTTCTTAAGACTCTTTTCAGATAAACATCCTTAACCAACAACAACAAAAACAATAAGCATTTATCCCACAATGTGGGGTCAGCTACATGAATCATTGTTCTTCATTGTGTCATGTTAAAAGCCAAATTCTCATCTAAATCTAATAAAGAAAAGTCATTTCTAATATTTTCTAACCAAGTCTTTTTAGGTCTACCTATACATTTCTTAACATAAGTCAAATCTAAACATCCTTAACCAAGAAATAAATAAATTCAATTCAGAACATCACCGCCAACATTGCTAAGAGATTCAGATTTTCAACTCATCGAAAATCAAATTTGAGTGCTACATGGACGCATTTGACACCATAAAAGATAAATGAAAAATAAGGATACGTCGTGGACTAAAGTTTCAAGAAATTCAGCTTCACAAAGATAAGAAATCAATCAATAAGGCCCTTACAAATTAGAAGTAAATAAATCATCATCCAAAGTAACATCATCAAACCCTATATATCGGAAGTATCCGAAGCTAGAATGCAGTATCATCAATAATCTAATGTAAACGACCATTTAGCGAAGATATGACTCATGTGAAACTGCATGTAAACGTTCTTCTCAACTACTCAAGAAATTCTTCTCGACAAACGGTCTAAGGTTATAGTTAAGTAAATCAACAGTGGCGCAAATAAGATCGCCATAAGATATTCAAGTTCAACGTTTGGAACCAACCGCACATGAATCAAACCTAAATGAGTCATTCAGCACAGACAAAACAGTACTTAATAAACCGCTCAGGGTTGAAATTATACCTTCATTCTCGATCATCCCAGATTCCTATAGAAAAACAAAATTTAAACACTAGGAAACATAACAAAAGTTTGTATTGAGCTTACTGGTGATCTCGCATGGCGGCGAATCAGCCGGCCTCTCGAGGAGAACGCCGATCGGAATCACGCCCGTACTTTCGGCGCTTGAGGTCTCGAAGGAAATCGAGCCCTCTAGGGATCCGTCGGCAACAAGCCAGTTCGTCGACGCCAGCCAGTAAGGGCTCATGCTCTCTTCCTTCTCAGACACCCTCATTTCTTCGAAATCTGGAATTCACTTCCAGGCGGTGCCTCTACCCCGGAAATGACAATTTATAGAGATCGGACAAAAGTAAGACGGAAAAAAAAATTCTTCTTTTTTTTTTTGGGTGGGGGGAGATAAAACGGAGAATTAGTGATCGAATGAAAACTCTTCAAAAAGCAAGGTTCTCAAAATCATATCTGACCATAAATGATAATATAAATATATTATTATAAAAATTAATAAATTTCTCAAAAAAAATTAATAAAATTAATAAACTAATAGAATATAATAATCATATAATTTAATATAAATTATTATTAATTTATATTACATATTTAAATTTAATTTAAAAATATAAATTATTTAAGAACTCATAATATAAAATTATAAATATAATTAAATACTTTAGTATAAAATATTTTATTTTTTATATTGCATTTCATAACATAAAAGTTTTTTAGAGGTGAAAAATTTAAACTTGGTAAATTTTTTAACATATAAGTTTTTCATTTGATAAAAATTAAATATCATTAATTAAAAAAATAAAATAAAAATTTTCCAAAAAAATAAAAATAAATAAATATTATTCATATTATAAAAACTAATTGTTTATATTATAATTTATATCATATAATTTTTATTTGAGCGGTTTGATAAGCAAAAAATGAATCCATATAAACTTTATAATATATATAATAAAAATATAAAAATAAATTGAGAAAAATTAAATATTATCAACTAAAAAATTAATTATATTATCAATTAAAAAATAAATAGTATTCATATTATAAAAATTACTTAAAAATCGTTAAAAAAAATATGTTGTATAGTGTATATATGAAACTAAAAATGACTTTTTATTTTGTATGTTTAGTCCCACATCACTTCTGAAATTTTTTTATATATAGCTTTTCTGTTTTCACTTATGACAAGAGCTATGGAGTAAAGAAGACATGAGATTGTTGAAATAAATATTTAATCAAATCTTTAATATAAATTTAAGAATTTTATATTAATATTTATATTTATATTAATATATTAATTGATTAAATTTAATATTTATTTAATATTAAATAATTTATTTAATTATTTAATGTTAAATAATTTATTTAATTATTTATATTAAAAAACTTGAACAAGCCTGATTTTAAAAATTGGGACCGGCTCACTGGTTGAACCGTGATTTTTGACAAAATTGACTGGTTTGAAGCAAAGTCGGTTTTCAGGTTGAACCATACCGAACTTCAAACAAGTTCACGATTGAACCGGCCGGTCCGGTTCGATTTTTAAAGCATTGTAAAAAAGCAAATTTTTCAACCGTGCCTCTAATCACCACCGTAAAAAAGTTTTTCATTAGGAATGTACCCGCTTAAGATCCCCGCAAACTTGTTAAACCCACATCGATTTTATGTTCTTCCCACTAACAGTAAATATTAATAAGATCAAATCATTTATCAACAGTACAAAAAAAATACAATGTCATGGCTAAATCAGAAAAACTGACTGGAAACTTGATCCATCAAATTCAGACTTAATCGGGGACAGGAATCTAAATACATATTTGAATTGAAAACTTCATTTATTAAATTGAGGATTATCTAAATTCTAATTTCTAAAAACTTACAATCAAATTAAACATCTTTATGAGGCAAAAGTGATCCGATCCGAGTACGAAAGTATCTAGATCAAGCACTTAAAACCTAATTAAAAATATTTAAATACAAATTAGATAACCAAACAATTTTCAAATCTTGCAGACATATAATCTACTCGAATAGCTCGATAGATGATCCAACGAGCTCACGTTGGTTTAATTCCGATGTCATTAAGGCATTTTAATGTTAAAAGAATAGTATATTACCAAGAGAATTAATTGGGATCTTCCAATGGAATGTTTGACCTTTTTGGCTATATTTATGAAGCATGCCTAAAAATTTATAAATGCTTGAAGGATCCTCGATCTCAATAGGACCACCACCAATGAATCACCACTTGAACACTATCTGACCATCGTCGTTAGATCACCAACCAACCATTGACATCAAACCTTCACTTGACTATGTTGGACTACCATCGTCGAACCACCACCACCACCATCATCAAATTATTGTAGCTTGATCATAACATTGAGCCACTATCGTCCCCTAATTATGATCCTTTGACTATCCACCAACTACGATCCTTGAACCATTATCCCTTGACTATGATCCTTCGATAATTATCACATATGTATGGTCACCCGATAGTCCTAACTATGGTCGTCTAGCCACCATCACCTGACTATGGTCCTCTAATCATTATCGTCCAACTATGATTCTCCAACTACCATCGCCTCAATATGATCAGCCTATTATATTTCTCAACTATGATCCTCTAACCACAATTGTCTAATTAATGTCCTTCAACTCTTGACTTGTCAATCCATTTTAGACTTTTTACGTGTCCTTAAAAATATTTTTTGATGTTTTAGGCTTAATTTTGATAACCCCAAAGACTAGCAAAAGCTCTAAAATTAATTCCAAGTAACGAGTTCGAAGAAAGTTTTTTCAATAATTTTTAATTTGATCAACATGTCGACTATTAGGAAGGCCGTTATTATGATTAGGGATACTTGATTCACAGCCTTAAAGGGGAGATCTACATAGGGGTGTCAATTTTTGACACGACCCGAAACACGGCCCGAACCCGACCCGGAAAAATCCGGGTTCGGGTCAACCCGTTTTAAAAATTGGGTCGGGTTCGGGTTGACCCAGCAACCCGAAATTGACCCGAAACTGACACGAAAACTCATATTTGACCCAAAAACCCGAGATTGACCCGTTTTTTACCCGATTTTAACCCGAAAATCGAATATTGACCAGATTTTGACCCGAAAATTAGCAATTTTAGATCAACTTCGGGTCATTCGTGTCGGGTCGGGTTCGGGTCAGGAAACCTG
Source organism: Dendrobium nobile (assembly GCA_022539455.1). Classification (NCBI taxonomy): domain Eukaryota; kingdom Viridiplantae; phylum Streptophyta; class Magnoliopsida; order Asparagales; family Orchidaceae; genus Dendrobium; species Dendrobium nobile. Next base: position 7,396,340 of record CM039729.1, on the reverse strand, counting down.
ACCCTTTTTTAAAAACGGGTCGGGTTCGAGTTGACCCGAACAGTGCCGGGTCAGTTCTGGGTTTTACCCGAACCCGACCCGCTGACCCGAATTGACACCCCTAGATCTACATAGACATCACGACGAGTAGTCGCATTTCACAACTTTTTTTAAATTAAAATTTTGCTCTGTAAAATTTTAAAGAACTAAATGCGTATTTTGGATATTGAAGACTCTGGCTTCTGAAAAAATGGGAGCAACTAATACATCATTAAAAGTCAACTTAATCAAGCATAAATCTTGATGCATATTTAAATTAAAAACTCTTAGAATAAAAATCCTGACATATAAACATCGATTCTATAAAACTTATGGTAAACCTAAATGTCTTGATGAGTTGAACCCATCAATACTAAAAGTAAATTTGATCGAAGTATGAGCGAATCTAAATCAAGCCCTTAAAATATAATTAGAAACTTTATGATGTTAGTTAGAGGACAAAATTCTCTCCAAATCTCACATGCTTATAATTAAATCGAGTATATCAATCAAATGAATCCAATGATCCTAATCTCTTAATCACAATATCATTAAGGCACTTAAATATAAAAAGAACGATAAATAATCAAAGTAATCAATATATGTCGGTTGATAGAGTATTTAATATTTTGGCTATATTTATGGAGCATGCCACTCTTCAAAAATATAAATAAAGTCACTATCTATATGAAAAGGGGCTTTGGCTTGAGATTCAAGAGCACTGGCGTGCTTGATGAATCCCCAAGCTCTATCAGAGCATTGCTCAACCAATACCATCATACCACCTTACTTGGCCTATGATCCTCCAATCATAATTGCTCAACTATGATACTCTAACAACCATTTTCTAACTATGGTCCTCCACATTACTTCCCAACTATTGTACTTTGAACACCATCCCTTGGCCACAATCCTTTATCACTTGACAATGGTCATCCGATTATTGTCATCCAACTATAGCTCCCCAACCACTATCATCTAACTACAACTCTCTGACCACCATCTCTCAATAGTCCTTCAATCACCATCACCTAATTATAGTCCTCCAGCCACCTCTGCTCGAACTGCTCTACTGCTCGACTATGATCATGGTCCTCTAACCATTGTCCCTTAATTATAATTCTCTAACTACTATCACATTATTATGATTTCCTGAACACCACCACCTTACTACGGTCACCCAAACATCATTGTTCCACTGCGCTTCTATAACTCCACCAATAACAACAACAAGCCTTTATTCCACTATGTAGGGTCGGCTAGTAAGAGTCAAATTCTCATTTAAATCTAATAAAGAAAGAACATTTGTAATATTTTATAACCATTTTTTTAATCTACCTCTACATTTCTTAATATAAGTCAAATCTAATACATCTACTGTGTTTGTGTAACATCCCAAGATAATATTTTGAAAGGAATGCATGCCTATTTTATCCCTTATTTATAATTCCAGAGCTTCTTATTTCATTTTATTAAATAAAATCAGTGAAAGTAGTGATAAATCATATCCATTTATCAAAATATATAATTGTATTCATTCCTCAAAATTTAATTTATAATAGCCAGTATATATATCACTACATCAATCTACCTTTCAAAACTCCTGGCTATAAAAGAATGAAATAAAATACAAAAAACAAACAAAACCTAAAGATTTAATTTGTCTCACTCCATTAGATTTTGACCCCTTCCTAAAATCATGTAAAAAGCATAAAGTGAGCTAAAAACTCAATATGTTATCAGAACCAACAACTAAAACTAATGTAAGACAATAAAAATAGTATGCATGTAGTCATTCAGTCCAAAATAGTATAAATGTATAATTGTAATAAAATATAGCAGTCAATAGGAACTAAATTAGGCCATGTTAGTGCTCAATATATACAATGTCACTTCATATGAACAATAGAAATCACTATGTAATATAATTCAAAATTAATGATCAGTGACTAAATAACAAAAGAGTATTTCATTTATTTTTCCTATACTCATCAATTACAAAATAATTTATATAAGTCTTTATATGCATGTCATACGAAACATAATGTTTTAAGCATCAATCTTATTAATATTATCAATCTTATATGTAATGTCATTTATGTATGCATATCATACAATATCAATATCATATACAATGCACATCATGTATATTAAATGGTTCGTGTTAATCACGTGCCCTTATATTGATCTTATTAATCATATAATATACTTGTATCAATTATGTTCTCTATCATGTACATATCATATCATGTCATGTCTTTTACGTAATGTATATGCTAATGTTATATGCATGTATAAACAATATAAGCAAGATTGGACATCCAGCTACATGCGCTTTTTTTTTTCTTATATATAATCCTATAGGTCAACCTTACAGGAATCAATCTCAACTATATCAATCTTGTTTTCAGGTTTCACAAGTTATGTTACTTCTATGTAAAAAGTCATCACTTTCTACCCATCAGCATATCATATCATATCGATTAGTCTCTTTATGCCTCCATGTTCGTATCACTTAGGATTACACCACAAACTTTATTTAAAGGGCAGCCAATTAGTCCACCATTCTGCATAGAGTAATATGTCTCCAACCAACCTAAATCAATCAATTATTTTCAACTAGTCTTTATCTTCCTTTACGCATATTTCATATCATATGAAACATAATAACAAATATCTTATACATTCAATACAACTATCATTATACTCATCAATGTAATATAATATGCCAAAAATGCAAATTGAACTAAATGTACAAAAAATACATATGTAATGTATTTCATGTCTAAATGCATTACATTGGCTATCGATTATTTATACTTAATATTTTTCTACTCATTTTGACCAAAATGACAAACAAAATCACCTTGTGAAATATCTACATTAACTACTCAAAATACTAAGGGTAATAATATCTACTATATATTAGAAGTTATATGGTTTGAAGTCACTAAAATAAGATATATTATATTTTAATCACTTTTAAGAGGGATAAAATTTGAGAAATAAAAATTATTAAAATAAAAATAGGATTCAGGTTACCTATCATGATCAGAACACTTTTCCCAACTAAATAATAGATAAAAATGACATGGAGCAAGCTTTCTCTCTCATCTCTCTCACTCCTTCCTTCTACCCTTTTCTCTCCTCTCTCCTCTGGCCAAGCAAGGATGAAATGGGGAGGGATGCTAGGGTTATGATTTGATAAAATGGATTTAAATATTTTTTTTATAAAAAATATGAAGTTTTAAGCCCAATACCACGATGCCCAAGACATTAACACCACTGCACCCAATGAATTCCCCCAAAACTTGAGAGTTCATAGTTGGGGCATCGAAGTACTCTCTAGACCAAATTCTAAAATTTTGGAAAAATGAATTTGGGGTCATTACAGTTTCGCTTATCACCATTACCCGACTATAATAATTTGACCATGAACATCTAACTACAAATCTCCAACTACCTCGATTAATTATGGTCAGTTGACCACTATTGCCCGTCTATGATTCTTTAACCATCATCTCTTAAATAGGATCTCCAAATAATTATAACCCAACTCTAGTCCCTCAATCGCCATCCCCTTGCTATAAATTTTTTTAACCTAAAGGGATAAAATTCTATTAATTATAAATGAAGGATACAAGCAAGAGCAACAAAGGACAAAGCAAAAATTACAATTCTACAAGCATAAAAGAAGAGACAACAAACAGTGAAGAAGGCAAAAGCCAATAGGGTTCAATCATTAGCAAGAAGTTTTCTATAACCACCCAAAAGTTAGGCAAGGACCATTAAGAGGAGGAAGGAAGAAACAAACCACATAGATGAAGATGCAAAATGGACAAACAAAATCTCACATCCCACATAAATGCCACCAATTAGAAGAAGAGAAAGCACCGCCAATGGTTTCCATCAAGCCACAACAGTCCAGGTGGTGAGCAGAAAATCATCACATCATTGCTCAAACCACCAACAACCGCAAAGGCAAGCCCCCAACAACACCAACCATACCAATCTCCTGAAACGGCCTTACCATCAAAACAAAGAAAAACACCCACAAAAATCCAATGAAACAAGCTAGCCTCAACAAAGTAAACTACAACAGAAAATAGAAATCCAAATCTAAAAGAAAAACATATTTATTTTTTTTATTTATTGCATCTACGCTTACCAATCTTTTTAAAAAAGTTGTCCTCAACAACTTGAATAATATTTAAATAAAAGTTATCCGGAGAATCCAAATCATTCTCATTAGTTTCCTCCCGACCAGCTGAAGAATTGCCATCATCTAACCAATCACCATGCATCACCTCATGATCCCTCGAATTACAAGCAAGGTGACCTAACAAAGCATCATTGGAAATAACAAATATAAGCACATTAATAAGAAACACATCGATATTTTTAGCCTCAGGTTCACCACCATCAGGAAAAGAAGCACTAAAATGAGCGGGAGAATCCAAAGCAAGCTTACCACTCTTAGCAGGCAGAAGCCCACCCACAGGGCTAATAATCTCTCAGTCTCCAAGGTCCAGAGGGTTAAAATAATCAAAAACCGTAATTTTACCATCACCGATAACAACATTAGAATCAAGAGAAGCATTAGGACTAGCTATCAAATTGACTAAGCAAAGGTTCGACTCAGAAACCTCAGCAACACCTTCATTAATTCCAGAAAAAGGAGTCACATGCAAAACACAGACGTCAAAAAATCTGTCCCCACAACAAGAGCAGTAACCTCAATGTTATCATTGCTATTTTCCATAGCAAGAGCCCCATCCATACCAATATCCCCATTAACCACAACCTCAATAGGACAAACAGGAGTTACATTAGCAATAAAATTTTTTACAGGACCAACAACATCAACATTTTTTACCATAGCATTAACCAAATTTTCACTGGAATAGAAGAACGACATTCACTAGACAAATGACCAATCGATTTACATTACGCACAAAAATGAGGAAACTACTCCATCACAACATGTTGAATATAACCAAACTTTTCATGACCAATCCAAACTTTATTCTAATATTTTTTAATAATGTCAAGCTTGACTAGCACACGCACAACAGATGGACGGGAGCCAACAGAGGTCGCATGATCCCTCTTTAGCATATGACCAAATAAAAAACCCAATATGTAAAGAATACAAAGCAAAAAAAAAATGTGGCCACAAGTTGGGGAATGATATCCAGATAGGTATGATAGGGGACTCCACTCCAATATCATGAAGAGGATACCATTTGGTCAACTTCATGTAACAATTGCTAACAAAATAGGATCTATGAGAGAAAACTCTGTTATAGTCTAGGTCATTCACCAACTTAATCAAAATATGAGAATATCCAACAGAATTATAGAGAAATGGTCGTTAAGCTTAAGAGCAAAGAAAAACTTCCAAATAGTTTCGAGGTTCGGATGCCAAGAGGGAAAAAAATCAACCAATGCTAAATGTAAAGGAGCCACAAGCGCGAGAACCTCTTCATATGAAATCCAAAGGGAAATCAAACCACAAAAAGTGGAAGGTTTGAGATCAGGAAAATGAGCATCAAAGAAAAGACCAGACAAGACATCTATAAAAGAACAGGATTTAGTCGACCCCTCCAAAAAACTAGGGTCGACTCAAAGTTTTACCGTCATTTTGACCACAAGGGCCGGAGGAGAACGAACGATAAAGCACAATGAGAAAAACACATACAAAATAAAACTAAAATGAGGAGGCAGAGGCTTCCCTGAGAGCACCGACACCAAGCGGCGGAAGACCCAACTAACAAAACTAAACAAATAAAAAATACAACTTTTAATCTTCCAACAAGATTTCACATTACCTTACTATATATATACTTTTTTTTTTAACTACTATAGCTCAATTAGGGTTCTCCAACTATTATCATCCAACTATGATTGTCTGACTACCATTGCCTAATTACAATCCTTCATCACCCAACTGCAATCTTCTATCCACAGTCATCTAACTATAGTCACCTAACCTTTACCACACCAGTATAATCTCATGGCCATTGTCACCAACCTAAAACAACACTCATTGACTTCATCATCCATCATCACCAATATCATCAACACGCATCATCACTTATATGGTTGATACAAATTACCGACACCAACTTTTACTGTCAACACCAACATCAAAATTTTTGCTAGAGTTCTTGATCCTTGACCTCCCCTTCTTAAAGAAGAATAAGCAACAAGAAAATAAACAATCTCTAAAAAAATTGCTCCCATACCACAATGATATTCCAATTTTCCATTCTTAGTGGTATCAATAAATGAATAAACCTGCCAACTCAACTCAAAAATATTGGCCGGAGTTGATCTGTTTAATTAATGGGTCAACTTTTGATTAGATTTTCTGGCTCATTTGTGAAGCATGTCAGGTTCAAGTTGACCAACAAATTCGCTTTTGACAAAATAATGACATGTTTAATATATTTTTTCTATAAATGTTTTTTACTTGTTGATATAATCATCTTATTTTTAATCAAATATCTTAAACTTTGTAATTAACATGTTATAAAACTTTTTTTAAAGCAAAATGGGTTGATGAGTCTAGGTGTCATTCAGATTGCTAATGGGTCAAGTTCGGGTTAGTCTTTTTAAATCATTTATTAAACATGTTATATTTGGGTTGACCTAATTTCTGTCGTGTTAATTTTAAGTCGGACCCAAATAAAACCCATTAACCTATTTCAACACCCCTATCCATTATATATAATTTATATCTACTATATTATATCACATATTCCTCAATTACAAGAAAGGGCATCATTCATAACAAATAATAAATTAATACTAATGAAATCATTTTAATTAAATGAAACACTTCGATTTTTTTCCTTTCTAGATATCAATGTTAAAACTCTAATTAACCTTACTACCCTCTTTTATTGATGAGTGTGCTAGATCTATATACAATGCTCAAATATTAAATACTCTTTTTTTAATACCACAAATTTTCTAACATATAACAAACATACCTATAAATTCTCATTTATTTGTATATATGATAACTTAAGTTTTACATTCATATTTATCCAATATTTAAATCACATCAAAAAATTTGCTTGAAAAGCATACTTCATTTTAAATAAAATTAATATTGATGATATTTTTAAATGACTTCAATATTTTAGTATAATATAAATAAATCTAAAAAAATTAAACTTTAGATATTTAATCAAGAATTTTGTTATATACATAGACCTTATTCAAGCTACTATTAAATTTGACTAAATCATAAAAAATTTTACTGCTATTTTAAAATTTTTGAATAAATATAAATTATGACAATTGCAATGTATGAAGGCATGCGTTCAGAAAATAATGAGTACTAGATTTTAAACTTTTAAAAATATACTTTAGATGATCTGATTTATGAAAAATATTTAATATTAAAATTTAAAGTTAACAAGATTTAATTTAAATGATCAGAGTATAAAAGCCTATTTAATTACTGTAAAATTTAGTTCATTAAATTAATTATTTAATCATAAAACTATTTGACTGTTATTTTCCAAATTTAGAATAAATAAAAATTTTGGCAAGTGCAATGGATGAACCGATGAAGGCATGAGTACAAAATGTAAGAGTACTGGATTTTAAACTTTTAAAAATGTTTGTGAGATGATTTGATTTATCAAAATTGTATATATATAATTTTCGAAATCTACGAATTAGCATAAAGCAATGTGAAAGCTAGACTTCACAGACAAGAAATTAATTACCACTAAAAAACTAATTTAGCAAGATTTAAGCCAAAATCATTATTAATTGTAAGTAAAATATTACAACTAAGATTTTATTTGAGATAGCTTTTAAACACTAATTTTTTACTATTTTCAAAAAAATAAAATATACTAAAAAGGGTTGTAAAAAGTAATAAGGTTGCCCCAAACAAAACCTAAGACTTTATTTGAGATAATTTTTTTTTTCAGACCGCAACCACAATTTTTATTTGATCATATTACTTTTTTAGCCAATTTTTTAAAAAAAAAAAAACTAGAAAGAGGCTTTCTACAACAATTTTAAAAAATTATTTTTTCTATAATAACTCTATAAAACAATAAAAACAGCTATCAAAATGAAATCTAAATTCATTCTAACTTCTTGATGGATGTCCAAATTGTGTGAGAAGATAATTATACTGAAGCAAAGTATTTCAAATTACTTGAAATTAAATACAAAAAAATATTAAAAATGTGTTAACGTTTTTAACACATCTTTTTGATGAAATATACGAATAAGAGCAGACATAAAAAAGCATCAATATATCATTCGATCATTCCTATATTTTTTTGCACGTTGAATAGATGAAACTTGATGAATGAAACTCAGTTGCATATTATTCTTTGTATGATAGATCACAATCAACTGTGATGTGTGATACTGAGTTTAAAGGTGAAATATAAGGGTAGATGCAATTATGCAAACACAAAATTTAAAGGAAAATAATCTCCAAAAGAGGAAATTATCGTATCATGTACCCGCTTGTCTTGGAAAAAATATTCTGTTCGAACACCAGACCGTCCAGAGGTAAATCAGAGCGCACCACATCACCTGGTACACAGCAGGTACACAACAAAAGTATGACGTGGCGCGCTCTGATTAGCCTCAGAATGACATCCATATCCACAGAATAATTTCACATCATCTTGATAGATATACATGAATATGAAAACTAGTCATACAAGATAATTCCCTTCATCCACCAGAACAGTTGCCTCGTTGCCAGCCCCAACATTCATCAAAGGGATGGTATCATCACCAAGCAATGTTGGCAAAGGGGAATCCTGTTAATAACTAATCAGAACTCAAATAGCCAATATAATCAATAATCATAAGATAACTGGAACATAAATTCTGCTGTAAACTAAGGACTTATGTTCAAGAAGTACAAAGGTAACTGGTAGAAGATGCCCTGAAACAATAAAATTTGTGATCAGCCCATTCGAAAATCCTCCAAAAAGTTTCCAAATTTTCCTGCTTCTCAACCAATTTTTTCTTTGATACAAGTTGATATCTAGCAAAAGAGCCTTTTCATCCCTAGAAGAGTTACTGAAAATTCTATTACTTCTTTCTTCCAAATCATCCAAAGAGACACAAACACGAATAAGAACCATAGTTGTTTAAAACTTTCCTCGATATGCTTGTTTTTCTACAAAGTGAAAATTAAGATGCCAACCGGAACTTTAATACAAAAAATCATTTTAATTCTTCTCCGAATCTTAATAGTAACCCAACAGTTAAAAGAACAAGTGAGTCTAGAGAACATGGCATCTTTGGGACTCCACAAGTAATGTCTTTACTCCATCTCAGTTCTAACCGTAAAATTAAGTGTACAAAGAAAAGAGTAAAAGAACACGGCATATTCTATTCCAACAAACAAGCCATCCTACAGCGATCAAGTTGAATTGAGATGTTTTTCATCTAAAATTTTTGAGTTGAGATTTAATCGAACAATTTTGGTTCCAAGCATAAATATACAAATCCAGAAATCTGGAAGTAAAAGAAATGTCATCAATCCATATACTTTAACCAAAACTTGAGATGATAACTATCAATGCCGACCTCCCATTTGATGTTACAACAAACACAACAACAACATCAAGCCTTTATCCCACTTCATGGGGTCAGCTATATAAATCTTTTTTCTCCATTGTGTCCTAATAAAAGTAAAATTCTCATTTAAATCTAATAAAAAAATGTTATTTCTAATACTTTCTAACCAAGTCTTATTAAGTCTACCACTACCTTTCTTAATATAAGCCTGATCTAATACATATACTCTTATCACGACTTGGTCCAAAATATCAAATTAGTGAGACAAGAACAAATGATCGGACAAATAACACAATTCTTTCAATATCAATAATTACTCAATAGACTGATATCAAAATGTAACTAAAGAACTACCAAAACAATTTCATCTAAAAATTCTATAAAATCTTTATGGTGTAGAATGTTCACCGTTAAAAGAGAAGCATAATATTAAGTTAAGTGTTGCAGAGATGAGAATAATTAGGTGGATGAGTGCCTTTATTCTTAGAAAGAGGATACGAAATGAGCATATACATGAAAAGTATGAAGTAGCTCCAGTGGATGGAGATGCTTTTAAAACTATGAAATCTGATCTCGATGCATATTAAGAGTAGGAAATGCTATTTTTTATTTAGAGGATAGGGCTTACAGATTGACTTTGAGGCTAAGATGTCTGATCATATGAGTATACAGAATGTTGATACAAAAAATGCAGATTTAGTTATCTGATCCTTAAGTGAAGGCTTTCTACATGAAACACACTGGCTATGTATGATTATTTTCAAATTTAGGAAAACTTAGCTTCTTGGAAGGAGCCATGCAATTTTTCTTTTAATTAGAAAAACATTAAGCCTAGGATTGATTTTATGTTATTTATATTTTAATGGGTAGAAATCTTAATTTTGTCCTAAGAGCTTACCGCATCAAACATGTCTAGGCCACTACTAAGCAAAAGCAAAGAAGAAATCTAAGAAAAGCATACATTTCCTATTGTGCAATCAAGTAAACAATCAAAACATACTTCTATATCTATAATCAACCAAAATAAGAGTATCAATATCCAAATTATTACAATCAGAATTGAAAGCAGAGTTGCCTACCATTATACAATCTACTCAAATTTATTAAGGACTCTACTTGTCGGGGTCTTCAAGCTTTGGCTTCTAGGTAGGTCTTGAGCTTCAGCTTCGATAAGCTCAACCTCTTGATCCACCTTTCGTTTAACTAATCCCAAAAGTTTAAATATACATCCTAAGTCTAATCAAATACATTTTTAAAAAGAAAAAACTCGAGTCTGCAACATAAGAGATTAGGAGCATGTATATATATACATCACAAAAAACACATCCAAAATTGCTTAGCACTTGAACTGCTAAGCTCCTGCTTCTATCCTATTGGCCATGCCTCCTTGGGGTTTTAAGTAGCACCTGTTAGCAAGCATTTTATTAATGATTTATTGCACCCCTTTTTGGACAAGACCACCAGCAAGAAGAACATATATATATATATATATATATATATGCAAACCACTTAAAGGCAAGTGCTCATAATGCAAATAATCCAATGGGCATAACACCAAAGCATCAATCACATGCGCAGAAAAGAAAAATCTTAATCTAGCATGCCTAGGGGCCCCCTAAGTGTGTGTGGCTCTGTGTCATGTCACACTAAGGAAGGCGTTTTTGTTTTATTGAGAAAAGAAGACTTAATTTTGGCTTGAAGAAAAGAGGGAGAAGAACATGCAACTTTTAGATTCATAAGTTGGAGGGGTGGATCAATGAATTTTGCCTTAAATGAAACATGACTATTTACCAAATTTGTATTAGGTAAATAGGAGAAAACAACACGCAACTTGTAGGTTGCAAATTTGAGGAATCTCTATGAGTACTTAATGTTCAAAGAAAGAGATATACACTCACTTAATTTAGGCTATGTGAATGGGAAAGGAAGACTAGGATTTGGATCCTAAGTCCAAGAAAAAAGTTTTGTTGACTTTGTGCTCCAACAAATGAAACGAAAGAACCTAAAATTGGGTTCTAAGTTCAAGAGCCTTGTGCAATGATGATGTTGAAGTTTTGGAGGCCTTCAAGCTATCATGCAAAAAAGGGGAGATGATCGCTTGCTGATTTTGTGGCAACAAATAAAAAGGTGAGATGAACTTAGGATTTTGATCCAAAGGTTTTATGATTCATGCAATGAAGTGTTTTGAGAGTTAGGATACTCCAAACCATCATGCATGAGAGGATGGATGAATGTTTTTTTTATTTTGTGTTTCAACAACTAAGAGGTGAAGATGATTGCTTGTTAATTTTGTGCTTCAACAAGCAAGAGGAAATGAAACTTAGGTTTTGATCCTAAGATTTGCTAATGCTTTTTTAGGCTCTTTAGAGGTAATTTGGGAACCTCTATGTGAGCTTAGAAGGAAACAAACAAGGAATCCATTTGTTGTTTTTGTGTTCCAACAAATGAAATGAAGAAACTTAGAATTTAGCTCTAAGTTTGGGAGCTTGTGATATGATATATTGAGCATTTTGAAAAAATCCACAACACCACACACAAAAAAAGATCATTGATGACCTTAAGAGATGTTAGGCTTCATAAAATAAAATATTTGGAGCCATGAGGATGCTTCAGGTATCATGCATAAGGGAAGAGTAGGAAGAGAACTTCCTACTCTTCTATGAATATTTGGATTTCTTTGGAGAAGGGAATATTGATTTCCTAAAGCTTCTAGGAGGTCTTAAAATCAATTTTGGCATGATCTACGAAGAACCTAGGAGTGTATGCATGATGCGATTTATCATTTCAAGAGTTGAATTATGTGTTTCATTTGATTATTCATTGCACTCGAACCTTTTAATTTACAAATTGCAATAATCATACTTAGATGATTCCAACACACGATGGGGTATGATCCATAAACCTTTGAAAGCTACGGAATATCTCATCCTTTGCTTTACAAGCATTTAAGAATTAAATGAGTATGCTTACAAATTTGTAAACTTTAGATAAATGAGTTATTAGACAACCCACTATGTATATATTTTAATCATTTCATTTTTACTTTCTAGTTTGGAAATTATATAAATAGGTTGAAATAATTCTAAAACATGAGGGTTCATGGGCGTTTGAAGGCCTATAATACATCTAGAATTTATTTTAGAATTAAATGAGCCTATTTAGTCCTCTTCCAAAATTCCACAAGTTGAGGATTGTTTCAAGCAAATGATTATTATTGATTGAATGCTCTAAATTTGTTGGAGGAAACAAACATGAGTTTGATTGAACATGGACATTGTGAGGTTTACAACATAGACCTTTGAAAGTCCATGGGACACAATGACTTGACATCAAAGATATTCATTTCCAACCATGGGTGACGGTATTGGTAGGCAACATGATGCTATTTCATGCATTTGGAGGTGTAGGATGCCAAATCCAAACACCCTACAAACATCAATGTCCTCCTCGGGTTCTCATATGAGAGAAAACAAGCAAAAATAGTTGGATTTCCACTATTTTATGGAGAAGACAGCAAATAAGGGATTGATTTTGGGTTTGGAAATTAAAATATGAGCTTTATATGGACCTATGGGGTTTGGAATGTCAAACACAACCAACGGGCCGATAGACTTACGTTTCACTAAGTTCTGAGGAATTTTACCTTGCTAGGTTATCACGGCGCCTACCGCTATCCACTCGCCTTGTCAAAAGCTAGATCGAGGAAGAAAGCTGCTTCCCAAGCCACTCCAGAAGATGGATCTGCTGTCCAAGGCACTCCAAACTGCTGTCTTCATTGTTTGGACACTTCCGGGGGCCGATTTTGCTGTCTTGAGGTCGCCGGCATTGGTAGAAGAGGAAGAAAAGAAAAGTCTCTAAACTCCCCTAACTCCTCGTTCAAGCTTGACCCAAAAATAGAAAAACAAGAGTATGTACAAAAGTCTCCCGCACGAGGATCACTTTACGGGCTTGGATGCGCATAGTTCTGAATGCCGCAGGCAAGGATGCGGCTATGGGTTACTCAGCTTCGCTCCTTTTACTGACCTGGATGGCCCGCATCCAGCGGATATGCATGCGGGATGGCTGAAATTGCCACTTGACCCAACATAAACTGCACGCAAGGACCTCCCGGATATATGTGCGTGGTGTCTCCTCCTCTCCCGATCTCCCTTAAGGGCAGCCCGTCCACTGCTTGGCTCGACTCTAGGTATAAACGAACGAAGGTGCTCGTATGCTCCACCTCTGGCTCTCGACCTGGGATGAACAAACATAGAAGGCTGAATGCCCTTCCCTCCATCTCCAGTTCTCTATACAGGAAACAAGGAGATGCCTACCCAACACGATCTTCTGCCGCGATATTAATTTCCTGATGAGGGAAAATGATTAGAAAAGGCCAAGAAGTCAATTGAGCCTATTTGGATTAAATTAAACTTGAATGTGGTCAATTGGGCTGAAATTAGGTCCAAATTGAACTCGATCTGAATCGATTTGGGTCGATTTGGCTTCGATTGGATCCGATCAAGCCAATTTTGTGAATTAGGATTGAATCGGCTTCGAATTGCGTCGAACCATCAATTTGGTTCAATTCAGACAGATTTTGGTTCGATTCGATCAATTTGATATTAATTCGATAAAATTTAATTTAATTCAGGTCCAATTTGAGTTAACTTGCATTCGACAACGATCAATCGAGTTGATGGAGTGCGATCAAGCCCGGTCGAACTCGAATCGGCTCGATCGGGGCTAGATAAGGCTTGATACGAAAATATACGTCAACGCCTTTGTCACTCTAAGACCTACCCAATAACTTGTAAGATAAATAAGTACTAAGAAATACTCATGCATATGTATATGCATAGCTCCTCTCAATCACATTTAAGACCATAAAATATAATTGCCAAATATATTTAGATCTAATCAAGAAGTTACAACTGATTAAATTTTGTTTAAATACTAAATTAGTTATTAATTGTCTTCATAGATTTTAGGCTCATTACATTTGTCATGTATAACCAGAATATTTCGACCCAACCATCGTACTCATTAACACCAACTAGAGCTGACATTATAATAAATAACACCAAACTCAGCATCCATTCCAGCGTCACCTATATTATTTTAATTCTAGGTGCTATCATCTGGGAACTCATAAAAAGATGCACAAAAAAGAGTGATTGTAGGATAATAAACAAGGCAGCTGGAATGTAATATTATATTTTTGGTGAAATGATTAATGTCATCAACAAGAGAAAGAACTATATATCCTCCAATAAAGCATCTTTGGCAATCCCATACAAAGAAGTTTCCAGAACTTAGATAAAATCACCTCCACAGCATCCAAATTCCAGCAGCCGAAAGACAAACCATGACTGCCAATCTACGTTAAAAGCTTCTCTTAAAATACCAATCCATGTTAAAAGCTTTTCTTATATAATAGAGGTACCAATATTCTCACTTCATTTATTCTACATATCTGAAAACTCGTTAAACTTCATGCAGCCGACACTAACAAGAGATTAAAAGATTTATAACAAAAAAGGACTCTAGTTTGATGAATGAATTGGGTATAGAACCAATCTCTATGCCAATACCAGTTAAAAGCTTCCAATATATCATTCTTCCTAATTTTTAGATTAAAAATGTAGATCAAACCAAAATTCAGCAGATGTAACTTCTCTTCTAGCACTACAAAAAAAAACAAACAAATATTTCCCAATCTTTTAAAAGACAGATAATACCATTTCTATTTTCACTTACTAGATGTCCCTTTTCCGAACATTTGAAACAGGTAGGAGCATACCTCCGTCAAGGAAAAACATTAGAGAACAGGACTAAGGCTGGATGAATTACTCCAATGAGAATTCTTCACCATCTCAGCATATTATTTGCCTAGAGAATGAGCAGCAACATGCTTTTTCGAGACTCTTTTCCTAGAGGTTAGCCTACCCCCCATAGCAACACCTTCATTCTTTCTTACTAAGCCGTTAAAAATATTAAAAAAATCGCTACCATAATGAATATTTCTGACAAGAAATCAAACTGATTCTTTAAAAACTCGTTATTTTCCTAAGAAAATATTCTATCACTTTCTACACAATTTCAATACATCATAAAGAAATCCCAGTTGGACTTGAAAGACTATCAAGGAGTACTTCATTTAGTTGTTGATCCGGTAATGCCTTTTCCCTCAAAGTACCGTTTAGGCAGCAAGGAACATTTTCTAACAGTCCATGAATACTGACATAAAGATCAAAAGTAGCAAACAAATTAAGAAGGCACCGTTGGAAATTAAATACAAACGGTTCTTGAAAATTTCCAGTGACAACTCATTGCCAAAAATCTGGCTGCCAATGCAGAAAATAGGATGGGAAACATGCAGTGTTTGCTCGGTCTTATAAACTTTACATGGTTTGTCCAAACTGGAAATTAAATAATCTACTTAACTATTGTTGAAAAGACACATTCAGCCTTTATGGCCCACAAGCAATGGCATTCATTAAGGAAACGAAATTGACAAATTTTCTATAATCATAGGTAGGAGGGCAGAGAAAGTAGGTGTTGACCTCGATTTTCGCTCGAGTGCCCTCAAATGCGTTCGATCGATGCGATTGGTCCTCGTCGAGCCCAATTCAAACTCGAATCGATCCGAATTTATTTCAATTAGACTCGATTTCGTTCAATTTATTTTTGTTGCGTCGATCTCAATTTGATTTAAGTTGATGTCGATTCGGGTGTGGTTTTGTCGTGATAGCTAGGTCGAACCCTCTCAAGCTTTAATTAGTCCGGATTTGACTCAAATTGGATCTAGTTTGAGCCCAAATCTGATTCAAATCAACTCAATTTATTTCAAATAAATTCCAATTGATTTTTTTGAATCAATTCCTAAATCGAGAAGTGGGATCAACGGCTCTAATCTCCCCGAATCCTAATCCTACCGTTACTACGGTGCTCGGGTGCGTGATATGCTCATTTTAGGAAGAATACAGTCGTCGATCGATGGGGAGCAGCGATACAGAGCACAGTTCAGTGTTTGGAAGCGGGGTCGAGAGGTCGAAACAACGGTATCATCTCCTAAGCTCTCGATTCTCCCAGACATTAACGGCAGACTCCCCCTCTCCCTCTCTCTCTCTCGGTTTTTCCTTGCTCCCAAACACACTCGCTTCCTCCCTCTCTCGCTCTCCCTGGCGTTCGCGAAATCTAGCCAAGGCCGACGCCCTAGCTTCTCCCCTCTCGGCTTCGCGCGGTCCAGGACCGAACCCGACGAGCCGACCTCCCTCTCTGGCCGTCTTCTCCTCACGCCGAGATAAGAAGCAAAAGCCCCGGCTCCCTTTCGACACCTTCGATTCTTGAAGCCCAGGCCAAACCCAACGCTGGCATCGCCTCCCTCTCCCCTTCTATTGCAAGGATCGGTCAAATCCTACTACCTCCCATCTCCAACTTGCTGCTCCAAGAGGCCCCGACGCTTGTTCCCAGGTACATTGGGGTAATTCGCTAGCTTGGAGCTTTTATGTGGCCGCGCCACAATCTGGAATTGTTTGCTCATGAGCTTGTAAGTGGCAGCGCCACAATCAGGTATAATCTCTGCAACTTGTAAAGCAAATTTTTTTAATTAGATATCGAAATTGCTACACATCACACACGACTTGTTAATAGGTATTCTAGCATGTTTAGGTAGCTGGCCTTAGGGTAGTTCACTAACGAAGCTTTGGCCCTATAGGTCAAAGCTTGCCCCCTTTCTGTGAGCCCTAAATACCATTAGGGTCATTTAGGCCTGTAGAGTAGGCCACCCAGTTGTGCCATTGGGCATCGTTGTTTTCCCACACGAAGTGGGCATCGCTAGGATTTGGCCTTTTTCTGGTTTTGGGTATGATACCCCCCCCCCCCCTACCTTCTTTGAGCCTTAGAGACCATTAGGGTCATTTAGGCCTGTAGAGTAGGCCACCTATTGTGTCATTGGGCATCGTTGTTTCCCACACGAAGTGGGCACCGCCAGGATGATTTTCTGTGCGGGTATCCTGCCTGAAGGGTACCCTTAGTGTGTTTATTTATTTTTCTATACTCTGAATGTCATGCATGCATTTTTACACACTTCTCCACAATGCACTTTACTTACATGCATTGCATCAGTAGACCTAAGGATATTTCTATTATGCATCTTTTTCATGCATCATACAACGCTAGATCTATTCCTTCGCATATTGTAGATTCCTTGATTTAAGTCTTTTGAACTACTAATCCTTGATTCCTTAAGATAGAGTTTTTCTATCTTGCATACATATATGACGATTAATTGTGCTTAGGATTTTAGCTGGCTTCCTTTTTCAGGCAAGGAATAAGTCCAGGATTGCATTAGTTAAGTCGTAGATGCTAGTATCGTATGTATGATACTACATCTTTTATAGATTTAGGGTCTAAAGGTTAGTTGTACAGGTGTACTACTATACGCCTTATCGGTGGGTGAGGCCTCTTTTCTTTCGGGGGCTTTAAATCCTACTCGTCCGCGTCACACAGATGACGCCACCTACCTCCTCTTATGTATGCTTGAATGCTGTGTCTCTTCTTTTTTTTTCTTCAGTTTCCACTTCTTCGAGCCGACCGGGTGTTGACTAAACCACGTATGATTGATTAAACCAACTTGAGCCTGTCTTCCCCCTTTGATTAGGAAAGCCTAGAATTTTTCCTTTGCACTAAACCCTTTTGAGAAGATAATCTAACATCCTTAATCGAGAGTTTTCTTAGACCGAGGTCTAAGATGTAATTAACTACGGGGGCTTGCGCTCGTAGGAAACCGATCCCCATAATCAAATAAACCCCATTCGAGCTGATGTATCGAATGGGAGAAATCTCGTGAACTTTTGGGTTATGCATATTATTATCCATCGAGGTGTGTAGGTGAAAGCCGCTATCCTCCATGGCAAATCGTATTTATAACTCCATCTGCTCTTCCATCGGCCTGCTTGTGTCGGGTGTAAAGGCCTACGATCGTTTTGTCCTACGGGATAGTGCGGTCGTACCCTTTGCATTCGAACCACATGAGCAGAATCCTTTTGGAGACCCACAGTAGGCATCCTGTAATAAAGAACAGATTAAAACTAGACGATGAAAAACTGCTTCAAATCTTAAAAAAGTCTCTAGCAAAAACTAGTTGGTGAATTTTCAATAAGCAGAGAATGCTAAATTTAGGGGTAGAGAAACAAGTTCCTTGCTTGCAATCGAATCAGATGTAAATAACAAGAAAAAGTTCCCATTTAAAATTTACAAAATTTGAATATAATTGCTATCATAATCATTAGCATTAAGCCATCACCCCAAGTATTAATGGTCCGCTTGATGAATTCTTCTCCACGGTTCATTTATTTTATGTATTGTGTGGTGTTAATTCTACTTTATAAAAGTCCTTATTCACACTGCCTAGCCAAGTTATCTTGGTTTAAGGTCTTCTCCTTCTAGGTTTATCATATTAGTTATGTTACCCAGCTTTGGGTAACATCTTTGATTTTTTCTTTTAATCACACAAGTTTGCTTTCTATAATCTAATTCAAAATAAGAAATGCCCCTACAGCCTCTACAACATAAATTATTTTCACAATATCAAGTTTAATTTTATTGTACATTCATCTTAATATTCTTATTTCTACTCTACTGCAAGTGTTTCTGATGTGAAACAATCAAGAATTGCACGAAAATATTTAAAAGGATTACAAAGCTTGCAACTTAAGATGAAGATTTCGTAGGATTTGATTAAAGAACTTTCAATCGTCAATTTTATTGTAGTAAGCAGTTACAATTCAAAAGTTAAGGCATATTAAGATAACTCCGAGATTATCACAGAAAAGCAAATATATTGTAATACAATCCCACGGTTAATATTTAGAAAATTCACTATGAGTTACCATGCTCACTCACACTCAAAGTATGGCTTAGCGGAGGAAGGTTTTCAGCACACCCAACGATGCCACGAAGACGGTCGCAACACCAATGGTCTTGATCCACGGAAAGGTCGACGGTGGTGGAGATGGCACGGAAGGATGACCGTTGATTGTCCAATCGTAGTCCTGGAATTGATCGTCTATGACGTCCACGAGAGTAGGAAGGATGCAGTTCAAATAATCTTCAATAGTGTCTTCGGAGCCAAACCCGACGTCGAAGACGGTGAACGGGTGATGTGGATGTCGTCGTAGACATTGAGTACCAAGCCATTATCAATTTCGGGATCGGCCATACGTCATTCAAGTGGAGGTGGAAGGGTATCGTCTTCTTCTTCTCTTGGCTTCAAACTTCCCAAGGGAGGGAGCAAGGAGAGAGGGGCGGCGGGAGCAGGAAAGGAGAGGGGCCGGTGGTTTCAAGGGGGAAGAGGGCTAGGGTTTGGAGAAATTAGGTTTGGGTGGAGTGTTGACGAGATTTAATCAAAATCTGAATTTAATTTCAGATTTGATTAAGTTTGGAGGGAATTGATTTGAATTTTAAATTTCAAATCAAGGGGAATTAAGGCATTGAATGGGGGATTAATGAGGGGAGTTAAGGAGGGGGGCCGGCGGTTTGTAGAGAAAGAGGGAGGGGGTTTTAAAACTAATCCTGAAATTTAATTTCAGGATTTGTAAAATTTGGGGGGAAAGGTATTTGAAATCAGATTTTAATTTCTAATAAGGTGGGGAATTAATATAGCATTCAATGGGGAGAAGCCCCCATGTGGCCGACAGGTTCAAGAGGGAGAGAGGTGTGGGAGCAACGTATGAGCCTTCCAAATCAGCACATAAGCATTAGGAAAATTGATTATGAAATCCACTCAAATTTGAATTTCAAATTGACTTGGATTTGAATACTTTCCTAATTTGGCTTTTGCCAAATTTGGAAATTTTGAAATTCAATCAATTTGAATTTCAAATTTTGAAACATGTGGGGGAAAGGGGAAGGGGTGGTGGAGGACGGGTGGCCGGCGGCTAAGGGAAGGGCCGGTGGGTTGGATCCCCTAGATGGCCGGCGGGATGAAGTCGAGGCTCGGATTGAGAAGAAAACGGGATGGGGATTTGGGGTTAGGTGGGGATGAGGGAAAACACAAATAAGATAGAAACAACTTAACCACGAGCCGCGGACTCTTCCAACGACTGGTGGGCCTTGCAATTGCTCCCTTTGAGCTCTCTCCCTTCTCTAGCTCTCATGCAAGAAGAAGAAGAAACAAGATAAAATTTTCATTCAAAATATTCATTAACCAATACATAAGAGAATAGCCATATATATAGGCCTTACAATGACAAATAAGCAAAAGACAACAATGCTCCTCGGGCTACAATAGTGACCAACTACCCATAAGGGCAAAAACGGAAAACTGAAGAAATAATAATGACTAATACATAAAATGCGTCAAAAGTAGAGACTCTCCATCGTGGCCATCAATCTCCTGTGTCGCCTCTGATAGACGCGTCGAAATCTCGTATCGATGCCCCCATCAGTTTCCCTTATTGCCCGGCACTAACTCATACAACATGACCAATCAAAATTTGAACTTAATGCTAAACAGAAATTCTGCATTTTGCCAGCAAATAGGTAAACAGTTTTCAATCTACATCAGAGTTTGTGATGTGCTGTAGCTACCTACAGGCCTTCAATTCAAAGAAAAATCTTTGAAAGAAAAAAAATTTAGAAAACAAATACCTTCTCTTGAAGAAAGAGCCTTAACTTTACACCCTTCAGTTTAAAAAAGCTCTCACAAAGAACCTTTAGCCTGCCAACCTAGTTCATGGCCAATCAAATACATCAGAAAAATTGAAAAACGTTCACAAAAAAGTTCTCATATGGATGTGCACTCACTGTATCCATTCTAAGAAAAAGCTAAATATGCTGCTTTAAATTGTAAAGGAATGAAAAGAAATTGATGCATTTAGGGAACAACAGCAAGCGCTCGAAGCTATCCACACAAAAAATGCCTTCTTTCAAAAAAATTGTTGACTTTTAAATGCTCTAACATCTCAGATATATAGTCTGCATGTTATGTGAAAAGTCAGCTGATCTTGCCAAATTCAAAGATTAAAAGTCCTCTAAAAGTTGTCTTATAAAGAGAGCAAGGACATTGGAAAATTCAAAAATAGTGTTGGTTCTACGAGCCCGACAAAATATTTTTCTAAGACTCAGCTACATGGCCAAGCATAAGCAAGGAACTAAAAAAATACAACAACAAGCTCTTATCCCACTACATAAGGGGCAGTTACATGAATCCTTTTTCTCCATTGTGTCCTATTAAGAATCAAATTCTCATTTAATTCTAATAAAAAATGTCATTTTTATATTTTCTAACCAAGTATTTTTAGGTCTATATCTACTTTTCTTAACATAAGCCAAATCCAATACATCTAGTCTCCTAACAAGGTCATCGAAAGGCTGACATTTTATGTGGCCTAACCATCTAAGGCAACTCTCTAATTTTATCCGCCACTAGAGCTCCTCCAACTTTTTCACATATATGCTCATTTCTCATTATATCTGTAAATATAAAGCCACTCATCCACCTGAGCATCATTATCTCTTTAACGATTTTATGCTTTTCTATTAATGGCCAACATTCTATGTCATAAAGCATTGTAGGTCTCACCACCATCTTAAAAAATTTTCATTTAAGTTTATGGGTGCAATGCATTCCTCGCCCTCAACCATCCAACTTGATTTCTACTAATAATATCCCCATCTATTACACCATCGCTTTGAACAATAGACCCGAGAAATTCAAAATGTGAACCCTTTTTAATGACTTGATCACCCAATGTCACAATCCCACAACTCGATCTATTACTACATAAATTATACTATATATATTCCGTTTTAGATCTACTCAAACAAAAATATTTACGCTATAAAGCTAATATCCATAATTACTTTCTTTAACACTACATAGACCCCTCTATATGCAATCCAATTTTTTGAGCTTTTACGTCTAAACTAAATTTTATAAGAAAGCTTCTTACTTTTGTTCATTTCATGCACATTTTGATTTCACCACCAATTATTTTTATAATAAGAAGTTTTTCTGTTTGATTCTCCAATAACATACTTAATATTACTAGCTACGTTTTCTACATAACATTAGCTTACCCATGAATAAATCAAATTTTAAGATCTTGAATCTTACTCTAAAAAATATTTTTATTAATATTCTTTAAATACCCAAATTTAATCATAAAATAATATTTTACTTTACCTTTTATTTTCCACCCCTTCATTTTAAAGTCCAAAATTAATAAGCGATGTTAAATACATAAATTTTCACTCGAAATGACTTCACAACTTATGCAATCTAAACGAACTATTTCTCTTATAAGAACATAATCAATCTAAATTTTACTGTATATATATTCTTATAAGTAATGAGATATTCCTTTCTTTTTTTAAATAAAGTATTAGGAATTACAAAATCAAAAGCTAAAGCAAAATCTAATATGGTCATACCACCTTCATTAGTCACTCCAAACTCATAGTCAACATAAATGATTTTAAAATCTTCTACCACTCAACCAACATGTCCATTAAAACCTCCTCCAATAAAAACTATTTCTACAAGAGATATCATTTGTATTAATTATTCTAAGTTATTCAAAAATATAATTTTTTAACACATGTCCAAACCTAATTCAGGCGCATAAACACGTATAAAATTAATAATTTTAACATCAACAACAACTGTAAAATTATAAATTATATCTCTAATTATATTAATTGCTACAACATTATCCTTCAAACATATTTATAATAACACCTATACTATTGCTAGTACTATTCAAACCTAAATACCAAAGTTTAAATTCAAATCTATCAATCGCCTTGGCTTTTTCCTCAACCCATTTAGTTTTCTGAATTCAGCAAGGAACTAAAGAATATGATGCAAAATTATACTAACATTGGAATACAATTCATATGCTGTCACAACGCTAAAGAAATTGATAAAAAAGAAATTAAAGGCACATCATATTTAAGGCCCACAATGATAATTACACCAACATTCATGTTCATAAAATATTTCATCTCAAAGCCAAAAAAAGTATTAAAATGGCTTGTAAGACCCACCAAAACTGAACTATATTTCCTAAAAAAGGGGATTTGCTAAGGCCATGTTTGGATGTGTTCACTTGCAGTTGTGTTGTCTACGTGCTTTAATTTTTCTGCAATAGATATTTAAGTTAAGAAGTATGGTCAGTAAACCTGTTCTTGTTTTCTAATTCAGATAACAAGATAGTGTTTACGGGAATTATGGAAAAGCCCAGCCATTCATCTCTTTTCCTCCCATAAGCATAGGTTGCATAATTGCATTACGCCTTTTCCTAGGGTTTTCATCTCTAATCATAGTTGTGTCTCTTTCTTCCCTTCCATTCCCCTCCTCTAATCCCATTCATTGTTATACTGTTTTGACACCACTTTCAGTGCATAAGTTCTATAGATCTGAACTCTATGATACTTCTTTGATATCATTGTCTGCCCAAATTTTTTTTCTGTTGCATATTTTCTTTCAGATCTGATTTTTTTTATTTAATAGAAAAAGTTATGATCGTTTGGTCTAGACCATGCAGCAGAGGCTTTAAAATATTTCTGATATAATAAAATATAGGTCAACTGTTTATATATATATATAGGCTCTGAAAGTACCCAACCAGCAATGTCACCATTCGAGTAATTTAAAGTAATTTTTTTAGAAAGTAAATTGGATATTAAATAAGATACTTTCTAAATATTTCGCCCCCTTATGATAATTTTAGAATCTAGTTCGAGGTTTCTCATTGGCACAATCCCTAATGATTAATTACTAATCTCAATCCCAATCAAAATTTTATAGTTAAGCCATCCTGAGTTGTCATGGATTCCAATCACTTAGTCAGCAGATATAGTTCTCAACCTAATCAAAAGATTCTTGTCAATCATGGATTTTGTTATCCAATAGAGCATTGTAGGCATGTAGTAAAGCTTGCCAAAGTAGTCAATTTTGAGCCAACCTTGGCTAAAAAAAGGCTTCATACCCCATTGAGCATCTTATGGCTCACAACTCATGGGCTTAGCTATTGGGAAACATTTGGACTTAGGTCATAACAATAATAGAATGACATCATCAAACTCAAGCTAAAACATGGTTAAGGGGAACATGCCAAGTTCTTTTTGACAAGATATTTTTTATTGAGGTCATACAGATACACTTGATGTGAATATTAGCTCTTTGCAAACTTTGTTCAAACCTAAGTTTGTCTCCTTGGAAAACTAGTGCAAATGATGAATGGATGGTTGCTCTAAAGCATAAAGCAACCAACAATTGCATCCGCTTTTTAGTTTTCACAGTATATTTTTGTTTTCTATTATATTATTAACAAGGTTTGAGTTTGAGTGGACTTAGTTTCGATAATGATTTTGTTTTAAATATGTCACATCAAGAAATGAGCCTGGAACATATTTTCCTTGGAATTTGAGAGGACCTTTTATGATAAGATCCCCTTGATTATGATATTCAAATAATCAAACCCAGCATCAGGGAGAGTTCATTGCAGATGGAAACTTGATTTTGATGATGAACCCCTTCAATTATGATTTGCTGATAATTGAGGTTAAAACTAAAAGTGTATCTTTATAGTCAAAAGCATGATTGTGATGATCCCTTCAGTTATGATATTATGATGGTCAAACACAACATCAAAGAGCATTGTTCGAAGTGTATGTTTTGAAATTCGTAGATTGATTTTGATGATGTCATATCTTATTATGATTTATTGATAACTAAATCATCATTGGGGTTGAAACTTAAAGTATGTCATTATGGTCAAAAGCTTGATTTTAATGAGGAACCCTTCTAGTCATAATTTTATAATAATTAAATAATAATTGAACCAATCATCAAGGCAAGAGCATAAAGTATTTATCTTTATGATAATACAAGCCCATTATCATAGCAGATTATGCCTAAAAAAAATCATAGGATTCCCATGTTTAGGATTCTTTCATCTTTTAGTAGCATGTGGTGATAAGGATGCTAGAATGTAGATCGAGGTAAAAGCATGGTTGCCTTTATTTTCATATGAGGATTATTGAACCATGAGCTCTATCAACATTGATTATTGTGGAGGATGGAGCTCAAAAGTTAGACTTACAAGCTTAAATCTTAGGAAAAGCCGATTAATTGGGACTTAAGACCTGCCTTACAAGCAGAGCAGCCCAAAGAATTTCCATTATAAATGAAATTTCTCAATGAGAGGTTTTGAAGGCTTTATTAAAATGCATTGCATGATATTTTCTCAGAAATTAGCAATTGAATTTTTAATCCCTAGTTAGTAATAAATGAAACAATTAAATTAGGGAACTTCCATGCCATGACCCGACTCGGAAACTTGGAATATCAAGGTGAGAGATCAAGGTGAGAGCAGACGGTCGAACTAAAATTTTAAATACTTCCACTACACATAAATCACAAAATCTTTCAATCCAAAAGAGCCAACAAAACAACATATTTATATATATATAAACATCTCAAATGCATGCCATCTCTTTTCTCCCTATCTCAGTTTCGTCCCCCTCCATATTACACCATTAATAAAAGATTAAGTTGATGCGACTTCGATGTATCAATCGATGCCAAAATGGACTATTGTTCATACAATATGATTAAATAAATAATTTATTATATACATAATCATTCAAATAAAATTTTAATTTAAAAATTATATTAAATATTTATTATATATTATTTCAAATTATTTTTAATTAATAAATTACAATTTTAAAAATGGTATATTCTACTTTGATAATTAATTGAGAATTGCTGACCATGACACACAGCTATTCATTGTAAAGGTTCAAGTTCAAAGGTTGGGATTTAAAGGCCACGCCTTATAAGTAGAAAGACTGATAGAGTTTTCATTTTCAATGAATTTTTGCTATAAAAGATCTATAAAGCCATTTGCAAATGCATTGTCATATATTTTCTTAAAAATTTACGAATGGATTTGCTACCACAAAATTGCGATAAATTAACCGGTTCAACTAGTGAACTTTTCCGTAGGTGACTTTTGGTGATTCGTGGGTCATGCAAATTATTAATTATTTCTAAAGGTTCGAGTCCTAAGGTTGAACCTAACAGCTTGACGCTATAAGAGTGTTTTATGGATGCACTGTCATATTATAATTTCAAAGTACGTAGTGTTCAACATACATAACACACGGCACACATTCGACATGCATCCAACATATGTAAAACATGCCAAAATAATAATAAATAAATGACAAACATGTGCATCTAATATGCAAATTAGGTGTCATAGGTTAAATAAAATAATGATGATGGGAATAGTAGAGCTACAGAAAATTGAAGGGAACAAGAGGCTTTTGATTTTGATATAAATAAATAAAATATAAATTTAATAATTAATCACTTTATATTGTATCTTTTTTATAATACTTTTATTTTTTACAAAAGACAAAAATTTAATATTATATGAAATAGATTGTATGCATGTTATATTTATTTAATTTGCACAATTATTATATCACACTTAAATATACAACTACTACTCCTAAGTTGATTTCATTAGCAATGATGTCTCATGAAGTAATATGAACTCCTGTCCACAGTTCAGTTTTGTTATTCCAATCGCACGGAGTGAAAGATTACATAAAAAATCAAATAGATTTTGACATTTGTATTTAAGAGAAAACACAACCTACTACAAACAAAAACTAGATCCCTGCAACTTTAACCCTTTTTAGTAGGTTGCAACTAGCATAAGCTAAATCATCATCCCAACCATGAATTTCCAATTTAGTAGGGATAGAATAAGCTTTAAGAAGATGATAATTGGATTCAATTTATCCAACTCAAACTAGAAGACAAATCCAATTCAATGCAATTTAACCAATCCCTTAACGGATTTTCTTTTAGGATACATAGCATGAGTCCACAATAGAACATCTTCAATGATTGAAATAATATAACATCAGCTTTGAAAGTAAAATAAACCAAACTGGCCAAGCCAAACATATACGCATCTACGTCAGCCAGCCAAACTGACTATCCCAGCCTAATAAGTTGCAATAGAAACAATTCGTTGATGAGTTTTGATTGTTTTATGCCCCAAACAAGTCCAAAAAATAATAATAATAATAATAACAATAAATATATAAATAAATCCAAAAGTCATCATCATTGGACTTTTCGAAACTATTTAGGATCAGCCTTATTATTTAACTTTCTTCATTCATTCTTCTTAGTATTAGACGACATGCTAGACTCTTTTTGCACGGTTCATACAAGCTCTAACCATGATATGTTTTTTACATTTTTCCTCCCTGTCCTTCTATATACCACTGATAGAAGCATCTTTTGCCCCTTGTTGTATATGGTAATTCATTTAAGTCTACTTTTCACTACTTTATTTCAAACTAGGGCTTCATCCATTATCTTTCTCATATAATTATTTTTCCCGCTATCTTTTTCAATTATACCACACATCTATAATACATTAACATTCTTATTTCTACCACACCTCGTCTAAAATTGACTTTCTTGTTGTATCAAGATCTATAAAAATGATTAGTCTAACTATAGTTTTGTCAGTTAATATCTTCAACCTACATAATATCATTTTATTTACTGCATGGTACTCTTGCATCACTTCTATATTTAAACCATCGACTTAATTAGTTTACTGGAATAAAAGTTTTAAGCCCAAAAAAAAAACTTCAAAGTCAGCTTAGCCTTACCATCTTATCACAAAAGAGAGTTTCCATTAAAGTTTGAAACCTTACAAAAACTATTTATAAATAAGCAAGCCTACCGTAGTTGTAGGTGGCAATTTTTTTGCCAAGGGTTGCCTCTCTCCCATGGAAGCTCCCACGCATATCAAGGTGATGGCTGAAAATACAGAACTAAGTCAAGGTAAATAAAGAAAAGAAATCCACCAAAAAAATTTATACTGATCTATTACGTACATATAAGTCC
The DNA here is from genome assembly GCA_022539455.1 of Dendrobium nobile. Classification (NCBI taxonomy): domain Eukaryota; kingdom Viridiplantae; phylum Streptophyta; class Magnoliopsida; order Asparagales; family Orchidaceae; genus Dendrobium; species Dendrobium nobile. The sequence continues at coordinate 7,367,809 of CM039729.1, read as the reverse complement.
AGCAGACATTTTTTGAGGGACTGATACTCCAGCAGATGGCTTCTCATCATCAATTTCATAAAGGGATTTCAGCTCTGCAAACCTAAACCACAAATATTTCAAGCTAAACAATAAACAAGCCTCATTGACGTAGCGTCATTAACTCCCTCAGGAAAGCAGCTCGATGAATCTAAAAGAACAGAGACATTTCAGTAACAAACGCTTAGATGAAATAAGGTTAATCTCGTTTACCACCAGGGACATTTTATTAAGGGAAGATGCTCATATATTTTTCTCAAAGTAATGCTTATTCACATTAATATATAGTCGAGAAAAACAAGAAAACAATGAGAAATTCATATAAACTTTCAATCCATGCTAAAAACTGGTCAGTTGCATGCACGCTCACATATCATCGTTCAAAACAACTTAAATACATAGTCCAGAATATATCAATTCAACAAACGAGTCCCTGTGCTCGGCTCCAAACTAAAAAGCAGACCACAAAGGAGTATGGTCCGCCCTCATCAACCCTCCCCCCAAAACAAATGAAAGGGACGTATAATAAATAATATAGATGCCAATATAGGTTTTTTATCAGGGCCGTATGCATTACTAGATTTTAAGCTAATCAAATCAGCAATGATGTTTGGGAATAGCTTTAAGGTTAACTCCCTGTGTTGGCCGAACATGGATTGTTAAATAATTAATTAATTAACCCAACCTCAGAAGGAGTTTGGAGGATCTTCCCATTAATGAGCTGAACATAAAAATATTTGCGCTTTGCAATAGAATTATATGCATATATGTAGCGAATGTCTATTACCCCTTTAAGTGGAAAAAATCCATTATTACATGACTGACATTTAGCAATAGCGCCAACATGACAATAAGCAATCAAACTTTTAATTAATTCTCACAAATGAATGGCCTTGAATCAATCACATAGTATGGAATAGGGGGAAAAGATGACTATATATTCTTAAATTAAAATCATACCAGTATATATAACTGTTAGAATTCATAGAATTTGGGAAGGGTAAAAATATCTTCTAATTATTATACAAAATTATCCCTATTTAAAGATCTATACAAGATGTTTTAATAAAGAAATAAATAACTTCTAATTGATACATAATTGCCTCAATATAATCCTTCCTAATTCAGCTACCCAAATATAGAAGGATATTGGCGTGATCCAGGTGAGCCTCCCACGGATTCTCATCCTGACCGTGGGATCAAATGCCAAGGGATGACTGAGATTTTGACACTCCCCTCAAGCTGGAGACCAGCTTGCAATTACTCGCTCAGAGGTAGAGCTGCATTGATTATAGATAGGATATCAACCACAAGAGAAAGCCGGCAATGAAGGCTGATGATGGAAAAAATATCCTCAAAATTCCAACAATTAAGGCCGGTTGTGGGAACTTGTATTCCTCAGAATTCCAGCAATGAAGGCCGGTGATGGGAACATATCCTCAAAATTCAGACAATGAAGGCCAGTGGTGGAAATTTTGTATTCCTCAGGTTTCCAGTAATGAAGGCTGTATTTATAATAGCAATAAAGGTTGATTTGATCAACCATAAAGGTTGATTTGCTTGTATCAGCAATAAAGGCTGATTTGATCAACAATAAAGGCTGATTTGATCAACAATAAAGGCTGATTTGATTATATCAACAATAAAGGCTGATTTGATTATGTCAGCAATAAAGGCTGGTTTGATTATATCAGCAATAAAGGCTGATATCAGGTCTTAATCATGTCTCAAATATGATTTAAGACTTCTTGCTGTTGTCGGCCCGTCAAAGATAATCGAGAGGGGCTTCTCCGTGGATCTGAGCGGAATAGGAAAATCGGAAGGAGCTTTCGATCGAGTCGTCTGAGCGAGTGTTCAGGCAAACTTCTTCTCCTGGCTTCTTCCTACCTTCCGACATCCAAGCTAGTGTCTTCCTCCGAGCGGCTCCTTCCTGCGTCTAGAGGCTAGAGCGAGGCTTCGTCTTCCGCTTTTGGGTAGGGCCTTCTGCGATAGCTTCTGTCTTTGGTAAAGCTCCGCTCTGTGGTGTCCGACGTCCTTTGGCAATGCTCCACTCTGTCAGCAAGGTACCGTCTGCAGGGGACTCCGTCTACAGCGTCCTGTCTTCGGCAACACTTCGTTCGTCCGAGTCAAAATAAGGAAACGGAGGTAGCGTCGGTGACGTCTGGCCACTCCAGTCTCTTCTTCTCCTCCTCCTCCAACAATTCTACAATCGTTCTTCCATCGGCAATGAAAGTCGTTGGCTCTTAAATATCAAGAAACGTGATCAATTGGTGACCATGCGCAGGATGAAGTCCTTGTAACGAATGGTGTCGTCTGGCAAGACATCAACCTAACAGATCCACTCATCGAACTCATTTGGCTCGAGTTTCTCCCCAATAGATGTAAGGACGTGGCCGAGGTCGGCAACCAATACCAAGCCGATGGAATCTTTGTCGAGCACTTTGAAAGCGTCGCGGAGTTGGTGATCAAAAAGGCTCGGCTCGCAAGTGCTTCCGCATCAGCTACAGGAAGCGAGTGAAGTCAAAAGGCGTCGTTAGCCCCTCCTCAGTCGCAATCGCCTTCATATGCGCCTGCGTCGGGTTCCCATCTAGCGAACGCATGAGGATCCCAAGCTCCGACAATGCGATCCGACCATCTCTGTCCGTATCGAACAGCATGAAGGCCTCCTGCATGGACGCCACCTGCTTTGGTTGCCTTCGGCTGGTTCGCAAGTTCCGCCCACAATCACAAGCAGGATCTTCCCTCGGTCGCTTGCGATCAGGTGCTTCCGTCGTTATGTGAGTCAATCGGTCACATCCTTAGGGCTCCAAGCTCTGAAGGCTTCGTCTTCCGAAAGCTTCTTCTTCGAGGCTTCGTTCGTCTCGCAAGACTTCGTCCTTACCGCTAGGATCGAGCTTTCGGCTTCAGGCTCCGATGGTTTCCTCTCGTCGTGGCTCTGATATCATGTTAGAATTCATAGAATTTGGGAAGAGTAAAAATATTTTCTAATTATTATACAAAATTATCCCTATTTAAAGATTTATACAAGATGTTTTAATAAAGAAATAAATAACTTCTAATTGATACATAATTGCCTCAATATAATCCTTCCTAATTCAGCTACCCATATATAGAAGGATATTGGCGTGATCCAGGTGAGCCTCCCACGGATTCTCATCCTGACCGTGGGATCAAATGCCAAGGGATGACTGAGATTTTGACAATAACCATAATGTTTCATTAGAACAATATACTTTTGTAAATCATCAAATAAATATATCACTTAACCACAATTCATACCATCTAATACAGTGTGTGGCCTATGAAACTTGATGCACGTCTAAATCACGATACAAGTCTTCAACATGGTGTAAATTAATATGAAAAATCACCAATTTTCATTTTGATATTTCACGTTCAAATTTGAAGCATTTTTTTATTAGGTGAGAGCTTATTATGTAAAAGGACATAAAATTATAGCCTAATTTTCAAAATAAAAGCTGGGTGGTTAAAATGAAAAAGCTACTCAAGGGTACCAAGCGAAAAGAATCTCAACAAGCATACTTTATAAAACTGCTACCAGAAAAGCTTAAAATAAAAGAATCTCAACAAGCAAACTTTGAAGCATTTATAGCCCAACACTATATGTAATTAATGTGTGGCAAAATAAAGAAGTCGCCAACAACTAAGTGATGCATGGCAAAATAGATAAGATTGTGAAAAATAAATCTAAATGATTTAAGCATATATAATAAAAGATATAAGATATACACACAAAATGGGTTGAGGGAATTAATAAGGAGGGATCAGGAAGGAAAATAGTAGTAAAAAGATAAAAGAGCTAGACGTTTTGCAAAAAATACTTCTACAAAATAAAGTAAGCACTTAATGTAGACTTGACAAGAATAAATAATGTCATTGATTAGGCCAGCCCCACCATAAATATGAGAAGGATAATAACGATCATGGTGCTTGAACAATGCATGGCGGCACACTCATTTTCTACATAGCAAAATGGAGTAACTCTTCATGTACTTAAATAGATAAGTGTACATTAAGCCAAACCTATATATATATATATATAATTTCTAAAGTGAAGGCTAAATAGGTCAAATGAAAGGTGTCTCCTAAATACTTGTAATGAGAGAATATCGAGAATCAATATGTGTTAGTGGAAACTTTGTAAGAATATTCTTCCCGGCATCATGTTTTCTAACCTCATCATGGGATTTTCTAGTGTTGGCTCAAGAAAAATGATACGTTGGTATGAATCCCGCTTTTGCACGCATAGGATTCCATCTTCCTTCAGTCAGATTGTAGTTAACTAGATTTCCCCTGAGGGCAGTATCGGTTTAATTAGATCTGTGTCCGTACTTCCCATAAGTGCAAGCACTTATAGTTAATTACGCCTCTAAACGCATAAGAGAGAACTTTCGATTAAGCATGAATAAATTTTAGTTGTTTTAGTCTCAGTTGTGGGGAAAATGGAGGTAAGCCTGGTCAAAATCCCATGGTTCCGTCATCCCGAGTATACCGTAGGTTTCAACCACCAACACTAACAATCACTGATATAGTATCCAGAGAATCTAATTAGCAGCCATGGGTTACCTCCTCTTAGGGATCCCAAGTAGACTGAGAAAATAAATATAAATTTTAATTTTATTGGAGTTTACATCTATTAGAATACCCAGAAGTTAATTTGGTTTGGAATCAATAACTTCATTTAGAAGTTACCCAAATATTTGAATTGAAGCGGGTCTTACATCTTCTCCTAAAAGTAGTCCGAGTTTTTGAATTTGGGTCGGGACTTACAACTTTCATTGAAAGTAGCTCGGAAAACGAGTCTTACAACTTCTGGTAGACGAGATTGGAAGCTAAACAATGGCAAGTTTGGAAGAAGAGGTTGTTGAAGTTTACTAGCGAGTGAGGGAGTGAGGCCCGACAAGGAGAGATGCAGTTGGAGTTCATCAGTACATCAAGGATAGATCTTTGTGTGCAACAATGAGACTTGATTTACAAGGGAGCTGTAAAACTTAGCCTTGGAAGTTGTTTACCTTTATGAGGCATCATGAGGCGATAAGATGTAGAAGGCTTTCGACAAGGTGGGGATCAATGACTCGGAAGCCACCAATGGATCAAATACATTTACAACACAATAGAATAAGAAACAACTTTCATTAATTAAAGCATCAAAATATCTTAAAAGGGCTTACAGTCTATATATCATCAAGACACATAATGTACATCATATACACTAAGGAATAATATCTTCAAAAGCACAATAACCTAGCATGAGCATGGATTTATTAAAAGAAGTATCAAGTTACCCAGCCCAAGTCCCTTGTCCATATATGAAAAATGACATATAATAATAGACAAGAATATATGTTTAGTAGACAATGCTGAGCTAATATAATAAACAATCAAACAATATGCATTAGCCATAGCAAAATATCATTATCATCAAAGTTCACAAATATTTATGATGGATCAGAGTTTACGCATCAAAGGATAACATGTAAATATGGTCATAGTATCAAATATACAATCATATATGAAAAACCCCACACTTGAGATAAGTCATGTAAAAAAATATGTAATCATAGATGAAAATTGCATCATAAACTTATAAATTCTCAAGTATAACAGTCACCTCCTTCCACTCCCTCATTTTGGTTATTTCAAGGATGCAAAAAATCCATTTGATCAGAAAATTTGGGTGTCGATCAAACCGGTTCGAACCAATTAGGGAACACATCCAACCAAGTTGAGCCAAATCAGTCCCTGATTTAGTCATTCTATGCATCTCAAGTTTCGTAATTCAAATTTAAAATTGTGGCCGAAAAAAAGATGGTTTTTCATGATCCCAACAATAAGCTTGTACGGTAACTTCAGCAAAACCATAACATAGTATCGCAACTGAAAACAACCTGACTTAGTTAAATACTTAACAAAAATTATTTGACACTATTGCGTAGATTTAACTTTTCCGTAGAAACACACTTCTGCAATCACCTTGCCAGGATAATTTGAGGCATTATATTCAAGCTTGCTTACTACTGTTTTCATTTGCTATAGCAAAGCTGACTATAGGTGATATATACACCCAAAAGTAGGTTTGGCACTGCGCTAATGGTCATGGAGAATTGCATTTGCAATCCGTCATGCCCAAGCATGATCATAACATTGTTCAGACAAAAGTGCTTTCTAGGTGACAGAAATATGACAGTCAAACCAATATGAGTAGATATTTCCATTGAATTTCCAACATTCCATGAAGTAGGAATCATAAATGCTTTCAAAAGATAATGCCAAAACTTAAACTGGATGAAAAATAGATAATGGGGATAATTTTAATTGGGAACTTTTCTTTTCAAAGGTCAAGTGTAAGAATATATGACCTTTTAACATGAAACTCCAAATAAAGGGTCGTGTGAAAATATAGAATAACAAGTAAATGGATAGAGTTCGAGTTTCCACATCCAACCCACTATTGGAGCAAGCTGAATACATCACCCACTACTATTGATTCGAGCTGAAAACATCACAGAAGATCTTATATCCCTTCATTCCATTTCATAAATCCTATTATCATATTTACATTCAATAAAGAAACTATCCTTATTCTTCTTCCACCTCTTTTTCCCGTATGTAATTCAGTTAAACGACAATTTCAAAGCTAATATGTAAAGCGATTCAAGCTCACTTGCTTCAATATCTTAAGTATGGGTAGCAAATATCTGATTTCTAACAGATCAACTTTTGGCTTGAAATGATTTCTTCGCTCCAATCATATTGATTTTGAGTAGTTCAGCTTAAATTAGCGTGATCTCAATCCGTCTTGAACTTTAAACAAGCCAACTTGAATTTTTTTTTAATGGACATTTACATATTTATGATAACTACATATTAAATTGATAAAAATACAATATTTATATTCAAGCCAATCATCGGGCCAAGCTCAAAATAGACTCAAAGATCAAATCAAGCAAAATATTTGGCTCATGCCTTTATTCAATTTGAGCTTAATCCAAGCCAAAAACCAATTTAATATCCATGTTGAACCCTCAACCCTTATATTAGGTACAATATATATGATGTGCATCATAACATAATATCTGACACAATTTTTAAACTACGATTGTCATGTTGATGTAGAAAAATATCAAAACTTGAATAATCGCATGATCAATTTCAATGTTACCTCGGGTGTTGTAGTTTTATCTCCTGTGGATCTGTTGCTTGCATCATTGCCATAACAAGACGAACATACCTGGATAAGAATCTCATAAGCAAACCACAAAAATTAAAATGCTCCAAGAAAAATACATACGTCAAAATTTTAAACGGCATATAATAGTCTTTTTTCTAAAACTTTCAAAGTCAAATCAAGATCAATCAAGGTATGTCTTGTACTTATTATCGTCTTAATTATTTTTAAAAATGCAATAAACAGTTCTCCTCTAATGTAGACAACTTTCAAGCTTTATTATATTACCCTTATATGCATTAATTTTATTCATCCTTTATGGATCATATTCATAACCTGCAAAATGACTATAGGAAATAAAAAAAGCTTGTGCCTTGTGGATAAAGTTCCTACTAATGCAAGATCTGTGGAGGATTGACGCAAGAAATCTCACTTCTACATTGTAGAAGATTGTTTTTATGACTAGAACCTATATCCTCCAGGGCACAATGGAAATGAAAGAAACATCGAGCCTCGAGTATTTTTTTAGTGCTTCAATAGGAGTGTCCAGTTTTATAAAAGGAACAACAAGGATAGTCCTGCTACTCTCTCTCTCTCTCTCTCTCTAAATAAGATCAATGATGGTCCTTCTAGACACCAATATAGTCCAGCTTTAAGAAGTACCGTTTTTTGATAATGCATAGTGAACAAATTATTTTGTCAACATCTTCTAGTGTTTGGAATGAAGTGTTTTGTATCAAAGAGAATTAATGGTGACTAGGCATCGGTGGATTGGAATGCAGCTATTTTTTTATAAGCCTTGCTAAAATTTTATTCCTTAGAAAAACGAAGTTGTTTCTCCATTTGTTTCACTATTTTAGCCATTCATGCAATTGGGGATCTTCATGGTCATTGATCTACCTACTCTAATGATTATTTAGAAATTTGTAATTGAATTTGTTAGTTTTTTAGTATATTGTATAGATAAAGTCACTTCGGATTATCATGACATGTCATAAATGATTAGTACATAAAAATTCTCTTATCATGAGCTTGAAGCCTTTCAATTCCAAAAGTGAAGTTTAAAGAAGAGATGGTGGACTCATGTCCATCTCATCAATTCAATTTTCCAATTTTCTTTTTACATAAGTTTATCTTTCATATTCTTTTTTCCTTTCCATATTATCCAAAAAGTACGCTTCTTTCCATGGTTAAAAAAATTTATCCTATTTTCCTGAAGTCATTTTCCATAGATCAAGTCATCATTTTAATCTATAATATTTCCCATATTGTTATTATAAATTAGGAAAATACAGAATCAAAGAGAGGGTTTAACTATGGGAGATAGAAAAGAAACTATCTTCCACATAAGTGAGAAATCATCCTCACTATTGGAAAATGACACTACCATAATAGGAAGAAAATTCATTTCGCCCAATGATATCTTGCAACTTGCAAGTTTTTTGTTTAAGGATTTTCCTGAGTGATGGTTCGCTTTAGCATTAATACTAGACTCCCCTAAGAATTATGATCAGTAGACAAAGGCAACAAAGTGGAAAAAGAGAAAAGAGCGCTAATAATAAATTAAAATGGTCAATAGTACATGGAAAACAATAACATAAACTCACCGAATTTCAGATTCCTTCCTCTCACGTATGCTTATCTACTAGAATGAAAGTATACGATCAATCAAGCAAACATTAGTGTTACAAAAAAACCAACTAGTAATAAAAGTTCACATAAATACCTCACTTCCATTTAGTATCTTAACTTTTGCAAAGCGTGCAACCAAGACAAACCTTGAGACACCACCTTTAGTAGTATCAGCAATGGGATTCTCAGAAAGCCTGACATCCTTTCAAATATACAAGTGGAACATCACAATGGAACTTAGATAGGCTACAAGCTGAAATGCATGCGCTCACATTAAATATTCTTCTTCACATTAAGGAATAAAGGAAAGAAGCCTTGGGAATGCTTACTGCAGTATAAACTACTTTTGCATGTTTTTTTATTTTATTTAAAAATCAACTCTACAGAGATTCTTTTGAGGAGCTAACCAATCCTTCTAAAGTGCAATTGCACAAGTTTTTTTTGTACAAAAGACAGACTGGCACAAAATCATATAGTTGTAATTTTAATAAGATGGCATGCTATGATATGACATCATAAGTACGTTGTGGAATGACAGACAAATAGTGGTGCAGTTGAGCCCAATACAAAGAATATACTACAGCATAAAGAGAATCACAAGGAAACTTGAGCAAATCAAAAAGACAAAGTTCTATTGAAAACCAATCTACCAGTTATACTTAGCTTTTGCGTTTGGTTTCAGCTGTAAGAATAAATTATCTCAGGGCACCCAATAATGTTGTGAAGTAGCTCTAATACCAGAACCATTTCGCCCAGAACATAAATAACATGCTCACAACATTAGATGGTTCTTGCTGTGTCTGCTGGCATAAACATCTAGGAATCATATTAAGTAGAAAAAAGGAAATGACATGAACAATGCAAACTTCTTCAAGCAGCCGATAAATATACTTCATAAAAGGTAAAACACCAGCAAGTTGTCTCATAGTTCTATGTTTAGAATATCCTATCATCAAAATGGAGTGGGGAATCTACAAAACTTAGCAGCTCATTGCATTTTTGGAACACCATTTAGTGGGTTTTGTCACTTGTTATAAATATAATTATAAAACAAGAAGTTTAATAATATTAATATCTGCAAAGCTATCAACAGTCAGTCAGTCATCCATAATCACACACACCAATCAATATCCATATTTGGATATGTATCTCAAATATGTGACCATACAATCTTTCTACACCGTCAGTTAACTCCAACAAGATGTTTTCATAGCATTACTAATGTTGTTGTTTGTGTGATTACACAATTTCTACCAACCACTCCACCAGTATATATTTAATGCACTAGTAACATTTACCTTACTACATTTTGTAATAACCCAAACCGGCCAAACCAGGTCTCCTATGGACCAGATCGACCCCGAGGCACGTGAAATCCTCTGCAATGCCCCTTCCCCAATCGCGTGAATCGCAATTTCACTACTTGTCTAATTTTCTCGCCCACAACTTCCCGCCTTCTCCACTGTTGGTGCAATTTAAGGAAACAAAACATAGGGCTTTGCTCCATCTCTCCTACTCCCTCTCATAGCCGCCACACTTCTCTCCTCTCATCTCTCTCTCTCCCACTCTCAATCCTTCAATTGAATCCTCATCTCCTTCTCCCACTTCAGTCGACAGCAGTCATTGACAAGCATTTTCCCTTATTTACTCTCCTTCAATAATGACCTTTCTTCCCATTTTCTCCTCTCCTTCCTCCTCCTCCTTATGTCCCAAGTTCTATTGATAATTATTCTTTCTTTTATAATGTTAAGCTGGATTCGATTGGTGTTAATTTTGTTTGTGGTCATGAATTTTTATTATAATTGTTTATGGCTTACATTTGGAGAAGCGCTCAATTTACGATTGATATTAGATTAGATTAAACCCTATGCTACCTAGTAATTTTATTACACATCAAACAACAACAACATCAAGCCTTGGTCCCACTACGTGGGGTCGGCTACATGAATCATTTTTCGATAATTTTATTACACATCGTAGATATTTTATTAATCTAGATTTGATTTTGAGAGATTTTCAACTTTATTGTTCACTTCATGTAACTGGTTGGACGAGGCGTCACAGACCGGCATGTGGAGCTTGGGGCGTTGGACGAAACAAGCAAAGGCGAAAGTTTTGTCCGGCGTTCAATTGGGTTTGCTCAGCACGGAACAGAAAAAAAGAAAATGAATGCGAGCTTCTCTTCAGTTTCTATCTTCCTTTTTATTGATTAAGCCGTCGCTAAATGATATTTTTGAACACGACGGTGTGGGGCCAACTTGAAGGCAGCATTCTTGAGAAATGTGTCTATTAGATTTGAAATCATGGCAGCACACTTTTTTTTAATAGTTGACTCTTGATTATTACTAAAAATATAGTTACAATTTAAAGAGTTCAACTTTTCTATTTTTTTAAAGATAAGCATATTGCTGTCATGCAATAGCTAAAAAAAAATGTTGCTTATCTTTCTTTTCATGAATGGATGGATAAATCTTATAGCCATTATCAATTTTAATATTATTTCAGTTTTCACACTCTTCCGTATCTATTTGATAAAAAAAATGTTATTCATTAATTAGCATAAGAATTAAATACCATGGATACTCCACCTTCAGGCTTCAATGTAATCTGTCAGCAATTTTCCTAATAAAAATTTTAAGTGTTACAATGATGATTGCTCCACTATCATCAATGTGATAAAATCTGTAAGTCAACTTTACTTGCACTAAAGCCACATCCTTCAAGAATTATGTTCCAACCTTCATTGTGCCATAGCCGCCTTTAACAAAAATTTCTTACAATTACATTTCTTATTATTTTTATCAATCAACAATCCCTCACAAAAAATGGTTGACAACAAACACTCACAAAACTCCTCAATAGCCTCCCTCTAAAACCCTAGACAACTCCTCCTTAAATAGCCCTAGAACACAATAATATAAATAAAACCTTCCTAAACAATTTAAAATATGATTTCGGAAACATTCCAAAACAATTAAACAAAATTTAGGAAACCTTCCTAAATAAATTAAACATAATTTAGGAAATTGTTAGGAAATACTTGAGTTCGCGAGTAACCCTAAGGTAATACTTGAGTTCGCAAGCAATCCTAACCCAAATCGATAAGCAAACAGCCGCAATACTGCTGTCCACAGCAGGAAAACAGCAAATCCAAGGGAAAAAACTAAGAGAAAACTCCACAAGGGACTTGTATTCCACTAGACGATGAAGTAAAATAACAAAGATACAATTGTTCTTCAATCCGAGAGGAAGAACAACTCTCCAAATCTCCGGCAATGCCAAGAGGCCAAAGCAAAAGAACCCTAGATCTCAAATTCCAAATCAAATTCAAGATGGAAACCTAATTCTATCATTACTCCCTAATTAAGGCTAAAGGAATGATACAAATTCCCTAAACACCCTTCTAATTCAAAATTTTCCTCCCAACAATGTGTTTAACTCATGCATGGGCCCACCAAAGCTTCCACCCCCCTCCTCTACCTGGTTCCGCCTGGCTCTGGCCCGCCGGGTGTAGAACCGGACCGGTCCTGGTTGGACCGGTCCAGCCGGCCCCTCCTGGGCCGACATAACATTACTCCCCTCCCAAAGATTCACCTTGTCTTCAAGGTGGAAGGAAGGGAATTGATCCTTCATTCTTTCAAATGGCTCCCACGTCGCATCGAACTCGGGAAGACCTTTCCATCCAATCAGCACTTCTTTCTCTCCCTGTTTATCTGATCTGATGCCTCGTAGCTCCAGTGGTTCTAATATCATTTCCAACTCCTCAGTCAGGGTCTCTGGTAACTCCATACTGCATGCTCCCTAATAGCTCTTCTCAACTAGGACATATGGAACACTGGGTGTATGATGGCTAATGGGGGCAGCTTCAGTCGATATGCCACTTCCCCAATCTTGCCCAAGATTTCATAGGGGCCGAAGTACCTTGGTGCCAATTTCTCATTCCTCCTCGCCACTGTCCTTTGCCTGTAGGGACGTAATTTTAAGAAGACCTCCCCACTTCAAACTGCATGTCCCTCCTATGTGAATCTGTCTGTCTCTTCATAATTTGTTGTGCCCTCTGCAGATGTTTCTTCAACTCTTCTATCACCTTGTCCCTTTCCTCCAAGTACTGCTCCACTGACGAAACTGGTGTGCTTCCCTTCCCATAGTGCAATAAGTGTGGGGGGTCCTCTGCCATACATCACCTTGAAAGGCGTCATTTGAGAAGCAGAATGGTACGAGGTATTGTACCAATACTCGGCCCAAGGTCACCACTTTGCCCACATACGCGGTGTTTCAGAGGCAAAACACCTCAAATATGTTTCCAAGTTCAGGTTTACCACCTCCGTTTGTCCGTCTGTCTGTGAATGGTAGGCAGTACTTCTCTTGAGAATCGTGTCCTGCATTATGAAAAGCTCCTTCCAAAACTGGCCAAGGAACATTTTGTCTTTGTCAAACACAATCGACTTAGGAACCTCATGTAATCTCACCACCTCCCTAATAAATGTTGTCGCTACTGATACTGTGGTGTAAGGATGTCGTAGGAAAATAAAATGAGCATACTTGCTAAGTTGGTCCACTACTACAAAAATGACTGTGAATCCCTCTGAGCGGGGAAGGTCGTCAATGAAGTCCATAGATACTTCCTCCCACACTTTGTTTGGAAGCGCTAATGGTTGAAGTAGCCCTCCTAGTGTCATCGCCATGTATTTATTTCTCTGGCACACCTCACACCTTGCCACCATCTCTTCAACATCCTTATACATCCCCTTCCAGTAAAGCTCCGCTGTCAGCCTTCTGTATGTCTTCTGTACCTCTGAATGCCCCCCCAACAGCACTGCCGTGAAATTCCTATAGTAAGTTGGGGAATGTGTTCTGATGTTTGTGGCATCACGAACCACCCCTGATGTAACAACTTCTCCCCCTCCAAATAGTACCCCGAATGGCTACTACTATCCTTCCTCAAGTCTTCCTTGATCTTCTTCAGCTCCTCGCTCTGCAAGCTTTCTTCTTTGATGGCCCCCCAATCAACTATCAATGGTACTGAGACTGCCAACTCCTGAAGTTCCCCAACACATCTGGATAAGACGTCAGCCGCCTTATTTTCCACCCCTGGTCAATACTGGATCTCAAAGTCATAGCCCAAAAGCTTTGACTGCCACCTCTGATGTTCCTCGGTCACCATCCGTTGTTCCAACAAGTACTTCAAACTCCTCTTATTCGTACGAACAATGAAATGCCTACCCAAGAGATAAGGGCGCCATTTCTGAATGGCTAAGATGATGGCCATCAGCTCTCTCTCATATACTGACTTCAATCGAGCCCTGGTCGATAGCACCTGATTGAAATAGACTACAGGCCTGTGATCTTGCATCAATACTGCTCCCAAGTCATACCCTGATGCATCAGTCTCCACTATGAAGGTCTGGCTTAAATCTGGAAGAGCTAACACTGGAACTGTCGTCATGGCCTTTTTCAGTCTCTCAAAAGCCTGTGTTGTCGCCTCTCCCCACAAAAAATTGTCCTTCTTCAGTTGCTCAGTCAAAGGCCACGCGATGGTACTGTATCCCTTCACAAACCTTGTCACGACCCGGCCCGGTTAGCTCGCAAGTGCGAGGCGGAAACGGAGATCGGACGGAAAAGAGACCAATCAACAAAAAATTACATAGAATTTTCCATAAAGAATTTAGCAAAACTAAACACATCTCCAATACATGTATGAAAGAGCCACTATGAATCCAAGTAAAAAAATTTTCTTTTCTATTACTTTTACCTTCCAAAAGAGAGGTTTACACAAGAGTTCTTTCTATAACCTGAATCTCCAATCACCATATAACTCTTCAAAAATCTACACATACCTCTATCTATCAACAAAATAACAAAAGAACCTGCCACCCGTCGTCTCCCTACGACGGTAGGTGCGCGGTGGCTGATCAGTCATCTAACCCCCTCTTTTGGATCCTCCTGAAAAGTATTCCCACAACGAGGGTGAGTTTTAAGCTCAATAGGTGAGGATAAAAATTCATTTAAACATAGGAAGAAAAAGGGAAACTACAACATGCTGGCGTAGGGAAAATTTAACAAGAAAATTATCAATTCTAAAGTAAGTTATGCTCCAGTGACAACATATTTTTCTTTACATCAATTTCTTTCCAATGCTTAAACCTTTCATTACATTTCCTTTCTTCCCTTCCTTTCATTTTAAAACATTGAGGCTCATTTAATCTCAATCACATATGACAATGTATGAAAAACATTCATAATAATTTAGTACGTATATATGTATATATATCACCCGTCTCAGGAGTATCACTTGTACTGATCAGGTACAATAAATTGTCCATTTCCTTTTCCATAGGTTCAAAAGAACCAACCTTTTTCCACAGCTCATAAGAGCTTTCCTTTTCCATAGCTCATAAGAGCCTTCCTTTTCCATAGCTCATAAGAGCCAACCTTTTCCTTGTGATACTCCCGCATCAACATGCTCATGCATTTATTACTTAAATAATCTTAAAATGAAATGCTCCATGTACTTTTCCATAATGTATTCTTGCATGTAAGATAAGGAAATCATGTGAAACATGTGTATAACATGAGTGTGTATACCAAACATGAGTTAAGCATTGCATAGGAGAAACATTTGAAATCACTTCATTTGTCCATAGACTTACAAGGGAAAATTGAGCCATAAGAGTTCATAAATAACATAAACCAATTGAACATTTCTATGTAATAGAACAAAATACAAGTTACCTAATATTTAAAAGAATGTTCATCCCACCTACCTCAATTTGTGTAGTCCCTTCCTTTGTCGATCTATTCTTTTCCTTTTCACGAATTATCTAAAAGAAATATACAAGGGGAAAACATAAGTAACTAATATCTACACAATATCTCAACCCTAATTCCATAGGAAATAATTTCCTATGTTTGTGTAAGTGTTATAACAAACCCTTCCCTCAAAATATGATCTCTCCCTCATGTCCACTTTGAGTTTAGGTTTTAGTCAAAAGCCATATGGTCTAACACGCTAATCCTCTCTTTAAACCCAAGACATAAAAATAAACATGTAAATTTCAGAATTAATTAAACCAAAAATTAGAAATCATGGTTTTTCAATTAGAAACTATAGGTTAGCTTCCAAAACCCTCCTTAAATCAATTAGAAGTCAAAAAGGATTCAAAAACTTCATCATTAGGGAGAAACTCTAAATTCCTAACTCAAAGTTTTTGGCTTAAACAATAAGTGCCTTTACATAAAACCTTCCTCAAATTACTAAAAACAATATTTGTGAAAGCATTTACAAGGGTGACAATTTTTTTTTTTTTAGCAAACCCTAATTTCAAAAAAATTTTCATTATTCACAAAAACTCAACATAATATGGTTTAGAAACTCTCCCTAAACCTTCCCTAGACTTCTCTCAAAGAAAACCCAAAGAAAACCTAAAATATCTCAAAGCCCTAATTTCTTCTTTTCCAAAAATCTTGAGAATGAGAGGAAAAATCAAAGTTCTAATGCATACCTTTGCTTTCCCTTAGTCTCCCCCACGATTTTTCCTAATTTCTTCCAGAACTGGTCATGATGCTCTATGGGTGATCATTGATAGATTGACCAAGGGAATTAGGAATTAGGAATTAGGAAAAATCGTGGGGGAGACTAAGGGAAAGCAAAGGTATGCATTAGAACTTTGATTTTCCATCTCATTCTCAAGATTTTTGGAAAAGAAGAAATTAGGGCTTTGAGATATTTTAGGTTTTCTTTGGGTTTTCTTTGAGAGAAGTCTAGGGAAGGTTTAGGGAGAGTTTCTAAACCATATTATGTTGAGTTTTTGTGAATAATGAAAATTTTTTTGAAATTAGGGTTTGCTAAAAAAAAAAAAATTTGTCACCCTTGTAAATGCTTTCACAAATATTGTTTTTAGTAATTTGAGGAAGGTTTTATGTAAAGACACTTATTGTTTAAGCCAAAAACTTTGAGGAATTTAGAGTTTCTCCCTAATGATGAAGTTTTTGAATCCTTTTTGACTTCTAATTGATTTAAGGAGTGTTTTGGAAGCTAACCTATAGTTTCTAATTGAAAAACCATGATTTCTAATTTTTGGTTTAATTAATTCCGAAATTTACATGTTTATTTTTATGTCTTGGGTTTAAAGAGAGGATTAGCGTGTTAGACCATATGGCTTTTGACTAAAACCTAAACTCAAAGTGGACATGAGGGAGAGATCATATTTTGAGGGAAGGGTTTGTTATAACACTTACACAAACATAGGAAATTATTTCCTATGGAATTAGGGTTGAGATATTGTGTAGATATTAGTTACTTATGTTTTCCCCTTGTATATTTCTTTTAGATAATTCGTGAAAAGGAAAAGAATAGATCGACAAAGGAAGGGACTACACAAATTGAGGTAGGTGGGATGAACATTCTTTTAAATATTAGGTAACTTGTATTTTGTTCTATTACATAGAAATGTTCAATTGGTTTATGTTATTTATGAACTCTTATGGCTCAATTTTCCCTTGTAAGTCTATGGACAAATGAAGTGATTTCAAATGTTTCTCCTATGCAATGCTTAACTCATGTTTGGTATACACACTCATGTTATACACATGTTTCACATGATTTCCTTATCTTACATGCAAGAATACATTATGGAAAAGTACATGGAGCATTTCATTTTAAGATTATTTAAGTAATAAATGCATGAGCATGTTGATGCGGGAGTATCACAAGGAAAAGGTTGGCTCTTATGAGCTATGGAAAAGGAAGGCTCTTATGAGCTATGGAAAAGGAAAGCTCTTATGAGCTGTGGAAAAAGATTGGTTCTTTTGAACCTATGGAAAAGGAAATGGACAATTTATTGTACCTGATCAGTACAAGTGATACTCCTGAGACGGGTGATATATATACATATATACGTACTAAATTATTATGAATGTTTTTCATACATTGTCATATGTGATTGAGATTAAATGAGCCTCAATGTTTTAAAATGAAAGGAAGGGAAGAAAGGAAATGTAATGAAAGGTTTAAGCATTGGAAAGAAATTGATGTAAAGAAAAATATGTTGTCACTGGAGCATAACTTACTTTAGAATTGATAATTTTCTTGTTAAATTTTCCCTACGCCAGCATGTTGTAGTTTCCCTTTTTCTTCCTATGTTTAAATGAATTTTTATCCTCACCTATTGAGCTTAAAACTCACCCTCGTTGTGGGAATACTTTTCAGGAGGATCCAAAAGAGGGGGTTAGATGACTGATCAGCCACCGCGCACCTACCGTCGTAGGGAGACGACGGGTGGCAGGTTCTTTTGTTATTTTGTTGATAGATAGAGGTATGTGTAGATTTTTGAAGAGTTATATGGTGATTGGAGATTCAGGTTATAGAAAGAACTCTTGTGTAAACCTCTCTTTTGGAAGGTAAAAGTAATAGAAAAGAAAATTTTTTTACTTGGATTCATAGTGGCTCTTTCATACATGTATTGGAGATGTGTTTAGTTTTGCTAAATTCTTTATGAAAAATTCTATGTAATTTTTTGTTGATTGGTCTCTTTTCCGTCCGATCTCCGTTTCCGCCTCGCACTTGCGAGCTAACCGGGCCGGGTCGTGACAAACCTCCTGTAGTAACCAGTTAGATCTAGGAAACCCCTCAACTCCCTTATGTTCCTAGGCCTTGGCCATTTCTACATTGCCTCAATCTTGGACTAGTCGGCTGCCACTCCCTCATAAGACACCACATGTCCCAAATATTCCACCCTAGACTGGGCGAAACTGCACTTCTTTAGGTTAGCTTTCAGCTGATGCTCCTGTAGGATCTTAAGAACCTCCTTCAAATGCTCCAAGTGCTCCTCAGTTTGGTTTGTACACCAAAATGTCATCAAAAAAGACCAGCACAAACTTACTGAAGTGCTGCCAGAACACTATTCATCAAAGACTAAAACGTAGCAGGGGCGTTGCTGAGCCCAAATGGCATCACCAAGAACTCATAATACCCCTCGTACGTCCTGAAGGCCGTCTTCTGAATATCCTCCTCCTTCATTCTGATTTGGTGGTAGCCTAACTTTAGGTCCATCTTAGAAAACACTACTGCTCCGTGCAACTCATCTAATAACTCGTCAATCATCGGAATAGGGAACTTATCCGGTACTGTCTCCTTGTTCAAAGCCCTGTAATCCACGCAAAACCTCCAACTCCCATCCTTTTTTTTTACTAGTAGGACGAGGCTAGAGAAAGGACTCACGCTGGATCTGACTATCCTTGCCTCCAACATCTCCCTGATCAGCTTCTCGATTTCATCTTTTTGAATCTAGGGGTGGCGGTAAGGTCGGACACTAATTGGTGACACCCCATCTTTCAGAAGGATTGCATGCTCCTGCTCTCTGGGTGATGGTAAGCCCTGAGGTGGCTGGAACACCTCCCTGAACTGTTGTATGAGCGGTTGCACCACCAGTGGAATGTCTACCGCATCCCTCATACTAACCCTCTCCAAGCGCTGCAGCTTTATCAGATATCCACCTCCCAACTCCTGTATGGATCTTATCATGGATTTGAGAGATACCCCAGCCTTGGTCAGCCCAGCATCACCCTGAATCGTCCTCCTCCTTCCTCCCATCACCAATTACATCCTCAATGTCCCACAATTGATCTTGGTCTCCCCCAATGTTTGCAACCACTTCATCCCTAGGATGACGTCAGTACTCCCCAATTTCAAGGGAATGAAATCCTCCCTCACCTGGATCCCCTGAATCTTCAACACTATCTCTATGCAAACTCCTCTACCCATTTCCACCTTTCTCGTGCCCATCATTACCCCATAGCCTCCTGTATCCACTAACTCCATCCCCAATAGCTCAACGATCTGGTTGGAAATGAAATTGTGGGTTGTCCCACTGTCAATCAACACCACCACCTAACGGTCAGCTATCTCTCCTTTCACTTTCATAGTGTGACTCGGAGTGAATCCCAGTACAGAGTTCAGAGAGACTTCTGTCACATCCAGGTGCAGCTTCTCCTCCTCCTCTTCAAATCTGCTCCCACCTCCCTCCTCTTCTTCCTCGTCTTCACAGACAATGAGAACCTGAAGAGTTTGATCCTTGCACATATGCCCCGACATGTACTTCTCATCACATCTAAAGCACAACCCCTTTGCCCTCTCATCCTGCATCTCCTTTTCTGTCAGCTTTTTGAATTGTCCCCCGTTTCCCCTCCTCCAGTTTTCTCCTTTGGCCCTCCTTCAAACTCCCTAGTGCTGCCCGCTTTGACGGTAAGAAAGTGGTAGTCATCCAGTATGACCCCCCTGAGTAGTTTCCTCGAGCCCCTCTTTATGATTTCTTCTAATCTCCACCAATTGTGCCAGCTCCATAGCCTTCCCTAGATTCCTCGGCTCTAGCACCCTGACCGTTGTCCGTATCTCTGGTTTCAGCCCCTTCATAAAGTTCCCTTTCAGGTCTGACTCTAAAATATAATCCAATCTGCTAGCCAAGTACTCAAACTTGTCCCGGTAGTCTGCCACAGTCCCCTTCTGAGTCAATACAAAGAATTGCTCATAGAAGTCTCCTCCCCCGTCGGCTCGAAAACACTCTAATAAGCAATTTTTTAACTCTCTCCAGCTCCGAATGGGCTCCCTCCTGTCACGCCACTGATACCATGCCAAGATTTTTCCTTCCAAACACAAACCCGCCACTGTCAGCTTCTCATCCTCTATCAACCCGTTGACATCAAAGTATCGCTCCACCTTGTAGATCTAGCCATGGCCGTCTTCACCCTCAAAGACGGGCATCTTCAGCTTCCTCACCCGTGGGTCTCTCCCGTTTCCCTTGAATCCTCCATAACCTCCTATTCCTCGAAGAAGAGGTGCTCCCCAACTGTCACGATCTTCCCTCCAGCGATTATACCCAAAACATTCATCGTATTCCCCTCTCCCTTCAAAATCAGCACCCCGGTGATGAAATTCTTCCATTCTCCTAACGAAATCAGCACCCCTCCGGTCATTCCTCAAACTCATCTCTTCTCTAGAAAGTGGTTCTAGAGGTGGCATGTCGTCTTCTCCCTCAATGACCCCCACTTCCGGATTTCTCTTCCCCCTAAACGGGTTCGGATCCCCTCCTACACGATGGCCTCCGATTGTCTATTTTGCTTCCGATGTCGTAGGATTGGTCTTCAACTCCAACAGTTTCTTCAGCATTTCTTCCATCACCGTGAATTTCCCCTCTATCCTTTCATTGTTGGAGGTGATTTGAGTTTGAAAGTCAAAGAACTTTCCCTCCAAATCTAATTTTAGTTGACCGATCTCGTCTTCCAAAACCTCTACCTTCTTCCCCGCCATCTCTCTTCCCACGGATCACAAATATCTTCTTCCGGTTGTCAAAAACCCGCTGAATGTTCCTAATTTCAGCCGTCGAAGGTCCCAAATCGACGCTCTGATACCAATTTGATAGGAAATACTTGAGTTCACAAGTAACTCTAAGGTAATACTTGAGTTCGCAAGCAATCCTAACCCAAATCGATAAGCAAACAGCCGCAATACTGCTGTCCACAGCAAGGAAAACAGCAAATCCAAGGGAAAAGACTGAGAGAAAACTCCACAAGGGATTTGTAGTCCACTAGACAATGAAGTAAAATAACAAAGATACAATTGTTCTTCAATCAGAGAGGAAGAACAACTCTCCAAATCTCTAGCAACGCTAAGAGCCCAAAGCAAAAGAACCCTAGATCTCAAATTCCAAATCAAATTCAAGATGAAAACCTAATTCTATCATTACTCCCTAATTAAGGCTAAAGGAAGGATACAAATTCCCTAAACACCCCTCTAATTCAAAATTTCCCTCCCAACAATGTGTTTAACTCATGCATGGGCCCACTAAAGCTTCCGCCTCCCTCCTCTGCCTGGTTCAACCTGGCTCTGGCCCGCCGGGTGTAGAACCGGACCAATCCTGGTTGGACCGGTCCAGCCTGCCCCTCCTGAGCCGGCGTAATAGAAATCTTCCTAAATAATTAAACATAATTTAGGAAACCATACTAAACAATTAAATACTTCCTTAATAGTATAAACATAATTTATGAAACCTTCCTAAATAACTCCTCTTGATTAGGAACCTTCTAAATATCTTTCCCTAGGACCCACAAA
Organism: Dendrobium nobile; assembly: GCA_022539455.1. Classification (NCBI taxonomy): domain Eukaryota; kingdom Viridiplantae; phylum Streptophyta; class Magnoliopsida; order Asparagales; family Orchidaceae; genus Dendrobium; species Dendrobium nobile. The sequence goes on along the minus strand of CM039729.1, from coordinate 7,345,865 downwards.
GTTGCCCCTGTGGCTTATCACAAGCATAAAATTCACAAGTGTAAAAGGGATAACAAAGCAATGGACATATTCAATAAGATGAACTCACCACCAAGTTAGGAAAACAGTTCAAAGAATCAACAGATGCCAAGTCATCAATTTGATTAGAGCCTGAAACATTATTTTTATTTAGTTCAGAGAAGAATCAATGCAGCATGTTCATAACAAATTACAAGATAAAAAGAAAGTCCTAAAATAGCAACGACAACTGCCTCTGAATTACCTAGAAGAAGACATTCCAGTTTTTCAAATGGGACATAACATGTATCTTGTAAACCAGGCAAAGAACGATTAGTTGGGTAGAATATATGAGTCAATTTGTTCTTGTTCAGATGAAGCTGTTCCAACCTGAAAAGATAACAATACATAAATAATCATCCAAAGTTGTGGGTGAACACTTAGAGTATCAATCTTCATACCTTCTTAATTTTGCAAGCTTCAAAACTTCCTCCCATGAACAAATGCAATTGTTTTCCAGATTTAAGAGGCGCAATGAATTAAACCCTTTGATATTAGTAATGTCCAATTCAGAAGGTAAAAGCTGGAAGAAAAAAAAACTCAATTTGTTAGGCCTGAAATGTTTCGTAACTTACAATGCATGTAAATTGAATGCTAGCTAGACTGCTCTCAATGAAGCCGTAAGGCACAATAATTTCGTATTAATTTAGAAAGAACATTACAAGTTGAAGGTAATGTCGCATGTGTAACATAGTAATTCTACATAGACCAAGAATTGAATTTTTTTCAGCCATAATCATCAATCAAAAGCTATCTTGAGATTCAAACAATGTGAGACTAACTCATAATGTCATTGATTGGAATGCAATGCAAAATACATGCCCCTAATTTATGTAAAAAAGGAAATAACATATTTTTCTACATGACAAGTACATATATGATAAACCACACACAACATAAGAAAAAGAAAAGAAACTGTTAAATATCTACACATGTGAAGGAAATTTGCTTTTTGCAACTGACCAAGTTAAAAAAGAGAGAAATAATCAATATCAGAAAAAGAATAACCTTATTCTAGCAATACATCAGTATCACAGGATTTTGGTGCATACCAGTGTCATCTTATTTCCCATGAGGTGGAGCTCTTCAACAGCGTGAAGATACTGCCCGAGCCTTTCAACCTGCTTCCAGTCATAATAGTCAAAATGGCATACAATATGAAGCAGTAAAAAAGACAAAAGCCAATTTATTAAACATCACCTGTTTCCAAGTTACGCCACAGTTATTGAGTACCAAAATGCGAATGTTTGAAAATGAAGGAAGTTCTGGTACATCAGCCTCCAAAAGATTATTAGTTAAATTGAGATTTTCTAGAGACGGTAAAGCTTCACAAAGGGAATTAATATCCTGCATTAATGTAATATGTCCTTGAAATGTCAAAAGATAAAGGTAGATCATTCTAATCACGATTTCCGAATTATCCACTGGGTTTAAAAAGACACTAAAAAAATAGATCGGGAGTAAATTACAGTTTTTAAGATTATTTAGTCTCCTTTACTGAACCCAACATCAACTGTAGCCCTAAGGATTAGAAGAAATAAAGAATGGGCATATCCAGAGCATGGATTCTCACAATGTAGTATATGGGGAGGAGTTTAGCATGCCAATTTATGAGTAGCTGATGATAAAGCTATTTTCTCATTATCATTAAGCATTTCTTGATACAGAAATCCAATTTATGTAGTATTAACAGCTAAGCATATAAATTAATAGCCTATAATTATGGGGATTCACAGATATGTCAAAATGCAAGTTGATATGTTGACAGAGATAGAAAAACAGAAAAGAATGATATATGAAAAAGATATATAGAAATGCATATATTTTCATTGATTTATCTTTATGGAGATTTTCTTCTGCTGAACAACAAAGAACAAAGGAGATTACCACTAATGCAATTAACACGAATGCAATGGCATTAAGCAACAATTCTGCAGCTTTTATTTCATTAAAGGGATAGGATTTAAAACAATAGTCCATTAATGAGATCTAACAATGTAAAGTGTGGTTACTTAACATGGAATTCAAGTGTAAATCCTAACTAGGTAAGAATTGCTAACATTGAAATTGACGAACCACAAAAAAAAATGATAAGAAAAGCTGTCTAGTTAAGACATACTTGCCAGCTTGAAAGAAGATTGCCCGTCAAATCAAGCTCCTTTAAATCTAAAATTGAAAAAAAAAATTAAAAAAGCACCATGGGACTACGCTTTCAAGATGAATGGGAATGTCAAAGCTAAGAGCAGATGTTCAAAACATTAAGCCAAGCTTCTACAGTGCACATTTCAAGATTAAATCATCAAGCTAATATTAAGGAACTTGACATGTTACATCTAAGCTCAATGAGTTTTTTTTTCCATAAGATGAGAAATATACGAAAAACATACAAAATAAATACACAAACTGGGGCATCTAGTACATTATAACTTTTTCATTGATCCTACAATAAGAAAACCACAGCAAATTTGGTCCATATATTCCTTTTGTACTATCTGGTGTCATAAGAATTGAGAAAAGAGTCAAAATGATTCATTAATTCTTAAGAAGGATCAAAATAGTACATGACTATATTAAAGGATTATTTTGATCCCTCAACTCTTTAAAAAAAATAAAAGAGCCCCACCATTAATCTTTACAGTAAAAATTAATAAACTAATGATTACATCGGATGGAGGGAGGGTATATCAAGAATACAGTAAATTCGTTGAACCTAACAGTGGTAAATTCTCAAGGTGAAATTGAAATTGAAGGATTTATCGTATTGCAAGATTCGAACCTTAGCGATGAACCCCTAGCAACGTTAAACCCCCAACAGTCGAGATGAAATCAAAATCGAAGCAAGCGAGCATCAAACTCTGACAGCATCGAACCCCAGCAATCAACCGTTCCTCACACCGCAACCATGAAGGAAACCTTTTGATGCAGGACTACATGCATAATTCGGAAACTTGCACAAAATATGCTAAGATCAATTCAGATTTCGTTATTAGAGAATAAAACGACAAAGTAAAACTAATAAACGGTCACTTCCGTTTAGGCCAAACTACACAAAGTGCTAAACGGAATCAAAACATGTAGGAAAATTAAAGCAATGCATGCGGAATAGTTTCCAACATAACCCTTGTTTAACAATGAGATCCAAAAGCCAAGAAGTAACAATTCCTACGAATACTAGTGGATGGTAATAAGTAGACACAATCTCTTGCTTTGAAAAAATTCTCACGAAGAATTTGGAATTCGAAAGTAAAAGAATCAAGGAAGAAAAATCACCTTCACAGAGAGACGACGTAGAAATCCCACATACCTTCCAATAATTGCTCCATCCAATGGCTAGGTGAATTCTTCTCAAAGAAGCGTCTTGATATGCAAGGCCAAACTCAAGCTCCGGATTGGCCACTCGTCATAAGCAAAGTGATAGAGAGAATATCATAGAGGAAGAGGGAGAGAGATGGGGGAGGGGGGGAAGAGAGGCCGGCGGTTTGTAGGAGAAAGGAAAGGGTTAGGGTTGGAAAAGAGTTAGGTTGGGTGGATAAGAAATTGATTTAAGTCCCAAATCTGAGATTATTCTCAGATTTAAGTAAAATTGGAGGGAAATTAAAGGGATTTGAAATTCAAATTGCATGACATTAAGTCCCTTAATGAAGCATTAAAGGAGGGGGCCCATTGAGGGGGCCGGCGGCATGTAGAGGAGATTGGGAGTGAGGGAAAAGGAGTTATGTGTTTCCTAATTCGCTTCGCCAAATTAATTATGAAAATCTCAAATCTGCTCAAATTCAAAATTTGAAATTTGAAATCTCATTGAAAACTTTCCTAATTTGGCGTCGGGCAAATTTGGAAACTTCCACCTTGAATTTCAGAATTTGAAATTTGTGGAGAAGCAATGAGGGGATTAACAATTGGTGTAGAAGAAGATGGTGGGGAAAACAACAAGGGGGAGGCCGGCGGTCCAGGTGATGCCGGCGGGATGAGGGGGCGGTGGATCTTGTGGAGGTAGTGAGGCTTGGCTAGGGGCAGTTATGAGATGGTTGTTGGTGGAGAGGGTGGTTGGCGGTGGGTGTGGATAGAAGAAAAAAAGAAAGGGAGATAAACCAAGAGCCACCGGTGGCGACTGTTGGGTACGACGGGTGGCCTCTCCTAGGCTCCACCAAGCTCACAACTCTCTCTCTCAAACCCTCACAAAAGCTCCAAGAAGAAGACAATGCAGGAAAATTTTCATATCATTTATTAACCAACAAAAGTACAAGATGAAGGCTATAAATAGCCTGATACAATGGCATAAAATAAAAGACTAAAATACCCTCAAGGGGCTACAAGACTCAAACCCTCAAGCAAGGGTAAAAAGGGAAAAAATGCAGAAATAAAAATACATCACATAAAATGACCAAACAAAATCAGAAATACATCGGGCAGATCGTGGCCGTAGATCTACGGCCACGTCGGCGGTAGACTTTCCAGCTGATGTCCCCATCACCTTTCCCATGGAGTTGACATCCTTCGGCGCAAGGAAGGTATCCTCGTACATCCGGCCACCACCAGCCAATCGAATTCACTCGAGCACCTACCCGTTCAACTAAGTTTGAGCAAGCAACGAATTAGAGGTTTTTTAAGTTGATATTTTTAAGAGGTGTCGTTAGGCTAAGTTCTGAGAGCAACTAGTGGTTGTCGGTATTAGATTTGTAGCATGATTTTATGCAACTCAAATACCTGTATGTGCTTCTATTTCACAAGTACTGACTTACGAATTTGTATAGTAAGCTAATAAAATTCATTAAATTAATTTATACAAAAAATAGTATCAAAAAGTGATAAATATAATCAATTATATATGTTATGAAGCAAGTTATGATTTTAACTGCGGGAATATATATTTAAAAACAAATTGCGAATGAAACGAATAATGTTTAAGCGCGGTTCATCAAAAAAATTGCATCATTGACCAAGCATTTGTTTATTAACGAAAACTTACATTGTCTATTAATTTTATTATGCTTTAGCTATTTTATTTTGTATTCACTTGAATGCTTTTGTAAAATATGAACAAATCAAGATAACGAAGACATGTAAATCCAAAGAGTTTGACAAAGTTATGATAAGTTTTCAATCAATGAATTTATTTTAAAGTTTTAACTTAAATTTAAAAAAAAAATTCATGTATAACTTTTTTGTCAAAAATTATAGAAATGAAATATTTGATGTCCAAAATATTGTAGGAAGATTTTTTTTATTATCAAAAAGCATTACCAACTGAGTGGCTTGAAGATTCAAACTTCTCACTATTCTTTGGTGATTAAACTAAGATGACTTATATAAACATAGATAAGGACAAAAAGAGTAATTGTGGAGATGATGATGATGATGATTATTGACCTCGTTTTGATCTTGATTTTCCTTCGAGCGCGTTTGATCGAGTTGAGAGAGCCTCGTCGAGCTCGATTATATCCAAATCGGCATCAATTCGAGTTTGATTTTCATTGAATTAATTTGGTCGAGTCGAGTCCAAGTTAACCCGAATGGAGTCGAACTAGGTTTGATTTGAACTTAAGTTCAGCTTAACGGGTTCAACGTTTTTTATCACACCGAAATTCAAATTCTACCATTGTCGCAGTCCTCAGTCGCGTGATCCTCCTATTTTGGGGTTGGTTCTGGCTTTCCTTCGAGTATCGAGTGTTGTAGAGTTCTTATTTTTATGTATGAGGGCAAGATCGAGAAGGTCGAAGCAACGGATTATCTCCCAAGCTCTCACAACTCTCCTGGTATAACCCTTCAGCTTCCCCCCACCCCCCCCCCCCCCCCCCCCCCCAATTCGCACGGATCTCCCCTTTTCTCCTTAGCTAAAGAGGCCGAAGCCCCCACCTCTCTCAGTTCTTCTTCTTTCCCTTCTCTATGTTTCACACAATGCCATCGCATAATGCCGGAAGCCGCAGCCTCCATCCTCCCTCGGTTCTCTTAGTCCGCGAGCCAGGAGTTGCCTCTGATCCCGTGATCTATCCCTCTCCTTTGGATCGGACCAGACCCGACGCCCTCCTCACCATCTCTCGCTTTGTTTGTCTGGAAGCCCAGGTCGAAGCCGCTTCCTCCCTCCTTCCCTGAACAACCCTAGAGCCAGACCTTCCTCTTCTCTTTTGTTCAGTGAGTCTAGAGAAATCGCAAGCCCGACTCCTTGCCCTAGCCACTGGTCTCTTTCCCTAGGCAAGGTGATTTCACATTCTTCTCTTCATTCTTATTCTTCTTCTCCTCCTACCTTGTCCTCTTCTTTCTCTATATTCTTCTCTTCTTTTCCTTGCTCCTCTTCCCTTTCTTCTTCTACAAGAATGATGATAGTTAGATGATTAATCTTTCAAGTGAAGTTGGGTAGAGTTTATCCTTCTCTGTTATAGATGATTCCTTGCAATTTTGTGAATGAAACTCTCTACACTTCATAAATATTTCACTTGGGAGATCAAGCTAGATGAGTTTGTGAAGCATAAATGTATTCTATGGTAAAATTTATATGGTTTAAAGCTATGTTCTTGGATTGTGTTTATGGATGGGTTGTATCAAGTTATGTGTAGTTTAAAACTCATGTATAGAATATAGGAAATTATAAGGGAAAATGGGCCAAGCCCAATAAGGAGATAGCAGCCCATAAATAAATGCCCACATAGCCAAAGGAAACAAGCAAATAAGGAAAAGAATTTGAAGCATCATGTGGCTGCATTTTGAGGGGGGGTGTTAAAATCCCAATTGTTCCTTAGCCCTTGATTCCACGTCCAGGAAGGGGATTCGTGGGAGGCTCACATGGATCACGCCAATCTCCTTCTATATTCTGGTGGCTGCTTTAGAAAGGATTATATTAAGCCAATTATGGATGATTATGTAGTTATGTGTTTCTTTATTAAGATATCTTGTATATATCTATAAATATGGATAATTTTGTATGATAAAATTAAGCTTTTTCCCTCTCCAATTCTCTGAATTTAACAAATACAAATGTTTATTTACTACAAAAAAAGTATTATCTACATGTGCAAAATCATTACTCATGCAAAATACAAGTTTCTAGAAATGTTTAACAAAAATGGTCCTTTGGAAATAGTACCACGAATTTATATCTAGACATAAGATAGGTATTCTAATTTCTAATCACTACACTACTACAAAAATATCAATTATATAAGAGCTAAACTTAAAATACACTTGTAATGGAATTTATAAAACAAGGTAGCCTTAATTAAAGGAGAATTTACTTGGAACAACATTACGGATTTCTTGTGAAGTATTGATTGAGCCAACCCCAAAATAAGGCATCGATGCACTATTCAAATCTTCAAAATGCTTTAACTTCTCTTCAATTTTACTTTTCCCCACAAGTTGTATGGACACACGTCTTTTGCTTGAAGAAAAGACATACATTTCATCTGCACAGAAGCAGAAGACAAGATCAAACTTACTATAGGGTTGTTTGTCACAAAGTTTAAATGAAGGGTTAGACACCAATAAGGAGCAAACTAGAAAAGAGTGGGAATGCATCAAAAATGATGATTACTCAACAGTAAGAACAAGCTGCAGCAATTGTTAATCAGAAAGTTGTGCTATTAGTAGTGTGATGACTTTCAGAATTAACAGACCATCAAACAAGATGGCCCGGTCTCATTTAGCTGTGTTAAAGGTCATCTCCAAATTACTAACTATTATGGGTTCTGGTTCTATGTGAGAACCCAATCATCCACTACAAGTTGTGAGTAACCGGGGTTTCCAGTATGACATTAATTTATTGATCCTCACAATTTTAATTTGCTAATTTTAATTAAGGCCTAAGAGTATCAATCATCAAGTTTGTGATTATGACACTGGAGCGCTTTATGCATATGCACCATTTAATCTTACTACGGTGGATGATATCATTGCATAGCTGCAGTACAATCAAGTTGGTTTAGCCAAAAGACTTTAATAGACCAAAACAGTCGAACCAAGCAATAAACCAGATCAGTTTTCAAGCTTTTCTGGCATATATTTATTTAAGGTTCAATTTTCTAATATTTTTATGGATTTAATTTTATTATTTTTTATAAAACAAATATTATAACAATATAATGATAGGAGTAAGACAAAGATAAATACCAAAAAATGACAAAATTTAAAAAAAAAATACAAAACCCAAATACATATAGCATAAAACCAATGAAAAAAATCATCCATTAATATAGGAAAATAATAAACGAGAAAAAAAATAATTCGGACTGCATTGCTTGAAGCTTAGTAAAATAGAAGCACCCCATTTGATAGATAGGATTTCAGATCTCCTATACAACATAACGTCATCACTCATTATTATCCCACCAGAATCAACAAATTGCGAAGCATCATTTTCATCCATTCATTAATAGAAGGGAGAGGAGAAACTTCCCGAATCGAATAATTGAATTCCATTGCAGAGCCCTGCATTGGGCGCCCATACCCACACCCACCCATGTACCCACCCATACCCAATGGGCATGGGTGGGTATGGGTACGCCCATGGCCTCATGGGTGGGTATAAGTGGGTACTCAATATTAGAGGACAAACTAATTTACATTACTAATTATCATATGCATGCAGTATATTACAGTAATCCTTATTACGAAGTGTGCAACACTGATCCGCATCGTGACCACGATAAATTTTGATATGTGGCTTGAAAGTTTGCAGTCAGAGAAAATGGCAAAAAACTCAAGGCCATTAATCCATGGCAGATTGCATTCAAGAAGCGTGAAAAGTGGGTGGGTGTGGGTGGGTATGACATCTCGAAAGTCATCATAGGTGGGCATGGGTGGGTAAAGCCCGCTAGCACAGAGCGTGGGTACCCAATGGGTACCCAACCAGGACCCCATGTAGGGCTCTGTTCCATTGTCATCTGCAGAAGATGAAGACACCATTTTTATAGGACTAGCAAGGGAAGGCATAATAGTTTTAGGCTCCTAAGTTAACGGGTTCTAAATTTTAAGAGTAAATATGAATCGATGACAAGGCAAGTACTTCTATGAAAGAATGGTCTAGACATTTGAATATCCATTGGCTAAATCTTTGATTTCTTCAATCATATATGAGCCTTGAAAGAATTAAAAAAATTGCACCAAATTTTTTAAAGAATGAATAACATTGGAGGATGCCTGTAAAGACTATCTTTGTTAATATCCATAAGGCTCCAAGCGAATCCACAACTCCTTTTTCCAACGGCAAGGTCGCGTCCATTTCTACTAAACTACAGCCACAGAAGACGGTGATGGATGAGCAATAGTTGGTTCCACATATGCACCAAATTGGAGAGACCACTTAAGCAAACACATCAAAAAGCCAGTGACATCATAGGTGCAACTACAGAAGAGTGTGATGTAGTCTACATCTTAGGAGTTAGGATAGTCTAATAATAATGTGATGAAAATCAATAGACCCAACTGAATAGTCATGAACCAAGTTTTAAGTCTGATAGTGATTTGCGAATGACATCCATGTTTGGACAACCTAAGAAGAAATTCCAATGATAGAGAAAGAAAGCGATCTAGCAAGCTCAAAAATCTCATTCTAAAAGGAAATGAGGCAATATATGCCTTGATGTGAAGATAATTACTTATGTTTCTGTGGAACTGAATCTTGATGAAAAATGAAAAAAAAAATGTTAAAAGGAGAGGGGTGTAATATTGAGTCAGATAATCTACCCACAACTTCTGCAAAAGAATAGAAGTAGTGAGCAATAAAAGATGCAAAATCTAATGAAATATGAGCAGCTGAAAAAGCCTCAAAAGACAATTAGCACAGGAGACAAAGATGATGGCCAAATCAAAAGAGCCATAGTAATCCTTGAAGAATCTAAAGTGGTGAGTGAATGCGATGGAATAAAAACTAAATGGATGGAAAGCCAATGAGTATTGATACAAAGCACTGGGGAAACAAGCAACAATTAACACGAGTGACGAATAAAGTTGCCCAAAGGGGACAGCAATGGACAATGAGGGAAAAGTAGTGCATGGCGCTACAATCCTATGTGGCCCACTAGGAGCCATCGAGTGCAATGGAATGTGCAAAGTTCACAACCACACATGAGCATGCAAGAATGTGCGCAAGCCCGTAAGAGAGCAAGCACATAAATGCACAACATATATGCACGATTGCATGAGCATGCAACTAACTAAAACCTACATACTAGGGTGGCTAGCCATAAGCAGCAAGAGCAAGGGCATGGCAGACTAGCAAAAATGATGCAAGCAAGAGCAGCAACGATCCAAGCACATGAAGGAAAGCTAGGATGCCAATTATGTTTAATTATCCTCTTTGGATAATATTAGTTTTGAATTTGAAATTATAGTAGGATCAGATTTAATTTCAAATAAGATTAGATTTATAATCAAATATTTAGTATTATCTTATAATCATTTTTTTATAAATAAGAATTGATGGCTTGTATTCAAATCATTGATTATTGAATATTACTATCAAATGAATGAAATTCTTGGTAAGGCTGATTGACTAATTTCTTTAGATCTCTAAGTAGTGCAAGTGAATCACTCAAAATTGTGTGCATGAAATTTCTCCTTCGTTATTCTCCCCTCATTAAACCTCTCACATTCATCAATTTTGATATCAAAGCAAAGATTCAAAAACTTGCCCTTGATTTCCATTAATCATAATCCTCATAGCCTACAAGCCAACTATAAGACTATGGCAATGGCATTCACATCAGTGAAGCTTACATCTCATAAGCCCCACTGCCCAATGACATAAATCCCAAGCCACACTAGCCCTCAAACTCACAACCCAAATCCAGGCTAACCATGTATAACAATATCATAAACTCGAATCCTAGTTGTCTCTCGCACCCAAGAACCATACTTAAGACACACTGCATAACTTGTAAAACTTTTTAAAGCTACAAAACCCTTAAAATCTCATAACCCACCATACATGTTCTCTTGACCCCACAAAACTTAAAACACTTTTCAATTTAATAGCATGTGTCAAAACTTTAACATCCTTTCCTCTATTATGATGACCTCATGAAGATATTTATGATTACACACCACTTACTAATGATGAAATAAATCTTGAGGATAGTTATAATTAACTACTACCTAAGTTTACTATTGCGCCTAAAGTTTAGCTTGAGATATTATAAGAAGATTAAATTAGAGCTTATGGTTGATGAAGTACCAAAGATTGAAAATATTATCAAGTATGAGATAGCATTTAGACAGAATCTATTGAGATTCCTATTATAATTCACTTTTCATTATCTCAAGAATCATATATTACTTCAAATGATTACAATTTGCTTCAATTAGACATATCAAAGGTTGAGTTTTTGCCACCATTACCACTATCGATACCCAGCCTATTGTTGGTCCACATTGCAAAGATCTACCAAGTGTATGAATTTTGAAACCAGCCTGCATCAAAGCCTCCAAATCTTTATGTGCTCTATGGACATCTTCCTCCTATTGATCCTTGTGCTGCATGGTCGCTTTTACCATCAAATATCCAATGGTCCACGTCATCCACCTTGGACATCTTCTAAAAACTCTTCAAGATAATAGTTCTTTTTTTCCAGGAGAACTAATGAAATAAAAATTCAGTTAGATTGGCTTACAAAAGACCAATTCTTAATAGGTCTACTAAAAAGAGTCAAATCAAGTTAAAAAATGGCTAAATCGAACAAATTTTCAGGCCTTTTAGACACATGTTTATTATAACAAACTTTTTGCATGCTTTATTAGGTTCAATCATCCTTTTTAGATAATATTATTTTTTGAATTTAAAGATTTGGTACCATTAAATTTACTTTCAAATGGACAAGATTTTCTTTCAAAAATTTGTGTCTTACCATTATAATCATATCGTAAAATCCGACAGCGCTGATTCAGTCGAGAACAAGTCCAATAGCGAATTTAACATGTCGACATGGGCGAGTGTGGATAGTAAGCAGGCGAGCGGGTTGCAGCAAAGCGAAGCGGACAATTGTAAGCACAGGTTGATCAACGAGACTCCTTATGTGATTAATAGATCGATTTCACTCGATTTTCGAAGAGTTGAAGCCAGAGAAAGAGAGTCTTTCTTGTGTTGCCGAAAGAGAAAGAGAAGGCAAGGAATTTGGGGGTTCGTGAATTCATACTCAATCAAGAGGAAGGAGGGGGAGGAAGAATTTGGGTGTTCCTATTCGACAAGAAGGAAAAAGCGTTCTTGCTTTTCCGTTTGATTTCATTTTAGAAGGATTTGATGAGGTCAAAAAAGAGGAATAAGATGGATTTGTGCATTGGCAACGAACAGTATTTATCGAAGACAGAAAATTCTGAACTTGTTCAATTGGCAACAAACAGTATCTATCAAAGCCAGTTTTTATTGTAGTTTAATAGGAAGGAGTTTAATGAACTTATTGTTGAATTTGAAAGAATAGATGTTTCATCAATCATAGTGGATTACACCCTTATCATAAAGTAATGATCTACCCAATAGAATATGGGGGCTATATCTCAGACATGACATCAAATTTAATCCTCATAACTATCATCTTAAGCAAGACCAGGCATCTGGATATGATAGGTATGGAGTTATGGTAGATCCAACTAGCATGAAAAGGCTCAGATTCTAGGTTGTTCCTAAGGAGGGCATTAGCCAAGATAGTGTTCATTATGCTTCCAACATCAATAACAATTTTATATATTTTTCTCATTACTAATATATACATGCAAATATTCTAAGTTTGTTTGGCCACAAAAACATCTCATAATGATTATAGGTGTATCATCCAAGTCATGGTCATTTTCAAAAAGAGGTTCACCATTCAAAAATTCCTCACAATTATCAGGTTCAAAGGGGTCAGTTTCCTCTAGAAATAGAATTTTGTTTGTGAATTGATTATGCATGTGCCCTTTTTAAGATATTTTAGGTAAATCATATCATGGGTATTCCTATAAGTAAATTCATGAATGGTTGGCTGCTGAGCACTAGTAGAATTGAGGTTGTGGGTCCAATAGTAGATTTGGATGCGGAAGTAAGAAAGACAGGGTTCCTATGCTTTATAGAGAGAGCAATTATTTGTGTTTCTCAATCGTTCTGGCAAAGTGAAAAACCTCTTCTAGGGTATAAGGATCATGTAGTTCTACTTTATTCATAATTTTCTATCAGAGATCAATGACAAACTTATTGGCAAGTTTCCAATCAAGATCGATGCAAGTTATCCTAACTAAAAGGGATCCATAGGAGTTCAAATAATCAGTTAGAAGATTGATTGTTTCAAGTGTACCGCAGTGAAATATGAGAGTAGAATAAAATTCAATAAGTAACATATTTTTAAGAGTAGAATTTTTACTAATGTAAATGCGATTTTATAAATATAAAGGTGGTCCCTGATATGATAATCCGTAGTGCATAGTACGACTTTTGTCAATTATGATGTAATTTGAAATATCTCTGAAGAATTAAAAGATTCCTGCTTTGATTGCTGAAGAAAAGAAAAAAATAGTGATTAATGATAATAAAGAAGAAAGAGAAAAGATGGAGAACTACCTGGTGTCAGGTGTACTAGATAAAGAGGCGGCAAAAAAATTTTCTGAGCTTATATTCAATGGTGAAGTTGAAACCTAAAAGCTTATAAAGGTGATATTGTTAATCATAATTCCTAAGTTGATTTTGTAGTTCCCGAATGCTTTTATGATCAATTCCAATGACAAATTGAGCACCCAAGAGATATTGGCACCATTTGCATACAACTTCCTCAGTAGCTTATAGTACTTTTAAATAAATAGAGGATTGAGAATAACTTAAACCGAATTTCTTACTAAAGAAAGCAATAGGATGATTATTTTGCAACAAAACAGCACCAATAACAGTTTTAGAGGCATCTATTTCCAATACAAATGGTTTAGTGAAATCAGGTAGAGTTAAAACAAGATTAGCAATCATGGCTAGTTTTAAATTATGAAAAGCGGTGGAAGTAATAGTGCATCATTTAAAAGCAACTTTTTTATGGAAATTGGTTAATGGTGCAACAATAAAAGCATAATTGGAAATAAAACAGTGATGGTAAACGATAAATCCCAAAAAATGATCTTGATTATTTTAAAGAAGATGGGTTAGGCCAGTTAAGTATAGACTCAATTTTCTTTGGATTGGCTTTAACACTACCGATGGAAGCCATGAATACTTGAAATTGTTATAATGTTGTGCCGATGGAAGCAAATTGAACATCCACTTGTTGTAGAGATTTCTGAATTTCAAAGAATTGCGAGTCACTCTAGATTGGATTGCATGGTACTTAAAGCTTTCAACAAACATATGATCATTATCTTGAGACAATGATTAAGGTATCTGCACAGCTGAAATCCTAATCTTCTTCTTGAGAGGAGTGGAGGCATGAGAGAAGATAAGAAGGGAATCTTGGGTTCAAGAATATGATCACAAAGTTGGCTGATAGGGGTTGTTTGGCCCTGAATAGTGAATACAGCATCTGGGAATGTTATGAGATGGTGAAATTGATTCTTGCCGACACCAATGGGGTGGATAGCATAGCAGATTGGCGGACAACATTTGCTAAAGTCGCATGACAGCAAGGTAGATTGACGAACAGCAGGGTAGAGTAGGAAATGATTTGGGGGGTGAAATTGCAACTTGCAGAGGTGTGAGAGGAATGAAATGCAATGAGAGCACCAATTTGTTATGCTTTTTGATTGAATCAAGAATATTAGGGGACCTTTTAAGTAGGCGTGTACTCCTTCCAGCAAATTGGGGTTATTTATAAGTTTATGCATGTGGTTGAAAGGGGCTAGTTGTGTAAACAATTAGTAAAACAAGTTAAAATAGTATACTAGCTAATATGGGTTCAGTTATTAAAAACAAAATCATAAGTTGGTTAAGTTCATAGACCGGTTTATGAACCAGCTAGGCAGCTACTGTATTGCAGCAGTTATTGGATCCTTTGGCTAATTTTGTAAAGCATATAGATTATCTTTCGATGCTATCTTCTTCCTTCCTCTTCAGTGGCACACTATAATGTTTGAATTGTTATTATTAGCTTGTTCTTCTACTTTCTTGAGCCATTCCTCATCTTGTTTTTGTATTACATTTGCATCCAAGATAATGTAACGGTGCTTAACACGAACTTTTATTTGGTCCGGTCACAGGACGTAGCTCTACGTTCGGCAGCCAGTAGAATCGCGCCACACGTTTTCATTATTTACCGCGTGCCCCGACAACCCGACCCGGAACAGACCCAAGATTGCTCGGTATTGCTCGGTATTGCTCGGTATTGCTAGGTATTGGTCGATTTTGCTCGGCAATAACCAATACCGAGCAAATACCTAGCAATACCGAGTTGTGCCGAGTTTTTTCTAGCAATACCGAGCAAATCCCTAGCAATACCGAGCAAATCCCGAGCAAATACCGACTTGCACCGAGTTGTACCGAGTTGTAGAAAAACTCGGTACAACTCGGTATTTGCATGGTATTGGTCTTCACAGAACAGTATTTCTCATTTTTGCAAAGCAATACCTAGCAACACCGAGCAAATACCAAGCAATACCGAAAAAATCGCGAACATAGCATTCCCGGGTTCCAGTCCAGGTCAAGTAGTCGGGCCGCGCGGTAAAGAGTAAGAGCACGTGGCGACATGTTATTGGCGGCCGAACGTAGCTCTACGTCCTGTCAGAGGACGTAATAATTGTTCGCTTAACACATGGTTCATTATCGTACAATCAAAAGTAGGTTGTACAGGTGTTGTCATGACCTAGGGTTGTATTTGGCTTTAAGACATTCCTTCTTCTCGCTCAAATCCATTAGGTTTTATCAATGTTAAGTTCTTTGGCTAAGATGTCAGTCTAGTAAGTTTTCTTATGCCCTATAAATTCTATCTTGGTAATATTGGTTCACCGATAATCATCCATAGTATATTAATCAAACAAATCCTGTGTATGGGTCAAATAGTCAAACACTCTAAGAACTTATTATAATCATGCATTACATCAAAATTAGGGACTTTTATTTTGATTTTGGTGTAAAGATCATCAAAAGCCCTAAGGTCGTATCTAAGATGATGTCCTTCGACAGGAAGATCCCTAAATTGGTCATCCATGGATTCAACCTTAGGTGAGTTTCGGAGTCTAACAATCACGTTTAGTAGTTGATCTTCAAGTATTTATAACATATTTTAAAATACATCAATTTTTATGGCAATAACCCCTAATAGCATCCTTTTTTTTTAATGATTCGATATAAGTTATTAAAATATTTTGAAACTCTTCCAATTGATATAGGGAGGCAGATTTTTGAGGCAAGATGGAAAACAGGGTGCAGTGCTTTTAAATGCTATTTATGAGAGGCAAATGAGAGGAAAAAAACTTTAGATGAAAAAGAGAATATATATCTATATATATGTGCGCGCGCGTGCGCGCGCGTGTGCATACAATCATCATAAATTTGATGCTAAGAGAACGCCTGGTTTTGGAGGAAAGTACACAATCACTTATATCTCAAGCTCTCCTAAGACAGTTCAAGCTTTTGTTGGGGACAAAATTCTATTAGCATTAAAAAACACAAAGTTTAGCACATTTTATCAGTATGCATGCAAAGAAAGAAAAAAATTGATTCATATGCTTGGATCATAGTGATTCATATGCAATATATTTCTTAGGATTGAAAAGATGGTCATCTCTGTAAAAACACAAAGTTTAGCACATTTTATCAGTATGCATGCAAAGAAAGAAAAAAATTGATTCATATGCTTGGATAATAGTGATTCATATGCAATATATTTCTTAGGATTGAAAAGATGGTCATCTCTGTAACTTTATCTTATGGAGTTGTACCAAGAGCAAAACGAAAACAAAAAGTGGGCATATTATATATTTATCATGATGTTTGAAAAAAAAAGGCATCTTCCATGCAAGACACAGTGGCAGAACTATCAATCAATGTTCTCAAGAAAAAAAAAGCGAGTTAGACAAACATGATGTAAATTTGTTGTATAACTTGTCCCACATATAATCCATTAACCCAACAGCCCAATTCAACTTTCTATCATAACCAATCTCCTAGTCTGAGGCCTCCATCAATCCCTATATCACTTGCAGGGCATGATGGCTCAACAGGGACTTCAGGGGGAACATGGCTCCATTCTACATCCTTCAATTGATCAAACTCTTTAACCCCAAAGGAGACAAGGGCTTTCATGCTTCTTTTACTCTTTCCAAAATAAATTATGTTGCATTCGTTTAAGGTTAGCTTCATCTTCAAGCTCAATCAATGACTTGAGCATAGAAGGTTCCTCACGGACATGAAATCCTCAAGTTGTGGGAAAATTATTAGGTCCGGACCGGACCTTAAAAAAGGTCCGGATATCCAATTAAAATTTGCCACGTGGATTGCGCTTTGACTGCGTTTTAATTGGGCTTTGACTGCCCTTTACCTGCGCCTTTGACGTGCTTGACTTAGAATTCCACGGACACGTGTGCATTCCACATGTCAATGTTTTATTGGAAACCGGACCTATCTCTACATCCGGTGTCCGAACCTAATAATTTTCCCAAGTTGTGATGCTGTTTTTTTTGTTTGTCGATCATGACAGGACATTGTCGCAAGCTCACGACAATGTACTGTTCAAACTCTACCGGCATTAGCATTCAGCACGCAACAATAATAACATCAACAAATAAAGCAGCATACCTACGGCCCTAATTTCTCAGGTACCGGAAAATTCATCTTCAACAAAGATGAATTTGAAAATCATAAAATAGCTAAGTATAACAAATATTTCAAAGATTTTTTTAGCTTATACTAACGAACTTACCTTCCTCTTGTTTAGTGGACTCGCCCCGGTACCGGAGATACAGCGCCTCTAAAAGAGAGATCCCGCCGCTTAGGTTTTTCAAGCGAACAAACGACGCCGATTGCTCATTTGTCGCCCTGAAATACTGCACTCCATTGACTCGTCCGTCGTGCTTCCCATCGCCGTCATCCCAGTCGACGCCAATCCACTCACCGGTGTGGCCTTCCACCGGCCCGATGTAACGCACCGTTCCAATCCTTCGCCGGTTTCCAGCAACATGAACCCTCTGCCCGATACATAAACCTAACTCATTCTTTCCCACCCTCTCAAACATTTGGTGCAAGGAGGCGCCAGCAGACTCTGGTGGTTCGCCCATAACGGCGGTGTAGGAACTCGGAGTCCCTGATCAAAAAGAGCGAAGCCGTCATTCCGATTTTAATTAAAAGGAGCTAACAAAAATAAAACAGTGACTAGCCATATCCCAATGTACCCTTGGGCCGGACCCACTGACCAAAAATAATAATATTAAGTTTATAAATAATAAATATTCAAATTAATTATTTATAATAATTTAATTTTTTGTATTTTATTTTTTAAATTAATATGATTTTTTAGCGAGTAAATATATTTATGAACATAATAAATATTTTTAAGTGTGTATGTACATGATACATAAATTATAAATATTTTTAGATATAAATTAAAGTAAATATATATTATGAATAGTTAATTTTTAAAAAATTTATAAATTAATACAAAAACTATAACGTAAGTATGAAATTCTTGGAATATAAAATTTACAACTATAAAGAATCCAATAAAAATAACTATAAAACGAATCCAATATAAATTATTGTGGTTAAATGAAATTTTTATGACAACATGCATTGTTCATATCTTAAGTCATGAAGCTTTAGTATATACAATAGCATTAGATTTCTCTTTCCCAATTGCATGCTTGACATATAAGGAGCTAACATTTGGTTGCATGCAATCAAATAGATCATAATTGTACGTAATGTTGGAGTCATAAATGTTTGTTTAAGATTAACTGATAAATAGTGTTCAACTGCAGCAATTCGCTCCATACCGTTTAGTTCTCATTTTATTAGATTTTTTTTTTTTAATTATTTTGAAGACTACCCTATCTAACGGTGATGACAAGGCATAATCTTAAGAGGGTCAATGAGGAATCATCAAACCTTTGTTAGAGTTTACAATAATCCATTATTGAACAATGCATTATTGAAAAGGACAATCGATGAGAAGCCATCCAATCCATTATTGAAAATACAATGGTAATTCAATGAAGCAAGCCACAATTGTATGCACATTTGGATATTTGATCATGATAACTTGTTACTAAAGCTATATGTAGTGTGCATAAAAATGCATTATGACTCTACATGAGCTTTTCTAACCAAAGTTGAATGATACAAAATACAATATAGATTTATAAAGTCAATACATCTTTTAGTTTGGCTTAATTTACTTCATATGAGATATGATGAGCTAATGCAACTCAACTCAGGAATATAATGCAACAATGCAATTGGTGAGGAATAAGATTTTAATATTACAATGTATTGAAA
This sequence comes from Dendrobium nobile, assembly GCA_022539455.1. Lineage (NCBI taxonomy): Eukaryota > Viridiplantae > Streptophyta > Magnoliopsida > Asparagales > Orchidaceae > Dendrobium > Dendrobium nobile. The sequence goes on along the minus strand of CM039729.1, from coordinate 7,326,448 downwards.
GTGGATTAGCACAAAGGACAATTTCATATTATACTTGTAAGGTTTGTTTATGAGTAAATCACTTTGGTATAGTAAAAAAAACAAAAAAAATTAACCATAATTTGAGTGTTATGTATCTTGTTGCCCTACTCAAACGCAACTACAAGTTTAAATGCATAAGTTGTTAAGAAGGAGAAGTGATGAAGTTACAAAATAGTGGTCAATATTTTTGTTATTGTGGTTGAAATTACTAGTAGCGCCAAGAGGGGGAACTTCTTTAATGAAAAGAAATATCTTTTTATGACTTTATGCGGAAGCGAATTTCATTCACAATAAAAAGATATGTAATCAATTTCATCCACATAATTAATCATAACAAAAATAAATGTGGAAATAAAGTGCAGAAAAAATAATGGAAAGAACACACCAATTTATAGTGGTTCGATCAAACAATGACCTACGTCCACTCCCCGGAGGCACCCTCCGAGTATTACACTAAACCTTTAGTGATTCTCCTTTATCCCCCATAGCTAGGCGGAGAAGCCCTTACACAATCACATCCACCTTCCCCGGTGCGGCGGAGGAGCCGGGTCCTTTGACACAAACGATATCTTCTTCTTCCCAAAACTTCCTTCAAGACGAACCTTGAATCCGATGGTACTGAGGTGCAAGCTCGCCGGAGCAACCGTGTGATCTCCTTCACACTCCCTTGAAACCCCCTCCAAGGATCTTCTCCCTCTCTCAAACTCCACCCTTTCCTCTCTCCCTTTCAAGTCCTCTCTTCAAGTTTTCTCCAAAAGAACAAAGACACAATGGCTGCCAAAAGACACTTACAAAGTCTTATGAGAGTGCTTAAATAGAGGGCTCAAAAACCCTAAAAATACTCAATTCAGTCGTTACTATCGTACAGTACGATCTTCATAAATAGACTTCGTCCTGGTACAAAATGGTACGAATAGTTCAACAATATTCGTACATTACGATACTAAATCGTACGGTACGATATACATGACAACACAGTTCGTACAAGACAATAGTCGGGACGATCAAACATCGTCTCTGTTCATCGTATGGTACGATGTACATCGTACAGTACGATGAGACAAAAAACAACTGATCGTCCGGGACGATTATAATTCGTCTCTGTTCATCGTATTGTACGAATGGGTTCGTACAGTACAATGTTCAAATTATAATTAAGTCCGGATTTCTTGCACTAATCACGGGTTAAGTTAAGTAAGTATTTAAAGAACATCGTATAGTACGAACTTGTTCGTACAGTATGAGCAGCGGAAAACAACTTACTTAAGTTAAAACGGCTGTTAGGGTTTTGGATTTGAAATATCGTACAGTACGAATATATTCGTACAGTACGATCTATTCACAGAATCGTACTACAACCCTCTGATCGTACGGTACGAATTATCATCGTACAGTACGATCTACAAAGAAGAAAATCTATTACATTCTACATTTAAAACCTCTCCCCCTGTGTGTGTGCATGATCAACAAACTAACATACATCATTACAAGACTTGACTCAATAAATGAAAATTACAGACTCATTTAATATGACCAATTTTATGCAATCTTGAGCCTTGAATCTTCAAAGAATGGTGCATGATGTACCTAAAATATTAGTCAACATAGAAAGAAATAAATACTACAAATACTAGGAGAAATAAGAGATTAATAAATATTATTTGCTATCATCAAAATCATAAACTCGGAAGCCCGAGTTGTAACAGTGGTCTTGTCCACAATATTGTATAGACAAATTGTACTTTATTATGTTTTAGATTTCACTATGTTCAATTTAATTTCATGGATGTTGGTTTTGTAATGGTATCTTTATTTTTGTATTTTTTGTATGAGGTTGGTTAAGTTTTAAGTAATGTTTGATTTGTTATAAGTTCTATTTATTTTACATAACATTTTTTTATGTAATGATTATTCCATGTCATATGCATTAAAGTGGGGTAGATGATGAGTGTGATTAATATTCTTGCAACAACAACAACAACATCAAGCCTTTGCCCACTACGTGGGTCGGCTACATTAATCCCTTTTCTCTATTGTGTTATGTTAAAAGTCAAATTCTCGTTTAAATCTAATAAAGAAAGACCATTTCTAATATTTTCTAACAAAGTCTTTTTAGGTATATCTTTACGTTTCTTTACATAAGTTAAATCTAATACCTTTACTTTTTTAACCAGGTAATGTGATTAATATTATTGAATTGGAGAAAAAAATGATATACTCAATATTCTAAGAATAAAAGTTTTCATAATACATACAACCATTTGAAAAAAATAATACATAATTCATTAACTAATTTACAAAATATGAAAGCTTCACTAAGTTAAATATATAGTTGTATTACAAAGACAATGCAACATCCCCTATAATTGTACATCTTGATTGAATAGTATAATATAAATAGATATTGTCAAATAGAATGAGTTATACTATATTAACAACATCCCAACAATCTAATTTTGACTTGTGGCCAAGCTTGCCTCTTGCAAATTGAGTAAAAGATAAAATATATAAGTATTAGAAATTAGTATATATCATGTCACGTGTCTTATATTTTCGGAGTTCTCAGGATACGTGATCCTATTATGCCCAACTTGATGGCAATAATCATATTTTTTTTCAAAATTATTTGAATTTTCATCAATTATATTTTAATGTGCATTAGCCCCTATCAACCTCATCATCTTATGATTAACAATGGATGTAGCAAATTATTCCATTTTTTTATTGTTGAACTTGGACCAGGATTCATGATATGGAATTGTGTGGAAAACCCCTTTATATATTTCGCGATATCTTAAAACTTTGAAATACTCTCATATAAATGATGTGCGGTCCACATACCTTATACCAAGAATTGCAATTACATGTGGAAAAGACATGCGGTAAATTGTAGGCCAATTACACATCAAATGCAAAGTTTATTTCGATCATTCTATGAGAGTGATGGAAGAGATGCAAGTGCAATGATGATCGATATCAATTTATTCAGCACAAAGGCTCAATAATTATTAAATATAGTGCACTATGCAACTATCAGAGACCTTGCATATGAGATTGGAGGTAGTTCAATGTGATACATGACAAAGCCCGTAAAATACATATCCATAAATAGTAGCACTAATTTCTACTCCAACGCATCCCTATGATTATTGATCATCATTTAATGTGGCATGTGATCAATTCTTAGTTGGTCAACCCATTCCACAACATAACCCATTTCCTTCTCATTGCTACATAATGACCTCAAATTTAGTGCAAAATCCACAATGGGAGTACCCTCTCTCTTCTTAATTTTTTTTTTATATTGACCATACTTATGGTCAACAACACTCCTCACTGTGACAAATAAAAGTTGACGATGAAGGATTCCATGAAGATTCCATGAAGATGAAGAGCAAATTAGGAAGAAATAGAAGCTTATCATGGCATCCTAGAACAACCAATGAGAGGATCATATATATACACACCGAGCTCACATGCAAAACCGTAATAACATAGAAGAAGGCAATATCTAATATTGAAATGAAGGCTAATTAAGTAGACATGATGATCATAAAACTTTAAAAAAATAGTTTTGATGTGTCAAGTAAAGGAAAATAGATTTTCCTTCACCCTATAATCCATGATTTAGGTGAAACAAGTTGAAAGTCTCAAGTCCATAATAGAGTTTTTGAAGTTATCATGCTGTTTGCATTTTATTAGCACACAAAAAGTCACTTGGGAATATTAAAATAGACTAAACCCATTCCAAAAGCTAAAACAATTAATAGAATGCTAATAAAATTTGCATGAAGAATAACTATTTCAGGCAAGTGCTAATCTCCCCTGATGAAAATTTATATTGCCCTCATTTTTTGTGCACTCATTATGTATCTAGTTGCTGGTAGTTAATAGTTGCACATATACTTAAATTATTTTTGAACCATGCCTGTTGGATTCATTCAAACACACTTTATGAACTTGAATGTTGTTATAGTCTTCCCAAGCACATTTCTTAGTTGTATATCCCATCAAAATCATTATGGCACATATACTAGATGAATCAATGAATCATTTAAGCATTACATATTAGAGGCTTTGAAAATTTCCCCCTATCACTTATTTATATGAGTTGTTATGGGTTAACTTTTTGGAAGGAATATCATATAAAAGAAAATATACATAAATTTTACCCTCATTTTATAAAAACTTTTAATTATGATGTGAATTTAGATTTATCATAGGTATAACCCCTTATAATTAATTATTTATAACAATTCGAAAAAGGTAAATAGTAAAGATTTAAAATTTTGAGTTTGACCCCATTTGCATGTGTTATGAGTGTTTTAATGCTTAAAAATGCTAGTGTGATCGAGTAATAGCTGGTTGTTGTTGCTTATATTAAAATGTGTGAAATACAAGTAAAGATTGGTTGACCTGTTGGTTGGAGACTGATTGACCTATACAGGATGGTGGACCGACTAGCATTCATTTAAATAATATGGTTTGGTGTTATCCAATAAAATGATACAACGATTTTAGAGCAATGATTGAGAGTTATAAGAAGATGTTTATTATGTCGACGAGCAAATAATGATGACTTTGTTTACTAAGCCAATGATTTACTGATAATGATATGCTACTGAAAATACCATGATAGTCATGACTTCTTATTTGTTTAATGTGACTATTGAAATGCATGTTCAGATACATTGTTACTGTAATAATAATTATTATAACATTTATGTATTGTTACTAATATTGGATTTACTAATACTAATATGAACATTGAAATTATTATGGATACTCCTACTGACTCAATTGTATTATATCGATTACTGATATTGACTGAACATTGAGCATATAATTAAAATGTTAATATAATAGCGATAGACTCGCTGAATAAAATGTTACACTTTTATACAATTTAATTGCATTGATACGATTTGACAATTTTTACTAATGATTTGATTTTATCATTTTGATATGACGTACGATTGCTTAATATATTTGACACTTGTACTGATTTATTGGCTTTTGTATAGTAGTTTTATAGATTATAATGCAGTTGCATAAGATTTTTATCATTTTTACATTGGTTCAATGATCATCTGAATGTCATTGCTATGATTTAATTATTAACATGCATATTGCTCCTTTGCTGTGCTTTGGATTTAGTTATAGGTTGTAATGTGACTTGTTGGGCTAGTTAGTTCATTATATGTGGTTAAATGATTTCATGTCATAACAAGGAAATAGAAGTGAGAGATTTATCAGGATCCTTCATGTTCAATTTCTTTTGTTAGTTATTCTTGTGTTCTCAGAATTTGGATAGACATGATATGATTAATAATTCTTGAGTATTTTATATGATTTTTGGAGTAATGAATATAGATTTATATTGATATTTTGAATTATATAAATAATTTCTGTTATTTATGACTGATAGAAGATATTAAATAGCTCTGATGTTGTAAAAAAAAAAGAAAAAAGAAAAAAGAAAAAATTCCAAATTAATTTATAGAACTTGGCATTATCCCTTTCTATTATGAGAAAAAAGTTTCTATTCAGCCTAGTTTACAAGATCTAAATACTTAGCTTATCCTAATAATTTAATTTTGGAAAATGAAAATGTAATACAATTAAGTTAGAGTTGATGGTAGAGAAATGATGATGAATCTGATTAAGATATTATGATAATTGCATCATCCCAAATTATCATAGATCCTATTATACTTAGTAGCGTTATCAACTCAGTCTGATCTAAAGATTCTTAGTAATATCTACTGGTCATATCATCCATAAAAAAAAAATCTTACAAACCCAAGGTAAATATTTGCCGTAAGTATAATTTGGGCCGTTTAGAGTATTGATTTTATCTTGATATCTCCTTGCTTTTAGCAGTCCTATTGTGTTTGGTATTAAGAAAATAATATCTTTATTTAATGGAATTATATGTTTGAGAATATTAATCTGTAGAATTGTAATACAATATTGACCTATCTGCAACAATTTCTTTAGTACAAAATTAATAGATTTCCTTCCCTATCACATTATTCTGCAACTTAATTAGCTCTATGTTTAAGATTTTGAAGGTTTGAGCCATATAATGGATGCATAAACCTTTTTATATTTCATGTTCACAATCTTTATGAGCATGTTAATGAAATTTGTTAGCATGTTAATGGGTTTATAGATCTTAGAAGTCCATGTTAACAATTTTATGCCATGTTAATGTACACAATAAATTTTAATTTTTCATAAGAATCTTTAGGAGCATGCAGAAGAAAGTTGTTATTAATAAAATATCATTCAAAATTTTCATTTGAAGAAAAAATAAAGATGAGCGGACAATTAATAACTCGCGTGTTAATAACAAAGAATTACACATGAAAAGAACGAAAACATATATTAAAATGATGGAGATGTATGATGTCTCAACATATTTCTTTGCAAAAATATTAAAAATTAAAAACAAGATATAAAAATAAAAATAAAAGATTTATAAATGAGTAACAAATAATGATGTCATGCTTTAAAAATTATGATGGCTACAAGTTAGAACAAATCTATCTCTCACGTTCTTAGGAAAATAATCACCTAAACTACATATCGATCATTTCTAATGGAATTTGTTAGAATTGGAATTTCAAAAGGGCGTGAAAAATATAAAATTTATAAGAGTCAAATACAAATGAGTCTGAACTCTTAAAGAGACCATAAAATCGGGAGAAGTTTTTATCAAACTCAAAATTTTTTTAAAAAAAGCTAAGAAGTACGAAAAAAATTAAAAAATTAAGAGACTTAAATATACCGCACATATATGATCAAACAATTTCATTTTAGCTCAAATTTTATAGGTTAAATTAAATATAAATTAATGATTAATGAAAATAAATTTGTATTAAGATAATCATAAATTTATTGTGAGAAAATCAACTTTTTGAAAATATTATCAGCAGATTTTATTTTATTAAGAAATTAACTTCTCTTCTTTAAATTTTTTAAACAATAAAAGAATAATGATAAAATAAAAATATAATAACGATTTAATAATTAAAATAAAAAAAATCTATATAAACAGTTAAACGACAAATTTAATCCAATCCGCTACCTCCGGATATTGATTTTTCAATATAAAAAAGGTACATTTCTCAATCCATGCTACACGTACTGGAACTACCATGTGACTCACTCCGTTGTCATCTAAACGAAGGATAATGCGCTGTGACAAGTCACTGACAAGAGCGTGATCCCGTCACTTTCGCCTACGGGCACTCCAAAGCCGGCGTTTTTTTGGCGCTACCTTTTCGCCGACCTTGAATCGAAAAGGCTAACGGCGGTCATCGGAGATGGACGATGCGAGGACGACGGCGACGCGAGTCGACCGTTGGGGTTACCCGTTACGAACGAGTTCCGATGCTTGTGTGGTTGCGATTGATGCCTACTACGACCAAGTGCTGTCTTACGGCCGGAACCGCGCTATCATCCTTGATGCCCCTGCCAACGATCCCGCCTGCGTACTCGGCAATGCCCTTGCCGCTCACTTCCTTTGTTCCAAGGATCTGCCCAAGGCATCATCCCTACTCGTCTCAGCCGCCGCAGCCCTTGTAAATTTCACTGCCTTTTTCTCTCTTGCTCTCTCAACGTGTTTTTGTGGGTGATTTTCCCTGTCTTTCGAGGCAGAAGAATGCCACTTCGTACGAGAAAGCGGTTTATGAAGCAATCATTCTGTTGGTTGGAGACGGAAGGGACGAGGAAGAGGCACTGAGTCGGCACTTTGAGGTCTGGATATAACTGAGCTTTTATTCTGCTGTTTCATGTGCTTTGCTAATAGGAATAGCCATTTTCATTACATAAATGTCCGATAAATAAGGAATCTTGTTTATCTTGTGGTTCAAGTGTTTGGCTTGACGAATTTTTGTGTGGAAGTACTTCCTGACTTGATGCAGAAATTGTTAATTACAATAATTTTGTTTTGCCGGTGTAGTCGGATGATTGTGTTAGACTCGAGTAGAGTTTTTGTTTTGCTAGTGAGATCTTCTGGATCTGGAACTCTTTGCAGCGAAGATATCTGGTTGACGTTGCAGTTATATTTCTGTTTAATGTGGCTCATCGTCATTCTCACCTTTTGAAGAAGTACACAGACATTCTGGGTTTCAGGAGTAAATATGGAGTAGAAGCACACACTCCGCTGCGGGAGAAGGCGGAAAGATGCTATACCGAAAACCAGAAAATATTCTATATGCCTTCTCAATGAAAAAGTAATTACATATATCCTATACCTTCGTGCTATTGCATTAAGTTGTGCTATAGTAACTAAAAGTAGAAAAGCTGCAATGAAATAGTGCTAAAGGAAATCATGCTAAGCAAATAAGGATAAGTTGTGTCGCTGCACAACGTAAGATGATTCACATCAGTGTCCCCCAGTATTAGGAGAATTCAGTTCCAACGAATTGATAGGAATGGTGGTCTCATCAGGTGGGAAATAACGAGCTATATTTGCTACATTGAAGGTGGAAGAAGTCTCAATATCAACAGGCAAGTCTATGACATATGCATTATCACTGATCTTGCGCAGAATTGGAAAGGGTCCAATTTTGCGTGGGCTGAGCTGTAGGGAATCTTTCCCTGCGAAGCCTCAACATAACTAAGTTGCCGGGTTGGAAGAGTTGCTGTCGACGGCGGAGATCCACTTGAGCTTCGTAGTGTGTTGTGGATGTTTGTAATTTTGCTTGCACTTGTATCATTTCCTTGAAGTGCGTAGCCGTTTTTGCTGCAGTTTGGCTTCAGCATTTGGGTATGACTGCAAAATCAATTAAGTGGTTAGGAACTATAGTGTATACAATGCTAAAAGGGGACTAATTTGTTGACTAGTTAGGTATAGAGTTAAAAGCAAATTCAGTTTGGCCAAGTACTTCTTCCCTCTATCGAGGATGTTGTTAAACTAAACATCTCAACACATTTCCAAGGGTCCTGTTCACAACTTCTGTTTGACTGTCAGTTTGGGGGTGATATGCTGAACTCAGCTTGATATATGTGTGCAATCTTTTCCACAATTCATGTAACAGCAGTTTTGCTCAAATCGTCCGGGCCGATTCTGGATCGTCCCGGGACGATCAGTTATAAGTTTGTTCCAGAATCTGTACAGAAGTTACAGGAATGATTTCCTGTAGGGATCGTCCGGGCCGATCTGGGTATCGTCCCGGGACGATCAGAGCATGGCACAAGTCAGAGAGTAGGGGTTTTTATCGTCCAAGAAAATTAATTATCGTCCTGAGAAATCGTCCCAGGACGATGCAATTTTGTTCAGATCGTCCAGGACGATCGTGCGATCGGCCGGGCCGATCAGAGTAATATTAAGCTAAAAACAGCTCATTTTGAAGAGAGAGAAAATCAAAAATATCTTAAAATCAGTTTGAGGAGAGAGAGAAGGTTGAGGAGATTTTTAGAAAAGTTGATTTTCGGGCGACGCTGGACCGTTTTCGTCCGACGAGATTGTTCGAGAAAGTGTTGTACGCAAGGTAAGGCACATTCCGCCTTTCTCAATTTTCAGAACGGTGCAATTTGAACGAGTTTTCTGTCCGGATTTCGTTTTTGTTAGCGAATTTTGTCCGTATTTTCCGATTGATTCAGTTTCTACCGCGTAACTTTTGGTATGTTTCTGAGGTGCCGAGTGTGCACATTTTGATTATTTTCTGGAGAATTTTGACCTGGAAATTTTGATTCCGCGGTGTTTTCTTTCGACTGCAATTTTTGACGATGTCTAAAAATGTTGTGGCAGTAGAATAAAAGTCTGATATTATTGATGTGAATGTTCTGTGATAATTTGGTAAAATTCTGATTCTGTCAATTTTGTGGAAATTCCGTATACTCCCGTTACGCTGCCGGATTTTCGTACGATTTTTGAAATTGTCTGGATTTGTTCTGAAATGAATTGATATGCTTATGTGCTATGAAAAGGGAGTTATAAGGGGTCAGGATCCTGTGAGATCCTGTCTGTGTCAGGGAAAATCTGAAATGAGCTCTGAAATCTGTTTCTGAATACAAGTTCCGGATCCGATGATAAGTTCTGTTCTGGTGCTATAAGCACATCTGTTCTGGTGCCATGAGCACAGAGGGAGGCATAAGGGGCCAGAATCCGAGAGATTCTGTCAGTGTCTGGGAAGGGAGGCATAAGGGGCCAGAATCCGTTGAGATTCTATCAGGGTCAGGGAATCTGTTCTGCTTTGATCTGTTCTGATTTAATCTGTTCTGACTTCTGATATGTTCTGAATTGATATGATTTCTGATTTCTGATCCGTATTCTGATTCTGATATATGATTATGTTCTGTTCTGAGATGATCTGACTCTGATTTTCGTACGATTCTGTCTGTTCTGATATGACTTCTGATCTGATATGCTTTAATCTGATTTCTGTACGTTCTGTCGGCTCTGATGTGTTGTATTTCTGTTCTGTTCTGATTTGATCCGATCTGTATGATTTCTATTCTGATTTGTTCGGTACGATTCTATTGATCTGATTTTTGTTCGGATGTCTGTCTGATGTGTTTGATGTGGACTCTGAGGATTTTGATTGGAGGTTTGTTGTCTTGCTGAGCTATTGTAGCTCATCCTTGTTTTCTGCGTGGTTTTCAGGTTCTGGGAAAGGAAGGAAGTCCAGGAGTAGAAGTTCAGAGTCTGATCTGTTATAGGTATTTTGCTCTTTTGATTTTTGTACAGTCATGGCTTTTCTGTTCTGCTTTCCTTTCTGTCTAAAAGTCATGAACTGTATTTGTATATGATTCTTTTGAGGAAGAAATGATAGATGATCTGTTCCGCTGCATTTGATGTTTCTAGTCGCTCTGTGTGTCTGTTTCTGTGTGTAATGTCTGGAAGAAAGTTCTGAAACAAATTCCAAAGCCAAATCCTGGAATCAGTTCAGTCGTTTGAACTTGGCCGCGACCCGATGCGAGCGGGATCCGTCCCGGTCGGGTTGGGTCGTGACAATTCACGCCAAAAGTGGCTCACAAACTTCACATCTCGATCCGAAGTTTAGCTTCTAGGTAAACCATGGAATCTAACAATTTATTTAAAGAAAAGTTGTGCCACATTGAGAGCGTAAAAAGTTTTCTTACATGATATGAAATGTGCCATTTTGGAGAAACGATCCACGACCACCATGATCGAATTCGCTCCATGCTTAGTTCTAGGTAGTCTCAACACAAAATTGAGGCTTAGGTGGAATAGGAAGTGGAGAAGACAAGCTGGTATTTTGAATTGTTCCTTTTATAGGTTTGGCAAGTGGAACAACGTTCTATAAATCGAGCTACATCTCTTTGAAGGTGAGGCCAATAAACTTTTTGCTGAAGTTGGGAAACTGTTTTGTCTTGACCCACATGAGCTACAAGCCTTCCACCTTGCATTTCTCTTATTAACTGCTGTCTCCAAGATGATTGCGGTATGCGGGAGAAGACGAAAAAATGCTATACCGAAAACAAAAAAATATTCTATATGCCTTCTCAATGAAAAAGGAATTACATGTATCCTAAACCTTGGTGCTATTACCTTAGGTTCTTTAACTAACAAAAAGTGTAATTTGTACTAGTAACTAAAAATACAAAAGCTGTAATGAAATAGTTCTAAAGGTAATCATGCTAAGCAAATAAGGATAAGTTGTGTAGCTGACAACGTAGTTAAGATGATCCACATCAAAATATTTAAGCTTTTATTATTTCTTAATGAATTTTGGCATGTGAGTGAAATTAGAAATTTAAATGACCAGCTAATATAAAAGTGAACTCCACCCATGAGTGAATATCATGGAGAATTAAATATGCAATCTATAACATTGTAATTAGACACATTATGCAACGTTGGTCCTTTGTTGAGCAATAAAGAAGTATTTACTAACCAATTTGAGTGATGTAAAATAAGAATTTTAAGATGGATATAATAAAACTAGAAAAATAGAAATTATAATATTTATGAATAATGTTGAAAGACTTATTAAAAACACGTGGATGCCCAAAATAGATGTAAATGTCCATGCATGTGAGACAAAGTGCCAAAGATGCATGATAAGGTTGGCATAGGTAGTTAATGTAAATAATTAGGAAGATAAGGGGTTGGCCAAATTTAATATGATAAGAAGTTGATAGAAATATGTGTTTATCCTCATCAGAAGCATCATATCAAGCAATGATTTGAGCAAAATTAATTTGATTTTGTTTATTGTTTATATTATTCTAGTTTATAATTTTATTAATTTGAAACATGTCTATGATCATGGCCTTTAGAAAGGAACGTGTTTTCTAAATGTACATAGGATCATGCTGGTTTGGTTCATGGTTAATCTCAAGATTAAGCACTATGGTTCCAATTTAAATGTTGTTTTGTTATGAAGGATTTAAGTGTAATTATTTGTGGCATAATATTATTGGCAACTTCTTAATATACTTTCATGTAACTTATTATTATGAATGATTCGAGTATTGATTTTTGGGAAGTCATCTTCTTGTACAAACATGAGGCTAAGATTTCTTATCATGGTCAACTATTTCCTTTATGTAATTTCTTCTACTTATTTGGTTATTGGTTTGCTAATATTCTTGATTTTGTTCAAACTTTGAACAACTAGGATTCTAATTATGGTGAATGAATTACAATTGCTCACTAATGTAGCCTATTTGAAATTCTTCATCGATTTCTTTAGATTTATTTATTTATTACATCATCATTTGGGTTATATCATATTTAGTTAAAAAAAGTAAGTTTATGCATGTTTAGTGGCCTATGGTCTATCAATCCTATATTTTCTTGGTTGATATGTATACTTTTCATCATTTTAGTTGCATCATAAAACCTTTACCCTAAGTCAACTTGCATAGAAAATTGGGGTGGAAAATATATCATGTGGTCAATTTTATGTAAATCATTTGCTAATATAGTATTTTTCCCTAACAATTGGATTATGTGGCTCAATGGCTCCAAAACATAAGCTATTGGGAAACAAGTGGGGTTTTGAAGCATGGCAAATTATGTGGGTTGGAGACATGTATTATAGTCGTTATTGGCTTAGGTGTATTAGCATGACAACTTGGTTGCATTGATGTGACTTAGGCGTTTTTTTATGCTTTGACCTCTCATCAGTTTTGGCGACTTAAGAATATTTAGGGGGAATGGAAGCATGTTGCATGAAATTGCCTTTTGTGCTTTTTAAGTTTGCTTTTTGTCATCCATCAAAGAGGATTCATCTTTTGGTTCTTACAGGGATTGAGTGCCATTTGTTGTGGGTCAGTTTGAAGATAAGGTGCTGCATTTGTTTTGGCTTTCTTTTGACTTGTTGATGTTATAACTATAATGAATAAGTGGCTTCCAAATTTCTATGCACTTATTGAGGTTGGGGATTAAACCCAAATAGTTGTTTTTGGTTTTCGTACTTCATATAGAGGTAAACTCTTTTGTTAACATTCTTATTGGCTTTTTGAATGGTGCCTTCATTTTATAGCAAGAGGATAAGGATTAATTTTTGGGTATGCATGGTTAAATGTTGATGGAGGACCTTAGTTGAAAATCAACCATTACATGGTTGTTCTTACTTCATTGTTTTGGACTGCCAAATATTTTTGATTTTATCACACTTTGTTGGCCTAGGGCTATTATTATGTTGGTAGACATAGAGCAGAGCATTTGCACCAATTCAGGACGTGTCTATTTTGAGAATTAGAGGCAAATGACTACAAGAATAGTTTGAATTTGTGGAGCTCGACAAAAAATTGGGAATACTATCTATTTTGCATGATTAACTGTGACTCGTTAAAGGTAAGATATTTGATTAAGGTATTCCATCTTTTTCTTACCATTGTAATCCATTTGTATGAAGTTTTTGCTCAATTTATAATTTTTTGGGTATTTTAATGCTTATAGGGGACAGATGGTGTTATGCTTCACTACCTCTTTTAACTCAACAATGCATATTCTTCATTTTGTTTACGATGCTTTTTCAACAACGAGAAGTAATTTTGTGTTTAATCTTGTTGTTAAAATGCTTTTTGTTTTTTGTCTAAGTTCATGTTGGTAGCGAGCATTTTGCCAAAGCTTTTGCCTGCCACCTGCCATGGTGGGGAAATTTGTCCAAGTCCTAACTTTGCTAGAAGTTTTAGCAGAACTTTCGATTCGCACCTCACAAGAGGGTGCTGGAAATGATATTAGGCCTCGTGCTAATGCAAATAATTATGAGCACAGATATTATGCAAAGAACTAATCACTGATTAAGCTTTGTTTGGGACGGCTTTCTTACTACTTCATAAAACAGCTTTTTAAAACAAAAATTAAAAATGTTGTGCTAAAAAACTGCTTTATGAAGCAGGAAGAAAGCCGTCCCAAACAAGCCTTAAGTCTTTTTTACCCATTCTAAAGTTAATGAACATCTGCATTGGCGTGGCGATCAATAGTTTGAAGTTAATAAAGTTTTCCTTTAAATCTTTCATGTCGTAAAAACGAGAAGTCTTCATTTACTATGTTGTGGTTCTAGTAGAGCTTTATTGTTTTCACCTACAAGCTATTTTCTTTTCTTTAAATTTTGACCTCTCTCTCTCTCTCTCTTATATTTATGTATATAGAGGGGCTTTACTTTTTTCACTCTAGGAAATATTGGATTAAATGTCTTCTTGAGAAGAAAGAGAAGTCAACTATTGGCTTTGTTTTTTTGTGTTTGGACTAGTGTACATCAAGTGGCCCCATTTACTAAATGCGTTCATGCCAAAAAATCACGTTAGAATACATAATTATGAACGAAGTTGTTGTTATGAATAGACAATCAATTATGGACCATATGCATGTCATAACCCCAAGAACTTGGTCAATTCAAGTTATCAGGACTAGAGGGTTGCTAAGGGGTTGCATTCATGGGCGGACCCTCCATGTGCTCAGGGTTGGCAAATGCCCACCCTAAAGTATATATATATATATATATATATATATATAGAGAGAGAGAGAGAGAGAGAGAGAGAGAGAGAGAGAGAGAGAGAGAGAGAGGGGATATTTTAGAATATTTTGGGTATTTTGCTCATCTCTAAAAAATTTTTTTGCTCTAATTTTATCAATTCTAACCGTCTTTGTCCATCCAAAAAAAAAAAAAAAAATTGCCCACCATGAAAAAAGAAGCTGGATCCACCCTTGGTTGCGTTAAGGTAATGGTAATTAACTTGTCATCTATCAAGTACTCGACGCTAGGACTCATCTCACTTGACTTGGTGCCAGTACTTAATGTTGAGTTGTGACCCTTAGTCGTCACCAATATTTCTCCGTTGGTAAATAAAATGCATGAAAGTGAAAGTGCATACACACATCACAAGTTAAATTAATATAAATGTTATTCAAGTTCGTCGTACCGTGGGCTCCAAAAATTTTGCGCCTAACCTCTCAACGCCAACTCTTTATGTTTGGTGATGGGGAGAGTTTTAACGAGTTTAGGTTATGAGGTAAATTTTCAGAAGGCAGATTGGGTTTTTTGAACTAGCCCGCAATAAGCTCATGTTTAACGGAGTTGGGTATATTTATATGGACATAATTTGGATGTTATGTAGGCCGTATTTAGACGTTGAGTATGGTATAGATCTAGACTAATTTATTTGTTAGTTGAGAAAGACACACATATCAATATCATAATTATGCTGGCTCTATCCTTTTTTAGTTTATTTTTCATAATAAAACTGAAACTAGCCATCATCAATTCATTTAGACACGAGTGAAAACTTCTTATCATGTGGTGCAAAAGAGTTTCGCTTTGATTTTTGTTTTGTTGAGCGGCATCATTTCATTCAGAATGGCAGGCAAATAATGATTGGAATTGGCAATATTGCATTGAGATGCAGCAGAATTATCTTGTGGCACAATAGATTATTTACTTTATTTAAAGCCTTTTAACTTTATAACCACCTTGACTTTAATATTTTATATTTATATTTATTAGCTAAGAATATATCTCATTTGGTTTACATAATTTTTGAAATTATATCTCATTCAATATATATATTTTTATTTTATTTACTTTATAATAAATAATATTGATATTATTTTGTTACTAATAAAGCTAAATATTTATTTTAAATATATGAAACATCTCAAAATGCAAAATATAACTTTCTTGTATTATGGTTTGGACAGATT
Organism: Dendrobium nobile; assembly: GCA_022539455.1. Taxonomy (NCBI): domain Eukaryota; kingdom Viridiplantae; phylum Streptophyta; class Magnoliopsida; order Asparagales; family Orchidaceae; genus Dendrobium; species Dendrobium nobile. Next base: position 7,310,295 of record CM039729.1, on the reverse strand, counting down.
AAAATTATATTTAAGTTAAGTCTCTCTTTTTAAATCTAAATTGATTTTAACTGATATTTCAAAATATAGATTATTAATGAATCTATAAAATTTCTTCATTCATCACTTAGTTTTGTCATGCTATTGGTTTTCAAAATTCATATAGTTAGCACATCAAGTAGTTTAAGGCTTGACAACTTTATTTCTATTTTTTAAAGCAGCTTTGTAGCACAAATATTTTAACTTAAAAACTAAAAAACTATTTTAAAAAATAGTAAAAAAACTATTGTAAATGAAGCCTAAATTTTATTGTCAGACATTTTCTTCTGCTTCTAACCAACTAAGCATCTTTTAAATAAAAGAGTTTGGGTAGCACTCAGAGATATTGTTTGATAAGTAATTAAAGTTTGTTTTTCTTGGCTTTAGTTATTTATATCGGTTGATTACATCTAAAATTAAATTGGTAAAAATAATGGGATTATAATTTCTAAAAATTAACACTGAAGTTTTTGTTGAGCTGAAAGTACGCATGGAAGCTTTTATCTTATAGAGCATCAAAACAAGGCAATAAATAAACATAAGTACTTTTGAATCAAGTTTTTCCTTATTCATTTTATTGCATCATATTCTTTTTATTATTTAGTAATGTTCTTTTTCTTATTTATTTTATTTATAACTGTTCGTAGCAGATGTTAACTTGATATAATTTTTTAAAAAAAATGTTTTTAAGAAAACCTTATTTTTCTTTGTTTTCATTAATTGAGTTGTATGTTGGTCGTGATCATGTCTGCTGTCGCAAATTTAAATTAACTTGTTTTCATGCATGAGGCAATTTAATAGTAATTTTAACATTGAGTGTGCCTACTTGATGCCTTCTTCAAGAGGATTTATTCATCGAAAATTTTATTATTTTTTTCCACATATGGAAATATTCTAAAAATGAGAGTCACCTTAGATGGTTTGGTCGCATAAAACGTAGGCTTTCCGATGATCCTGTTAGGAGAGTATATATATTAGATCTAACCTATTTTAAGAAAGATAGAGGTAGATCTAAAAAAGACTTGGTTAAAAAGTATTAAAAATAACTTTTTTTTATTAGAATTAAATGAGATCTTAATAGGACACAATTGAGAGAAGGATTATGTAGCAGACCCCACATTGTGGGATAAAGGCTTCTTATTTTTGTTGTTTTGTGGCAATATTCTAAATACATAAATACAACTATTTATTTGTTATATGCTAACTTATTATATAATTTTGCAGTTAGTAAAAGAATATCCTAAAGATTTGGTTTCACTAAAGAGAGCTCAGATTTTATGCTTCTACATGGGCCAGCCACATCATTCTCTGAGTCTTGTGGAAAAGGTTCGGCTGATTTTGGAAATCTCCTACCTCTCTTACTGCTTGCTCTATGTCTATCTCTCTCTCCAAATGCACACACGAATTACATCACTTTTTCCAAGCTCACACACTCTGCAGGATTTTTTTTTTTTGGGAAAAACACTCTTCACCAACATGTATTTATGCTTGTTCTGTTTTTGCTATCAATTAGCAAGGTGCCATATTAGGCATTAATGATGAAGTTAACCCTTATTGCCATCTTTTTAAGGGTTTTTAATCAAGTTGAGCCAATTTTGAGTTTGTACACGTATGATTTGAAGCTGTTTGTTAAAGTTCAGGCACTTCCACATAATCAAGGTCAGAGTTTCATATATGGTATGCTAGCTTTTCCCTTACTCGAGCTTGGAAGAATGGCTGAAGCCAAGTCTGTTGCAAGGAGAGGATGGGAAATCAACAGATTTGACATCTGGTCTCAGCATTGTGTAAGTGTTTATCTATAACTCTACAAACTTAAACTTTTTGTTTAATTTTTCAAAAATTATTTGTGTTCCATTTTACCCCTGAATATCTTGAATATATCAAGTAAAGACTATTTAGATGGAGAGTTTGAGAAATTAAAATTGCAGAGCATTCTAAAGCCTTCAAACATGATAAAGCTAATAAAGTTAACAGAAAGGGATATTTTTCCTTATGCTATGGTATGTGAACTTTGTTTCAATGCATAACAGAAGTTGGGAGAGATGTGTTTGCATGCATGGAACTCCAGGAAACATTTTGTTGTAGTTTGTCCACTTCACATGCATGGCGAATGCTTTGCCTGCTTTATCCCATGTACTTGTCCTTCAATTTGTTTGATGATTTCTTTCTCTTTTTTTGTTTTTTCTACAAGGAAGTACTGGGTTAAGGATTATATCCCTTCCGCCTCTTATGCTTAAAGTTTTATGTTGGAAAATATCATGAGAGGTATTAATTGCCAGAGGACACGTCTCATACTATCTCTAGCTTCTTCTACGCCTCATCCCCAATCTTATTTGGGTGAATCGATAGGTTGATGGTAGGCACCGTCTCGTTCTCCTCTTTCCTTTCCCACTCCTCCCTATGTATAAAGTTGCGGAGTAGATTGGTCAGGGCATCCAATTTTTGCATCAACTTTATTTGATTACTCTACAACTTGATTTAGTCGCTCCTTAACTCCTATAAAATGACAAAAAATTGCTTAACCCTTCATAAGTGGGCATCCATTGACTTGCAATGGCGCATTTGTTGCCTTTCATACTTTCTTTTAAAAATGGGGGTACTCACTTTCCTCTTTATAATTATAGTTGGGATTGACTGAGTAGGAGTATGTGCAATTGACTTATAGATATTCTCCTTAATAACTCTGTGATCCATAGTAGGATGAACAATTGCTTGTAAGAAACAAGTTAAGATTTAATGATCCCTCACATAAAAAGCAATAATTTACTTAATTTAAGATAATGATGAACACTTATATCTTTGTCCATAAAAAATATAAAATTTTCTTGCCCGTGGGCACCTTGTTGCTCTTTCCAACTCAATATCCTTGGTGCTCTATTCTCAGGAAAATCAACACATCTCTTTTAGCCGAAGGATGGCCTCATAAGCCCAATATTGTAGTGATACTACATAATACATATTTAACTACTGTGTGATACTGAGCTGTGATTTTCTTTATCAAGACGTGTGCCTTGTAATACAATATCTATCTTTAGAGCTTATACATTGTAATGCATCATATCTCGTTTTAGCCCTTTTATTGCTTTCTCATGCTAGTCTACTCGGGATGAAAAATTCATCCCCAACCATCTCAGTGAAAATAGCATTGTTTTGGTCATAGTTGAGGACATCATCTACAAAAACATATAACCTAAGCCTTAACACTTCATCTCTCTTTGTGCACTTATTAAAAGCTTTCCTCATGTTTATATTTTAAAATTTCATGTCCTCATCCAGATAGTTTTCATGTAGACTGCTAGTTTTGCTCATCTTTTGAAATTCCTCCTTAGTTGTGGATTCTCCAATGTGTAATTGCACCCTAATCAATCTTTCTTCATAAACGATTCAAATAATTTTTAAACCACCTTTGAACCATGATTGAGCCATGATCGAACCATCTCCAAATATCTTTGATCATGGTTTGAAGATGGTTTGATAAAAGTTTGATCATTATTCGAAGGTGGTTCAACAATTATTCAATCGTAGTTTAATCATGAAAGAAGATGGTTTAATGATGGTGTGATTATTATTTAAAGATCATTCTATTGATGGAAGATGTTTCTAACGAATTCCTAGAAAATAATGTTATGACTACTGACATTTTGGGTTTAAGGTTTAGAGTGTGATCACTATCTTTAATTATAAATAACCAATGACTAACAATATTAACATTCTCGGAGAATAAATGAAGAGAGACCATTGCTATGAAATTTTGTCGTAGACGAACAAGCAAACCCTATAATCTCCAGAGATGGAGAAGATGTTGGGAAGGAGCGTTAAAAAAAAAATGTTGGGAAGGAGCGTTGAGGAGTTTATATGATTGAAATGTTGTATAATTATTTATTGAGAGGTCGAACTATTTGTTTAAAGGTGAGGGTATTTTGATTTTGGGGGAACTTTCGAGCATATATCCCTTAAAAAAAAACAACAAACATATTTCTTTTATTTTTGTTATAATGGAGCTTATAAGGTTAAAATTCCTTTTTGTTTTCTAAAATTTTGGGAACAACCTTCTTTGTGTTTTCAAATTTTTTGAAAATATAACCAAGCGCTTGTTTTAATTACTTACTAATTCAGATGATTGAAAATTAATTATAATAGTTAGATAATAGTTAATATTATAATTAAGATCATTAAGGTTAATGATGTTTAAGTATTGTAAATAGGGCTAGTAAGTCTTGTTAATATTATAATTTTTTAAATAGCTATATAATTAAAATAATTTATCTTTATATATATTATGGTCAAATAGTTATTAATTAGGATTTAATTAATGGCATTAAATTTTTTTATCTTTTAATTATAATAATGAGGTCTAGTCTAATAAATTAATGGATTGGTGACATAGTTTTTATTTAAATATTTGGCTTGATTTAAGATTAAGTAGGATTTAACAAGATCATTAAGAATTCTAGTATTAGATAATGATAATTATGCATTAGATAATTTATTAATTGCAGTAATTGGTAATTAATGATTTAATTTAACGAATTAATGTTTTTACTAAGATCATTAATATTTAATAGTATTAAGTATGATAATTAGGCATATTATTATTAATCATCTGATGATTGTGTAGTGTGATAAATAATTAATGTTTTGCATAGGATAATTAAGAGTTAATTAGGGTTTTAAGATCAATAAGATTTTATTTGGATTTAACCATGTTAATTTTATTAAAATAATTACCCATAATAACTAATAATTATTTATTTATCACATTTAATTAGAAGTTAATATTATTTTAATTAAGATTATTAAAGTTTAATAGTGCTTATTTATGGTTATTAAATGATTTATATGTTAAATTATTAAGTAAATTTAGTTTGATTAATTGAATTTTTATAATTTGTTGAAATATTAATTAATTTAACATGTTATTAATCAGTAATTATGATGGCGGCTTTAAGTATTCGAACAGGATTATGATAATTAGTACTTAGATGAATTAATTATGAATTAAATTGACTTAACTTTTGATAGCTACATATATATAAAGATTATATTTTACTTCTGCATGCATGAAATAAGTAGGCCATCCAAACATGCTTGATGCTTTTATTTTAAGTGAAAAACAGAAGAACAAAAAGGAAGGAAAAGAAAAACGTAAAACAAACATATAACAATACAAAACAAAACAAGCATGGCCAACTGCTAGTTTTTGCTACCCTCTGGTATCACGCATGTCAAACAACATTCTTAATAGGCTCACATTCAAATATTAGGAAGTTGATTTTACACCAAAGAAATTTGTATAGGATATAGGGTTCATTGATTTAGATTTTGAACACTATTATGATTCAGTTACTGTTTTTGTTTCTTAAAACATCAACAAGAAGAAAATCAACTTATGATAGGGAACCATTTTGTATAATTGATGAATCTGTTACCAGTTATCTTGTCGTGTCTAATGTATTTTAGGAGTAATATTTTTGTTCTATACTTTTACAGCTATGCCATGTCTTACAGTATGAATGCCACTTCAACGAAGCAGTGGAATTCATGGAATCTTGTTCTTCCACATGGCGTTCTTGTTCATCTTTTATGTATGAAGTTTTGCTGCTGCGTATAGGCAATTTTTCTCTAGGAGTCTTTCAGTTTCCATGCAAATCCTCTTTCCAGGTACACTCATAACTGGTGGCATGTTGCTGTTTGTTATTTGGAAGGTAATGCCCCCCTGCGCAAAGTTTTAAAAGTGTATGATGAACAAATCTGGAAAGAACTGCAAAGAAATTATTCTGATCGAGCAGAGGTGCTATTTCAATCCGTTTTTTCTTTTTCTTCTTCTTAAAATTCCATTCCCCAATCTTTATCTTCTCAATTTTTCCTTTGAAATGTGATTTTTCTAATCATCTTGTGCTTTTAGGTGTTTGTAAATGCTTTAGGCCTACTACTTCAGCTTGATGTTCGGGGCCAGATGGATGTTATGAAGGATAGACTATTATTGGCAGCTGAAACACTTAAGGACAAGGTGATTACTTTTTTATCTTATGTCAATGCTCGTGAAATTCATGATTTTTTTATGATTTAATGTAGTAGAATCTGTCAGTTCAGAGATGATTTCTTAAGTGTTGTGATTAATTTGGCTGTCTTTAAGTTTGGTTACACTTGAAGACATGGAAAATATTTGTTGAATTTATAAATATTCCACTTAACTGCTGCAACAATTTTACTTGCTTGCTAATTCTTCACCAATTGCATATTTGTATGCAATCTCCTCTTTTGTTGGACTGAGATTGTCTTAATTAAATTTTCTACTTTAGTTTTTTGAAAAAAACTGTGTATCTGCACATGTTTATAATAGTTATTGTGATTGATAAGTTAGGAAATCTATATATTTCCAGTTAGAGTTTTAAGGAAGTATTTATTTGTAAGAACAAAAGGATCAAAAGTATGAAGCATACAATGGTTGATTAAAAAAAGATTAGTTGACCGAGTTTTGAATAAGACGCATGATGGTAAAGCTAGTTTATTGATAAGTCTTAGTAATGAGTTTCGAAAGACTAGGTGTAGAAAAAAATAGTTTGGTATTAGTCTTAATGAATAAAAGTGGTGCTTCAATATTAATACAGAAAAATCTCAAAATAGTCTCTAGATTATTTGTGGTCAATTTAATCCCATAGTATCATGTTGCCCTAATTTAGTTCATTAGATATACAAAATTTATTCAAAATGATCTCTTATGTTATAATTTTGATATAAAATTGATCCAAATTTAGAATCAAAGAGACCAATTTGGATCAATTCTATATAATCGAGTACAAAACTGGAGCAATGTGGTACTTTGAGACTATATTAACTATATATGAATATTCAGGGGACTATTTTGAAATTTACTCCCATCTTAATATGTAGAAGAATTGAACTTAATGGAATTATAGAAGAGGGTATAATATAGGAATGATGTTTGCTTTGTAGTATAAATTTGATTTTATTCGGTAACATCTAATAAATGGCCATTTTTGTGCTTCGGAAATTAAGGAGAAAATATAAAGAAAAGAAAAAGGATAATTATATGTTTTTTCTCGATCTTATTGAAATTACTAAAGTTAGGCTTTGTGGAGTATTGCTTAGCATCAACAATTACTTTGTAATGATTAGACAGTTTCCAGACGGTATGATATATCATTGATAAGAAATAAGTTCACATATTTTTTGCAGTAGTTATGAAGATTCTTATAAAGATATTTAAAGAGAATATATTCATATTTGCTATTTGCCAACATAATTATGCTATATTTTATCTTTTTAAAAAATGAAAAATAAAAAAAAAATTGAGAAACTTCTTATTAGAAGCAGAGGGGTTTCAAATCAGGCAACTAAGGCCGAGTATGATATACATTTTAAGTGCATGGGAAATTGATAACTATCAGTTAGTATAACTGGAAGATCAAGCAGTATCTAAGTTTGATTGGTATACGTGCGTTGGATCTATTGTCCAAAAGAATGAGATATGTATAAGAACATAGCTTCTATATTTAAAGTTGAGTTTTTCTACTTCAGGTATTGTCTTGAAATGTTATGTGATGAGAGAATATTATTATATTAAAAATATTGGTTTGTTTAAATTATAATCAGATAAATTATGTTGTTAGAAGTGGTTTTTCTTTCATGTTGTTTGTGGTGGCCAACCAGAACATAAGTTGTTAGGACTATTTAGTATGCCTACAACTCTAATTAACCAAATCATTACAACAAGGGGGTGCAAAATTCTCAGTTTTACAACAAAACAATTGGTGAATGAAGATCAACTGATCAACCAAACTCCCATCTAGCAGGAAACTCTGACGACGCAATAGATTAGGAAATGTTGTGAAGGAACGATGAAAACTTTGTCAGAATAGAGGAAGGTGAAACAATCAATTATGACTGAACAACATGATCTCTATTAATACGATGATCAGTTGAAAACTCTATTGAAGGATCCTCAGAAACATTTAGGTGCTAATTAATTAGCACATTTGGGTAAGTTTCTTGTCTTCATTGACGATGCAATTGCCCCACCTAGACACAAGGGGGTTCCACCCCTGTCAATAATTGAATTGCAATGTCATATTTTATCCGACTCACCATGTGCTTCAAGATCAAGGTTTAGAAAAGATCATTAGACATTATAAGGAATGGGCTTGACTTTACTATCTTAATGATGAAGTAATTTGAATTATAACAAGAGTAAATTACCCTTGTCGGGGGGGGGGGGGACTTATAAGTAATTGTTGGCAGATATATCGGGGGTCCAAGGGGGCAGCGCCCCCTGGTGGGGTTCGACCTGCCCGGTTAGGTTGCGGGGTCAAGGGGCAGCGCCTCTGCGGGGATTTCCGGAGGCAGCTCACCCGGAATAAATTTTGATTTACTATTTCTCTTTATATATGGTTTATCATTCCCTGACAATAACACCTCTACGTAATGTGTTTAATTATACAGGGGGCAATTGCCTAAAGACCATAATATTTTAAAACTTTTAAGGGGGGGGGGGGGGGGCGGCAATTGCCTTTAAACCCTTATAATAAAGACTAAAACATAGATTTATGGACAAATTATCTAAAGAATCATATAATAAAATTTTTTTTTTTGGGGGGGGGGGGGGGGGGGCGCAATTGCCCCACCTAGACACAAGGGGGTTCCACCCCTTCAATAATTGAATTGCAATGTCATATTTTATCCGACTCACTATGTGCTTCAAGATCAAGGTTTAGAAAAGATCATTAGACATTATAAGGAATGGGGTTGACTTTACTATCTTAATGGTGAAGTAATTTGAATTATAACAAGAGTAAATTACCCTTGTCATTTCTTTGCATTTTTTATCCAATAAACCCTAAAGTATGGCTTTATTATCATAGACTAGGACGTTCATCATTCAAGGCACTTATGATTGTGTTTTCTTCTTTATATAAAGGGCTTGATGTAGAAAATTTTCATTGTGATGTGTGCAAATTTTAGAACATAGGCATGTATTCTTTCTATATAAAATAAAAGAAGTTTAGTTCTCTTCTCTCTTTTAGCTAGTGATGTTTGTGGTCCTTTTATTTCCATTATTCTTAGAGCATGTCAGTTTTGTGCCATTTATTGATGATTGCAGTAGTCTTTTGGTTTTTTCAACTAAAAAAGTTTGGTGCGAGAATTGTTTCTCCCAATTTTCATAACATGACCCAATACTCATTTGATGTCAAAATTAAACAATTTAGGTCAGAGAATGCAAGTGATTATTTCAAGCAGATCTTGACTCCAGAGTTTTTAATTGAAGGCCTTCTTCTTGAGTTATTATATGTAAACACTCCACAACAGAATTGAGTTGTTTTAAGGCAAAAAGTTATCCTCTTCTTAATACAGCCAAACTCCTTATAAATATGTTGCTTTAAATAGTATTGGTTTAAAAGTCTCTAATGAAAACGTTGTCTAAATTCTATTCTAACTTAAGCACTTAAAATCATCAGATCCCCAAGATTTTTGGGTTTGTGTTTTATTCATTTTTCAAAATGTGAAAAACTAGTTCCAAGGGCTATCATAGTTGTTTGTGTGGGGTATTCTTCCATTCAAAAAGGATACAAGTACTACCATCCACCTTTCAAGAGGTTTTATTCCTTGATTGATGTCACATTTCATGATACAAAATACTATTTGTCTACTCTATATCTCCAGGACAAGAATCTAGTGATGGAAGGAGATGAAATTATTTTTCATTGATCTTCCATTATCAAAATTCATGTCTCCTAATTTTGAAGCTCTTATACCCGTGCTTTCTATTGAGTATCATGAACATGTTTCCACATCTTCTATGCCTTCTTTCGAAAGATTTCCCTTTTTTGACAAAGTGTACCTGAGAGAAAAGTTACTATTCTTGAACTTACAATAGCTCAAAGTTCTAACCTATATCCTTGAAATGAGCTGATTATTTCTAAATATCCTTTACAAACTGAATCACAGTCATTTGGATTATTTTCTTCCCATTTTCATTAGGAAGTGAACTAAGAAATTTATCAAGCATCCGTTGTATCCACTTTCTCATATTGCGTCAATTAAAAGGTTCTTTTTAAAATCTCATAGGACTTTTCCTAGAAGCCTAAAAAGCATGCCATTCCTACTAAATTGTCTAGGGCTTTATCTTATGAAAATTGTAAACCAAGTATGAATATATAAATAAAAGCCCTAAAAATAGAAAAAATATGGAGTGGTGTTTACTTGCTGGAAAATGACCTATGGGATGCAAATGAGTTTACACTAAAAAATATTGAGCAGATGGATTAGTAGAGAGGTACACGACATGCTTAATAACTAAGGGGTATACTTGGAAATATGATGGTTAATATAAAAGGATGTTTGCTCCAATTGCAAAGATGAATATTGTGAGAGTTGTATCATATTGAACGTATAAAATTTTATTATGAGAATAAGCCAATAATAAGTATTGCATATAATACTCTGCAAAATAACAGAACAAAGCATATTAAAATAGACAAATATTATATATATATATATATCTATCTATCTATATATATATATATATATATAAAGACAGTGGTCTAATTTCTAACTGTACGTGTCTATAGAAATCAATTGGCACATGCATTCTCATAGGTTTCAACAAACTAGTTTGAAGGGGAGCATTCAAAAACATGTTTGCACCTTTTATTTTCTATGATATAGTTCATATATTACTAGATGTGTAGCTGTATTAGGAACATGCGGACCTATCTTTTTTAGGAATATTATTAATGGGATTTTATTTAGGAGAATAATTTCCTTTCTTGTATGAGTTTTATGTTTTTCTCCATGAACAACATTCATAAATGATCGAATTGATGACTTGTAATTGATATTCTGAATTCAAAGAATCTTCTAATTTTCCTCACAGTATCCAGTGTAAGATTCATCTTTACCAATCATATCCATTACTGCTTTCTGGAAGACTTCACATTGTATCCATATTGCTTGATATTTCATATCCTAGCCTCATCTTTGAGTTTCATAAGTTTTTTCTAGTTTTGGTGGAATATTGTTTGGAGTATTGAGGTGTGTGGGGGTGATATAGGTGGTTTCCCATTATAATATGGAAAATGTTTTGAATTTGTAAATGATTCCTTGCAAAACAAGGTTAGTTTGCTCAACCTCTCCCTAGATCTATTAATTGATGCTAGCCTTGTGCACTGGTTGTGCCCTTTTTATTGTAACAAGTTACTTTGGATGTCCATACCAGAATTGTCATTGTCATGTTTTGAAGTGGGATCGATCTTGATAACTTAACGAATGTTTTGCAATTTATTGTCAACTTGAATTGATTTTGGTCTGTTAAAATCATTTTTCTCCAACTTGTAGATATATATTAACTTTACTCTTAGCATCTTAAACTTATTGCTCATTTCTTACTCAACTGTCCTTATTTTTGCTATTTTTGAAGTCTCTGTGGCATGTAGAATGGTTGCTTGACATATTGTCTCTCTGGACTTTAGCTTGTGCCAAAGAATCACTTAAAGCTGAAGAGCTACTGAACTCCATCAAGTCAAGGTGAAGAAGTGATTTAAGACGTTGTTCAATGCTCATTGGTTGAGTTTTATGACATTCTACTGAATATATTCATGATTATTGCAGGAATTCCTTTTTGAAGAAGCAAAATGTAATGCAAAGAGCAACACAGGTTAGCCATTTGCCTGTCTTTTATAGGGAAGTATGTTGTATGCTGTTTGAATACACGTTTAACTTAATAATTCAATGAATTATTTTAGTGCAATGCAGAACACAGAGAACCTTTTTTCTTATTCATATTTAAATTTTCTTGACTTCAGAGTGGGTCTCTGAAATGAAAACTGCTCGTAGGGGTTAGAATGTCAAGTGTAAGATCACATTATACTATAGGACAAAACAGTTGTTGACCTTTACACTCTATGCAAGCAGACCAATAGAAGATCATATAGAATTATACATATGATTATCCATGGAAAATAGCGGCTTTCGCCTGCACATTTTGATGGATAATGATATATATAATTTGATAGTCACGAGATTTCCCCTATTCGATATATCAGCTCGAGTGAGATTTATTTGATTTGGGTGTTGGTTTCTCACGGGTGCAAGCCTCTGTGGTTAATTACATCTTAGGTATTAACCTAAGAATACTCTTGATTAGGAATGCTATTTTGTTCTCTTTTTGGTTTAATGCATAGTGAGATTCTTATGTTCTTTTAAGCCAAAGGAAATAGGCTGTTGATTAAAGCGAGGATTAAACTTTTTAAATGTGTAAAGATTTGATTAAAAATTTGAGTTTATCTATCTACTAAGTAGGAAAATATTTAGATTTAGACTTATTTGAATTTGGATTTCAATTAACCCCTCCTAAATAGGAGATTTAACCCCTTCTAAATAGGAGATATTAATGTGTGTACAATCTGAACTTATGCTTGTCTGGAGTGAGTTGCTAGCTAATATCCTAAATGTAATCAATTGCTTTAAGAATGCAATATAAGATGACTCTATTCTTAAGGAATCAAAAAATGTAATTCATAGATTTTAATCATGACTTTAATATGCAAATGCATTTAAGTAGTGCAATGCGATGATGCATGAAAGCAATATATAATCTTTTATTCATTTATTTGATACCATACAAATAAAAAAATTTAAGAAAAAATAATTTAAATAGGTCATTTCGGATCAAAGTCAGTTTGGCAGGTCAACCCGAATATGACCCGTTTAATAAATGGGTCAGAATTCTGGACCCGAACCTGACTTGTTTATTAAACGGGTTGTCGAACTTGGATTTTTTGGATCAGGTTGGCGAGTCCGATTATATGGTGAGTGAGCTTTCTTTGAGAGAGAGTATAGAGGAAGAGCTAAAGAAGTAAGAGAATTTTCATTGCTAATGGGGAGATAAAAGCAAGTGAATCCCATGATATGTGAATTACTCATGGGCCCTAGTAAAGCCTGTACTTTAAATTCCAGGCTCTCTTTGGGTGAAACCTTAACCGGAGTTTCAACTGAAGAAATAGATCTTGTAAATAACCTTATAAGAAATTTATAACTGGGAATCCCGACAAACTAATAGTACATAGCAACATGTTGTCATAAGTTTATCATAAAGAACATAGAATCTCAGGGGGCAATTGCTTGAATGTACCAAACACCACCTCTCTTAGGGATGATAATATAACCTCATGTACTTTATTGAATAAATAAGAAATATTTCTTGCCTGTAAGCAATTGAGTGAAGACGTAGTGTCTGACCTCTCCTCTTTGGGCTTTAAGAGTTTTTTACCTATGTTAGTGCTATTTGAGCTCTCTCTCCCTCGCACTCTCAGCCTTAACCAAAACCCCAACCCAACCGCGTCTAGCAAGTCCCCCACAACCCTTTTTAATTTCTCATCATCTAAACCTTAATCTCGCCGCCCATCAACCCACATTCAAAAACCTAGTCCAATATTTCTATTGGGTTTTCCTCTAAATCCGTTGTAAAACCTAAAACCCTAATATGTCTCTCGGTCAACCCCAACACTTAACCCTAAAATAAATAATAATAATAATAAATAAATAAACACCTAACCCTAAAATACCCAACACCTCCACAAAATACTCTCAACTTGTCTCTCTTTTTCGAAAATGCTTAACTCCACATAAAACCTAGCTTCAATAATATCTTCACCCTTCAAGATCCTTTCACCAATCTCCATCACTATCAACCTTAGCTTAACTTATGAAAAGCTTTTGTTCACTCATTTGAGCTTGGCAAAATGAAAAAAAAAAAAAAAAAACTCTTTGCATTTAGACTTCTTTCATTATCATCCTTCTTTTCATACAAGAATCTTATAGGGTCAAAAGGACACCCATGATGATAGACACAAAGAACTGTTTCTTTGCTCCACAAATTCTACCACTTGGACAATTGAGAAAGCATTGCACTTCAATAAGAGCTGTCGGACATGATGAAAAAAGGAAAGAGGATAACCTGTTTGGACTCAAAGTCTGATTTTCCTACATCTTTCTTGAATATCCATGGGCCGCCTTTTCACTCCTTCCATTCCTTGAATCCTTCATTGGAGCTGAAATTCACAGATATCTTTTCGTGCATATGAACAACTTATGATTCCAGTTGGCGTTATGGGATAGATCCTATTTTCTAATAATGTAGAGGGGTAAAGCCTATTTTCTAAATTTGTTGGTAATTGTTTGCGCTGTTATTGTATCAAATTGGAAAATAAATAACGAGGATATTCTTTGATTAATCATGTTACAATTATTTCTTTACTGTTTTGTTGTTTGTATTTGGTTATAAATCTCAACATGTAGAAAGATATATTTGCTTGTTATCCACCACTATCTTGAGAGTGCTACTCTTCTAAACTTTATTCTGCTTCAGTTACCTTATTAATCCATGTTTGATGGCTTGCTTGAAATGCCAGCCCATGGGTTTCTGCACCTTATAAATACCAAGAGTGAACTGCGTTGGATCGCTTTGATCTTCTCACGTGAAGCTGATAGGAAATACTTGTGTTCTCAAGTAACCCTAAGGGAAATACTTGAGTTTGCAAGCAAATCTAGCAATAATCGGTAAAAACAGCAAGAAGGTTTCTGATTTCAGAGATAAAACAGTAAAAACAATGCAGGAATTTCAGGACATTGGAGAGAAACACAAGGAAAACTTCTTCTATTCAATCCACAAACAAGGAAAACAATACAAGGTATAAGTTTCTTCAATTCGAGAGGAGGAAATAACTCTCCAATTATCTAGTAAAGCCTAGGGCCCAAGAACACAAACCCTAGATCTCAAATTGCTTTCAAATTCAGGATGAAAAATCTAATTCTAGCATTAGCCACTAATTAAAGAAAAAGGAATACAAAATCTGGTGGTTGTAGACGTGAACTGATCCAGATTGGACCGGTTTGGCCGGCCTCTACTGGGCCGGCCTAACAGAAGCCTGTAGTCTTTCTGCTAAAATTTTGTAGCCTGGGAAGGCCAACTTCTTGTTATAAACTTTTCTTCTATTAGAACCTCTTTTTTTTCTAGCTAAATAATCTTTTTCTAAGATGAAACTCACCCGTTTGTTATGTGATATTTGATAAATTTATAATTTCTAAAATCCCGTTCGCACAGAAAACTTGCAAGCTTGTTCATGCTGACATTTATGCACTGTCATGCATTACCTTGACATTTCTGCACCATAAAGTTTTTGATAATTCTTGAAATGTTCAACACAGCTTGCAGAAGCTACTTATGAGTATGGCAGAGGCAATCATCACAAAGTAGTTGATATACTTGGTCCAGATTTTGATGCGATTGATTTTAAAGTAAGCTAATTTCTTATGACACTTTCTTCACTATCACTTACGCTTCGTTTGGGACGGCCGTCTTAATGTTTCTTAAAGCATCTTTCAAGTACAAAAATTTAAAATTTTTAACTATAAAGTTGTTTTAAGAAGCAGCGACAAAGCCGTCCCAAGCGAATCCTTAATTATCTCATATATATATATATATATAAATTTTCCTTTTCACATTGTCAGATGATTGGGGCTTCTGATGAACAACTTGATGTTTTCAATGAAATTTGGTACAATGTTTTGCTAAACACAGGAAATGCCTCAAAAGGTAGAATTGCTTATTTGCATACTTCTAATTCAGCATTTTGTACTAATAGTGAAATTTTTTATTACTACAGCGATAGATCTGATTGAGAAACAGCTTAAGAAAAGAGTGGGGTGCCCTTACTTGTGGCGCTTATTGGTATGTAGTGTATTGATTCCTTTCCTACTTCTTTTAAGTCTCCTTTTTGGTTGTGAATTACTACAGTGATTCTCCTCTCCTTGAAGAAACATAGTTTTATGTTTTTGCCACTGTTCATTTTTGTTGTGACTTTCTTACTGCTTTCTAAAATAGCTTTTTAGTTCAAAAAATTTTAATTTAAATAATTTTTGTATTATAAATTTATTTTAAAAAACAGTAAGAGCATCTCCAATGGAACGGCTTCGGTCGCTCCAACTGAGCGGCAATTCTTACGTCATTTCATCGCGGATGAACAGTGTGACGCCAATATTGGCATTGCACTGTTCATCTTCGCCATTTTTTGGTCTCTACCGAACTTGCCAAAAAAACGTGCGAACAACCGTTACATGGTAAAATGTCGTTCGATTGGAGATGAATCACGGCATTTTGGAGTGAAAAATGAAATTTTCAGTTGGAGATGCCCTAAGAAAGCTGTCCTAAACGAAGTCTAAGACTTTGTTTCGGACGGTTTTTTATTGCTTCTTAAAACAACTTTTTAATTTAAAAGTTAAATTTTTTATACTAAAAAATTGCTTTAAGAAACAGTAAGAAATTTGTCTCAAATGAAACCTAAATCTTTAAAAGAATTCATCAATTCAATTACATAAGATCTGCACTTGTTAACTTGCATATCACTACAAACGAACTCATTGGATACAAGTTTTTTAACTCTAAACCGAACTAAGCAGTGCTGTCATGATCCTTGTTAGGAGAAGGCATATGGTATTGCTGGGAAGGGAGATGCTGCTATGGCGGCTGCGAAGGCGAAAGCTCTGGAAATATCTTATTTCAATTAAATTTTTGGAAATATGTAATTGCTGGACACTTTTTCTGTGTCGCTTCATAGTCTCTGATGTCTTAAATTTTCTGATTTATGGATGAAAAAATCAACATTTGTTCATGTTGCACGCACTGCATTTGTCAATATAAAACAAAATTGTTTACAAGTTTGAATGATTTATAGGTAAAAATATTTGGCTGAGAGTAAGCATGAAGTGCTATTTTGGGTGGATGAAGGCTTAAAGTAAATTTTTTAGAACAAAAAATTTTAAATTTTTATTAAAAAATTATTTTAAGTAGTAAAAAAGTTATCCCAAACGAAGCTGAAATTAATCCATTTTGATTTTTTAGAATCTTTGATTTTGTATCCACCTGAAATGAATCAGACGACTGAAATTTATTTTGAAATTAATGGAAATATATATATATAAAATCTAATTTTAGCTTCTTTTCAATATTTTGACGAGGTTTTCTTTTTATTTTTAAGTTTTTAAGGTGTGTTGAAATATGATTTTAATAGTGATGAAATTTAATTATAATACTAAAAAAAATTTAATTAAATTTACTAGCACAGGTATTTTCTAAATTTATTAGCATAGATGAAAACAAAATTTCTCTTTTGGACAAATATAAGAAAGCCACATATGTATAATAAATAAAGAAGAAAAATTAGGTCGAATAGCCACGTAAGAATTTCATCATATATTTTTAAAATATTTAATTCATTTTAATAATATAATATATAAATATTTATATTTAATTTACTTAAAAATAAAATAAAAAAATTTTAAATCCATTTCTACCTCGCCAAGTTTTTTACCTCTGGACAATTTCAATATGAAAAGGAAATTTTGATTTTATATGCACATAAAAAACATTTCCGAAACTTTAATTTAGATGAAATTATTTCATCTTACATACGCTCATTGCAATGAATATTATTTCTAAAAAAGAATGATAAATTTCCAACAAGGCATATAGGCTGCAATAGAACCAAACGTTCGACGAGCTACTCGTTGTTCGGTTCGATTAAAGCTCGTTTGTGATCGTTTAATTAGCTAAACAAACAAACTTGAACAATATTTTAAATATTCGATTCTTAAATAAACAAAATTGAACACTAATGCGTTCGTCTCATTTATGTTCGTGAACAACATCATTTGAAGTTCGTGAACAAGCTCGACATTAAGCTTGATAAGAAGCTCGATAAAAGCTTGATTTGTGTTCGATTTTGAACTCGTGAATAAGCTATATAAAAATAATTAATATTTGACTATAAAATTAATAAATATAAATAATCATTGCCTTTGTTACATAGACAATTGATTTTATTATAAATGTGTTTGTTCATAAATATGTTCATGAATATATTTGTTTGATAGTTAAAAAAAATTCATTAAATATGTTTGCGAACAAGCTCGATAAGCACTAAACGAACGAACATGAACTGAACATGAACCGAACATGAACACTCATTAATTTAAATGAACCAAACATGAACACAAACAATAAAGGTCGAACAAACATGAACCAAACTTGAACAAGCTGATATTAAATGAACACAAACATGAACACTTACATACTCGACTCGGCTCGGTTCGTTTGCAGCCTAAGACTTCTAAATTTTATTTCCAACTATATAATATATCAGAACCCAAATCTTCTGCTCTAAACCTCTTCTGTTGCTCCTCAATGCGGGTCGTTCGATCTCTCACTCGGATCAAGCAATGGCGCCCCAGTAACGCCACCGCCGCCTCCAGTGAGCTCTCCGCCTGCTCAGTCCACGACCCTTCCTCCTCTTCCGCCGTCGGCGAACTCTCGGCCGATTCCATCGCAGAATTCATCCTCAAATCCGAATGGTCTCACCTCGATTCCTTCCTCCCCTCTCTCTCCCCTCCACTCATCTCCTCCATTCTTGTACGTCTTCAAGGGTCTCCACATCTCATCCCTTCCTTCATCCATCGCTTAGGTCACCGCTGCCTCGACCTTCAATCCCTCTCCACTGCCGCCGTTCTACTCTCTGCGGACCCCGCCCTCTCCCTCCTGAAACAATCACTCACTTCAGGCTTCCCTAACGCTTCTCCTCGTGAGATCTTCGATGCTCTGACTGCCGCACACAATCAGTGCCGGCTACGCGACGCCCCGATTGTATTCGATCTTCTCCTTCGCGCCTACGCTGAATCTGGCGATCCCGACGCAGCTCTGGAATTCTTCTATCTCATGAAAGAGGAGAACATGCTACCGAAGATTGAATCCTGCAACTCCCTGCTAAGTGTTTTTTTGAAGAAAAAGCAGACAGAGAAGGCATGGGTTTTGTATGCAGAAATGTTCCGGTTGAGGATCTCGTCAACGATTGTCACGTACAATATAATGATTAATGTGCTTTGCAAAGAAGGCAAATTAAAGAAGGCAGAAGCTTTTATGATATTCATGGAGGAATCTGGGATCAAGCCGAGTGTTGTGACTTATAATACTATAATTCAGGGGTATTGCCTAAGAGGTAAGGTCCAAATGGGTCTAGAAATTTTGGATGAGATGATCGCAAAAAAAATCAAGCCTGATTCTTACACTTATGGAACTTTGATTTCTGGTATGTGCAAAGAAGGTAGACTTGAGGATGCCTCTGCATTGCTTGGAAAGATGGAAGATAAAGGATTGGCAGTGACTGCTGTCAGTTTTAATGCTTTGATTTCCGGTTATTGTAATAAAGGAGATTTAGATGTTGCATTTCATTTCAGAGATGAGATGGTAAGGAAGGGAATCGAGCCTACTATAACCACTTACAATTTGCTTGTTCATGCATTGTTTATGGAGGGGAAGGATGTTGAAGCAAATGCCCTGATCAAGGATATGGGAGAGAAGGGAATGGTACCTGATGCAATCACCTATAACATTCTAATCAATGGATATTCAAAGGAAGGCAATGTAAAGAAGGCATTTGAGTTGTTTGAAGAAATGTCAAGGAAGGGAGTGAAGCCCAATAAGGTCACCTACACTTCTTTAATTTATGCCCTTTGCAAGATGAATAAAGTGGCTGAGGCTGACAGAATGTTTAGGGACATGGAAAATAATAATAAGAGTTTTCCTCCTGATCTTGTGATGTACAATGTCATGATTGATGGCCACTCCAGCAGTGGAAACTTTGAAAGAGCTTATGAGCTTTTGAAGGAAATGGAGAAGAGGAAAATCCATCCTGATGATGTTACTTACAATTCTCTGATGAGAGGCCTATGCTTGTTGGGGAAAGCAGAGGAGGCTCGAGCACTTCTCGATGAGATGCGTCGACGAGGAATCAAGCCTGACCTTGTTAGTTACAATACCATAATTAGTGGTTATAGCAGGAAGGGTGAGATGAAGGATGCCTTTTCTGTTCGAAATGAGATGCTGGAAAAGGGATTCAATCCGACAATTCTAACATATAATGCTCTTATTCAAGGACTTTGTAAAAATGGGGAAGGAGATCAGGCTGAGGAGCTCTTAAAAGAGATGGTGAGCAAAGGTATTAAGCCTAATGACAGTACTTACATCTCGTTGATTGAGGGTTTGAGTAACACCAAAGAGCTACCCAGTAGTCAGATTGTGTAAACATATGCATTTGGCTCATATTTGGCTACCCAATAGTCACTAGTCACATTTTCATCATCATCATATTCCTTAACTATTTGGGGTTAGTTTGCAAATTCTTCTTTGTCAATCACTTATTTTAACTGTTACATGCAATGTTAAATTCTATTTACATAATCTTTTTGAACAAATTATTGCCATATTGATCTGTATCATATCAAGGGACTTCATTTTCCCTATAGTTAATATGTTTTTATCTTACATAAGTTTTTCCAACATTTTCTCCTATCATGTAGTAATAGGGCTGCAAACGAACCGAGCTGAGCAGAGTATGTGCGTGTTTATGTTTGAGTTTGTTTATTATCAGCTTGTTCAAGTTCGTTTCGAGTTTAATTTGAGCTTTTGTGTTTGTGTTCAAGCTTGGTTTGTTTAAATTATTGGGTGTTCATGTTCGGTTCATGTTTGGTTCATATTTGGTTCATTTCATGCTTATTGAGCTTTAAATATAGGAGCCTTATTTAGATATAAACGAGCTCTACTTCTCTATGTACATTAACTTAACAAACAAGTCTTATCGAGCCTTCTAACAAATAATTATATCGAGCATGTTCGTGATTATATCTAGCGAAGTTTTTTAAATTATCAAACAAACTCGTTCATGAACATATCTAATGAGTATTCTTGAGCTATCAAATGAGCTCACTCATAAACATATCTATGTAGTGTTTTCAAGTTACCAAATGAGCTCATTCACGAACAAACGATTTATGATTCATCTTATATTTATTCAGAGGGCGGGTTGTTCGTGATTTTAGGCGAATACGGGAAATAAAAATAAATTATTAAACGATTTTAGACAAGATTAGTAAAAAAAATTATTAAATTTAACAATATATATTTTTAAAACTCTAATATAGATCTAATTGAGCTTCTTAGTCAAGCTCTAATCAAGCTTTTTAACGAGCTTGTTCTCGAGCATTAAGTGATATTGTTCATGAATAAAAACGAACCGAACGACAAGTTGTTAAAGCTCGTTTATTTAGCTATCGAGTATTTATCAAAAATGTTCAAGCTCGTTTGTTTACCTTATTAAACGAACATGAACGAACTCTTTTCGAGTCGAGCCACGAGTAACTCGTCGAACGCTTGGTTCATTTGCAGTCCTATGTAGTACTTTAGAAACCCTTCTCAATTTAACCATCTAGCTTTTAATGTAATAGTAATATCAGTATTTTCTTAATGTAATAGAACCAAAATATCTGAATTTAACTCTGCTAATTAACACAACAATGACAATAGTGTATAGAATTGACTTCATCATCTTAGCCAGGAAATCAAAGCACACAATGCTTTGATGCACAAGAGAAACTGCCAATTTCATATTCTGGATGCAATTAATATAACACCTGATGGCCATAGTAAGCTATCCAAACTCAGTGATTTTTCTTTTATTTGCTACATATTTTATTTAGCTTAGAAATGGGGCTGCCCAGAGCTTGAAAAAACTTCCCAAGAGATAGAGGACTACTAATTCGAACATTAAAATTGAGCCTCCTTATATTGATGAAAGTTAATTGCATTGCTTTCCATGTAGTAGAAACTCTTAAAGAACAACTTTTTGAAATGGCACAAGGACAACTTATTTATTATTTTTTAAAACAACTTTTTAGTATAAAAATTTTTAATTAAAAAAAAATTTGTACTATAAAACTGTTTTAAAAAATAGTAAGAAAATTATCCGAAATGAAGCTCAAGTTAGCAACATAGCAATTGCAGATTTGCTTATTTTAGTGAGTGGTATCCCGATAAGGGTGTAAACGAGTCGAGTCGAGCTCGAGTCATACCTAACTAGCCGGACGTGAACAAATAATTCACAATTAACCGAACATAAATATACTATTCATGAACAATTTCAAACACAAGTCAAATTAGAATGAACAAATTTTTGAATAAATTAAATACAAACAAATATTGGGGGCTCACTCAAACTCAACTCATTCACAACCTTACATATGACCCAAATCAAATCATCCATCTAATATAAAATATTGTACAATAACAATATTCCTCATTCTTCCATACACTTTCATATTTCACTTATATAAACCCAATTTCATTTTCTCCTCCAAGTTCTTACGGTTAATTTGATAGAATTTAATTGGTGTTTAATTTACAGAAGAAGTAATCTTATCGTACTAAGTTTTCGTTTGTGACAGCTTTCTTACTGCATCTTAAAATAATTTTCTAGTAAAAAAATAATACTTTTTATATTAAAAAACTGCTTCAAGAAACAGTAAGAAAACTATCCCAAACAAAACTAAATAACCCCAAGTTTAGTTGGGTGGGAAAGTGAGACAGCCTTCAACCCTGAACTGATCCCACAAAGGCTGCACACTGCTTAATATAACCAAGTATATTATAGAAGGCAGTAACCTGCTTAATTTTACAATAGATCTTTATCAACTAAAACTAACTCATTGTAGAACTTAACAAAGTTAATGTCATAATAATTAGAGAAAAATAGTCACTCTCTCAAAGAAGAAATGATAATTTCAGTGATATGATGATAAATTTGCAGATGTAGGCAGTAACTGTGCACAATCAGAATATGCTCTCAATAAGAACAGTTGCAGGGGTTCTGAAATAGATCATATAACACTAATGCACATAATAACTGTACAATTATTTAAGGTATAGTGGACAATCCTTCAATGAATTCTGTATACATGTTAATAAAAATATCATTCAGAATAGTGAAACATCCTCTGATTGTTGATTGTTGATTGTTGATTGTTGAAAGCGAATAATGTGCAGATGAATCGAATATGATAGTAATAGACAAACGGATCTTCTACGGAAGATTTTGCGGCTTCGGGAAACTCTGGGCCACTGCAGAAATAATTCAAATATTGTTAGATATGGATATAGAAATAATCTGCAACTCAAAGAAAATCTACATGCTGATGGCAAGGGTGTGGATAAAAAAATAATCAGCAAGTATGATATATTTGCGGAAGAAGAGACAATGATAAGCATTAAGTTGTAACAGCTAAAAGTGAGTGCGGCCCGACAACCCGACTCGGACCATTCGCGTCTGCTTCGGGTCGGGTCGTCGGGCCACGCTGTAAGTGGGAAAAATGTGTTAAATAGGAATGGTGGGGTCATCGGGATCCACATGGCACGATATTATTGGATTCAGGACGTAGAGCTACTTCTGGAGTCCGCACCCAATAAAAATTCCTCAAAAAGACAATAATAGCTGATATACTCTTGGGATAGCAGGAGAATAACTTTTTAAACCAATTTTAAAGAGCTTTGTAAAAAAAAAAAAAAGAATTTTCTAATAGATTCTACACTTGAGCGTGATTGGGAACAGGGCTTGGACCACTTACTGATGCCTGATAACTTGTATTCTAGAGTTTATTGAAACTATATGGCATAACTTAAGAAATCACACACAAAATCAAAAGTCACAATTGCATAACATCAATTTAAACAAATAGTCACATCCTTCGGTGAAAATCCAAAAAAAACACATAGTTCACATAAATGATAATTTAATGGTCACCTAATAAAAACTCATGATCATTGAAAATCATGTGTCGGTCAAAAATCATTCATTAATAAGAAAACCTAAAACCCTAAGTATATGAGTTTTGGCCAAACTCAATCAGTAGAAAAAACAACTAAAAATATAGAATAAATTATTCAAGAAAAGAAATTATGGAAATTTCAATCTACATCTCACATCAATACAATGAGATGGCATATTGAGAAGTGGTAGTCAACTCTAATGCCATTTTAGAACAATTTTCATACAATCAACAATCAAGTACATTAGAATAAACAAAATAATCAAATAAATTATTGCTGGAACTTATTTTATATGCCTTAAGCGCCCCCTATTTAAAATAAAAAAATTAGAGTCAGTCAATAATTTGGATCTAGTTGAAAGACTCGTAGATAGCACACTTCAGATATTTGCACAGCAACAAAAACTGCAAGACCGGCACTAATCAACTATTATCCCAAAAAAGCAGTCAAGGAACTGGACCTTCCCAAGTATATATAAGAAGAAAAAAAAAAACTGAAACTCAGAGGGAAAATGAGTGAGTAAACCAAGGAGAAACAAATTGGATGCCAAAAACTAACAAACAAATCAAAACCAAGAAGAAAGCAAGCAAGGGAAGAGAACACAACCCATTCTCAATAGGCATCAACAGGGAACGGTTTATCAAGAAAACATTACAACAACAATAACATCAAGCCTTTATCCCATTATATGGGATCAGCTACATGAATCTTTTTTCTCCATTGTGTATGGTTAAGAGTTAAATTCTCATTTGGATCTAATAAAGAAAGGTCATTTCTAATATTTTTTAGCCAAGTCTCTTTAGATCTACCTCTACCTTAAGGTTAAATATAATACATCTACTCTCTCTAATCTTATCTGCCACTGGAGCTACTCCAACCTTTTCACATATATGCTCATCCTATCTCTAAGAGTAAAGCCACTCATCCACCTGAGCATCCTCATCTCTGCAACACTTAACTTAATATTATGCTTCTCTTTTAATGGCCAACATTCTGCACCATAAAGCATTGTAGGTCTAACCACCATCTTATAAAATTTCCCCTTAAGTTTGAGTGGTACTTTTCCATCACACAACAAGTCTGATGCATTCCTACACTTCATCTATCTAACTTGAATTCTACTAATTCTACTAAACTAAAAAAATGGTAGGTAAAATAGCACAAGGAAAATCAATGTTTAGACTGTCTATCCATTCATCTCATTATGTTTTTTTTTCTCGATGAGAATAAACTTTGAGATTTGCATCAAATCTGCATGATTTGGAAAAATTCGATTTGAACAAATTGAGCATGTGGTATTTGTATAAGTATTAAACAAATTCGAGCAATAATTATTACATTGTTGATAAAGTAATCCATGAATCATCACTTGCAAGTATGTCATGTTACAAAAGATACTTTTGATATCTACAATCAATTGCAAAAATAATCTCATGTAATATCCTTCTAGAACAAAATGTATAGCCTTTTTCGAGACAATGTTGAATGTGAATTCATAAGGAGGACATGAAAGAAAAGAATCCGAAACATTGGCAACTGGTTTATGAAATAAAATTAAATCAAATGCATTATAGATTGAATTAATGTCAAAAAAATTCAGAATTGCTAAACTAAAAAGCATCCATCCCAATGTATTTCATGATTTTATATAATTTTGTATTTCTCATAGTTGATTTCTTAAATGCTTAAACAAAAAATCTTATAAAATATAAACAGACTATTATTTTATCACATGATTCTGATTCCATGTATCATTGGATTTATAATTTTCATAATCAACACTCAATTTTCTACAAATATTTTTATGCAAGTAATGCATATATTATGCAAATGATTATACAAATTTAGTAGGCCTATACTCAATAATAAGTTCAATAATTTCCATATACTTTCAAGGTTGAAACCTTGCAACTACTTCGGATAGATTCATACTTGTAGAACTGTTAACTAATGATTATATCTGAACTAAACCAAAGGTTCTCAAATCTCAACCAAAAAATGCTTTTTAATCATGCATAATAATAGATTATCCAAACTCTTATTAACTAGTTCAGTTTGTCCATCAATTCATGGGTGAGAAAAATAAAAAACATATTTTATGATTTCTAGTTATTTTATGGAGTTTTTAAAAATAACTTGTGAATTTTACATTTCTATCAGTGAAAACAGTTTTATATAAATCATATGTTTCAACTTTATTAGCCATGTGATGTAGATCAATTTTTTTATTACATAAAATGAAATGAGCCATCTTAGAAAACTAATTCACCTCAATAAAATAGTCATGTTTCTTAAAAATTCATAGTAATCCTAGCAAAAAGCCCATGATAACATCTTCCCAAAGTTGTTAAAGAAGTGCATAGGCCAACATTATATCTTTTTTTTTCCTATAGTCGTTTGACAAGAGATGTAGAATGGGTAGGAGGTTTTCAGTCCTATGGGTCTTGAAGAGCAAATCGTGAGGTTTAAACAACAGCTTTTGACACTTTGGAAATTCTGGACAGCAAGTAGCCAACCTGGGACAGCGATTCCGGACAGTTCCGGGCAGCAACGGTCGCTCCCAGAAAGGCTGAACAGCAGCAAACTGCTGCGGGAATCTCTGGACAGCAGATGGGTGGTCTTGAGAAGACCCTGGACAGCAATTTGGCACTTGGGAAAATCTGGACAGCAACCTAAAAGGTTTAGAAAAGCTGTGGACAGCAGCAGTTTTGAAGCTTCAAGTTGATGAGAATCCAAGAACCACTGCAGGAATTTTCTGGCAGCAGCTTTGGAGAGCAGGACATCCAACGTGGGATAGGGTTTGGGAGGAGTTTGTAGAGGAAAAACAGCACAAGAGCCTGATGGAGCTTAGTTTGTAATTTTCGGAATCCAGGAAAAACAGCCCAAAAACGGTGGAAAAATGCGAAATTTCTTGGATGAAAACACTCACAAACACTTCAATAACTTGAATATCAAAAGACTTACAAGTTTCCACGGATACAATGCTCTCAATTCGAGAAGAGAAGCTTTCTCCCAAGCCCTAGAAAAGAAGAAAGCTAAACCAGCCACCAAAACAAGATCCCTCTCCAACCAGCCCTAACTCCCCTTTAACCCTCACATGAAACCCCCAAAATATCCTAATTACCCCTAGGGCAAACAAAACAAACTCCCAATTACATTTGGTGGGCCCCTTGGGCCCACCTGGCTCCTCCCTCTCCTTCGGCCGAACGCCCAGGCGGGCGATTTCCATGAAACCCCCAAAATATCCTAATTACCCCTAGGGCAAACAAAACAAACTCCCAATTACATTTGGTGGGCCCCTTGGGCCCACCCGGCTCCTCCCTCTCCTTCGGCCGAACGCCCAGGCGGGCGATTTCTCCGCCTGTCAAAGGCGAGAACCGGCCCCTGGTGGGCCGGTGCGGATGGAGGATGGACCGGCTGGTCCGGTCCATCATCACTCCCCGCCCAAAGATTAACCTTGTCCTCAAGGTTGAAAGCGGGAAACTGGACTTGTATGCTCTCATAGGCCTCCCAAGTAGCGTCATGTGCCGGTAGATCTTTCCACTCAATCAAAACTTCTTTCCCTCCTTCCTCAGTGGGTCTAACCCCTTTCAATGAAGAGGGCTCCAATAGGCTTGTACCTTCTTCAGACAATGTTGGTGGTAAAGTATCGACTGGTACAAAATCTCCCTTGAACTTCTTTAATTGAGACACATGAAAGACTGGATGAATCGTAGTGGTGGGTGGTAACTTCAGGCGATATGCTACATTCCCAATCTTCTGCTCTACCTCATAGGGGCCATAATACCTTGGGGCCAACTTAACACTTAGCCTCCTTGCTAAAGTATTCAGCGTGTAAGGCCTCAACTTCAAGTATACAAATTCCCCAATCTCAAATTGAACATCCTTCCTATGATGATCCGCTGCCTGCTTCATGATGTTCTGGGCTCGTAACAGGTGTTTCTTCAGCTCCCTCAAGATCTCATCCCTTTCTGACAACTGTTGCTCCACCAAGGACACTGATGTGGAATGAGGCTTATACTGTATCAGGGTTGGAGGATCCCTTCAATAAAGCACCTTGAAAGGTGTGACTTGCGCCGCCTTGTGAAATGAAGTATTATACCAATATTCAGCCCAAGGTAGCCACCTTACCCAATGCTTGGGCTTCTCCCCTGCAAAACATCTAAGGTAAGTCTCGACACTTCTATTAACTACCTCAGATTGCCCATCTGTCTGTGGATGGTAGGCTGAACTGCACTTCAAATGTGTCCCTTGTAACTTGAACATCTCCTTCCAAAAGTGACTCAGAAACACTTTATCTCTGTCAGAGATTATCGACTCAGGAAAGCCATGAAGCCTCACAATCTCTCGGATGAAAACTGCTGCAACGGTAGTGGCATTAAAAGGATGTCTCAACGGTATGAAATGAGCATACTTATTAAGCCGGTCAACTACAACTAGAATGACAGTATAGCCTTCCGACTTGGGTAAGCCTTCGATGAAATCCATGGTCACCTCTGACCACACCAGATCAAGTAACTCAAGTGGCTGCAACAGTCCTCCAGGTGCACATGCTTGATACTTGTTCCTCTGACAAGTATCACACTGGGCCACCATTTCCTCCACATCTTTCCTCATCCCCTTCCAGTATATCTCTCTAGCCAATCTCTGATAAGTCTTCTGCCCTCCTGAATGTCCTCCAATAGCACTGGCATGAAACTCCTGAAGTATCAGTGGAATCTGGGAAGAGGTCCTAGGTAAAACTAACCTTCCTCTGTGTAGCAAAAGCTGATCCTCCACTGTATATCCTGATGGTATTTCTGCCCCATTCCTTATGGCCTCTCTTAAGCTCCCCAGTTCTTCGCTAGTCATATTTTCAGTCCTCAAATTCCCCCAATCCACTAACTGAGGCACAGATGTAGCAATAAGTTGTGAGCACTCCACCTTCCTGGATAAGGCATCAGCAGCTTTATTCTCCAACCCTGGCTTGTACTGAATCTCGAAATCATAGCCCAATAATTTGGAGAGCCATCTCTGGTGTTCTTCTGTCACCATGCGTTGCTCCAACAAATATTTTAAACTCCTTTGGTCAGTCCTCACAAGGAATCTTCTACCCAACAAGTACGGTCTCCACTTCTGAATGGCCTTAACAATGGCCATCAATTCTCTCTCATACACAGATTTGAGCTTTGCCCTCCCTGATAATACCTGACTGTAGAAAGCTATGGGTCGCCCTTGTTGCATGAGAACCGCTCCCAACCCCAAACCAGATGCATCAGTTTCCACCACCAGCTGCTGCTTGAAATTCGGTAATGCTAACACCGGGGCACTAACCATAGCTCTTTTCAAAGCCTCCATAGCGCTATCTGCCTTTGATCCCCAATTGAAGCTGTCTTTCTTCAATTGCTCAGTGAGTGGAGCTGCAATGGATCCATATCCTTTTATGAATTTCCGGTAGTATCCTGTGAGTCCTAAGAAACCCCGGAGAGCCCAAAGGTTCTTAGGAGTTGGCCAGCTCGTCATGGCTTCCACCTTGGAAGGGTCAGCTGCTACTCCTTCTGCTGAGATAATGTGCCCCAAATATTCCACACTTCCTTGAGCAAAAGAACACTTTTTCTGATTGACATACAATTGATGATGTTGTAAAGTGCTCAAAACCTTCCTCAAGTGCTCCAAGTGTTCCTGTAGGGACCTGCTATAGATCAGAATATCATCAAAAAACACTAGGACAAACCTCCTCAACATGGGTTGAAACACTTGGTTCATCAGAGCCTGAAATGTAGACGGAGCATTGGTGAGTCCAAATGGCATCACCAAGAACTCATAGTGTCCCTCGTGAGTCCTGAAAGCAGTCTTGGGAATGTCCTCCCTCTTCATCCGGATCTGGTGATACCCTGACTTCAAATCAAGCTTGGAGAACATTGTAGCACCCCCCAACTCATCAAGAAGCTCATCAATAACGGGGATTGGAAATTTGTCTAGAACAGTCTCCTTGTTGAGAGCCCGATAATCAACACAAAATCGCCAGCTACCGTCCTTCTTCTTCACCAATAGTACTAGGCTCGAAAAAGGGCTCACGCTAGGCTGGATGACCCCCGCCTCCATCATCTCCTTGACTAGCTTCTCAATCTCCTCCTTCTGAGCATGAGGATAATGATATGGCCGCACGCTGACAGGATCTGTTCCACCTTTCAGTACAATGGCGTGCTCCTTGCTTCTCTGTGGTGGTAGCCCTACTGGCATCTGAAAAACTGGGGTGAAATGCTCCAACAACTCTACCACCTCTTCTGGGATATTACTCTGCTCAACTGGCTCATCACCCTCCAATCGCCATAACTCTACCAGAAATCCTTCCTCCTTACTCCTAAGAGACTTGAGAACAGTCTTCAAAGCCACCTTGGATCGGCATAATTTGGAGTCCCCATGCAAAGTAACTCGATGCTCCCCTTCACCATACTCCAACATCAAGGTCTTCCAGTTGACCTTCATCTCCCCCAAAGTTTGCAACCACTGAATACCCAAAATAACATCCGTATTACCCAGCTCGAGCACCAAAAAATCCTGGGTAATATCTTCCCCCTGTATGGAGAGAGTAACCCCGCTGCATCTTCCCGCACACTGCTCCCTTTGACCGGTCCCCAAGGAGACTCTCACTCCTCTCCCTTGGATCATGGGAATGCCCAACTCTTCCACTAATCTGCAAGCTATAAAGTTGTGGGTGGCCCCACTGTCTATCAGCACTGTGACTGTAAAGCTCCCGATCCTCCCTTCCATCTTCATGGTGGAATGTGCTGTCAACCCTGCCACTGAATTGAGGGAAACCTCAATCATGTCAAGATGTAGATGATCTACACCTTCTTCTTCCCCTCCTAACTCTTCCTCAACTTCCTCCCCCTCGGGGTCTTCTACCAATAGGACTTGGAGTAATTTGTCTTTGCACCTATGCCCTGGCCCAAACTTCTCATCACACCTGTAACAGAGCCCCTTGGCTCTTTTATCCTTCAGCTCTGCCTCAGTGAGCCGCCTGAACTCCCCCTTGGCCGGTGCACTCCGATCCCTCTCCTTCTGTCCTTCTCCTCCTGCCCCCAAGTAAGCACCCTTGGCTCCTCCCGTAGGATTTGCCACCTTCTGTCCCCCTCCAAAGAAAGTAGGCCCGCGGTATTGATCAGAAGACAATCTATCCTCTATCAGCTCAGCCATCTCCAAAGTCTCCCTCAGACACCTTGGCTTGGCCGCTCTAACTGCTGATCGAATGTGGGGCTTCAAACCCTTCATGAAGTTACCCTCAAGCACCTCATCCGTCATCCCACGAAGTCTACTGGACAGCAACTCGAACCTGTCCCTATAAGCAGATACTGTACCAGTCTGAGTCAGTGCGAAGAACTGCTCATGATGAGTTCCCTCCTTTGGTGGTCTGAAGCGGTCGAGGCACATCTCCCTAAACTCTGCCCAACATCTGAATCTCTGCCTTTCTTCCGTCCACTGATACCAAGCAAGGGCTCTTGCCTCCAAACATAAAGGTACCGCCAAGAGTTTCTCCTCATCTGTCATCCCCATCGCTGTGAAGTATCGTTCTGCCTTGAAGATCCAACCATAAGCATCATCTCCTTCAAAGATTGGAAGCTTCAACTTCCTCATTCCCCATTCTCCTCTCCCGTTTACCCTGTCGTTGCCCATACCTCCTTGCCCATATCTCCCCTCTGGTTGCCTCTCCCATGGCCGTGGGTCCACCCCACGACTCTCCCTTCTTTCCCAAGCTTGAGGTGCCACCGGATCCCCCCTTGCATAACCAGCCGACCCCCAATGAGGCTCCCTAGGGTCGGCCTCCCTCTGCCTCGATACGATCCTCCTCCCCACTGATTGTAAGGCATGCTTCCTCCTTCCCTTCCTTGGAAAAATTGATCTGGACGATTCTGAGTATAACTTGCCCTAGCGTCTCCCATAAATCCGGCGGTGGAGTAGTCCTCCCCTCCACGGTTTGGGCCATACCTGCCCCCCCTTGGGCCGGCGGACCAAGCATCCCCTCCATGGTCGACAATGTCAATGGCCTCCTTCCCTTTTGCATTAGGTCCCTCACGAACCCTACTACCTCCTTCACCATCAACCGGCGGCGCAATAGGGTTAGGGTTAGGGTTAACCGAACCCCCTATGTTGTGTTGGCCCGCCACCATTTGTTTGATCATCTCTTGTAACCCTAACATTTGAGTCTTCAACTCCTCTACTCCATCAAGCTTTTCGTCAACGGATGCAAATTTCTCCTTAAGGGCGGTGAACTCCACTTCCCACTCTCCGACTTTCTCTTCAATAGATTCAATCCTTCGTGTACCCATCCCTTCCTTGTGGATCTAGTGCTCTGATACCACTTTGATGGAGCTTAGTTTGTAATTTTCGGAATCCAGGAAAAACAGCCCAAAAATGGTGGAAAAATGCGAAATTTCTTGGATGAAAACACTCACAAACACTTCAATAACTTGAATATCAAAAGACTTACAAGTTTCCACGGATACAATGCTCTCAATTCGAGAAGAGAAGCTTTCTCCCAAGCCCTAGAAAAGAAGAAAGCTAAAACAGTCACCAAAACAAGATCCCTCTCCAACCAGCCCTAACTCCCTTTTAACCCTCACATGAAACCCCCAAAATATCCTAATTACCCCTAGGGCAAACAAAACAAACTCCCAATTACATTTGGTGGGCCCCTTGGGCCCACCCGGCTCCTCCCTCTCCTTAGGCCGAATGCCCAGGCGGGCGATTTCCATGAAACCCCAAAAATATCCTAATTACCCCTAGGGAAAACAAAACAAACTCCCAATTACTTGGGCCCACCCGGCTCCTTCCTCTCCTTCGGCCGAACGCCCAGGCGGGCGATTTCTCCGCCTGTAAAAGGCGAGAACCGGCCCCTGGTGGGCCGGTGCGGATGGAGGATGGACCGGCCGGTCCGGTCCATCAGAGCCTTGGGGAAGAGATCGGCCAGCAGGGGAGAAAAGCCTGAGATTAATTCCAACTTGGGAGGAGTGATTTTGGAAAGGATTAAGACGGTGGTAACAAGAGGAATTTCAGTCCAAAAGAAACGGTGGGATGTAGAGAGAATTAGGGAATTTATTTCCTTATTCCACTCTCAGCCTAGGGAAGTAATTAATGGCTTGAGCTTTGAATATCACGGCTGGCAGGCAAGAGGAAATTTTTCCAAAGAAAGGTGATGGTTTTAGGAAAGAATTCCTAATCCCAATATTAAGGGGGCCAGCGGTTTCAAAGCCAGGAAAGGGATTTAATGAGGTGATTTAAGGCTCTTAGATTTGAATTTAGGAATGAGGAAAATGAAACAATAAATCAGATTTGAATCTAAAATCCAAATTGATTTCCTATTTGAATTTGAATTCAAATATTGCTAACTTAAGAAACTTTCCTAAAATAGATTCGCTATTTAGGAAAGATTTCAAAGTTCAAAATATTTTAAATTTGAAATGTGTGTATGGCAGAGGCAATCATCACAAAGTAGTTGATATACTTGGTCCAGATTTTGATGCGATTGATTTTAAAGTAAGCTAATTTCTTATGACACTTTCTTCACTATCACTTAGCTTCGTTTGGGACGGCTGTCTTAAGTTTCTTAAGCATCTTTCAAGTACAAAAATTTAAAATTTTTAACTATAAGTTGTTTTAAGAAGCAGCGACAAAGCCGTCCCAAACGATCTTAATTTTATATATATATATATAATTTTCCTTTTCACATTGTCAGATTGATTGGGGCTTCTGATGAACAACTTGATGTTTTCAATGAATTTGGTACTATGTTTTGCTAAACACAGGAATGCCTCAAAAGGTAGAATTGCTTATTTGCTTACTTGTAATTTAGCATTTTGTACTAATAGTGAAATTTTTATTACACAGCGATAGATCTGATTGAGAAAACAGCTTAAGAAAAGAGTGGGGTGCCTTACTTGTGGCGCTTATTGGTATGAGTGTATTGATCCTTTCCTTTCCTACTCTTTTAAGTCTACTTTTTGGTTGTGAATTACTACAGTGATTCTCCTCTCCTTGAGAAAACTAGTTTATGTTTTTGCCACTGTTCTTTTTTGTTGTGACTTTCTTACTGCTTTCTAAAATAGCTTTTTAGTTCAAAAATTTAATTTAAATAATTTTTGTATTAAAATTTATTAAAAAAACTAAGAGCTTTCCAATGGAACGGCTTCGTCGCTCCAACCGAGCGGCAATTCTTATGTCATTTCATTGCGGATGAAGGCGACGTCATTGGCATTGCTTGTTCATCTACGCATTTTTTGGTTCTACCGAACTGCGAGAAACGCGCGACAACGTTACGGGGTAAAATGTCGTCAATTGGAAATGAATACGCATTTTTTTGTTCTCCGGCATTTTGGAGTGAAAATGAGATTTTCAGTGGAGTGCCCTAAGAATCTATCCAAACGAAGTCTAGGCTTCGTTTGGGTCGGCTTTTTTATGTTTCTTAAACGGAGTTTTGTACAAAAAAAATAAAAAATTTGTACTGAAAACTCCGTTTTAGAAAAAGTAAAAGTCGTCCCAAACGAAGCCTAAGACTTGGTTTGGGACGTTTTTTTATTGCTTCTTAAAACAACTTTTTTATTTAGAGTTAAATTTTTTATACTAAAAAGTTGTTTTAGAAGCAGTAAGTAAAATCGTCCCAAACGAACATAATCAATTACATAAAGATCTGCACTTGTTAACTTGCATATCACTACAAACGAACTCATTGGATACAAGTTTTTTAACTCTAAACCGAACTAAGCAGTGCTGTCATGATCCTTGTTAGGAGAAGGCATATGGTATTGCTGGGGGAGGGAGATGCTGCTTATGGCGGCTGCGAAGGCGAAAGCTCTGGAAATATCTTATTTCAATTTAAATTTTTGGAAAATATGTAATTGCTGGCAATTTTTCTGTGTCGCTTCAGAATCTTGATGTCTTAAATTTTCTGATTTTTTGGATGAAAAAATCAACATTTGTTCATGTTGCACGCACTGCATTTGTCAATATAAAACAAAATTGTTTACAAGTTTGAATGATTTATAGGTAAAATTATTTGGCTGAGAGTAAGCATGAAGTGCTTTTGGGTGGATGAAGGCTTAAAGTTAATTTTTTAGAACAAAAAAATTTTAAATTTATTATAAAAAATTATTTTAAGTAGTAAAAAAGTTATCCCAAACGAAGCTGAATTAATCCATTTTGATTTTTTAGAATCTTTGATTTGTATCCACCTGAAATGAATCAGACGACTGAAATTTATTTTGAAATTAATAATATATATAGATATAAAATCTAATTTTAGCTTCTTTTCAATATTTTGACGAGGTTTTCTTTTTATTTTTAAGTTTTTAAGGTGTGTTGAAATATGATTTTAATAGTGATGAAATTTAATTATTAATACTAAAAAAAATTTAATTAAATTTACTAGCACAGGTATTTTCTAAATTTATTAGCATAGATGAAAACAAATTTCTCTTTGGACAAATATAAGAAAGCCACATATGTATAATAAATAAAGAAGAAAAATTAGGTCGAATAGCCACGTAAGAATTTCATCATATATTTTTAAAATATTTAATTCATTTTAATAATATAATATATAAAATTTATATTTAATTTACTTAAAAATAAATAAAAAAATTTTTAAATCCATTTCTACCTCGCCAATTTTTTACCTCTGGACATTTCAATATGAAAAGGAAATTTTGATTTTTATGCACATAAAAAACATTTCCGAAAATTTAATTTAGATGAAATTATTTCATCTTACATACACTCATTGCAATGAATATTATTTCTAAAAAACAATAAAATTTTCCAACAAGGCATATAGGCTGCAATAAGAACCAAACGTTCGACGAGCTACTCGTTGTTCGGTTCGATTAAAGCTCGTTTGTGATCGTTTAATTAGCTAAACAAACAAACTTGAACAATATTTTAAATATTCGATTCTTAAATAAACAAAATTGAACACTAATGCGTTCGTCTCATTTATGTTCGTGAACAACATACATTTGAAGTTCGTGAACAAGCTCGACTAAGCTTGATAAGAATGATAAAAGCTTGATTTGTGTTCGATTTTGAACTCGTGAATAAGCTATATAAAAAATAATTAATATTTGACTATAAAATTAATAAATATAAATAATCATTGCCTTTGTTACATAGACAATTGATTTTATTATTAAATGTGTTTGTTCATAAATAGTTTATGAATGTATTTGTTTGATAGTTAAAAAAAATTCATTAAATATGTTTGCGAACAAGCTCGATAAGACTAAACGAAACGAACATGAACTGAACATGAACCGACATGAACATGAACACTCATATTAAATGAACCAAACATGAACACAAACAATAAAGGTCGAACAAACATGAACCAAAACTTGAACAAGCTGATATTAAATGAACACAAATATGAAACTTACATACTCGACTCGGCTCGCGATTCGTTTGAGCCTAAGACTTCTAAATTTTTTTTCACAACTATATAATATATCAGAACCCAATCTCTTGCTCTAAACCTCTTCTGTTGCTCCGCAATGCGGGTCGTTCGATCTCTCACTCGGATCAAGCAATGGCGCCCCAGTAACGCCACCGCCGCCTCAGTGAGCTCTCCGCCTGCTCAGTCCACGACCTTCCTCCTCTTCCGCCGTCGGCGAACTCTCGGCCACGATTCCATCGCAGAATTCATCCTCAAATCGAATGGTCTCACCTCGATTCCTTCCTCCCCTCTCTCTCCCCTCCATCTTCTCTCCATTCTTGTACGTCTTCAAGGGTCTCCACATCTCATCCCTTCCTTCATCCATCGCTTAGGTCACCGCTGCCTCGACCTTCAATCCCTCTCCACTGCCGCCGTTCTACTCTCTGCGGACCCGCCTCTCCCTCTGAACAATCACTCATTCAGGCTTCCTAAAGCTTCTCCTCGTGAGATCTTCGATGCTCTGACTGCCGCACACAATCAGTGCCGGCTACGCGACGCCCGATTGTGTTCGATCTTCTCCTTCGCGCCTACGCTGAATCTGGCGATCCCGACGCAGCTCTGGAATTCTTCTATCTCATGAAAAGAGGAGAACATGCTACGAAGATTGAATCCTGCAACCTCCTGCTAAGTGTTTTTTGAAGAAAAAAGCAGACAGAGAAAGGCATGGGTTTTGTATGCAGAAATGTTCCGGTTGAGGATCTCGTCACGATTGTCACGTACAATATAATGATTATGTGCTTTGCAAAGAAGGCAAATTAAAGAAGCAGAAGCTTTTATGATATTCATGGAGGAATCTGGGATCAAGCCGAGTGTTGTGACTTATAATACTATAATTCAGGGGTATTGCCTAAGAGGTAAGGTCCAAATGGGTCTAGAAATTTTGGATGAGATGATCGCAAAAAAATCAAGCTGATTCTTACACTTATGGAACTTTGATTTCTGGTTAGTGCAAAGAAGGTGAGACTTGAGGATGCTCTGCATTGCTTGGAAAGATGGAAGATAAAGGATTGGCAGTGACTGCTGTCATTTTAATGCTTTGATTTCGGTTATTGTA
Organism: Dendrobium nobile; assembly: GCA_022539455.1. Taxonomy (NCBI): domain Eukaryota; kingdom Viridiplantae; phylum Streptophyta; class Magnoliopsida; order Asparagales; family Orchidaceae; genus Dendrobium; species Dendrobium nobile. The sequence continues at coordinate 7,273,035 of CM039729.1, read as the reverse complement.
ATAAAGGAGATTAGATGTTGCATTTCATTTCAGAGATGAGATGGTAAGGAAGGAATCGAGCCTACTATAACCACTTACAATTTGCTTGTTCATGCATTGTTTATGGAGGGGAAGGATGTTGAAGCAAATGCCCTGATCAAGGATATGGGAGAGAAGGGAATGGTACCTGATGCAATCACCTATAACATTCTTATCAATGGTATTCAAAGGAAGGCAATGTAAAGAAGGCATTTGAGTTGTTTGAAGAATGTCAAGGAAGGGAGTGAAGCCCAATAAGGTCACCTACACTTCTTTAATTTATGCCCTTTGCAAGATGAATAAAGTGGCTGAGGCTGACAGGAATGTTTAGGGACATGGAAATAATAATAAGTGTTTCCTCCTGATCTTGTGATGTACAATGTCATGATTGATGGCCACTCCAGCAGTGGAAACTTTGAAAGAGCTTATGAGCTTTTGAAGGAAATGGAGAAGAGGAAAATCCATCCTGATGATGATGTTACTTACAATTCTCTGATGAGGGCCTATGCTTGTTGGGGAAAGCAGAGGAGGCTCGAGCACTTCTCGATGAGATGCGTCGACGAGGAGGATTCAAGCCTGACCTTGTTAGTTACAATACCTAATTTGTGGTTATAGCAGGAAGGTGGATGAAGGATGCCTTTTCTGTTCGAAATGAGATGCTGGAAAGGGATTCAATCGACAATTCTAACATATAATGCTCTTATTCAAGGACTTTGTAAAAATGGGGGAAGGAGATCAGGCTGAGGAGCTCTTAAAAGAGATGGTGCAAAGGTATTTAAGCCTAATGACAGTACTTACATCTCGTTGATTGGTTTGGTAGTAACACCAAAGAGCTACCCAGTAGTCAGTTGTGTAAACATATGCATTTGGCTATATTTGGCTACCAATAGTCACTAGTCACATTTTCATCATCATCTATTCCTTAACTATTTGGGGTTAGTTTGCAAATTCTTCTTTGCAATCACTTATTTTAACTGTTACATGCAATGTTTAAATTCTATTTACATAATCTTTTTGAACAAATTATTGCCATATTGATCTGTACATACAAGGGACTTCATTTTCCCTATTAGTTAATATGCTTTTTATCTTACATAAGTTTTTCCAACATTTTCTCTATCATGTAGTAATAGGGCTGCAAACGAAACGAGCTGAGCAGAGTATGTGCGTGTTTATGTTTGAGTTTGTTTATTATCAGCTTGTTCAAGTTCGTTTCGAGTTTAATTTGAGCTTTTGTGTTTGTGTTCAAGCTTGGTTTGTTTAAATTATTGGGTGTTCATGTTCGGTTCATGTTTGGTTCATATTTGGTTCATTTCATGCTTATTGAGCTTTAAATATAGGAGCCTTATTTTAGATATAAACGAGCTCTACTTCTCTATGTACATTAACTTAACAAACAAGTCTTATCGAGCCTTCTAACAAAATAATTATATCGAGCATGTTCGTGATTATATCTAGCGAAATTTTTTAAATTATCAAAACAACTCGTTCATGAACATATCAATGAGTATTCTTGAGCTATCAAATGAGCTCACTCATAAACATATCTATGTAGTGTTTTCAAGTTACAAATGAGCTCATTCACGAACAAACGATTTATGATTCATCTTATATTATTCAGGGGCGGGTTGTTCGTGATTTTAGGCGAATACGGGAAATTAAAATAAATTATTAAACGATTTTAGACAAGATTAGTAAAAAAATTATTAAATTTAACAATATATATTTTTAAAAACTCTAATATAGATCTAATTGAGCTTCTTAGTCAAGCTCTAATCAAGCTTTTTAACGAGCTTGTTCTCGAGCATTAAGTGATATTTGTTCATGAATAAACGAACCGACGACAAGTTGTTTAAGCTCGTTTATTTAGCTATCGAGTATTTATCAAAAATGTTCAAGCTCGTTTGTTTACCTTATTAAACGAACATGAACGAACTCTTTTCGAGTCGAGCCACGAGTAACTCGTCGAACGCTTGGTTCATTTGCAGTCCTATGTAGTACTTTAAACCCTTCTCAATTTAACCATCTAGCTTTTAATGTAATAGTAATATCAGTTTTTCTTAATGTAATAGAACCAAAATATCTGAATTTAACTCTGCTAATTAACACAACAATGACAATGTGTATAGAATTGACTTCATCATCTTAGCCAGGAAATCAAAGCACACAATGCTTTGATGCACAAGAGGAAAACTGCCAATTTCATATTCTGGATGCAATTAATATAACACCTGATGGCCATAGTAAGCTATCCAAACTCAGTGATTTTTCTTTTATTTGCTACATATTTTATTTAGCTTAGAAATGGGGCTGCCCAGAGCTTGAAAAAACTTCCCAAGAGATAGAGGACTACTAATTCGAAACATTAAATTGAGCCTCCTTATATTGATGAAAGTTAATTGCATTGCTTTCCAATGTAGTAGAAACTCTTAAAGAACAACTTTTTGAAATGGCACAAGGACAACTTATTTATTATTTTTTAAAACAAATTTTTATATATAAAAATTTTTAATTAAAAAAAAATTTGTACTATTAAAACTGTTTTAAAAAATAGTAAGGAAAATTATCCGAAATGAAGCTCAAGTTGCAACATAGCAATTGCAGATTTGCTTATTTTAGTGAGTGGTATCCGTTAGGGTGTAAACGAGTCGAGTCGAGCTCGAGTCATACTAACTAGCCGGACTGAACAAATATTTACAATTAACCGAACATAAATATACTATTCATGAACAATTTCAAACACAAGTCAAATTAGAATGAACAAATTTTTGAATAAATTAATACAAACAAATATTGGGGCTCATCAAACTCAACTCATTCACAACCTTACATATGACCCAAATCAAATATCCATCTTATATAAAATATTGTACAATAAACAATATTCTCATTCTTCCATACACTTTCATATTTCACTTATATAAACCCAATTTCATTTTCTCCTCCAAGTTCTTACGGTTATTTGATAGATTTAATTGGTGTTTAATTTACAGAAAGTAATCTTATCGTACTAAGTTTTCGTTTGTGACAGCTTTCTTACTGCATCTTAAAATAGTTTTCTAGTAAAAAATAATACTTTTTATATTAAAAAAACTGCTTCAAGAAACAGTAAGAAAATATCCCAAACAAAGCTAAAATAACCCCAAGTTTAGTTGGGTGGGAAAGTGAGACAGCCTTCAATCCTGAACTGATCCCACAAAGGCTGCACACTGCTTAATATAACCAAGTAATATTATAGAAGGCAGTAACCTGCTTAATTTTACAATAGATCTTTATCAACTAAAACTAACTCATTGTAGAACTTAACAAAGTTAATGTCATATATAATTAGAGAAAAATAGTCACTCTCTAAGAAGAAATGATAATTTCAGTGATATGATGATAAATTTGCAGATGTAGGCAGTAACTGTGCACAATCAGAATATGCTCTCAATAAGAACAGTTGCAGGGGTTCTGAAATAGATCATAATAACACTAATGCACATAATAACTGTACAATTATTTAAGGTATAGTGGACAATCCTCAATGAATTCTGTATACATGTTAATAAAAATATCATTCAGAATAGTGAAACTCTCTGATTGTTGATTGTTGATTGTTGATTGTTGAAAGCGAATAATGGCAGATGAATCGAATATGATAGTAATAGACAACGGATCTTCTACGGAAGATTTTGCGGCTTCGGGAAACTCTGGGCACTGCACGCAGAAATAATTCAAATATTGTTAGATATGGATATAGAATAATCTGCAACTCAAAGAAAATCTACATGCTGATGGCAAGGGTGTGGATAAAAAAATAATCAGCAAGTATGATTTATTTGCGGAAGAAGAGACAATGATAAGCATTAAGTTGTAACAGCTAAAAGTGAGTGCGGCCGACGACCCGACTCGGACCATTCGGTCTGCTTCGGGTCGGGTCGTCGGGCCACGCTGTAAGTGGGAAAAATGTGTTAAATAGGAATGGTGGGGTCATCGGGATCCACATGGCACGATATTATTGGATTCAAGGACGTAGAGCTACTTCTGGAGTCCGCACCCAATAAAAATTCCTCAAAAAGACAATAATAGCTGATATACTCTTGGGATAGCAGGAGAATAACTTTTTAAACAATTTTAAAGAGCTTTGTAAAAAAAAAAAAAGAATTTTCTAATATGATCTACATTGAGCGTGATTGGGAACAGGGCTTGGACCACTTACTGATGCCTGATAACTTGTATTCTAGAGTTTATTGAAACTATATGGCATAACTTAAGAAATCACACACAAATCAAAGTCACAATTGCATACATCAATTTAAACAAATAGTCACATCCTTCGGTGAAAATCCAAAAAAAACACACAGTTCACATAAATGATAATTTAATGGTCACCTAATAAAACTCATGATCATTGAATATCATGTGTCGGTCAAAAATCATTCATTAATAGAAAACCTAAAACCCTAAGTATATGAGTTTTGGCCAACTCAATCAGTAGAAAAAACAACTAAAAAATTATTATTCAAGAAAAGAAAATTATGGAATTTCAATCTACATCTCACATCAATACAATGAGATGGCATTTGAGAAGTGGTAGTCAACTCTAATGCCATTTTTAGAACAATTTTCATACAATCAACAATCAAGTACATTAGAATAACAAAAAATCAAATAAAATATTGCTGGAACTTATTTTTATTGCCTTAAGCGCCCCCTATTTAAAATAAAAAAATTAGAGTCAGTCAATAATTTGGATCTAGTTGAAAGACTGTAGATAGCACACTTCAGATATTTGCACAGCAACAAAAACTGCAAGACCGGCACTAATCAACTATTATCCCAAAAAGCAGTCAAGGAACTGGACCTTCCCAAGTATATATAAGAAGAAAAAAAACTGAAACTCAGAGGGAAAATGAGTGAGTAAACCAAGGAGAAAAAATTGGATGCCAAAAACTAACAAACAAATCAAAAACAAGAAGAAAGCAAGCAAGGGAAGAGAACACAACCCATTCTCAATAGGCATCAACAGGGAACGGTTTATCAAGAAAAACATTACAACAACTATAACATCAAGCCTTATCCTATTATATGGGTCAGCTACATAAATCTTTTTTTCTCCATTGTGTATGGTTAAGAGTTAAATTCTCATTTGGATCTAATAAAGAAAGGTCATTTCTAATATTTTTTAGCCAAGTCTTCTTTAGATCTACCTCTACCTTAAGGTTAAATATAATACATCTACTCTCTCTAATCTTATCTGCCACTGGAGCTACTCTCAACCTTTTACATATATGCTCATCCTATCTCTAAGAGTAAAGCCACTCATCCACCTGAGCATCTCATCTCTGCAACACTTAACTTAATATTATGCTTCTCTTTTAATGGCCAACATTCTGCACCATAAAGCATTGTAGGTCTAACCACCATCTTATAAAATTTCCCCTTAAGTTTGAGTGGTACTTTTCCATCCACACACAAGTCTGATGCATTCCTACACTTCATCTATCTAACTTGAATTCTACTAATTTACTAAACTAAAAAAATGGTAGGTAAAATAGCACAAGGAAAATCAATGTTTAGACTGTCTATCCATTCATCTCATTATGTTTTTTTTTCTCGATGAGAATAAACTTTGAGATTTGCATCAAATCTGCATGATTTGGAAAAATTCGATTTGAACAAATTGGGCATGTGGTATTTGTATAAGTATTTAAACAAATTCGAGCAATAATTATTACATTGTGATAAAGTAATCCATGAATCATCACTTGCAAGTATGTCTTGTTACAAAAGATACTTTTGATATCTACAATCAATTGCAAAAATAATCTCATGTAATATCCTTCTAGAACAAAATGTATAGCCTTTTTCGAGACAATGTTGAATGTGAATTCATAAGGGGACATGAAAGAAAAGAATCCGAAACATTGAGCAACTGGTTTATGAAATAAAATTAAATCAAATGCATTATAGATTGAATTAATGTCAAAAAATTTCAGAATTGCTAAACTAAAAAGCATCCATCCCAATGTATTTCATGATTTTATATAATTTTGTATTTCTCATAGTTGATTTCTTAAATGCTTAAACAAAAAATCTTTATAAAATATAAACAGACTATTATTTTATCACATGATTCTGATTCCATGTATCATTGGATTTATAATTTTATAATCAACACTCAATTTTCTACAAATATTTTTATGCAAGTAATGGTATATTATGCAAATGATTATACAAATTTAGTAGGCCTATACTCAATAATAGTTCATAATTTCCATATACTTTCAAGGTTGAAACCTTGCAACTACTTCGGATAGATTCATATTGTAGAACTGTTAACTAATGATTATATCTGAACTAAACCAAAGGTTCTCAAATCTCAACCAAAAAATGCTTTTTAATCATGCATAATAATAGATTATCCAAAATCTTATTAATAGTTCAGTTTGTCATCAATTCATGGGTGAGAAAAAAAAACATATTTATGATTTCTAGTTATTTTATGGAGTTTTTAAAAATAACTTGTGAATTTACATTTCTATCAGTGAAAACAGTTTTATATATATCATATCATGTTGATCAATTTTTTTATTACATAAAATGAAATGAGCCATCTTAGAAAACTAATTCACCTCAATAAAATAGTCATGTTTCTTAAAAATTCAAGTAATCCTAGCAAAAAGCCCATGATAACATCTTCCCAAAGTTGTTAAAGAAGTGCATAGGCCAACATTATATCTTTTTTTTTCCTATAGTCGTTTGACAAGAGATGTAGAATGGGTAGAGGGTTTTCAGTCCTATGGGTCTTGAAGAGCAAATCGTGAGGTTTAAACAACAGCTTTTGACACTTGGAAATTCTGGACAGCAAGTAGCCAACCTGGGACAGCGATTCCGGACAGTTCGGGCAGCAACGGTCGCTCCCAGAAAGGCTGAACAGCAGCAAACTGCTGCGGGAATCTCTGGACAGCAGATGGGTGGTCTTGAGAAGACCCTGGACAGCAATTTGGCACTTGGGAAAAATCTGGACAGCAACCTAAAAGGTTTAGAAAAGCTGTGGACAACAGCAGTTTTGAAGCTTCAAGTTGATGAGAATCCAAGAACCACTGCAGGAATTTTCTGGCAGCAGCTTTGGAGAGCAGGACATCCAACGTGGGATAGGGTTTGGGAGGAGTTTGTAGAGGAAAAACAGCACAAGAGCCTGATGGAGCTTAGTTTGTAATTTTCGGAATCCAGGAAAAACAGCCCAAAAACGGTGGAAAAATGCGAAATTTCTTGGATGACACTCACAAACACTTCAATAACTTGAATATCAAAAGACTTACAAGTTTCCACGATACAATGCTCTCAATTCGAGAAGAGAAGCTTTCTCCAAGCCCTAGAAAAGAAGAAAGCTAAACCAGCCACCAAACAAGATCCCTCTCCAACCAGCCCTAACTCCCCTTTAACCCTCACATGAAACCCCAAAATATCCTAATTACCCCTAGGGCAAACAAAAACAAACTCCAATTACATTTGGTGGGCCCTTGGGCCACCTGGCTCCTCCCTCTCCTTCGGCCGAACGCCCAGGCGGGCGATTTTCATGAAACCCCCAAAAATATCCTAATACCCCTAGGGCAAACAAAAACAAACTCCCCAATTACATTTGGTGGGCCCCTTGGGCCCACCCGGCTCCTCCCTCTCCTTCGGCCGAACGCCCAGGCGGGGATTTCTCCGCCTGTCAAAAGGCGAGAACCGGCCCCTGGTGGGCCGGTGCGGATGGAGGATGGACCGGCTGGTCCGGTCCATCATCACTCCCCGCCCAAAGTTAACCTTGTCCTCAAGGTTGAAAGCGGGAAACTGGACTTGTATGCTCTCATAGGCCTCCCAAGTAGCGTCATGTGCGGTAGATCTTTCCACTCATCAAAATTCTTTCCCTCCTTCCTCAGTGGTCTAAACCCTTTCAATGAAGAGGGCTCCAATAGGCTTGTACCTTCTTCAGACAATGTTGGTGGTAAAGTATCGACTGGTACAAAATCTCCTTGAACTTCTTTAATTGAGACACATGAAAGACTGGATGAATCGTAGTGGTGGGTGGTAACTTCAGGCGATATGCTACATTCCCAATCTTCTGCTCTACCTCATAGGGGCCATAATCCATTGGGGCCAATTAACACTTAGCTCCTTGCTAAAGTATTCAGCGTGTAAGGCCTCAATTCAAGTATTACAAATTCCCAATCTCAATTGAACATCCTTCTCTATGATGATCGCTGCCTGCTTCATGATGTTCTGGGATGTAACAGGGGTTTCTTCAGCTCCCTCAAGATCTCATCCTTTCTGACAACTGTTGCTCCACAAGGACAATGATGTGGAATGAGGCTTATACTGTATCAGGGTTGGAGGATCCCTTCAATAAAGCACCTTGAAAGGTGTGACTTGCGCCGCCTTGTGAATGAAGTATTATACAATATTCAGCCCAAGGTAGCCACCTTACCCAATGCTTGGGCTTCTCCCCTGCAAAACATCTAAGGTAAGTCTCGACACTTCTATTAACTACCTCAGATTGCCCATCTGTCTGTGGATGGTAGGCTGAACTGCACTTCAAATGTGTCCCTTGTAACTTGAACATCTCCTTCCAAAAGTGACTTAGAAACACTTTATCTCTGTCAGAGATTATCGACTCAGGAAAGCCATGAAGCCTCACAATTCTTCGGATGAAAACTGCTGCAACGGTTAGTGGCATTAAAGGATGTCTCAACGGTATGAAATGAGCATACTTATTAAGCCGGTTCAACTACAACTAGAATGACTAGTATAGCCTTCCGACTTGGGTAAGCCTTCGATGAAATCCATGGTCACCTCTGAACACCACCTGATCAAGTAACTCAAGTGGCTGCAACAGTCCTCCAGGTGCACATGCTTGATACTTGTTCCTCTGACAAGTATCACACTGGGCCACCATTTCCTCCACATCTTTCCTCATCCCCTTCCAGTATATCTCTCTAGCCAATCTTGATAAGTCTTCTGCCTCCTGAATGTCCTCCATAGCACTGGCATGAAAACTCTGAAGTATCAGTGGAATCTGGGAAGAGGTCCTAGGTAAAACTAACCTTCCTCTGTGTAGCAAAAACTGATCCTCCACTGTATATCCTGATGGTTATTTTTGCCCCATTCCTTATGGCCTCTCTGAAGCTCCCCAGTTCTGCTAGTCATATTTCAGTCCTAAATTCCCCCAATCCACTAACTGAGGCACAGATGTGTAGCAATTAAGTTGTGAGCACTCCACCTTCCTGGATAAGGCTCAGCAGCTTTATTCTCAACCCTGGCTTGTACTGAATCTCGAAATCTAGCCCAATAATTTGGAGAGCCATCTCTGGTGTTCTTCTGTCACCATGCGTTGCTCCAACAAATATTTTAAACTCCTTTGGTCAGTCCTCACAAGGAATCTTCTACCCAACAAGTACGGTCTCCACTTCTGAATGGCCTTAAACAATGGCCATCAGTTCTCTCTCATACACAGATTTGAGCTTTGCCCTCCCTGATAATACCTGACTGTAGAAAGCTATGGGTCCGCCTTGTTGCATGAGAACCGCTCCCAACCCCAAACCAGATGCATCAGTTTCCACCACCAGCTACTGCTTGAAATCCGGTAATGCTAACACCGGGGCACTAACCATAGCTCTTTTCAAAGCCTCAATAGCGCTATCTGCCTTTGGTCCCCAATTGAAGCTGTCTTTCTTCAATTGCTCAGTGAGTGGAGCTGCAATGGATCCATTCTTTTATGAATTTCCGGTAGTATCCTGTGAGTCCTAAGAAACCCCGGAGAGCCCAAAGGTTCTTAGGAGTTGGCCGCTCGTCATGGCTTCCACCTTGGAAGGGTCAGCTGCTACTCCTTCTGCTGAGATAATGTGCCCCAAATTTCCACACTTCCTTGAGCAAAAGAACACTTTTTCTGATTGACATACAATTGATGATGTTGTAAAGTGCTCAAAACCTTCCTCAAGTGCTCCAAGTGTTCCTGTAGGGACCTGCTATAGATCAGAATATCATCAAAAAACACTAGGACAAACCTCCTCAACATGGGTTGAAACACTGGTTCATCAGAGCCTGAAATGTAGACGGAGCATTGGTGAGTCCAAATGGCATCACCAAGAACTCATAGTGTCCCTCGTGAGTCCTGAAAGCAGTCTTGGGAATGTCCTCCCTCTTCATCCGGATCTGTGTGATACCCTGACTTCAAATCAAGCTTGGAGAACATTGTAGCACCCCCAACTCATCAAGAAGCTCATCAATAACGGGGATTGGAAATTTGTCTAGAACAGTCTCCTTGTTGAGAGCCCGATAATCAAACAAAATCGCCAGCTACCGTCCTTCTTCTTCACCAATAGTACTAGGCTCGAAAAAGGGCTCAGCTAGTGGATGACCCCGCCTCCATCATCTCCTTGATAGCTTCTCAATCTCCTCCTTCTGAGCATGAGGAGAATGATATGGCCGCACGCTGACAGGATCTGTTCCACCTTTCAGTACAATAGCGTGCTCCTTGCTTCTCTGTGGTGGTAGCCCTACTGGCATCTGAACAAACTGGGGTGAAATGCTCCAACAACTCTACCCCTCTTCTGGGATATTACTCTGCTCAAATGGCTCATCACCCTCATAATCGCCATACTCTACCAGAAATTCCTTTCCTTACTCTAAGAGACTTGAGAAACAGTCTTCAAAGCCACCTTGGATCGGCATAATTTGGAAGTCCCCATGCAAAGTAACTCGATGCTCCCCTTCACCATACTCCAACACAAGGTCTTCCAGTTGACTTCATCTCCCCCAAAGTTTGCAACCATGAATACCAAAAATAACATCCGTTATTACCCAGCTCGAGCACCAAAAAATCCTGGGTAATATCTTCCCCTGTTGGAGAGAGTAACCCCGCTGCATCTTCCCGCACACTGCTCCCTTGACCGGTCCCAAGGAGACTCTCACTCTCTCCCTTGGATCTGGGAATGCCCAACTCTTCCATAATCTGCAAGCTATAAAGTTGTGGGTGGCCCCACTATCTATCAGCACTGTGACTGTAAAGCTCCCGATCCTCCTCATTCATGGTGGATGTGCTGTCAACCCTGCCACTGAATTTGAGGGAAACCTCACATGTCAAGTGTAGATGATCTACACTTCTTCTTCCCCTCCTACTCTTCCTCAACTTCCTCCCCCTCGGGGTCTTCTACCAATAGGACTTGGAGTAATTTGTCTTTGCACCTATGCCTGGCCCCAACTTCTCATCACTCAGAATTCTGGACCCGAACCTGACTTGTTTATTAAACGGTTTGTCGAACTTGGATTTTTTGGATCAGGTTGGCGAGTCCGATTAAATGGTGAGTGAGCTTTCTTTGAGAGAGAGTATAGAGGAAGAGCTAAAGAAGTAAGAGAATTTTCATTGCTAATGGGGAATAAAAGCAAGTGAATCCCATGATATGTGAATTACTCATGGGCCCTAGTAAAGCCTGTACTTTAAATTCCAGGCTCTCTTTGGGTGAAACCTTAACCGGAGTTTCAACTGAAGAAATAGATCTTGTAAATAACCTTATAAGAAATTTATAACTGGGAATCCCGACAAACTAATAGTACATAGCAACATGTTGTCATAAGTTTATCATAAAGAACATAGAATCTCAGGGGGCAATTGTTTGAATGTACCAAACACCACCTCTCTAGGGATGATAATATAACCTCATGTACTTTATTGAATAAATAAGAAATATTTCTTGCCTGTAAGCAATTGAGTGAAGACGTAGTGTCTGACCTCTCCTCTTTGGGCTTTAAGAGTTTTTTACCTATGTTAGTGCTATTTGAGCTCTCTCTCCCTCGCACTCTCAGCCTTAACCAAAACCCCAACCCAACCGCGTCTAGCAAGTCCCCCACAACCCTTTTTAATTTCTCATCATCTAAACCTTAATCTCGCCGCCCATCAACCCACATTCAAAACCTAGTCCAATATTTCTATTGGGTTTTCCTCTAAATCCGTTGTAAAACCTAAAACCCTAATATGTCTCTCGGTCAACCCCAACACTTAACCCTAAAATAAATAATAATAATAATAAATAAATAAACACCTAACCCTAAAAACCCAACACCTCCACAAAATACTCTCAACTTGTCTCTCTTTTTCGAAAATGCTTAACTCCACATAAACCTAGCTTCAATAATATCTTCACCCTTCAAGATCCTTTCACCAATCTCCATCACTATCAACCTTAGCTTAACTTATGAAAAGCTTTTGTTCACTCATTTGAGCTTGGCAAAATGAAAAAAAAAAAAAAAAAACTTTTGCATTTAGACTTCTTTCATTATCATCCTTCTTTTCATACAAGAATCTTATAGGGTCAAAAGGACACCCATGATGATAGACACAAAGAACTGTTTCTTTGCTCCACAAATTCTACCACTTGGACAATTGAGAAAGCATTGCACTTCAATAAGAGCTGTCGGACATGATGAAAAAAGGAAAGAGGATAACCTGTTTGGACTCAAAGTCTGATTTTCCTACATCTTTCTTGAATATCCATGGGCCGCCTTTTCACTCCTTCCATTCCTTGAATCCTTCATTGGAGCTGAAATTCACAGATATCTTTTCGTGCATATGAACAACTTATGATTCCAGTTGGCGTTATGGGATAGATCCTATTTTCTAATAATGTAGAGGGGTAAAGCCTATTTTCTAAATTTGTTGGTAATTGTTTGCGCTGTTATTGTATCAAATTGGAAAATAAATAACGAGGATATTCTTTGATTAATCATGTTACAATTATTTCTTTACTGTTTTGTTGTTTGTATTTGGTTATAAATCTCAACATGTAGAAAGATATATTTGCTTGTTATCCACCACTATCTTGAGAGTGCTACTCTAAACTTTATTCTGCTTCAGTTACCTTATTAATCCATGTTTGATGGCTTGCTTGAAATGCCAGCCCATGGGTTTCTGCACCTTATAAATACCAAGAGTGAACTGCGTTGGATCGCTTTGATCTTCTCACGTGAAGCTGATAGGAAATACTTGTGTTCTCAAGTAACCCTAAGGGAAATACTTGAGTTTGCAAGCAAATCTAGCAATAATCGGTAAAAACAGCAAGAAGGTTTCTGATTTCAGAGATAAAACAGTAAAAACAATGCAGGAATTTCAGGACATTGGAGAGAAACACAAGGAAAACTTCTTCTATTCAATCCACAAACAAGGAAAACAATACAAGGTATAAGTTTCTTCAATTCGAGAGGAGGAAACAACTCTCCAATTATCTAGTAAAGCCTAGGGCCCAAGAACACAAACCCTAGATCTCAAATTGCTTTCAAATTCAGGATGAAAAATCTAATTCTAGCATTAGCCACTAATTAAAGAAAAAGGAATACAAAATCTGGTGGTTGTAGACGTGAACTGATCCAGATTGGACCGGTTTGGCCGGCCTCTACTGGGCCGGCCTAACAGAAGCCTGTAGTCTTTCTGCTAAAATGTTGTAGCCTGGGAAGGCCAACTTCTTGTTATAAACTTTTCTTCTATTAGAACCTCTTTTTTTTTCTAGCTAAATAATCTTTTTCTAAGATGAAACTCACCCGTTTGTTATGTGATATTTGATAAATTTATAATTTCTAAAATCCCGTTCGCACAGAAAACTTGCAAGCTTGTTCATGCTGACATTTATGCACTGTCATGCATTACCTTGACATTTCTGCACCATAAAGTTTTTGATAATTCTTGAAATGTTCAACACAGCTTGCAGAAGCTACTTATGAGTATGGCAGAGGCAATCATCACAAAGTAGTTGATATACTTGGTCCAGATTTTGATGCGATTGATTTTAAAGTAAGCTAATTTCTTATGACACTTTCTTCACTATCACTTACGCTTCGTTTGGGACGGCTGTCTTAATGTTTCTTAAAGCATCTTTCAAGTACAAAAATTTAAAATTTTTAACTATAAAGTTGTTTTAAGAAGCAGCGACAAAGCCGTCCCAAACGAATCCTTAATTTTCTCATATATATATAAATTTTCCTTTTCACATTGTCAGATGATTGGGGCTTCTGATGAACAACTTGATGTTTTCAATGAAATTTGGTACAATGTTTTGCTAAACACAGGAAATGCCTCAAAAGGTAGAATTGCTTATTTGCATACTTGTAATTTAGCATTTTGTACTAATAGTGAAATTTTTTATTACTACAGCGATAGATCTGATTGAGAAACAGCTTAAGAAAAGAGTGGGGTGCCCTTACTTGTGGCGCTTATTGGTATGTAGTGTATTGATTCCTTTCCTTTCCTACTTCTTTTAAGTCTACTTTTTGGTTGTGAATTACTACAGTGATTCTCCTCTCCTTGAAGAAACATAGTTTTATGTTTTTGCCACTGTTCTTTTTTGTTGTGACTTTCTTACTGCTTTCTAAAATAGCTTTTTAGTTCAAAAAATTTAATTTAAATAATTTTTGTATTAAAAATTTATTTTAAAAAAACATGAAGAGCATCTCCAATGGAACGGCTTCAGTCGCTCCAACCGAGCGGCAATTCTTATGTCATTTCATTGCGGATGAACAGTGCGACGTCAATATTGGCATTGCATTGTTCATCTACGCCATTTTTTGGTTTCTACCGAACTTGCCGAAGAAACGCGCGAACAACCGTTACGGGGTAAAATGACGTTCAATTGGAAATGAATCACGACATTTTTTAGTTTCACGGCATTTTGGAGTGAAAAATGAGATTTTCAGTTGGAGATGCCCTAAGAAAGCTATCCCAAACGAAGTCTAAGGCTTCGTTTGGGACGGCTTTTTTATTGCTTTCTAAAACGGAGTTTTAGTACAAAAATAAAAAAATTTGTACTAAAACTCCGTTTTAGAAAACAGTAAAAAAGTCGTCCCAAACGAAGCCTAAGACTTGGTTTGGGACAGTTTTTTTATTGCTTCTTAAAACAACTTTTTAATTTAGAAGTTAAATTTTTTATACTAAAAAGTTGTTTTAAGAAGCAGTAAGAAAATCGTCCCAAACGAAATAAATTCAATTACATAAAGATCTGCACTTGTTAACTTGCATATCACTACAAACGAACTCATTGGATACAAGTTTTTTAACTCTAAACCGAACTAAGCAGTGCTGTCATGATCCTTGTTAGGAGAAGGCATATGGTATTGCTGGGAAGGGAGATGCTGCTATGGCGGCTGCGAAGGCGAAAGCTCTGGAAATATCTTATTTCAATTAAATTTTTGGAAATATGTAATTGCTGGACAATTTTTCTGTGTCGCTTCATAATCTCTGATGTCTTAAATTTTCTGATTTATGGATGAAAAAATCAACATTTGTTCATGTTGCACGCACTGCATTTGTCAATATAAAACAAAATTGTTTACAAGTTTGAATGATTTATAGGTAAAAATATTTGGCTGAGAGTAAGCATGAAGTGCTATTTTGGGTGGATGAAGGCTTAAAGTAAATTTTTTAGAACAAAAAATTTTAAATTTTTATTAAAAAATTATTTTAAGTAGTAAAAAAGTTATCCCAAACGAAGCTGAAATTAATCCATTTTGATTTTTTAGAATCTTTGATTTTGTATCCACCTGAAATGAATCAGACGACTGAAATTTATTTTGAAATTAATGGAAATATATATATATATAAAATCTAATTTTAGCTTCTTTTCAATATTTTGACGAGGTTTTCTTTTTATTTTTAAGTTTTTAAGGTGTGTTGAAATATGATTTTAATAGTGATGAAATTTAATTATAATACTAAAAAAAATTTAATTAAATTTACTAGCACAGGTATTTTCTAAATTTATTAGCATAGATGAAAACAAAATTTCTCTTTTGGACAAATATAAGAAAGCCACATATGTATAATAAATAAAGAAGAAAAATTAGGTCGAATAGCCACGTAAGAATTTCATCATATATTTTTAAAATATTTAATTCATTTTAATAATATAATATATAAATATTTATATTTAATTTACTTAAAAATAAAATAAAAAAATTTTAAATCCATTTCTACCTCGCCAAGTTTTTTACCTCTGGACAATTTCAATATGAAAAGGAAATTTTGATTTTATATGCACATAAAAAACATTTCCGAAAATTTAATTTAGATGAAATTATTTCATCTTACATACACTCATTGCAATGAATATTATTTCTAAAAAACAATAATAATTTTCCAACAAGGCATATAGGCTGCAATAGAACCAAACGTTCGACGAGCTACTCGTTGTTCGGTTCGATTAAAGCTCGTTTGTGATCGTTTAATTAGCTAAACAAACAAACTTGAACAATATTTTAAATATTCGATTCTTAAATAAACAAACTTGAACACTAATGCGTTCGTCTCATTTATGTTCGTGAACAACATCATTTGAAGTTCGTGAACAAGCTCGACATTAAGCTTGATAAGAATGATAAAAGCTTGATTTGTGTTCGATTTTGAACTCGTGAATAAGCTATATAAAAATAATTAATATTTGACTATAAAATTAATAAATATAAATAATCATTGCCTTTGTTACATAGACAATTGATTTTATTATAAATGTGTTTGTTCATAAATATGTTCATGAATGTATTTGTTTGATAGTTAAAAAAAATTCATTAAATATGTTTGCGAACAAGCTCGATAAGTACTAAACGAACGAACATGAACTGAACATGAACCGAACATGAACCGAACATGAACACTCATTAATTTAAATGAACCAAACATGAACACAAACAATAAAGGTCGAACAAACATGAACCAAACTTGAACAAGCTGATATTAAATGAACACAAATATGAACTTACATACTCGACTCGGCTCGATTCGTTTGCAGCCTAAGACTTCTAAATTTTATTTCCAACTATATAATATATCAGAACCCAAATCTTCTGCTCTAAACCTCTTCTGTTGCTCCGCAATGCGGGTCGTTCGATCTCTCACTCGGATCAAGCAATGGCGCCCCAGTAACGCCACCGCCGCCTCCAGTGAGCTCTCCGCCTGCTCAGTCCACGACCCTTCCTCCTCTTCCGCCGTCGGCGAACTCTCGGCCGATTCCATCGCAGAATTCATCCTCAAATCCGAATGGTCTCACCTCGATTCCTTCCTCCCCTCTCTCTCCCCTCCACTCATCTCCTCCATTCTTGTACGTCTTCAAGGGTCTCCACATCTCATCCCTTCCTTCATCCATCGCTTAGGTCACCGCTGCCTCGACCTTCAATCCCTCTCCACTGCCGCCGTTCTACTCTCTGCGGACCCCGCCCTCTCCCTCCTGAAACAATCACTCACTTCAGGCTTCCCTAAAGCTTCTCCTCGTGAGATCTTCGATGCTCTGACTGCCGCACACAATCAGTGCCGGCTACGCGACGCCCCGATTGTGTTCGATCTTCTCCTTCGCGCCTACGCTGAATCTGGCGATCCCGACGCAGCTCTGGAATTCTTCTATCTCATGAAAGAGGAGAACATGCTACCGAAGATTGAATCCTGCAACTCCCTGCTAAGTGTTTTTTTGAAGAAAAAGCAGACAGAGAAGGCATGGGTTTTGTATGCAGAAATGTTCCGGTTGAGGATCTCGTCAACGATTGTCACGTACAATATAATGATTAATGTGCTTTGCAAAGAAGGCAAATTAAAGAAGGCAGAAGCTTTTATGATATTCATGGAGGAATCTGGGATCAAGCCGAGTGTTGTGACTTATAATACTATAATTCAGGGGTATTGCCTAAGAGGTAAGGTCCAAATGGGTCTAGAAATTTTGGATGAGATGATCGCAAAAAAAATCAAGCCTGATTCTTACACTTATGGAACTTTGATTTCTGGTATGTGCAAAGAAGGTAGACTTGAGGATGCCTCTGCATTGCTTGGAAAGATGGAAGATAAAGGATTGGCAGTGACTGCTGTCAGTTTTAATGCTTTGATTTCCGGTTATTGTAATAAAGGAGATTTAGATGTTGCATTTCATTTCAGAGATGAGATGGTAAGGAAGGGAATCGAGCCTACTATAACCACTTACAATTTGCTTGTTCATGCATTGTTTATGGAGGGGAAGGATGTTGAAGCAAATGCCCTGATCAAGGATATGGGAGAGAAGGGAATGGTACCTGATGCAATCACCTATAACATTCTAATCAATGGATATTCAAAGGAAGGCAATGTAAAGAAGGCATTTGAGTTGTTTGAAGAAATGTCAAGGAAGGGAGTGAAGCCCAATAAGGTCACCTACACTTCTTTAATTTATGCCCTTTGCAAGATGAATAAAGTGGCTGAGGCTGACAGAATGTTTAGGGACATGGAAAATAATAATAAGAGTTTTCCTCCTGATCTTGTGATGTACAATGTCATGATTGATGGCCACTCCAGCAGTGGAAACTTTGAAAGAGCTTATGAGCTTTTGAAGGAAATGGAGAAGAGGAAAATCCATCCTGATGATGTTACTTACAATTCTCTGATGAGAGGCCTATGCTTGTTGGGGAAAGCAGAGGAGGCTCGAGCACTTCTCGATGAGATGCGTCGACGAGGAATCAAGCCTGACCTTGTTAGTTACAATACCATAATTAGTGGTTATAGCAGGAAGGGTGAGATGAAGGATGCCTTTTCTGTTCGAAATGAGATGCTGGAAAAGGGATTCAATCCGACAATTCTAACATATAATGCTCTTATTCAAGGACTTTGTAAAAATGGGGAAGGAGATCAGGCTGAGGAGCTCTTAAAAGAGATGGTGAGCAAAGGTATTAAGCCTAATGACAGTACTTACATCTCGTTGATTGAGGGTTTGAGTAACACCAAAGAGCTACCCAGTAGTCAGATTGTGTAAACATATGCATTTGGCTCATATTTGGCTACCCAATAGTCACTAGTCACATTTTCATCATCATCATATTCCTTAACTATTTGGGGTTAGTTTGCAAATTCTTCTTTGTCAATCACTTATTTTAACTGTTACATGCAATGTTAAATTCTATTTACATAATCTTTTTGAACAAATTATTGCCATATTGATCTGTATCATATCAAGGGACTTCATTTTCCCTATAGTTAATATCTTTTTATCTTACATAAGTTTTTCCAACATTTTCTCCTATCATGTAGTAATAGGGCTGCAAACGAACCGAGCTGAGCAGAGTATGTGCGTGTTTATGTTTGAGTTTGTTTATTATCAGCTTGTTCAAGTTCGTTTCGAGTTTAATTTGAGCTTTTGTGTTTGTGTTCAAGCTTGGTTTGTTTAAATTATTGGGTGTTCATGTTCGGTTCATGTTTGGTTCATATTTGGTTCATTTCATGCTTATTGAGCTTTAAATATAGGAGCCTTATTTAGATATAAACGAGCTCTACTTCTCTATGTACATTAACTTAACAAACAAGTCTTATCGAGCCTTCTAACAAATAATTATATCGAGCATGTTCGTGATTATATCTAGCGAAATTTTTTAAATTATCAAACAAACTCGTTCATGAACATATCTAATGAGTATTCTTGAGCTATCAAATGAGCTCACTCATAAACATATCTATGTAGTGTTTTCAAGTTACCAAATGAGCTCATTCACGAACAAACGATTTATGATTCATCTTATATTTATTCAGAGGGCGGGTTGTTCGTGATTTTAGGCGAATACGGGAAATAAAAATAAATTATTAAACGATTTTAGACAAGATTAGTAAAAAAATTATTAAATTTAACAATATATATTTTTAAAACTCTAATATAGATCTAATTGAGCTTCTTAGTCAAGCTCTAATCAAGCTTTTTAACGAGCTTGTTCTCGAGCATTAAGTGATATTGTTCATGAATAAAAACGAACCGAACGACAAGTTGTTAAAGCTCGTTTATTTAGCTATCGAGTATTTATCAAAAATGTTCAAGCTCGTTTGTTTACCTTATTAAACGAACATGAACGAACTCTTTTCGAGTCGAGCCACGAGTAACTCGTCGAACGCTTGGTTCATTTGCAGTCCTATGTAGTACTTTAGAAACCCTTCTCAATTTAACCATCTAGCTTTTAATGTAATAGTAATATCAGTATTTTCTTAATGTAATAGAACCAAAATATCTGAATTTAACTCTGCTAATTAACACAACAATGACAATAGTGTATAGAATTGACTTCATCATCTTAGCCAGGAAATCAAAGCACACAATGCTTTGATGCACAAGAGAAACTGCCAATTTCATATTCTGGATGCAATTAATATAACACCTGATGGCCATAGTAAGCTATCCAAACTCAGTGATTTTTCTTTTATTTGCTACATATTTTATTTAGCTTAGAAATGGGGCTGCCCAGAGCTTGAAAAAACTTCCCAAGAGATAGAGGACTACTAATTCGAACATTAAAATTGAGCCTCCTTATATTGATGAAAGTTAATTGCATTGCTTTCCATGTAGTAGAAACTCTTAAAGAACAACTTTTTGAAATGGCACAAGGACAACTTATTTATTATTTTTTAAAACAATTTTTTAGTATAAAAATTTTTAATTAAAAAAAAATTTGTACTATAAAACTGTTTTAAAAAATAGTAAGAAAATTATCCGAAATGAAGCTCAAGTTAGCAACATAGCAATTGCAGATTTGCTTATTTTAGTGAGTGGTATCCCGATAAGGGTGTAAACGAGTCGAGTCGAGCTCGAGTCATACCTAACTAGCCGGACATGAACAAATAATTCACAATTAACCGAACATAAATATACTATTCATGAACAATTTCAAACACAAGTCAAATTAGAATGAACAAATTTTTGAATAAATTAAATACAAACAAATATTGGGGGCTCACTCAAACTCAACTCATTCACAACCTTACATATGACCCAAATCAAATCATCCATCTAATATAAAATATTGTACAATAACAATATTCCTCATTCTTCCATACACTTTCATATTTCACTTATATAAACCCAATTTCATTTTCTCCTCCAAGTTCTTACGGTTAATTTGATAGAATTTAATTGGTGTTTAATTTACAGAAAGTAATCTTATCGTACTAAGTTTTCGTTTGTGACAGCTTTCTTACTGCATCTTAAAATAGTTTTCTAGTAAAAAAATAATACTTTTTATATTAAAAAACTGCTTCAAGAAACAGTAAGAAAATTATCCCAAACAAAGCTAAATAACCCCAAGTTTAGTTGGGTGGGAAAGTGAGACAGCCTTCAATCCTGAACTGATCCCACAAAGGCTGCACACTGCTTAATATAACCAAGTATATTATAGAAGGCAGTAACCTGCTTAATTTTACAATAGATCTTTATCAACTAAAACTAACTCATTGTAGAACTTAACAAAGTTAATGTCATAATAATTAGAGAAAAATAGTCACTCTCTCAAAGAAGAAATGATAATTTCAGTGATATGATGATAAATTTGCAGATGTAGGCAGTAACTGTGCACAATCAGAATATGCTCTCAATAAGAACAGTTGCAGGGGTTCTGAAATAGATCATATAACACTAATGCACATAATAACTGTACAATTATTTAAGGTATAGTGGACAATCCTTCAATGAATTCTGTATACATGTTAATAAAAATATCATTCAGAATAGTGAAACATCCTCTGATTGTTGATTGTTGATTGTTGATTGTTGAAAGCGAATAATGTGCAGATGAATCGAATATGATAGTAATAGACAAACGGATCTTCTACGGAAGATTTTGCGGCTTCGGGAAACTCTGGGCCACTGCAGAAATAATTCAAATATTGTTAGATATGGATATAGAAATAATCTGCAACTCAAAGAAAATCTACATGCTGATGGCAAGGGTGTGGATAAAAAAATAATCAGCAAGTATGATATATTTGCGGAAGAAGAGACAATGATAAGCATTAAGTTGTAACAGCTAAAAGTGAGTGCGGCCCGACGACCCGACTCGGACCATTCGCGTCTGCTTCGGGTCGGGTCGTCGGGCCACGCTGTAAGTGGGAAAAATGTGTTAAATAGGAATGGTGGGGTCATCGGGATCCACATGGCACGATATTATTGGATTCAGGACGTAGAGCTACTTCTGGAGTCCGCACCAATAAAAATTCCTCAAAAAGACAATAATAGCTGATATACTCTTGGGATAGCAGGAGAATAACTTTTTAAACCAATTTTAAAGAGCTTTGTAAAAAAAAAAAAAGAATTTTCTAATAGATTCTACACTTGAGCGTGATTGGGAACAGGGCTTGGACCACTTACTGATGCCTGATAACTTGTATTCTAGAGTTTATTGAAACTATATGGCATAACTTAAGAAATCACACACAAAATCAAAAGTCACAATTGCATAACATCAATTTAAACAAATAGTCACATCCTTCGGTGAAAATCCAAAAAAAACACACAGTTCACATAAATGATAATTTAATGGTCACCTAATAAAAACTCATGATCATTGAAAATCATGTGTCGGTCAAAAATCATTCATTAATAAGAAAACCTAAAACCCTAAGTATATGAGTTTTGGCCAAACTCAATCAGTAGAAAAAACAACTAAAAAATTATTCAAGAAAAGAAAATTATGGAAATTTCAATCTACATCTCACATCAATACAATGAGATGGCATATTGAGAAGTGGTAGTCAACTCTAATGCCATTTTAGAACAATTTTCATACAATCAACAATCAAGTACATTAGAATAAACAAAATAATCAAATAAATTATTGCTGGAACTTATTTTATATGCCTTAAGCGCCCCCTATTTAAAATAAAAAAATTAGAGTCAGTCAATAATTTGGATCTAGTTGAAAGACTCGTAGATAGCACACTTCAGATATTTGCACAGCAACAAAAACTGCAAGACCGGCACTAATCAACTATTATCCCAAAAAGCAGTCAAGGAACTGGACCTTCCCAAGTATATATAAGAAGAAAAAAAAAACTGAAACTCAGAGGGAAAATGAGTGAGTAAACCAAGGAGAAACAAATTGGATGCCAAAAACTAACAAACAAATCAAAACCAAGAAGAAAGCAAGCAAGGGAAGAGAACACAACCCATTCTCAATAGGCATCAACAGGGAACGGTTTATCAAGAAAACATTACAACAACAATAACATCAAGCCTTTATCCCATTATATGGGATCAGCTACATGAATCTTTTTTCTCCATTGTGTATGGTTAAGAGTTAAATTCTCATTTGGATCTAATAAAGAAAGGTCATTTCTAATATTTTTTAGCCAAGTCTCTTTAGATCTACCTCTACCTTAAGGTTAAATATAATACATCTACTCTCTCTAATCTTATCTGCCACTGGAGCTACTCCAACCTTTTCACATATATGCTCATCCTATCTCTAAGAGTAAAGCCACTCATCCACCTGAGCATCCTCATCTCTGCAACACTTAACTTAATATTATGCTTCTCTTTTAATGGCCAACATTCTGCACCATAAAGCATTGTAGGTCTAACCACCATCTTATAAAATTTCCCCTTAAGTTTGAGTGGTACTTTTCCATCACACAACAAGTCTGATGCATTCCTACACTTCATCTATCTAACTTGAATTCTACTAATTCTACTAAACTAAAAAAATGGTAGGTAAAATAGCACAAGGAAAATCAATGTTTAGACTGTCTATCCATTCATCTCATTATGTTTTTTTTTCTCGATGAGAATAAACTTTGAGATTTGCATCAAATCTGCATGATTTGGAAAAATTCGATTTGAACAAATTGAGCATGTGGTATTTGTATAAGTATTAAACAAATTCGAGCAATAATTATTACATTGTTGATAAAGTAATCCATGAATCATCACTTGCAAGTATGTCATGTTACAAAAGATACTTTTGATATCTACAATCAATTGCAAAAATAATCTCATGTAATATCCTTCTAGAACAAAATGTATAGCCTTTTTCGAGACAATGTTGAATGTGAATTCATAAGGAGGACATGAAAGAAAAGAATCCGAAACATTAGCAACTGGTTTATGAAATAAAATTAAATCAAATGCATTATAGATTGAATTAATGTCAAAAAATTTCAGAATTGCTAAACTAAAAAGCATCCATCCCAATGTATTTCATGATTTTATATAATTTTGTATTTCTCATAGTTGATTTCTTAAATGCTTAAACAAAAAATCTTATAAAATATAAACAGACTATTATTTTATCACATGATTCTGATTCCATGTATCATTGGATTTATAATTTTCATAATCAACACTCAATTTTCTACAAATATTTTTATGCAAGTAATGCATATATTATGCAAATGATTATACAAATTTAGTAGGCCTATACTCAATAATAAGTTCAATAATTTCCATATACTTTCAAGGTTGAAACCTTGCAACTACTTCGGATAGATTCATACTTGTAGAACTGTTAACTAATGATTATATCTGAACTAAACCAAAGGTTCTCAAATCTCAACCAAAAAAATGCTTTTTAATCATGCATAATAATAGATTATCCAAACTCTTATTAACTAGTTCAGTTTGTCCATCAATTCATGGGTGAGAAAAATAAAAAACATATTTTATGATTTCTAGTTATTTTATGGAGTTTTTAAAAATAACTTGTGAATTTTACATTTCTATCAGTGAAAACAGTTTTATATAAATCATATGTAGATCAATTTTTTTATTACATAAAATGAAATGAGCCATCTTAGAAAACTAATTCACCTCAATAAAATAGTCATGTTTCTTAAAAATTCATAGTAATCCTAGCAAAAAGCCCATGATAACATCTTCCCAAAGTTGTTAAAGAAGTGCATAGGCCAACATTATATCTTTTTTTTTCCTATAGTCGTTTGACAAGAGATGTAGAATGGGTAGGAGGTTTTCAGTCCTATGGGTCTTGAAGAGCAAATCGTGAGGTTTAAACAACAGCTTTTGACACTTGGAAATTCTGGACAGCAAGTAGCCAACCTGGGACAGCGATTCCGGACAGTTCCGGGCAGCAACGGTCGCTCCCAGAAAGGCTGAACAGCAGCAAACTGCTGCGGGAATCTCTGGACAGCAGATGGGTGGTCTTGAGAAGACCCTGGACAGCAATTTGGCACTTGGGAAAATCTGGACAGCAACCTAAAAGGTTTAGAAAAGCTGTGGACAGCAGCAGTTTTGAAGCTTCAAGTTGATGAGAATCCAAGAACCACTGCAGGAATTTTCTGGCAGCAGCTTTGGAGAGCAGGACATCCAACGTGGGATAGGGTTTGGGAGGAGTTTGTAGAGGAAAAACAGCACAAGAGCCTGATGGAGCTTAGTTTGTAATTTTCGGAATCCAGGAAAAACAGCCCAAAAACGGTGGAAAAATGCGAAATTTCTTGGATGAAAACACTCACAAACACTTCAATAACTTGAATATCAAAAGACTTACAAGTTTCCACGGATACAATGCTCTCAATTCGAGAAGAGAAGCTTTCTCCCAAGCCCTAGAAAAGAAGAAAGCTAAACCAGCCACCAAAACAAGATCCCTCTCCAACCAGCCCTAACTCCCCTTTAACCCTCACATGAAACCCCCAAAATATCCTAATTACCCCTAGGGCAAACAAAACAAACTCCCAATTACATTTGGTGGGCCCCTTGGGCCCACCTGGCTCCTCCCTCTCCTTCGGCCGAACGCCCAGGCGGGCGATTTCCATGAAACCCCCAAAATATCCTAATTACCCCTAGGGCAAACAAAACAAACTCCCAATTACATTTGGTGGGCCCCTTGGGCCCACCCGGCTCCTCCCTCTCCTTCGGCCGAACGCCCAGGCGGGCGATTTCTCCGCCTGTCAAAGGCGAGAACCGGCCCCTGGTGGGCCGGTGCGGATGGAGGATGGACCGGCTGGTCCGGTCCATCATCACTCCCCGCCCAAAGATTAACCTTGTCCTCAAGGTTGAAAGCGGGAAACTGGACTTGTATGCTCTCATAGGCCTCCCAAGTAGCGTCATGTGCCGGTAGATCTTTCCACTCAATCAAAACTTCTTTCCCTCCTTCCTCAGTGGGTCTAACCCCTTTCAATGAAGAGGGCTCCAATAGGCTTGTACCTTCTTCAGACAATGTTGGTGGTAAAGTATCGACTGGTACAAAATCTCCCTTGAACTTCTTTAATTGAGACACATGAAAGACTGGATGAATCGTAGTGGTGGGTGGTAACTTCAGGCGATATGCTACATTCCCAATCTTCTGCTCTACCTCATAGGGGCCATAATACCTTGGGGCCAACTTAACACTTAGCCTCCTTGCTAAAGTATTCAGCGTGTAAGGCCTCAACTTCAAGTATACAAATTCCCCAATCTCAAATTGAACATCCTTCCTATGATGATCCGCTGCCTGCTTCATGATGTTCTGGGCTCGTAACAGGTGTTTCTTCAGCTCCCTCAAGATCTCATCCCTTTCTGACAACTGTTGCTCCACCAAGGACACTGATGTGGAATGAGGCTTATACTGTATCAGGGTTGGAGGATCCCTTCAATAAAGCACCTTGAAAGGTGTGACTTGCGCCGCCTTGTGAAATGAAGTATTATACCAATATTCAGCCCAAGGTAGCCACCTTACCCAATGCTTGGGCTTCTCCCCTGCAAAACATCTAAGGTAAGTCTCGACACTTCTATTAACTACCTCAGATTGCCCATCTGTCTGTGGATGGTAGGCTGAACTGCACTTCAAATGTGTCCCTTGTAACTTGAACATCTCCTTCCAAAAGTGACTCAGAAACACTTTATCTCTGTCAGAGATTATCGACTCAGGAAAGCCATGAAGCCTCACAATCTCTCGGATGAAAACTGCTGCAACGGTAGTGGCATTAAAAGGATGTCTCAACGGTATGAAATGAGCATACTTATTAAGCCGGTCAACTACAACTAGAATGACAGTATAGCCTTCCGACTTGGGTAAGCCTTCGATGAAATCCATGGTCACCTCTGACCACACCTGATCAAGTAACTCAAGTGGCTGCAACAGTCCTCCAGGTGCACATGCTTGATACTTGTTCCTCTGACAAGTATCACACTGGGCCACCATTTCCTCCACATCTTTCCTCATCCCCTTCCAGTATATCTCTCTAGCCAATCTCTGATAAGTCTTCTGCCCTCCTGAATGTCCTCCATTAGCACTGGCATGAAACTCCTGAAGTATCAGTGGAATCTGGGAAGAGGTCCTAGGTAAAACTAACCTTCCTCTGTGTAGCAAAAACTGATCCTCCACTGTATATCCTGATGGTATTTCTGCCCCATTCCTTATGGCCTCTCTGAAGCTCCCCAGTTCTTCGCTAGTCATATTTTCAGTCCTCAAATTCCCCCAATCCACTAACTGAGGCACAGATGTAGCAATAAGTTGTGAGCACTCCACCTTCCTGGATAAGGCATCAGCAGCTTTATTCTCCAACCCTGGCTTGTACTGAATCTCGAAATCATAGCCCAATAATTTGGAGAGCCATCTCTGGTGTTCTTCTGTCACCATGCGTTGCTCCAACAAATATTTTAAACTCCTTTGGTCAGTCCTCACAAGGAATCTTCTACCCAACAAGTACGGTCTCCACTTCTGAATGGCCTTAACAATGGCCATCAGTTCTCTCTCATACACAGATTTGAGCTTTGCCCTCCCTGATAATACCTGACTGTAGAAAGCTATGGGTCGCCCTTGTTGCATGAGAACCGCTCCCAACCCCAAACCAGATGCATCAGTTTCCACCACCAGCTACTGCTTGAAATCCGGTAATGCTAACACCGGGGCACTAACCATAGCTCTTTTCAAAGCCTCCATAGCGCTATCTGCCTTTGGTCCCCAATTGAAGCTGTCTTTCTTCAATTGCTCAGTGAGTGGAGCTGCAATGGATCCATATCCTTTTATGAATTTCCGGTAGTATCCTGTGAGTCCTAAGAAACCCCGGAGAGCCCAAAGGTTCTTAGGAGTTGGCCAGCTCGTCATGGCTTCCACCTTGGAAGGGTCAGCTGCTACTCCTTCTGCTGAGATAATGTGCCCCAAATATTCCACACTTCCTTGAGCAAAAGAACACTTTTTCTGATTGACATACAATTGATGATGTTGTAAAGTGCTCAAAACCTTCCTCAAGTGCTCCAAGTGTTCCTGTAGGGACCTGCTATAGATCAGAATATCATCAAAAAACACTAGGACAAACCTCCTCAACATGGGTTGAAACACTTGGTTCATCAGAGCCTGAAATGTAGACGGAGCATTGGTGAGTCCAAATGGCATCACCAAGAACTCATAGTGTCCCTCGTGAGTCCTGAAAGCAGTCTTGGGAATGTCCTCCCTCTTCATCCGGATCTGGTGATACCCTGACTTCAAATCAAGCTTGGAGAACATTGTAGCACCCCCCAACTCATCAAGAAGCTCATCAATAACGGGGATTGGAAATTTGTCTAGAACAGTCTCCTTGTTGAGAGCCCGATAATCAACACAAAATCGCCAGCTACCGTCCTTCTTCTTCACCAATAGTACTAGGCTCGAAAAAGGGCTCACGCTAGGCTGGATGACCCCCGCCTCCATCATCTCCTTGACTAGCTTCTCAATCTCCTCCTTCTGAGCATGAGGATAATGATATGGCCGCACGCTGACAGGATCTGTTCCACCTTTCAGTACAATGGCGTGCTCCTTGCTTCTCTGTGGTGGTAGCCCTACTGGCATCTGAAAAACTGGGGTGAAATGCTCCAACAACTCTACCACCTCTTCTGGGATATTACTCTGCTCAACTGGCTCATCACCCTCCAATCGCCATAACTCTACCAGAAATCCTTCCTCCTTACTCCTAAGAGACTTGAGAACAGTCTTCAAAGCCACCTTGGATCGGCATAATTTGGAGTCCCCATGCAAAGTAACTCGATGCTCCCCTTCACCATACTCCAACATCAAGGTCTTCCAGTTGACCTTCATCTCCCCCAAAGTTTGCAACCACTGAATACCCAAAATAACATCCGTATTACCCAGCTCGAGCACCAAAAAATCCTGGGTAATATCTTCCCCCTGTATGGAGAGAGTAACCCCGCTGCATCTTCCCGCACACTGCTCCCTTTGACCGGTCCCCAAGGAGACTCTCACTCCTCTCCCTTGGATCATGGGAATGCCCAACTCTTCCACTAATCTGCAAGCTATAAAGTTGTGGGTGGCCCCACTATCTATCAGCACTGTGACTGTAAAGCTCCCGATCCTCCCTTCCATCTTCATGGTGGAATGTGCTGTCAACCCTGCCACTGAATTGAGGGAAACCTCAATCATGTCAAGATGTAGATGATCTACACCTTCTTCTTCCCCTCCTAACTCTTCCTCAACTTCCTCCCCCTCGGGGTCTTCTACCAATAGGACTTGGAGTAATTTGTCTTTGCACCTATGCCCTGGCCCAAACTTCTCATCACACCTGTAACAGAGCCCCTTGGCTCTTTTATCCTTCAGCTCTGCCTCAGTGAGCCGCCTGAACTCCCCCTTGGCCGGTGCACTCCGATCCCTCTCCTTCTGTCCTTCTCCTCCTGCCCCCAAGTAAGCACCCTTGGCTCCTCCCGTAGGATTTGCCACCTTCTGTCCCCCTCCAAAGAAAGTAGGCCCGCGGTATTGATCAGAAGACAATCTATCCTCTATCAGCTCAGCCATCTCCAAAGTCTCCCTCAGACACCTTGGCTTGGCCGCTCTAACTGCTGATCGAATGTGGGGCTTCAAACCCTTCATGAAGTTACCCTCAAGCACCTCATCCGTCATCCCACGAAGTCTACTGGACAGCAACTCGAACCTGTCCCTATAAGCAGATACTGTACCAGTCTAAGTCAGTGCGAAGAACTGCTCATGATGAGTTCCCTCCTTTGGTGGTCTGAAGCGGTCGAGGCACATCTCCCTAAACTCTGCCCAACATCTGAATCTCTGCCTTTCTTCCGTCCACTGATACCAAGCAAGGGCTCTTGCCTCCAAACATAAAGGTACCGCCAAGAGTTTCTCCTCATCTGTCATCCCCATCGCTGTGAAGTATCGTTCTGCCTTGAAGATCCAACCATAAGCATCATCTCCTTCAAAGATTGGAAGCTTCAACTTCCTCATTCCCCATTCTCCTCTCCCGTTTACCCTGTCGTTGCCCATACCTCCTTGCCCATATCTCCCCTCTGGTTGCCTCTCCCATGGCCGTGGGTCCACCCCACGACTCTCCCTTCTTTCCCAAGCTTGAGGTGCCACCGGATCCCCCCTTGCATAACCAGCCGACCCCCAATGAGGCTCCCTAGGGTCGGCCTCCCCTCTGCCTCGATACGATCCTCCTCCCCACTGATTGTAAGGCATGCTTCCTCCTTCCCTTCCTTGGAAAAATTGATCTGGATGATTCTGAGTATAGCTTGCCCTAGCGTCTCCCATAAATCCGGCGGTGGAGTAGTCCTCCCCTCCACGGTTTGGGCCATACCTGCCCCCCCTTGGGCCGGCGGACCAAGCATCCCCTCCATGGTCGACAATGTCAATGGCCTCCTTCCCTTTTGCATTAGGTCCCTCACGAACCCTACTACCTCCTTCACCATCAACCGGCGGCGCAATAGGGTTAGGGTTAGGGTTAACCGAACCCCCTATGTTGTGTTGGCCCGCCACCATTTGTTTGATCATCTCTTGTAACCCTAACATTTGAGTCTTCAACTCCTCTACTCCATCAAGCTTTTCGTCAACGGATGCAAATTTCTCCTTAAGGGCGGTGAACTCCACTTCCCACACTCCGACTTTCTCTTCAATAGATTCAATCCTTCGTGTACCCATCCCTTCCTTGTGGATCTAGTGCTCTGATACCACTTTGATGGAGCTTAGTTTGTAATTTTCGGAATCCAGGAAAAATAGCCCAAAAATGGTGGAAAAATGCGAAATTTCTTGGATGAAAACACTCACAAACACTTCAATAACTTGAATATCAAAAGACTTACAAGTTTCCACGGATACAATGCTCTCAATTCGAGAAGAGAAGCTTTCTCCCAAGCCCTAGAAAAGAAGAAAGCTAAAACAGTCACCAAAACAAGATCCCTCTCCAACCAGCCCTAACTCCCTTTTAACCCTCACATGAAACCCCCAAAATATCCTAATTACCCCTAGGGCAAACAAAACAAACTCCCAATTACATTTGGTGGGCCCCTTGGGCCCACCCGGCTCCTCCCTCTCCTTAGGCCGAATGCCCAGGCGGGCGATTTCCATGAAACCCCCAAAATATCCTAATTACCCCTAGGGAAAACAAAACAAACTCCCAATTACTTGGGCCCACCCGGCTCCTTCCTCTCCTTCGGCCGAACGCCCAGGCGGGCGATTTCTCCGCCTGTAAAAGGCGAGAACCGGCCCCTGGTGGGCCGGTGCGGATGGAGGATGGACCGGCCGGTCCGGTCCATCAGAGCCTTGGGGAAGAGATCGACCAGCAGGGGAGAAAAGCCTGAGATTAATTCCAACTTGGGAGGAGTGATTTTGGAAAGGATTAAGACGGTGGTAACAAGAGGAATTTCAGTCCAAAAGAAACGGTGGGATGTAGAGAGAATTAGGGAATTTATTTCCTTATTCCACTCTCAGCCTAGGGAAGTAATTAATGGCTTGAGCTTTGAATATCACGGCTGGCAGGCAAGAGGAAATTTTTCCAAAGAAAGGTGATGGTTTTAGGAAAGAATTCCTAATCCCAGTATTAAGGGGGCCGGCGGTTTCAAAGCCAGGAAAGGGATTTAATGAGGTGATTTAAGGCTCTTAGATTTGAATTTAGGAATAAGGAAAATGAAACAATAAATCAGATTTGAATCTAAAATCCAAATTGATTTCCTATTTGAATTTGAATTCAAATATTGCTAACTTAAGAAACTTTTCTAAAATAGATTCGCTAATTTAGGAAAGATTTTAAAGTTCAAAATATTTTAAATTTGAAATGAGGGATTTGTGGAGGGAAAATTTTGAGTTAACGAGGGAGTTAATTAGGAGCATTAAATGGCTCTTAATTAGGCAAAGGAAAGAGGAAGAGGGGTCGGCCTAGGAGAGAGGGAGGGAGAGGGGTTTGATTTCAAATAAGTGGGCCCCAATTACTTAAGTGAATTAATCCTTAAATCTGAAATTAAATTTTTGATTTAAAGCTGCGATTAATTCCTTAATTAAAGGGAGGAAATTGAGGGGGTTTTTAACTCCTAATGCAAATTTGAATTTTGAATTGGAGAGTTAAAACCTTCCAAATATGGATCAAACCCAATTAGAAAAGATTTCAAATTCAAATTCAAAAGGATTTGAAATCTTTGATCATCCCAATTACATCATCAACCCAATTAGGAAATTTCAAAGAGACGGCGAAGTGGGGATGAGGCCGACAGCTAGGGAGCCATGGCCGGTGGTTTGAAGGATTTTCTAGTGAGGTGGCCGGCGGCTTATGGTGGAAATGGAGATGACGATGATAGACGTAGGTAGAGGATGAAGACGACGGCTAGGAACAAAAAAGAAGGAACAAAATAAAAACAAAAGATAGAAAATAAAAAACCGTCAGCCTTGGACTCTTCCGAAGACTGACGGGTGATGCTTTGCCCTTCTCTAAGGGACTTCAAGTCACGAGCCCGGACCCATCCTGCGGCTGGTGAAAACTTTGATTCCTTCCCATAGGAATCTCACTATCGTCCTCTCAAAAGAACACAAGTGTGGAACACAAATTTTTAATATCAATAATCCCCCCTATTACAATAGCTTAATGCCCTATATATAGGCCACAACATAAGAAAACTCAAAATACAAAATTGCCCCTTAGGCCACAACACCAACCTAGGGGTAAAACTGGAAATACATCAAATAAGAACTAAAATTCATAAAAATAACTCATAATTGAAGATTTAAATTATAGCCGTCGATTTGCGACGCCTCCTATGATAGACGCGCCAAATCTTCGTACCGATGTCCGCATCAACAAGTCTTGCATTGTGAGATTATTCACTCGACTTCTTTTTGTTTTTCAAATTTGGTCAATAATATATATCCTTAGTCAATAACACTTAGGCACAACATCTTTTCATTTTATAGCCATCAAATTATAAATCAATCCTCTTTATGACGCTCCTTTTCAAAATCAATAATTTAAAATATGCAATGATTCTTCAAGTCATTAGGAAGCACTGCATTCCTTTGAAAATGAAATATATACTTTAGATTTAATGGGTTTAAAAGCTATTCTCCTTCCATTGCATCAAAGAAAAAAGTATTAAACCTCTCAAAGCCAGTCACAACTAAATCATAAAACTATAATCAACCCAGAATAAGTAGTACAACCGTAAGAAAACATTATGCTATAATTATCACTATGTAGTTATTTGAATGGGCACTAACATCTATGTGTTTTAGACATTATTGTTTTATCCATCCAAGCAACTTAAAAGTGATTTCGGGTGTGAATAAAAATTCCAATTTATGGAATTAGTGGCAAATGCAGCCACAACAATGAAAAAATTAACACTACGAATAATGGGTTTGCAACATTTATCCTCATGCTTGAAATATCTTTAGAAAATAGTCCTATTTAAAAAGCAAATACAACTTTAAGAGTAGCACGAACATCAAATAATATTTAAAAAATTTTCAATCAAGTCATATTCAAAATCACTAATATCTTTGTTAAATTCATGAACATTATCCCCAATAAATAAATTTCTATTTATTTCTGAGTGATCGATTTGATAACATTTAAAATAAAATTTTGCAAAAATTTTAGAGCCAATTGCAATAGCAATAATTTTTCTTCATCATCTTTGTTAACAATAGTGCTACTTCCTTAAGATATAGCGGGTGAAACATATTGAGCTTGATTGTTCAAATGAAAAGACACAATTCTTGTATACAAAGTAACTATTTTATGCTTTTAAAATTTTCACATTCGCTCAAAATCTAATATAAATAAAAAAGGATGCTGAAGTGAAGGAATGTCTTGTGTCATCTCTCTTTTGAAGTTAGGTCTTAATAAATAATCAAACAAGATATTATAAAAGCAAATATTCTCTTTTAGTAATTCTTTCGTCCCAGCTTAAGTGGTTATAGGTTATTAGCCTAATATTTTCTTTGTTTTCCTTTTTCATTATCATCCAATACATTTTTGCTTGAAGCGTTAATTTATACTTAACAAATCTCACTTGACGCTTACCTAACATTGTTTGTCATTCAAAAAAATTATCTTTCCTATTACCCAATAAAAAAAGAAACTATTTTCTCATAAAATGTAGATGCCTAAATTTTTAACTTTCTTATTTATGTCACCATCTATACCATAAATTAAACATACATTATTACCATAAATTTCATTATCATAAACTCTATAAAATCTATCTTAATTATTCCTCTCATCCTAAATTTCTTGCCTCCTGGTTTATGTGGGTGAAATTGATTATTTTCCAAAATGTTTATTGACCCCCTTAATTTCATTAATGTCCTCGCTCGTTTAATTTAGATTTTATAAATAAACCAATTTATTTTACAAACATTACAAAACCTTATCCCTATTTCTCAAACTTGATATTAAGCCACACTTCTAGTTGAAATTTTGACACAACCACAAGCTCTAATATCAATCTAAGACATCTTAGGGTCTAACATTTCCTAAAGCAACGTTAAGATGAAATGCACTAATCACGCACATTAAAATAAAATTTGTAATTCACAGACCAAAAATTTAATCAAGTACTCACCTCTTTTCATGGAAATTAGACAACATATAAAATTCACACTAATGATAATTCAATAGTCACCAAATAGAAATTTAACATGCAAACTCAGGATAAATAAAACCACACATTTTTTAAAATCATATTGCAACTAGAAAACCAATATTGCTTTCTTCTTCCCAATCTTGCTGCATTTGCCTCCCTTACCTCAGAGCCTACTTTATCTACGCTCTTACAGTAGTTCTCAATCCCGAAATTCAGCCTTTCCAAACCCTACAGCAATCTTTCCACTAGCCAACCAACCAAGACTACAACTTCCTGCCATCATATTTTCCTAATCCAATTCCAATCCCACTACAACATTTCCACTCTTTTATTAAAGTCGTCCACTTCACCTTTTTACCATTTCTTCATTTTAAGCACCATTCTTTGCCGTTTTTCAATCTCCCATCAATTCACAGCAACTCAAATCTCCAAAATGTCCCCCGTAATTCCTTTAAATCACAATAGCCAGCTCAGCCACAATCAACTTGCAACCTTGTTCTTCATCTCCTCCTTCCATCCGCTATTTTCAACAAAGACCTTAATCCCACTACATTATGGTCTGCTACATGAATCACATTGTGTCTTGTTAAGATTCAAAATCTCATTTAAATCTAATTAAAAAAAATGTCATTTCTAATATTTTGTAATCAAGTCTTTTTAGGTATATCTCTACCTTTCTTAACATAGGCCAAATCTAATACATCTATTCTCTTAACTGGTCGGAAGACCGATGTTTTATGTGACAAAAACATCTAAGTTGACTCTTTCTAATCTTAACTGCTACTAGAGCTAATCCAACCTTTTCACGTATATGCTCATTTTGTATATTTGCCTCTAAGAGAAAAGCCACTCATCCACTTGAGCATCCTCATCTCTGCAACACTTAATTTTATGCTTCTCATTAAATGACCAACATTATGCACCATAAAACATTATAGGTTTCACCATCATCTTATATAATTTTCCCTTAAGTTTGAGGAGGTACTTTTCTATCACACAATAGGCTCGACACATTCCTACAATTTAACCATCCAACTTTAATTGTACTAATAATATCCTCATCTATTTCACTCACCACACTCTGGACAATAGACCCGAGATACCAAAAACGTGTACTCTCATTAATGACTTGATCGTCCAAAGTCACAAACCCCCATTAGATCTATTACTACTAAAATTACACTCAATGTATTCGGTTTTAGATCTACTCAAATGAAAACCTTTAGACTCTAAGGTTGACCTCCATAATTTAAGTTTACATTCAACTCTCTCTCTAGTCTTATCAAAAAGAAGATTAACATCAGCAAAAAGTATACACAAGGGTACATCCTCTGGCAAATGTCTAGTAAGAACATCCAATAACCAAAGCAAAAAGATATGGGCTTAAAGTTGATCCTTGATGTGATCCAACTGAAATAAAAAAATATTTGGTCAAACCATTGTATTTGAATACAAGTAAAAGCTGCTGCATACAAATCCTTAATGACTTGAGCATAAGCATTATTAACCCCTTTCTTTTCTAAGACTTCCAAAGCTCTTCTCTTGGAACTTTATTATAAGCTACAACATAAACCCAATAATTTTAAACAAAACTTGATATGTCTCTGCTGAAGCTGATCCAATACGAAAAAACTGGTAGATTCAGCTAAAAATTAAAACCAATGACATGTTTTCTGTGACAACTAGCCAGTCTAATATTTAAGTAATCTAATGTCCCATTAGCAGCTTTCCCTTAGCAAGTTTTCTTGCTCTTTTTGCCCCTTTTGATAGTGTGCAAACCTAAATTAGGGTGTTCTTCATCCTACTACAAGCAACTGCTTTAGCCAAAAATGGCTCAAACTATAAAGG
Organism: Dendrobium nobile; assembly: GCA_022539455.1. Classification (NCBI taxonomy): domain Eukaryota; kingdom Viridiplantae; phylum Streptophyta; class Magnoliopsida; order Asparagales; family Orchidaceae; genus Dendrobium; species Dendrobium nobile. Next base: position 7,236,625 of record CM039729.1, on the reverse strand, counting down.
GAAAAAATCTCAAATAAATCAATAACCATTATTTACATATAAAGTCCCATAATTAGCAATATGACAAAGGTAAAAAAGAATGAAATGTCCTGAGAAGCAATTCTCACCATTTAAGTGTCCAAAGGTAAGAAAAGGTTCTGAATTGCAAAGCACTATGTAAACAATACAGGTTTTCAGTGCAACATGCAACAATTTCCATAAGTATTAAAGAGCTGAAAAGGCAAACTTTACACTGTTGATGACCATAAAATGTGCGTTCAAATAAGAACTATGGTACACAAAACGTTGAACTAAACATCTAGCAAAAGACAAAGAATGGCATATTCAAATACAAGTGTGTACTGAAAGTTCTTTAAATACAAGAAGGAATAAAAGGTCACCAAAATAATAAAGAATAAAAAGGAAGTTATCAAATTGTTCCTCTATGAAGCAATTTTCCACATAATAAAGTCAGAGCAAGAAATAGTCATTAGAAGAAAAATCAAGGTGGAAATAATTCTATTATGTTCACCACATTATTGAAAGCATGGTAGTTGAAACCTCCAGCACAAAAAGAAAATGTTGGAAAAGCTTTAGAAATCACAAGAAAAGACTAACATTTTGAACTAGATGGGACTACCACAACATGCATGGCTGTGTTGTTCGGAGGAAGTTGCAGACGCAGAGGATAGAGATTCCCATTTAGAGGGTTTCGGGAGCAAACAATTATATCAGACAGCTCTGTTTCTTCCATCAGCTTTTCCGTAAGTTCCTGCACGCTAGTCCCCTTGAATCTGAAGGTGTACTCGCTACTATCCTCAACGTCACCACTGTCATTCGCAATTAAATAGTGAATACTCCGACCTTCAGACTTGAGAGGTGAACCACTGTAAGAAGAGGATGACTGCAATCACAAAGGAGAGCAGTGCGAATATTAAGTTTCTCAGATAACTTCAAAGGTTATCATGATCAATTACATCACATATAAAAGACTAATAAAATGAAATCCAGAAACGTGAAAAATAAAAGAATCAAGTAAATATTCCGTAACGCTATGAACAGGACAATTTATAGCAAGTTCATGAGCATATCCTAATTTTTATATCATATGAAGGCTAATTTTCCACAGATAGCTAATTACTTGCATTTTAAATAGGGGTGTCAATTTCGGGTCACGGGTCGGGTTCGGGTCGAACCCGAACTAACCCGGGTGGAAAACGGGTCAACCCTAACCCGACCCGAGTAGAGAAACGGGTCGAAAAACGGAACCCGGACCCGACCCGGCGGTTTGCCGGGTTGACCCGACACGACCCGCGAAGCAAAGAACCCGACCGCGGCAGTGGGCGAGCGCGGCACGGCAGCGGGCGAGCGCGACAGCGGGCGAGCGGGGCACGGCAGCGAGCGCGGCAGCTGGCGAGCGCGGCACTGGCGAGCACGCGGCAGCGCAGCGAGCGCGAGCTCGAGCGCGGCAGCGCAGCACGCGTGGCGACGGGGCAGCGGGCAGAGGGCGGGGGCAGCGGGCAGAGAGCTGGAATTTGAATTTTTTTTAAATTAAACGGGTTGGCGGGTTGACCCGGCAACCCGCCGGGTCAACCCGAACCCGACCCGTTTTGAAATCGGGTCGGGTCCAACCCGGATTTTCCGGGTCGGGTCCGGGTCGGGTTTTCGTGTCGTGTCAAATATTGACACCCCTAATTTTAAACATGCCAATGGCTTCAAATCAATAACAAAGAAAATTAATACATGTTTAAAAACAATTAACATAATGCAATGTATAAAAGAACCTCTTTACCCCCGCTGTCCTACAACACTGTAATAACCGGTTAGATATGGAGGATAAATCAATAAAAAAGATCCCAAAAAATCAAATCAAATTTCGTGGAAGGCTGGACGCTTACAAATTTTCATATTCCATGGTTGATCATTGCAATAATCACGCAAATAGCAATAATCACGCTAGTTCAAAGAAGCGAAAAGGCAGAAAAAAAAATGAATGAAAGAAAGAAAGAAAGATAAAGCTAGAAAACTTGATTCAAGCGATAAATACAAAATTAAGCTTTCGTCTGTAAAACTAATCCGATTGAGCAAACAGGGAAAAATCACGCTCTTGCTGGCAGAAGAAGGTGGACCAGCCATTATTTGCAGATTAGAAAAGGAAGAGCAAACAAAACCAACCTCTTGCTTGGACAACCTTGAAAATGATTCCGATGATGAGGCAGCAGAGAAGTTCTCCGGCTCGGCCGAAGACGGCTCAACCGCGCGAATCTCGACAACATCCACGTCCCAGAGCACCCAATCGTGGTGGCGATGCGGAATGTCGTGGGTGACGGAGTTTCTCCACGGCGGCAGACCTCCATTAGCTCGGAGGAAATTCCCGTATCGTGTCTTGAGCTTAACCTGCATTCCATCTCGGATAGGCTCCCATTCCACGGACGAGTCGAGGCGACGGGGAACAGTCTGCAGGACCTTGCATCCGGTCATGCCGAGTAGGAAGGGCTCATTAGAGGCAGTGAGGTACTTGCCATAGCAGCTCTTGAGCCGGATCACGGGGTGGTCCTCCACGAACTCAACCGTCCACCGTGCTCGCTTCGTCGAGCCATTACGTTCCTGGCACACGTGCTCCTCGTCCTCATCCGCAAGGAGGTACTTGTCGTGGTGGCTTCGCAGCCTGATTGACTTTGCACGCTGGAACAACTCCATAGATTCTAACAATCGATCGGTCGATCGATCTCAGCCGAGGTCACAGTGAGATCGATCAGAGTTAGCAACAACAAGATATTTTCGAGATATTCAAAATTGAAACTACATTAAGAAATTTTAGGGTTCGGAAGAGCAGGGAAGAAAGGTGAGTCTTCGAGAAACGATACGAAAAACAGTTGAATTGATTTTTTATTTTATTTGATCGCTATTGTGGTTGCCATAATTATAAAAATAAAAAAATAAAAAAATTGCTTGGCCGCGGGGGCCTCGTCGTGATTAACGTGTTTTAAAGTTGGTAGCTGTTAGTACATCTAAAGCTCAACTATTTATTTATTTATTTAATATAAAAATAATTTTATTTAATAACCTGTCATAATAAAAAAATTAAAAATTTGTTATATTCTTCAATATCTGAATATTATTATTGTAAATAAAAATAATTAAGCATTTATTTAATAAATAGAAAAAAATTAGCCTACGCAAAACATTAGCTTTAATTTTTAGATTGTATTGACAATGATGTTATTATTCAATTTTTTCAAAATATTAAGAATAGACGCTATAAATTGTAAGTCTACTTTATCTTATATTCAGTGTTTTTTATAAAAAAAATTTTTAAAACTGCCAATGTCGGTCCCAAGCCCGAATGAAAAAAGTTGAGGGGATTTTTTAAAAAAATTATTCCCCCCCTCATGCAAAGTTTCTGACTCCGCCACTGCTTCTTAGTATTTTGAGAGAATCGAAAATACTGAGTTAATTGCATGTAAATTTTGAAATTATTTATGAGGTATTTTCTTTTGTTTATAAAATACTATTTTGACAAAATAGCCCTGCGAAATTAGTTGACAATTCTATTTGTTTATGGATAAATTATGGCAAAATAACATACATAAAAATAATAAGAATTATAAATTACAGAATAAAATGTATTACAATTGCTTGAATATAAAAAATAAACGCATAAATATTTATGATCCCTAAATAATGAATATAGTAATTATGCTTGAATTATTTAATTTAATACTCAAAATATTTTTCTTTAATTATGTCTTAGGTAAAAACTAGACAAATAATTAGGTTATATTTATTTTATTTTAGAGTGAAAAAGGAGAATATTAATCTAATTCATTCATGAACTACCTTCCTAAATTTAAGATCAACATACAACAAAACTCTACTTAAGCTTTGTTCGAAATAATTTTCTTCTTACTTTAATTTTTAAATCATACCCATAATTTCTATTTATCATTGTTTTCAAAAAATTTTATATCATTCCTTTTCTTTGTTGATTACTTATAATGCGCTAAACAAAAGCAAAATTTTCATCGACCTAGTGGATTCCAAAGACCACAAAGAATCTTTGGTATATAGACTCAACGACCCAATTAGCCAATCATATCAACAAGTAGGTATTACCAGCACTTACATTCATCATTCATGCAAAGAAGGAGAAGAGTTTTGCATCTGGTAAGATTATTCTGTGCGAATATAAACGTCATCCGGAGGGAAATCAGAATGCACCACGTCACCCATTTGTTGTGCACCGCTGCAGTGCACCATTGTGTACCGGATGACGTGGCATATTCTGATTCGCTTTTGAATGATCGGATGTCCACACAGAATAATTTTTCTTGCATCTGAGAATGCAATAGCAGAGACGATTTTAATCTCAAATCAGACAAAGAGAGAGCAACAGAAAACCAAGAGCAGCTGCTGAAATGCATGTTTTCTTTTGGCTCGGCCATGGCAATTGTGGAGGATTTCTGACCCTCAATGGATAAGGAGACCAGTGAAGGCAGCCGCCTGCTAAGGATGACTTGACACTTACTGAACCATTCAATTTCCAAACGGACACCTCTTTTTTTGAGAAGCACCGTAGAAGGAGAGTTCAAAAGAGAAGGTTATTATTTCATAAAACGCAATGTGAAGACTTGCATTCACATAAAGAAGGAAAGACAAAGAAATCATATTTAGCAACAAAACAACTTAGAACCGTTGCACAAAAGCTAAGAAGCCTCCCATTGAAAAGCTTCAACCACTCCGTGAAGAAGCAGAATTTTTCCATTCATTAACAGTCTACGGCTTCGTTTGGGACGGCTTTCGTCCTACTTCTTAAAGTGACTTTCTAGTACAAAAATAAAAAATTTTGGTACTAAAAAACTGCTTTAAGAAGCTGGAAGAAAACCATCACAAATGAAACCTACAGCAATATTCATACCCGGTGTGATGCATCACCCAATAGAAAGAACCAAAATGTGCATTATAGTTTAAAATCTTACAATTCGAAATTTGGACAACTTTAACCAAACGCAATATTTATGTTGGAATTTCCAAAATCTGAGCCAAATGGGACTTCTACACGTTCTTTGACAAGGCAGCTGGCTTTCCCATCTTTAATAACCAATACCTTACTAGATGGGCAATGAATTGATAGTTCTCTCACCTCGTCTGTTGTCTTAGGCAAGAAATCCAAAAGATTAATTGAGTTCTCTCTTTTTCTGATTTCCGGTTTAAAGCCAGCCAGTCTTAAAGCAGAAACTATACCAACAAAAGTAATGACTGATTTAGCAATAAATCCCAAAACAGATCTCATCCTTCTTTGCTTATTTTGTGTGGAGTCCACTGCAAGACTATTCTTAGATGAGAATGAAGAAGGATCGTTATCCTTAACAACAAACGAATCAGGAGGAAAGTGGGAAGGATATTGAGGAAGGAAGAAAGCACCATCCTGCTCAACATTCTCTCTAGCAAAGGCTGCAGCCTCATGGATGATTTCAAGATCCTCACCCTTGTACTCTTCAAGCTTGATGAACAGTGCCTTGCGGCTGTGATCAATTTGGGTTAAGACTGCTTCTCTTTCATGCCTTTGTCGCTGCTGCAAATCCTGCGAACAACGTATTTTCACCATAAATCTTTTATTTTAAGTGCATTTGAATCATAAGATTGATATTCAACAGCAAAGCTAAGGCTTCGTTTGTTACAGCTTTTTTGTTGATTTCTAAAACAATTTTCTAGTATAAAAATTTTTTGAATTAAAAAATTTTATACTATAAAACAATTTTATGAGGCAGTACTAAAGCTGTTCCAAACAAAACCTAAATCAAGTTTGTAGAACTGAACTTCAACACCAACTAGCACATCTTTACTTGGAAAAACATAGCAAGAACTCAAAAACATAATGTCATAGCTATCCGAGGAAGCGCCAATCAAGGTACTGAGGAATTATAAGAGAACTAAAGTTTTGGCCAGTAGATGATTAAATGTGGTTCAATAATTGTGCAAGCGTCAGAATCCTCGTAATCTCATAGTAATTGCTACAATGAATATTTGATAAAATATGTTGAGGCTAGTGGTAATGGTAACTAATGGAACAGGTGATTGAGGTAGTCTTGAGTAAAGTTGCGGTGTTTAGTGGGATCTGAAAGAAGCATAGAACTGTCTGATGTGATACCAAATGCAAGGAGCTTCGTAAGAAATTGAAATTGAGTTGGCAAAGAAATTACAACTAATAGCTTATGGCGATAGCAAGAAAATCATTAAAATTTCGTAGTTATCAACTAGCTTAGGCGAAGAAGTATGTAGATTAGCCAAAACTTTCAGACAACCAAAAATAGTAGCAACACTAAAAGCTATTACAACAATCCGCCATTTAATAACGAGAAGTTCACCTTGGGGAATTAATCACTCAACTAGACTAGGCTTTGCGGGAGAGGAATTTCAGTACACCCAACGATGCCACGAGGAAGGTTGCAACGCCAATGGTCTTGAACCACGGGAAGGTTGCCGGCGGTGGATGACACACGGACGTCTTGCTTTCAATAGTCCACTCGTAGTCTTCAAATCGCTCGTCTATGATGCCGATGAGTGTGGTTAGGATGCGGTTCAAATAATCCTCCACTGTTTCGTCGTTCCCGAATCCGACGTCAAAGAAGGGGGAGCGGGTGGGGGTGAATATGTCCTTCGTCGTCAAGCACCAATCCACTGTCAACTTCGGGATCCGCCATGCATAGTGGCATGAGAGGATCTTACTCCGGAAGAGGAAGAATATCGAGGAGAGGAGAAAACTTGAAGATGTGAAGGTGAGAGTGAGGGAGGAGGCCGGCGGGATTCCAAGGGGAGAGGGAGGGGGGGTCGGCGGGTGCAAGGGGGGAGAGCTTAGGGTTTGAAAGTTTCAATCCTAATTAGTCCCTAATATAAATTTCAGATTTAATTAAATGTGGAGGGAAATTAATTAGGAATTGAACTAGAATTCAAAATGATGGAGCCTTAAAAGGAAAGAACAAGGGGGAAGCCAAAGAAAGGGGCCCGGCGGTCCATAGAGGGGAGAGGGATTTGAAAACTTAAAACTGAAATTCAGTTAAATTTCAGTTTTAAGTAAATTAGGAGGGAAAATTATGTGGAGTTAATTCCTAATTCAAGAGGATTCAATGCCTTAATGGAGCCTTAATGGGGCTCCACCCAAGCATGTGGCCGGCGGCTTCTAGAAGGAGGGATTTGGTGTGGGTGCTAGTGGGTGGCTTCCAAAATTGCTTGCATGAGATTTGAAAAGAACTAAAACAAAATCCATTTGAAATTTGGATTTTGTCATGAAACGAATTCAAAACTTCCCTAATTTGGAATTTCTAAAATAGGAAAGATTTTGAAATTCAAATTTTGAATTTTCAAAATCTGAATTTGAGGGGACGGGGATTAAACCGATGTTTGACATGTCACCACCGGATGGTGGTGGTGGAGGGAGGCCGGCGGCTATGGGAAGTGGGAGGCCGGCGGGTTGGGCAAGGAGGAGGGGAGTCGGATGCGGGATATAGACCACGAGCCACGGACTCTTCCAATGACTGGTGGGTGTTGCGTTTCGCCCTCACCTTGGGCTTTCACTCTCCTCTCTAACTCTCCACAATGAGAAAAAGAAGAAGACAAGGGAAATCAAAACAAATTTTCATAATCTTCATTAGCCTCATACAATGATACATGACCCCTATATATAGGTCATGAGATACAAGAAAATAAAAGCATAAATAATGACTAAATCGCCCTCGGGGCCCCAACATGACTCACTCACACACAAGGGTAAAACAGAAATACTGAAAACTGAAAATGCATGAATAACTAAAAATATAAGCTCTGAATCGTGGTCATCGATCGGCGATGCTTCCGGCGATACACGTGTCTGAACCGTTGATCGATGACCTCATCACTGTCGAGAGGAGCATTTAGGAGCAACAATCTTGTCAAGAGAAATCTCCCAAGAAGAGTCATTCCAGAGAGCTAGATAAGCCTCAAGAGGTTTCGGTATTCACTGATGTTGCATACATGGACAGCAGAGATTGCTTTGAAACTTCAACAGATTTTCTAGGTGATACTTTTCCCACCATTTCAAGGAATTGTAAGTGTCGCTGAGCTTCAAAATATACATCACAAGCTTGTAAAATATTATGCAGTCCTTTGTTATTAAGTGCGCTTCCCTGATTTGAAATAGACCCCATGAAGTGTTCTTCTCACAGTCTTTCACCAGATGAAGCACAAGAGGGTAGAACAAGATGATTATAAAATTGAAATTGCCAAGAATGCAGCGAACCTTGCTACTGACCCTACTAACAGAAGTTGCAAAGGAAGTCAAAGAGACGAGAATATAACTGGAAGAAGCTAAAGGATAGACAATGGAAAAGGAGGCTGCAAGCAATGGAGGTTAAGGAAGTATGGGTTGATGCGGTTGCAAGAGGATGAAAGCATTCCAGTAGAACATGCCCCCATGTAGGAGGATCTTCCAGTGTGCGGCTAAGATAAAACATAAAAAAATAAAAATAATAAAAATGAGAAAAGGACTAGGAGGATGAGCTAAGTCCTTCCTATTGTTCAATCCCCACCACAAACTTAACCATCGAAGGCTGAAGCATCCTGCCCTAGTTGAGTAGATGAAAGGATTGAATCAAAAATTATAGCAACAAGTGTTGGAGATAAAGGAATTTCGAGAGTTTGAAAGTCACATTTCAGGATCTATATTGAAAGAATTACATTTACTTTCATTTTAACCATTTAACTAAAGCTTGCAATGAACAGCAAAAAGAAAAATAGTTTTATTTTTGGAAAATTTAAGAGAGATAAAATTCGTAAAAATCAAAATAAATGAAAACATAAGTAAGAGATTAATCACTTACAACGAATAGAACAAAATCTCTGTTGGCTAGTGGACTTGCTGTTGTTGGACTGTTTAGGCTGAGAGAATTCAGCAAATTATAAGAGCTTTGTGGCTCAGGACTTTTACGAAAAAAAGAAGAAGGAAAGACTGTGTGAGTGGCTGTTTTGGTAAAGATTGAAGCAGGGGGTCGGATGAGTATATCAGCAGCAACTACAAAAGCAACAGCTACAGTAGCTTCGTCTACCTCTCTGGCAGCTACAGTAACAAACTATAGCCTCCACTAACATTACAACGACCTCTGACATAAAGATCACATGGATCAATTATAGTGGCTGTAATTATAACAAACCAACCAATCTCCATCACACACGTGGCATAAGCTTCCATTATAAATAGCTACTGTAGCTCACGAAATAACTTAATGTAGTAGTGCAATGTTACTGTAGCATCTCTCTTTGATTTCCTCTGCTTTGCATCTTTCTTGCAGGTTGAAGATCTCCAGCTCTTCATTGTTTTCATGGTATCAGAGCAGGATTGAGGAATCTTCCTCAACACCTTGTGAAAGCCATCGATGACACAGTCTGCTTCCTCTCAGACGGAGAATCAGTCAGGAAAACTGACTGTGGAATCTCCGAGCATCCCTTCTTCCTTGAAGCTCGTTCTATCAAACATCAAAACAATCGTTCCAGAACCTCTTTCAAGTGAAAATTATCCAATCTGGAAGTCACAGATTCTGAAGCTTCTTAGAGCAAATGGCTTCTCTCAGTTCCTGGATAACTCAGCTCAGAAACCGCCTTGTCTCCTTCAACACAGAGATGGAAGCACGGAACTCAATACCGAATACACTCAATGGATGCTCATCGATCAGAATCTAGCTGTGGCACTATGTTCAACAATCTCCTCATCGATACTGCCATACGTTCTTCATCTCGATCGATGCTCAGACATCTGGCTTACTCTCGAGCAGCGACTTCAAGCAGCAAATAGATCCAGAGTTATGCAACTTAAAAATGAATTGCATAACATCTCCATGCGCAATCTTTCAATGGCTCAATACCTTACATCTGTTAAAACTATTGTTGATAATATAGCAGCAGCAGGTTCCAACGTCGATCCTGAATATATCATCCTGTATACTCTGAATGGCCTTCCGCCGTCGTATCAGGCGTTCAAAACGTCTATTCGCACCAAACGGAGTCTGTTATCTCTTGATAAATTATACTCCTATCTCCTCACAGAAGAAATCACCCTAGCTGCGGAATCAGTTCGTCTGACTTCTCAAAACGATCCTACCACTGCATTGTATGCATCACGAGGCAGAGGTCGTCGTGGTCGCGGACGATCTACATATAGCAACGCCACTGGTGGCAGATCAACTCCATCACCTCCAGTCACTTGCCAGATATGCACCAAACGTGGTCACACAGCGTCACAATGCTGGCATCGTCTAAATGTGAATTATGTTCCGAGCAACCCATCTTCCAAAGCTCTAGTCGCCGACTCTGCTCCTCCATCACAGGACTGGTACATTGATTCGGGTGCATCCTCTCATATGACCAACTCTCTAGACAACTTGACTCAACCAGCGACATATCACGGAGCAGACAGCATCACTGTAGGCAACGGCCAGAATCTGCATATCGCTCATTCAGGTCCCGAACTTCTACCCACTCCTACCAGTAAGCTCTCCCTCTCTCAAATCTATCATGTTCCATCAATATCCCATAATTTAATCTCTGTTTCTTCTCTTACCAATGACAATAATGTTTCCATCACTTTCTCTCCTCTCGGCTTCACCATAAAGGACCTGAAGACTCAAGCCACTCTGCTTCAGGGTCCCTACCGCAATGATCTCTACAAAATTAAGCTCCCAACGGGCACTCCAGCTCCATCAGCTCATTCTGCAATCTCCACATCCAACCATCGCTGGCACTGTCGTCTTGGGCATCCGCATCATCAAACACTTCAACTAATTGCATCCCAACATCATGAACTCAACATATCTACTACTGTTAATTTTTGCTCTACTTGTAAGGCTTCCAAAAGCCATAAACTACCGTTTTCTAATTCAACCAATGTATCTAGTTCTCCGTTAGCTTGTCTTCATCTTGATGTATGGGGTCCTTCCCCTACCACTTCAAATCAAGGATACCGCTATTTTCTTCTTATCACTGATGACTATTCGAGATATACGTGGTTATTTCTAATGAAATGTAAATCTGAAGTACCCAATATTGTAATAAACTTCAGATCCCTCATTGAAAACCAGCTGAGTTCTTAAACTCTACATTCAAAAACTTCACCCAAAGTAATGGCATTCACCACCAAATTGCGTGTCCCTACACGCCGGAACAAAACGGCATTGTTGAACGCAAAAACCGTCATCTGGTGGAAACTACCAGAACTCTTCTACACACAGCCCAGCTTCCGTCATCCTTCTGGCCTGATGCGCTCCTCACGGCAGCACATCTCATAAACAGAATGCCAACCCCCACTCTCAAAACAAATCACCATTCTAGTTACTTCACAACAAACCTCCATATTACTCCCATCTCAAAATCTTTGGCTGTGCTTGCTATCCGTGGCTACCCCCGTCTCAACGAACCAAATTAGAACCAAGAGCAGCCTCCTATATTTTTCTCGGCTACCTGGATTCATACAAAGGCTACAAGTGTTTTCATCTTCCAACAAACAAAATCATCATCTCTAGACATGTTGTCTTTAATGAAGATGATTTTCCCTACAGCCACTCACTCAGCTCATCTATCTCCCCACCACAGCCTTCTATATCCAATCCTCATCTTCTCATACCTTCATCAACCATACAGGCAGTTGATGCTACCCCACCTCCACATTATGTTTGCTCTACCTCTTACTCTCCCACATCTGTCGGCTCTCCTCAACAATCCCAGTCTTCCCCTACCAACACCATCTCACAACAACCAGCTCATGTTCCTACCCCTCATCCAATGATCACCAGGTTCAAGTGTAATATCAAGAATCTGCTCCAGGATCGTCCAGGACGATCTGGATCGTCCTGGGACAATCAGTGAAATTTGCTCCAGGTGATTTTCTGTACACATCGTCCAGGCCGATTGAGGACATCGTCCAGGCCGATCGGCACTGTAGAAAATATCGGCCTGAGAATAGTCCTGGGAACCGTCCAGGACGATCCTAAATGGTCTGATCGTCCTGGGACGATCTGGCGATCGGCCGGGCCGATCTGAAGACTTTAAAGCTGATTTCAAGTCGTTTTGAGGAGAGAGAAAATCAAATAAAACGAAAATATCAGCCGAGGAGAGAGAAAGTCGAGGGCAAATTTGGAAAAGTTGATTTTTGGACGACGCGGAGCCGTTTTCGTTCGAGGAGACTGTTCAAGATATTGCTGTACGCAAGGTAAGGCACATTCCGCCTTTCTCAATTTTCAGAACCGTCGTGTTTGGCGGTATATTCTGTCCGGATTTCGTTTCCGTTAATGATTTTCGTCCGTATCTGTTGATTGGCTCAGTTTTTACCGCGTAACTTTCCGTATATTGTTGACGTGCCGAGTGTGCACATTTTGGTTATTTTCTGAAGATTTTTGTCCGGGTATTTTTGATTCGACGGTGTTTTTCGTCGATTAGATTTTTCTGTGTATTCTGAAATTATCTGTGCAGTAGAATAAATGTTCTGAAATGTGATTATCTATATTCTGTGCGAATTTGGTGAATTTTGATTTTCAGGAAAAATTGTGTAAATTCCGTATACTGCCGTTGTGCTGCCCGATTTTTGTCTGATTTCTGATTTGCCCGGATTTATTCTGAATTGAAATGCTATCTGTATATGCTATAAAAAGGGAGTTATAAGGGGCCTGGATCCTATGAGATTCAGTTAGTGTCTGGGAAATCTGAAATGAGCTCAAATATGAAATCTGATATCTGTTCTGTTCCGGATCCGAGGAAATCTGTTTAGGTGCTATAAGCACTATATATATGTATTCTGGTACGATAAGTACATTTGTTCTGGTGCTATAAGCACATCTGTTCTGGTGCCGTGAGCACAAAGGGAGGCATAAGGGGCCGGAATCCGTAGAGATTCCGTCAGTGTCAGGGAATTTAGCTATTAATTATATATATATCTGATATCTGATATCTGAGAAATGATTCTGATTCTGATTCGATTCTGATACGATTCTGTTTTGATACGATATGAGCTGAATTTCTGATTTCTGTACGATTCTGACTGTTGATTTAATCCGTTCTGATTTGTACTCTGATGTGATCTGATCTGTACGACGCTGATTCTAATTTGATATATGATTTTGATTCTGTTCTGATTCGAGATACGATTCTGTTCCGAATTCTGTACGGATTATTGTCTGATGAGTTGGTTTTGGATTCTGAGAGTTTTGATTGGAGGTTTGTTGCTTTGCTGAGCTGTTGAGCTCACTCTTGTTTTCTGGTGGTTTTTCAGGTTCTGGGAAAGGGAAGGAAGTCCAGGACTAGATTTCAGAGTCTGATCAGTATAGGTATTTTGTACTTTTTGATTTTTGTACAGTCATGGCTATTTCTGTTTATTTTTCTGCCAGCCATGCACTGTATTTGTAAGATGATTGTTTTGAGAAAAAGAAAGAAAATATAGATGATTTGTTCCGCTGCATTTGATGTTCTATAGTAGCTCTGTGTGTTTGTTTTGTGTATAACATTTTGGAAGATTCAGTTTAGTAATCAATTCCAAAGCTAGATCCTGATTAGTCTGTTAGGCTGGTCGCAATCCGGCTCGGGCGGGATCCGTCCCCGTCGGGTCGGGTCGTGACAAGCCCTTTTGAGTGGTATCAGAGCACTAGTTTTGGAAACTGGTTGGATTGTCAGACAGAGCTATAGGAAGTGATTAGTGAGTTTGTCTGGGGGTAGTTTTGGGTCGTTTAGCTTTTTATTGTGCTGTTTTTGTGTTGTTTTTGTGATAGTTTTCCGGATTTTCTGGATTTTTCTGTATGGATCAGCCAGACCCAGACATGACTGACGGGCAGAGTTCCAGTCAGGCAGCACCAGTGGGGAGTACAGCCCCAGTGGCCGGTGCTGACACGCTGTCACAGTTTGCTACGCTTGTTGCTCAGATGATGAGCGAGACTCAGAGCAGAGCTTCTACCGTCAGATCTGAGGACATTGATAGACACCTGCAGTTGTTTCTGAGGTTGAAACCTCCGAGGTTTGAGGGCGCTGTTGAGCTCAGAGCTGCTGAGGAGTGGTTGAGGAGGTTGGAAAAAACTTTTGACGGGATGCAGTGTCCTGCGGACAGGAAGGTCCCGCTAGCAGTGTTTTTGCTAGATGGAGAGGCTGAGCACTGGTGGGAAGGCCAGCAAGCAGCCAGATTTCAGGGCAGACTGAACTCTTTGATCACCTGGGAAGAGTTCACTGAGGTATTTCGAGACTGGTTTGTTCCCCCTTCTGCGCGACAGCAGATGCAGGAGACTTTTCTGAGACTTGTTCAGGGGAGCAAGACGGTGATGCAGTATGAGGCTGAGTTTACTGCATTAGCCAGGTACGCCCCGCAGCTGGTTAGCACGTCTGCTGAGAAGTGCTACAGATTTCTGAGAGGACTACGAGATACTTTGAGACAGCCCCTGATACCATTCCGGATCACTGATTTCGCTGAGCTTGTGGAGCGAGCTCGATTGATAGAGAACGATCTGATGGCTACTCAGCAGCGGTGGACTGCGAGTAAGAAGAGGTTTGGAGGCGAGGCATCGGGCAGTGGTTCCTCTGGGAAGAGGAGATTTGTATCTGGACCTGGTTCTGGATCTGGTGATTCTAGGTGGAGTGGAGGGTCGTCTGGTACTGCTACCAGTACGACGAGTTCTAGATCTGTTAGTACGGCACCTGTGTGCCAGAGCTGTGGACGACGACACTTGGGCCAATGCTACAGGATGGCTGGTCTGTGCTTCCGATGTGGTCAGCCGGGACATCGGATTGCAGAATGTCCACAGATGAGTTTTGATCGGCGTTCTGAGTTTCGATCTGAGGGCTCTGTTAGACCTACTGGTTCAGCAGGGAGACCGAGGACTGTTCCTCCTCGCCCTGAGGGATTTTCTGGTAGAGGTGGTGGTACTAGTTCTGGACCACGGAGACCACCTACGGTTCAGAGGGAGCAGAGTAGTTCTGTTGCTTCAGCTCCTGCTCCAGTTCAGCCCCGAGTTTACAGTTTGAGTCAGCAGGAGGCTCGAGATGCTCCAGATGTTGTGACAGGTACGGTTTACATTTCTGATCAGCCCTGTCGTGTTTTGTTTGACTCTGAAGCTAGTCACTCTTTTCTGTCCGAGCACTGTTTTGAAATTTTACATTTGGACTCGCTTTTGTTGCCGATTTCTTTGTCTGTGATTTTACCGGCTGGGAACCCTTTGATTGCTCGGAAGTTTTGTTTGTGCGAGATTGATATTGCTGGCAAGAAGTGAAAATCTAATTTGATTTTGTTGCCGATTTCATCGTATGATGTGATTTTGGGCATGGATTGGCTGAGTCGGTATGAGGCTCAGATTGACTGTCTGAAGAAGCAAGTGAGCTTGCTTGTGGCTGGAGAGAGAGTTGTATTCCAGGGATTACGAGGTGTTCTCTCCAGTCTGATTTCTGCATTAGAGGTGAGCAGAATGTGGAAGAAAGGATGCCCAGTGTTTTTGGCTTCGGTGCCGGATCTGAACCTGGAGGTTGGTTCTGTTTCTGAGATCCCAGTGGTACGGGAGTTTGCTGATGTTTTTCCTGAGGAGTTGATTGGTTTACCTCCGGATAGAGAGGTGGAGTTCTCTATCGATGTTTTTCCGGATACAGCTCCTATATCAAAAGCTCCGTACAGGATGGCGCCGAAAGAACTTTCTGAGTTGAAAGTTCAGCTTCAGGAGTTAGTTGACAGAGGTTTTGTCCGTCCTAGTGTTTCGCCCTGGGGAGCACCTGTTTTGTTTGTGAAGAAGAAGGACGGGACACTCCGTATGTGTGTGGATTACAGAGATTTGAATAAGGTCACGATCAAGAACAAGTATCCTTTGCCTCGGATCGATGACTTGTTTGATCAGCTTTCCGGATCTTCTGTGTTTTCGAAGATTGATTTGAGATCCGGATATTATCAGGTGAAGGTGAAGGAAGCTGATGTGATAAAGACAGCTTTTAGTACTCGGTACGGGCACTATGAGTTCTTGGTTATGCCTTTTGGGGTAACCAACGCGCCTGCTATTTTCATGGATCTGATGAACCGAGTATTCAGGGAGTTTTTGGATCAGTTTGTGATCGTTTTCATTGACGATATTCTGGTGTATTCTACTTCTGGGGATGAGCATGCCAGACACTTGAGCATTGTGTTGGAGACTTTGAGGCGGCATCAGCTGTATGCCAAGTTCTCCAAGTGTGAATTCTGGCTGAGGAGTATTTCTTTTCTGGGGCATGTGATTAGCGGATAAGGTATTTCTGTAGATCCCCAAAAGATTCAGGCAGTTGTTGATTGGCCAAGGCCGACTACGGTGTTTGAGGTACGTAGTTTCTTGGGCATGGCCGGGTATTACAGGAAATTTGTGAAAGGATTTTCACAGATTTCGACGCCTCTGACGAGACTGACTCAGAAGTCAGTACCTTTTGTTTGGACACCGGAGTGTGAAGCTAGTTTTCAGAGATTGAAGGATTGTTTGACTTCAGCTCCAGTGTTAGCACTTCCGTCAGGTACGGAAGGTTTTCAGGTGTTCAGTGATGCTTCACTGAAAGGACTGGGATGTGTTCTGATGCAGCATGGTCAGGTAATTGCTTATGCTTCTAGACAGTTGAAACCACATGAGAAGAACTACCCGACGCATGATTTGGAGTTAGCTGCTGTTGTCTTTGCTTTGAAGATTTGGCGTCATTATCTGTATGGCGTCAGTTGTGAGATCTTTACTGATCATAAGAGCCTGAAGTATATTTTTACTCAGAAGGATCTGAATTTGAGGCAGAGAAGGTGGCTCGAGTTAATCAAGGACTATGATATGACTATTCAGTACCAGCCTGGGAAGGTGAATGTGGTAGCGGATGCTTTGAGCAGGAAGTCTTCTGGATTATCAGGTATTCAGCTTACTTCTGATGATTTCTTGATTCGAGACATGGAGCGCTTGCAGTTGGAGGTGATTTCCTCCAATGGTTTGGATTTGGCTCAGTTGAATATTCAGTCTACTTTGGAGACAAGGATTCAGGAAGCCCAGAAGTCAGATTCTGACTATTCGAAGTTGATTGCTCAGATTGGATCTGGTAAGACTCCTGAACTTCGAATTTCTGATTCTGGTGCTATTTTCTGTAAGAACAGGTTGTGGGTACCTGTGTTTGGGGATTTGAGGCAGAAGATTCTGTATGAATCTCATCATTCAGGCTACACTGTTCATCCAGGCAGTGGTAAGATGTATGCTGATATGAAGCTTTTGTTCTGGTGGCCTGGGATGAAGAAGGATGTGGCGGAGTTTGTGTCGAGATGCGAAGCCTGTCAGTTGGTGAAGGTAGAGCATCAGCGACCAGGTGGACTGTTGCAGTCGTTGCCTATCCCTGAGTGGAAGTGGGAGGAGGTGACGATGGACTTTGCTATGGGATTTCCTCGATCACGACAAGGACATGATGTCATCTGGGTAGTCGTGGATCGATTGACGAAGTCAGCCCATTTTCTTCCGATCAGACAGACTGACTCAGTAGAGCGCTTGGCACAGGTTTATGTTAAGGAGATTGTCAGATTGCACGGTGTGCCTCGCGTAATTGTATCTGATCGAGACGGACGTTTTACTTCCAGACTTTGGAAGGGTATTCAGCAAGGATTGGGTACTAAATTGCATTTCAGTACAGCTTTTCATCCTCAGACCGATGGACAGTCTGAGAGGACCATTCAGGTGCTGGAAGATCTGTTGAGGCTTTGTGTTTTGGATTTTGGCGGAAGCTGGGAAGATCATATCCCTTTGATTGAATTTGCTTACAACAACAGTTTCCAGTCCAGTATCGGTATGGCACCGTACGAGGCTCTGTATGGCAGGAAGTGCCGTACTCCTTTGACTCTGACGGAGGTCGAAGATAGACAGGCTTTGGGTGCCACTTTTGCTGATGAAACTGCTCAGAAGATCAGCTTGATTAAGGAGAGGTTGAAAGCGGCTCAGAACCGTCAGCAGAAGTATTACAATCAGAAGCACAGGTTTGTTGAGTTTCAAGTTGGTGACTTTGTGTATGTCAAAGTCAGCCCGATGAAGGGTGTGAGCAGATTTGGTCAGGTGAGTAAGCTGGGTCCAAGGTACGTTGGACCGTTTGAGATTTTGGAAAGAATTGGAAAATCTGCTTACCGACTATTACTTTCTGATTCGATGCCCGACGTGCATAATGTGTTTCACGTATCCACTTTGAGAAAGTGGGTATCTGACTCTGAAAAGAAGGTATCTGCTGATGAGGATGAGATTCAAGAGAATCTGGCGTATAAGGAAGAGCCAGAGTTGATTTTGGCGTACGACGTTCGAAAACTACGAAGTAAACAGATTCCGATGGTTAAAATCCAGTGGAAGCACCGGACTGCACGAGAAGCGACTTGGGAGAAGGAGTCTGATATGAGACGGTCGTACCCGTACTTGTTCTGACTGAGTTTGGATTGGATAATGTCGAGGACGACATTTTTCTGAAGTTGGGGAGATTGTAATATCAAGAATCTGCTCCAGGATCGTCCAGGACAATCTGGATCGTCCTGGGACGATCAGTGAAATTTGCTCCAGAATTTGCTCCAGGTGATTTTCTGTACACATCGTCCAGGCCGATTGAGGACATCGTCCAGGCCGATCGGCACTGTAGAAAATATCGGCCTGAGAATAGTCCTGGGAACCGTCCAGGACGATCCTAAATGGTCTGATCGTCCTGGGACGATCTGGCGATCGGCCGGGCCGATCTGAAGACTTTAAAGCTGATTTCAAGTCGTTTTGAGGAGAGAGAAAATCAAATAAAACGAAAATATCAGCCGAGGAGAGAGAAAGTCGAGGGCAAATTTGGAAAAGTTGATTTTTGGACGACGCGGAGCCGTTTTCGTTCGAGGAGACTGTTCAAGATATTGCTGTACGCAAGGTAAGGCACATTCCGCCTTTCTCAATTTTCAGAACCGTCGTGTTTGGCGGTATATTCTGTCCGGATTTCGTTTCCGTTAATGATTTTCGTCCGTATCTGTTGATTGGCTCAGTTTTTACCGCGTAACTTTCCGTATATTGTTGACGTG
Source organism: Dendrobium nobile (assembly GCA_022539455.1). NCBI lineage: Eukaryota > Viridiplantae > Streptophyta > Magnoliopsida > Asparagales > Orchidaceae > Dendrobium > Dendrobium nobile. Next base: position 7,217,598 of record CM039729.1, on the reverse strand, counting down.
CCGAGTGTGCACATTTTGGTTATTTTCTGAAGATTTTTGTCCGGGTATTTTTGATTCGACGGTGTTTTTCGTCGATTAGATTTTTCTGTGTATTCTGAAATTATCTGTGCAGTAGAATAAATGTTCTGAAATGTGATTATCTATATTCTGTGCGAATTTGGTGAATTTTGATTTTCAGGAAAAATTGTGTAAATTCCGTATACTGCCGTTGTGCTGCCCGATTTTTGTCTGATTTCTGATTTGCCCGGATTTATTCTGAATTGAAATGCTATCTGTATATGCTATAAAAAGAGAGTTATAAGGGGCCTGGATCCTATGAGATTCAGTTAGTGTCTGGGAAATCTGAAATGAGCTCAAATATGAAATCTGATATCTGTTCTGTTCCGGATCCGAGGAAATTTGTTTAGGTGCTATAAGCACTATATATATGTATTCTGGTACGATAAGTACATTTGTTCTGGTGCTATAAGCACATCTGTTCTGGTGCCGTGAGCACAAAGGGAGGCATAAGGGGCCGGAATCCGTAGAGATTCCGTCAGTGTCAGGGAATTTAGCTATTAATTATATATATATCTGATATCTGATATCTGAGAAATGATTCTGATTCTGATTCGATTCTGATACGATTCTGTTTTGATACGATATGAGCTGAATTTCTGATTTCTGTACGATTCTGACTCTGTTGATTTAATCCGTTCTGATTTGTACTCTGATGTGATCTGATCTGTACGACGCTGATTCTGATTTGATATATGATTTTGATTCTGTTCTGATTCGAGATACGATTCTGTTCTGAATTCTGTACGGATTATTGTCTGATGAGTTGGTTTTGGATTCTGAGAGTTTTGATTGGAGGTTTGTTGCTTTGCTGAGTTGTTGAGCTCACTCTTGTTTTCTGGTGGTTTTTCAGGTTCTGGGAAAGAGAAGGAAGTCCAGGACTAGATTTCAGAGTCTGATCAGTATAGGTATTTTATACTTTTTGATTTTTGTACAGTCATGGCTATTTCTGTTTATTTTTCTGTCAGCCATGCACTGTATTTGTAAGATGATTGTTTTGAGGAAAAGAAAGAAAATATAGATGATTTGTTCCGCTGCATTTGATGTTCTATAGTAGCTCTGTGTGTTTGTTTTGTGTATAACATTTTGGAAGATTCAGTTTAGTAACCAATTCCAAAGCTAGATCCTGGTTAGTCTGTTAGGCTGGTTGCAATCCGGCTCGGGCGGGATCCGTCCCCGTCGGGTCGGGTCGTGACATCAAGTCTGGCTCCTTGAAACCCAAATCCATCATGAATCTTCTGCATACTTCTTACTCTCAACTACCCACTGATCCCATCACTTATAATGAAGCCTCCAAGCCTCCTCACTGGCGGTCGGCTATGGCCACCGAATTTCTTGCCTTGCAACAACAAGGCACGTGGATACTTGTACCTCCCCCTGCCCAAGCCAACATCCTTGGCTGCCGCTGGACATACAGGACCAAAAGGCACTCCAATGGATCAAATATAAGGCAAGGCTTGTAGCTCAAGGACATCGCCAAGAGTATGGCATCGACTACCATGATACCTTTAGTCCTGTAGCCAAAATGCCGACCATCCGAATACTTCTCACCATCGCCATGTCGCACAAATGGCCCGTGCACCATATGGACGTTGTGAATGCGTTCCTGCACGGTGACTTAAATGAAATTGTTTACATGTCTCAACCACGGGGCTTCAAAGACAGTATTCATCCTAGCCATGTCTGTCTTCTCAAAAAGGCCATCTACGGCCTCAAACAAGCTCCCCGGCAATGGTTCAACACCTTCTCAGCCCATCTTCTTTCCTGCGGTTTTCAACATAGCCAATCTGATTACTCTCTTCTAATCCTGTCCAAACCTCAACTCAAACTCTATCTGCTCATCTACGTAGATGACATTCTCATAACTGGCCCAGATGACTCAGCTGTTCAAAAATTTATTCAGCACATCAACACAATTTTCACTATGAAGTATCTCGGCCACGCCCACACCTTCCTGGGCATCCAAATTCAAACTTACCCAAATCACTACTTTCTCTCTCAAACTCAATATGCTCTCTCAATCATCCATCAGGCTCGTCTACAACAGTGCAAACATCTATCTAATCCCAGCTCCACGAAGCCATCAACCAGCTCATTCTCTGATCCGGTAATCCACAATCCTCTCATCTACAAACAACTTACTGGATCCCTTCAATACCTCACTATCACGCGACCTGACATAGCGTATGCAGTGAACGTCCTATGCCAACATATGCACGCTCCAGAACAACCGCATTATCATCTTCTAAAGAGGCTACTCAGGTACATTCAAGGCACGACTCACTTCGGCTTACCTATCTACGAAGGTTCACTTCTACTTCGTTCCTTCTCTAACGCCGACTGGGCAGTGACATCACCACCAGGCACTCGACGACGGGATACTGCACATTCCTGGGGGCCACACTCGTGTCCTGGAGTGTAAAAAAATAGCACACTGTCGCCAGGTTCTCAACTGAAGCAAAATACAAGGCAATTGCATCGGCGACTACAGACATCCTCTGGCTGCGCACAGTGGCGGAGCCAGAAAATATCTCTAGGGGGGGCCTAAATTTTTTTTAATTATATTATTATTTTCCTTCAATTTTTTACATCCAGACTTAGACCAATATAATCAATATTAAAAATGATAAAACTTTGTTAGTGAATTAGTTTAATTTTTTTCCTTCACAAAATGACTTCTATCATCAAATCACTCGATTTTTGCAAGAACATGTTTAATATATTAACTAAAAACGTGATATTAAAAATCTCATTTCAAAAAAAAAAAATCATAAAATATCTTTAAGATCGAATCAATATAGGATTAAGCTAATATCAATCAAGAAAAAAATTGTAAATGAATAGGAAATTAAATTGGGAGTGATTTGAATGGATGACCGATGTTAAATTTCTTGATCATGGACTGTTTATTGGGCATTTAAATGTCTTAGTGATATCATAATTCGGCGATCTTAGGCTCGTTGGATTCTTCTTGTCTAGCCGCTCGATTCGACTATAAGCATGTTATGTTTGGAAACCGTTTGGTAATCCAAATTATGGTTTGAACCTTCCAAATATGCTTCGGGTCTTTGATTTGAAGTCATTTGGGTTCGGATTGAGTTGAATTTGGTGTCGTTAGGTTTGTGTTTTTGAGACGTTCAGTTTGACTATAAGTTTACTGAAATCGGAGTTCAGATGGTCTCCGAATTAATTTTTGAAGTTACCAACTTAATTTTATATTGAAATTAAAAAAAAAATCAATTTTTTTAGGGGGGGCACGTGCCCCCCCTTGCCCCCCCCCTCCCTCCGCCCATGGCTGCGCAAATTACTATCCGAGCTTGATGAAACACAGTCCAGTCCGACAATCCTTCTGTGTGACAACACATCGGCCATCGCGTTAGCTCACAATCCGGTATTTCATGCCCGGACGAAGCATATAGAAATTGATCATCACTTTCTACGCAGTCACATTGAAGCCAAACACCACAATCTGCACCCGATCAGCACGGTGGACCAGCTCACCGATCTCTTCACAAAGCCCCTATCAACCAGACGCTTCCGGCATCTGCGATCCAAACTTACGGTTCAACCTGACCCGTCACTTTGCAGGGAAGTATCAACAGTAACTACAAAAGCAACATCTACAGTAGCTTCGTCTACCTCTCCGGCAGCTATAGTAACAAACTATAGCCTCCACTAACATTACAACGGCCTCTGACATAAAGATCACATGGATCAATTATAGTGGCTGTAATTATAACAAACCAACCAATCTCCATCACACAGGTGGCATAAGCTTCCATTATAAATAGCTACTGTAGCTCACGAAATAACTTAATGAAGTAGTGCAATGTTACTGTAGCATATCTCTTTGCTTTCCTCTGCTTTGCATCTTTCTTGCAGGTTGAAGATCTCCAGCTCTTCATTGTCTTCAGAGTAGATCACGGACTGTGAAGAACGGGATCAACGACTTTATTGTGTACAAGAGTTTTTGATCAGGTTGGGTGGATAGGGAAAGGGATCGGCACAGTAAAGGAAGTGGGTTGTGAAGTGCAGTGACGATCAAGTCGGGGTCTTCAGGTGCGGACGAGGTTCGACCAAAGAGGTTCGGATTCGTCTTCGGGAATACGAGTAGAGATCAGAGTTGGGCATCGTACGTGAGGTGTTCGAACAAGGAGGGGGCTGATGGTTCGACGGTGGTTTGTCGCGGCTTTGAGTGTCGAGAGGCCGAGGTTTGGGAGCTTTTTGTGCGTGGGAGTGAGAAGAATCGAACGTGTGGGGGAAAAACAGAAGAGTTGAAGGCTCTGCTCGTGTCGTTTTTAACGAGAGCGGGAGACGGTCGAGGCGGATTTGTACACGCGGGAGTCAAGACAGTTCGCCGCAGCAGGGAATGGGCAGCGACCTGTGAAGGATTTGAGCAAGATTTCGGACAAAGGTAATAATGATTTTAAAAAAAAAAAATTCTTATGTGGAGGTGAACAACTATATAAAAGCTAGATGTTCTGCCTTGTTGTACTCTATATTGAATTATATATTAATTCATATATATAGTAGTATTGGCAGATGGCATTGATAGATAGGATAGCATACGAATAAATACATATACTAATTATACAATAGATAAGATAGATAAGATTGATGATATTGACATTGATATATGTACACTTATGATTCATCCATAGACGCACGCATGATTTCAGCACCCATGAGTTACTTTTTATTCTACGGATTTACTGTTTTACTATCTTTATTGTCCTACTGATACCTACTAATACGAATACTGATTACTATTGCTGATTATCGATACAGTCTCGCACAGATGTTGATTTACAGATTTAAATGTAATAATTCATACTTTTTATTATTGATCATATTGGGTTGTACTAGTTATGACTGATAATTGATAATATTGAATGTTATTGATTTTATTTATTGAGATGAATATACATATTAATGAATATGCATATTAATTCTTAAGTCTTGCGTTGATAACTTTAGTGAATTTTAGATATTGTTGAGTTTTTTACCTCATTATGTGAATTTTAATGATTTCAGGTCACATAAGGGGACAGAACCAGGTGGAATGAGATTGACTGAGATCTTCAAATTTCTTTTGATTTTGTTTGTATTTCTTTTATTCTTTTGTAGTAGAAGTCAGTGATAGAGTATTGATTGTATTGATCTCCTAATTATTATATATTGATTTTGGGATAACAAATATAATGGAATATTTTGATGTATTTGCTACAAGTATAGAAGCTCTGGTAAATTATTAAAAAAATAAATAAATAATTCTTTCAAATTTGATTCTAGATGGACAATGATCTTGGTGACCCGAGGTTGAGGGTTGTTGGATTTAAGTTTTTATTGATGGAGAGTGGTTGCTTGCTTCAACTTTTCTTTTTATATTTTGACATATTTAGAAAGTTGAGCATGGAAGATGACGGGATGCTGGTTCATAATTGAGCATATGCTCATAATTTATGGGCCATACAAGTAGTTTATGCATAGTGTTTTTTTTAGCTGTTATGCCACTTCTTGAGGATATTATTTTGATATCTCATGGGATTGATTTTTTCTTGATAAAGCATGTCCTCTAATCTCTTCTCTCTCTTTAGAAAAAGTTACATTTAAAGCTAATATATTGTCGGCTAGAAATGCAGTAGGCGGACCCAATCCTTCTAATAAGAACAAATGCATGTACAACTCAACTTGGCCAAAATGGACTAACAACTCAGGCTATGCTTGGGCATAGAAAACTTCTGTGAATTGAGCCCGATCTAACCAACCCAATGCCAAGGTATAAATATAATAGGGGGCATCTACCATAAATAAGTGTAATTTATTTCCTTTTTTTGGTTATATGTGATAGAGCTTCTGCCTTGTTACAGGCAGAGAAGCTTCAAGAACAGGGAAGATAAAAGAAGACAAGAGAAAATATTCATTTGATACTTAGCCAACCGGTTACATAGAGACCTATATATAGAACTAAGTTTAGCAAGAACGTATCAAGAACAAAGACACGTCAGCTAATAGAAAAGTCTAGAAAACCGTATGTACAGGTGTCCTAACAATATGTTCTATTATAGTCTTTGAGAAGCTGGCCCTCATTTGCTTTCCAAGAATACAATATTCATAAAAGCTAGATTCAAGAGATTGTTGATCTAAAAGTTTACCATTGGCTCGAAGAATCTTAAGGCATTTCTTGCTTATATGCTCCAATCTTTGGTGCCTGGTCTATGTATCAACACTTGAACTTATTGTCGCTCCAACAATATCTATACTTGTAGCAGTGTAAAGGATGTCAATCATGTTATCATTGCACCCTACTTCAACAAGTAGTTATAGAGATTGAATTCTTCTCAGGCTAGGAATGTGTTTGGCTTTGTGTACTTCCAAGTATATCGCTTGTAGTTTTAAGAACCACATTATCGATGTCCACAATACTTTAAAGAAATGTAACAGTAAGAAACACTTCCTATGCAAAATAACGTAGAATTAGTTTCGTGTAAGAGGAAGAACGAAGAGACACACCTGAGTCCAAGATCCAAATATCCATTAGGCTGCCAACATTAAGAATCAATAATTCTTCGATTTCTTATGCAGCAACATTCACAATTTCTAATTTTAACCTTGCTTTTGCCTTTTTTTATGTCAATCCTACATCGCATGGCATGTTTTCCATAATGCTAGTACGCACCAGGATGATCTCTGGATTTATTTCTTTTATGGTATGCATGATGGCTCTTGTTTTGTGATTTAAATCTTCCGCTGCTATAAATATTCAAAGCAAAGATGAAGGAATTTTACCATCAAGTCTCTGACATTATTAAGCTTCAATTTGTTTGATCTATATAATCTATTAATTGCCATCACAACTTTATTCTAGTTTTCAGGTAATGATAAAAACAAGCTCAAAGTAAGAATTTCTTCTTCAAAGTTGATATCCACAAAACTCAAATAACATGTGAGCATGTGCTCTGCAGTAGATGCTCCTTCAAACATCCTAAAATTAAAAACTTGTACACAAGATATGCCCTTTTGGCGAAAAATAATTTATGGTGCAAGTCAGATAATGCTTCCATCATGTTTGTACTAATCATTTCGTTAAGAATTTTGAATACTACATTTTTGCTCAAGGATAGGCAAGTAACTCGTAATGCTAGTCTATCCATTTTAACACTCCTAGTTGACAGATGATGGCTTTCATTACTGCAAAGGTTGATGAAGCTTTCATTGATAGAGGTAGACTTCAATTTGCATCTTGCAATAAACGAAGTCCAAATCATCTAATTTATCGATTTTGACCTTTTTATCTTCCGTTACTTAGATCTATGTTGTAGTTTAAACAAATATCTAATATTCATTATTAGGATATAAAAGAGTAAAACACATTAATGAAAGTAAAAAAAGTTCCAAAAAGTGGATAAGAACATGTATAGGTGGAGATATAGGTATAGATGCATATAGAAGAAGGAGAGCAAGTGGAGCGAACAGTTTTCTTCATTTTTTAAAGCAATGAAATTTTACCATCATAAAAAGGAAAGAAAAATACATAGGATCAATATAACATAAAGTGTTTCAAGTATTGTCTTCATATGTGGAGGGAAACAAGCTGCATTCAAACACCTGCTAATCCAAAATGTCAAAGTCATCGGAGTTATTACAGCTTGCTTGGATTCGAGTAAATATGAAAGAGTAGAGAAATATTTTTTTTATTAACACATTGACGAGAAAACACCAGCTTAAAATTTTTATCCACTAAACAATTTAAATTTCGAATAACATCTTGATATTGGATTGAGTTTAAACCATAGATGACGTTTACATTAAGGAAATTGATTGTAGCATTGGCGAACACAAATATATGATCACAAAGAGAAGAATAGCATGAGTAACAGCATGACCATCAAAACTCAAAAGGTTGACATATATCTAACCTAAGCATGGCTTTATAACTATCAAAAGTTCCAACATCAAAATCAGAAAATATTAAAGATGGAAAACCAGGGGGAATAATAGTAACAAAAAAAATCATCAACAAGTAGTGTTATTTTTTTTGCATATATTCCTTCCTAATATATATTAATTTAATATTTTTTAAATTTTATAGAAATGATGAGAAATTGGCTTAAAAGATATGTCTCATAAAATAATTCCATGTGATGTTTTTTTTTGTAATGTTCTAATAATAAAATTAGATTGTTTCATATATGTTGTACAAAGTTGGGAGAGTTTGTCATGTACTTAGGGGTCATTTCATTTCAAGTATTTAGAATTCAATGTATTCTAAATGCAGTGTAAAATAAAGAGTTATTTGGTTGAGCATGACAAAAAAGTAAAAGATTTTTTTCTGTTTGGTTCATACTTCATAGTAAAAAGAATTCAATGTAAAGTGGCAACAATAGTGTTTGGTAAACGAGGCAATTTAGAAGACAACAACAGAGGTGGTGGCAGCATGTGGCGAACAATTGCACTAGCGGTAGGGCAAAGCTTCACGTGCTCGATGCATTTGGAATTTAGCCATCTAGGGCGGTAAACTCAAATTACATTGAAAATAAATTAAATTGTGAATTTCAAATACATCTGCATGTTATTTTGCATTCTTTTTTTCATCCAACCAAACAAAAAAAAAAGTAAAATCATGCATTACTTTCACTTTGCATTCCTTTTCAGCAAACCAAATAGACCTTTACTGAATCAATAAATGAAATCATTATGAATTTAAAACAGGTTAAATATTTTATTTATTGTTTCTGTTTATATATCAAAAAATATTTCTAGTTTTTGTTTAGCATGTGACATATATCGAAAGTTTCTATTCATGAAATGATTTACTAATGTACAATGAAACTTACTGGCTATAACATGAAACGTTTATAAGAAATTCTTTATCAATAGCATAATATAGATATACTTAATTACAAGACTCGTTCTTAGAAAAATTATGTCTAATTGTTATTCATCTTTTAGCAAAATTAATCCTGACTGCACGCATCTACGGTGCGTAAAATTTTAGAGTAAATTCCCCCTTAGGACTACGTTGATCATCTTAGGAATTATGCATGTGATCGGGACGATAGCATTACTAAGAATACGAGGTTCCCTCAGTTGAAGGTTGGTTAGACCCCAAAAGGTTGCATTCATTAGTTTTCTGGCATTAACCACTACACGGATCGACATGTGTGCTGGATAGAACATAGAAGTACAGTTAGTTTTATAACGATGAAGATGGTTGGGCAATGTCAAAAGACAGCTAAATATTTGTGCATGATCCTATATTTAGTCCGATGAAATGAAAGAGAATCTCCAGGAGAAGTATGCATGTGGTCATGACCCTAAACCCCTTAGGACTACGTTGATCATCTTAAGAATTATGCATGTGATCGGGACGATAGCATTACTAAGAATACGAGGTTCCCTCAGTTGAAGGTTGGTTAGACCCCAAAAGGTTGCATTCATTAGTTTTCTGGCATTAACCACTACACGGATCGACATGTGTGCTGGATAGAACATAGAAGTACAGTTAGTTTTATAACGATGAAGATGGTTGGGCAATGTCAAAAGACAGCTAAATATTTGTGCATGATCCTATATTTAGTCCGATGAAATGAAAGAGAATCTCCAGGAGAAGTATCTTCAAGTTAATTTCAAGGATCAACAAATATATGAGAGTTTAAACTATTCCACAAGAGGATCAACAAATGGGTAAGATACAAAATTAACCATGAGAGCCATGGGGTTTTAAACAGCTGATAACTCTGTAATCAAATCAAAGTGAAGAAAATCAAGAAATAATGATAAATGAAATAGGACATCCTCAAATTCTCCTAAACAGACACGTAAGGTTTAGTTCAGTCGACTGCACAGTTCATGGAAATATGAGTTGATAAAATCAGCGAAATTCGAACTAAACTTCAACATTTCTGCAAAACCGTAGACCTAACGGCGTGCTAACGCGTCACTATCAATAGTAAGTCATTCCCCTGAGCACTATTTGCGTGATAGAGCGGTGGGAAAAGGGAGATACCTGCAAGGAAGCGAGTTGCTTCTCCAGGGACTCCAGGGCTTCTCTGATGCCAAAGAGACTCTCCTCTGCATCACACTCCATTCCAATTCCTTTGTCACCGCTGATGTCAATTGCGTCGGTTATCTTGAGGCGTAGCCGCGATGCGCGACCCAGCATTAATCCAATCTTCTCATCTCCGTCCATCCTCTCTCTCTCTCTCTCGCTCTCTCTCTGCGCAGGGAACAGCACTGAGAGAGGATAGGCTGGGAAGCAGTTTCGGTGGCGGTGGGACAGGTGAGGCCACTTATTCTTTATTCAGAAATGTAAAAACTCAGCTCAACTTAGTATGGGCTGGGAGTTTTAGGCTTCTAGCTATCAATTAAAATATTTTTAAGTTTTAATTTTATGTATGTTATGTTTATTTGAATTTGACTTAATTGATCTAAATATTAAAAAAAAATTAAATATAAAATAAATTATTAAAATAAAAATAAATTACAAACATAAATAACATTCATTTTTTATTTATTTGCATAATTAACTTTTTTTAGCTATTAAATTCATGTATTTAAGCGTGCTATGATCAAACATTAGGAATTTAAAAAAAAACAAAAAATACAAGTTCGAGTTTTTCTTTTTATTATGAATTTGTATATGTTGTTGAGAATTTGAAAAATAGTCGTAAGGGCATTAGTTTTGTAAATAGACGTTGAGAATTATTTAGTAGTAGCTATTGGATGATAGCCGTGTAAACCTCGAAAGTTGACTTATTCATTCTCTTAATAGGAAGAAGATGTGAAAGTGAAACCATCAAAATAAGTGTAATAACCCCATTTTTATTTTTTTATTGTTTGGACCGGATCAGATCGATTCACCTCTACTTCTTCCAACTCACTCTAAGCACTGCCACCTTACACCTTTTTAAAATCCCTAATCGAGACCTTTAAATCAGAGGGAATTGCGAGAGAGCGGGAGGGCGTGCAAGAAGATGCGATGATTCATTGTCCGAGCATGAAATTGAAGGAGTGGTGATCGGCATAGGCCTCCTATGGTGTGTGATGTGCCAACAAGAGAAAGAAGTGCGTTTGAGTGTTGTTTGGTCATTCAGTGGTTATGTTTTCATGGCTTCGATGATATAGATGAAGAAGTCCATGAAGTCATAAAGTTAAGCACGTATTGACCCTTTCTTCTCTTATTTCCATTTCTTCTTGCAACACCATTATTTTCTCATTCTTAGGATTATAAATATGAAAGAGGCGGTTGCTTGATAGTTTGCAAGAGGATGATTTAATTAATTGTTGAAGAGGGAATTATGATGATGTCTTATGAAGTTCTTCTTCTTCCTCTAGTTCATTTAGATAAGGTGCAAATCCTAGCTTTATTTTCTCTTGCTAATAAATAGTAATTCTTATATTTTCACGGTGATCAAAATTTAGGAACATTTATAAATGGTAATAGTAAAATTATAAGGATTGTCTTTAGCTATCGTATATATGAGTTTGAGATTTGAATTCTCCTGATCCATTTTAGATTACAATAAATTTTATTTAGTATTGTATTAGTTTTATATTTAAAATATAATCATATTGATTTAGTATTAATATTTGAGGTTATCATGAAAAATAACTTAGGGTGTATAATAGAATCCTAAAAAAAAATGTTTAAGTGGTTCTTACATTATGTTATATTTTGATGTGTAATATATTGAATATATGATTGATACTCCTATGGATTTAGGTTTGTGATGTATCATATATTGGAGTGGGAGGAGACTCATCTTGATTGGAAATTTCAATGGCTTATGACCTCTAATTGGTAGGTAACTCTTTACTGAGTAAGGGGTAAATAAATACATGACAGTTCCAAAATCCCACTTGTATCGATATATTTCAATTTCTTAAAAATTTACACCAATGTTAGAAAATTATGAAAAAAAAATAGTGTGAATAAAGAACTATAATATCTATGTTATGACAGAGACGGTTAATAATTTGAACTTGTATGACTTTTGAAAAAAATTTATCTGACTTGATCAAAATACAGGCTATTACACCTTGCAACCATAAAGATGGCATAAAAAATGGTTTTACAGACATTAAATGTTGACTAACGTTGGATGGTGATCATTAGGGGATGTTGAAATTCATAAGGTGATGGCATCCGACTTGGTTGCTATTATTATAAGAGGTGAGATTCAAGGATTAGCAAGAGTTGCATAGGATGTTAGTGGCTAACCTTGCTCTAATTCACTTCTTCGTAATAAAACTAACCTATAATTCAATTCACCACAAAACTTATAAAACTCATTATTTCCCTGAATCTTTACCTTAATATACAACAATTTGCATAGATTTTATATACAAAGATATTCTGCTTTCGAGAAGTCCTTTTTACATCAAAACTAGAATTGAAAAGAGAAAAAAAAAAGAAAAAAAAGATATATTATGGCTCATAAAAATTAGTCAAGCTATCTGAGGATTTGCCACTTCTTTTGATAACAAGTAACGAAAATTGGAGTTATGAGGAACCCACTCAATGATCTTATGAGATCTTCCTCTCTGGCATCTCTTGATAGCCATGCAAAGAGTCTCAGGAAGATAGTGTTGGATCATATCAACAACCTTCTGAGGACTCATAAAGCTATCTTTTGCATAAGCCTCTATCAACTTTGGCAGAAAAACCTTCTGCTCTTTCTGAATGCCAACCGTTGCTCGAATGTACTCTTCTTTCGCTGTTTCTAGCTGCTGGTGCCAGTTCTTCGCAGTGTATATTCTCACCTGAAATAGCCAAGTAAAGATGGAAATAGAGTTGCATGAAAAAAAGTTTGCAACAATTTCATTTGAATTGAGATATGGATTAGGATAAATGATTAGGTTCGGACACCTGACAGGCTGACAGAGAGAATCATTTGAATTTCTATCTGTTTATAGTAAGAGTGTAGTCAAAACGCAGTTACTGTAGCAGCTGCACTTTGACTGCGCTTTTACTATAGATAGAGAGAAATCCGGATGATTCTCTGTCTGGTGTCCGGACCTAATAATTTGCCATGGATTAGAATGAGCATCAAAGCTTACTGCAGGATCAGAATGGCTTCCTGAACATAATGCAAAATGTAGAAGAGGCTCCTGTTTCTCAATGGCATAAAGCCTTTTCCATTCCTCTCTAGACTTGAATTTCATCACTGGAAGCAAAAATGTTCTAAACCACTGCAAACATAGAAGAAAATAAAGCCTAAGTACAAGAAGTTGGGTGCTTGAAACAATGCTAAGATAAAATTTGGCTCAACAAACTTAGAGAAAAATAAGATTCTAGATGATTTCTATTGCAACTATTATGTTGAATGTCATTCGATTATTTGGCAAATCCTACTAGCCTTCTTGATCAAATCATTTTTTTCCTTCTAAGGCTTCATTTGGGATAACTTTCTTACTGCTTCTTAAAGCAGCACTAAATTTTTGTACTAAAAAGTTGTTTTAAGAAGCAGCAAGAAAGCCGTCCCAAACGAAGCTTAACACTGCTTCCACAAGAAGTAGGACACCAATGGGCGGTCTCTAATTATCGATTTTCATGGGCCATTAAGGTTGCGAACGATTTGATAGGCTTGAGATTAACTCAAAAGTTATTCAATTCAATCTCGAGCTAAAACAGGCTTCAGATATAACAAACATCATAATAATCTGTTTAAGAAATTCATTTCACATAGTAAATAAGAAAATGAATCGAACCTGGCCTGACCAATGCGTGCGGCACGCTAGAAATGAACTTTGTATCATGTTGGCATTGATGGAATGACCCCCTACTATACATGTGGCCTAAATTAACAAAGTAGAGGTTGAAGCAAATTAACATGTTAGCATCTTAACATTATACTACTTCATTCAAAATGTTAAACCACCAGACAGTCTACCTTGATGAGCAGTGAAGTCCTTTTCATACTAGTTTGAGGAACTCCGTGAACCAAATAAGCCTGAAGAAAAACAAAAAATAGCTAATATATCTTCAAGGAATCTTAAAATGAAGCTAATATACCCTCTACCAATAGGTGAAAGGAAAATATTTACATGCATTATCAAAGCATTGTGTAAGTTGACCCAAAAGGGCAGCTTTTCATCATTCTTCATCCTCTTTACATTAACAGTAGATAACTTATGAGCAAGAGATCTGAAACAAATTGGAAGATTTATCATAACCAAATTAAAATTTTGTTAATATAAATTCTCAAATTAGCAGATTGGAACAAATTATGTTACTTGTAAGCATTGAGCAAGTATTCAACAATCTTCAACCGCCGATTGTCATTTCTAATTGAGGACACTTCCACCATAGCATTGTAAGGACCACTAAACTCTTTCAAACCCTCTATGCAAAAAGGATTTACAAGTCGCGTATCGAGAATTGGTTCATTTCTGCACCCAGGACTCCAGATATCTCCAGTACACTGAGGAGAAATAGCACTCAGAGAAGAAAATGAAGAAGTAGGAGATGATGATGGGCCAGGATTCAGTAGAGGAGGATCTGAAAGTTTGATGTATATAGCACCCATACACCTAACCATATCTTCAGAAATTTTGTTGGCTGTCTCAGGAGCATATTCAGCTACACCGGTGCCAAGATATTCTGCTAGGCTTATCAACCCGGAGTTCGAATCATGCCAATCCTGATTTCATAGCAATAGAATTCAGATGAAAGGTTCAGAAAATGTAAATTGAATTTGTTATGTACTACTGTATTAAAGTAGATTACTGTGAGGAATGACAATGGCTGAGAATGACAGTCTTGAAGAGCTCTAGCCAGGGCTGCTTCTGAAGGAGAAATTCGAGATGAATAAACTGCGCGCTGATTGAGTGCAGAATGGCAGCGATGAACATTGCGGTCGGAAATGTTTTGACAGTAGGATTCATCTGTTAATTTGCAGGCTGAGATTTGAGATGGTAGAATTCTAGTAGAGTGAACTAATGGATGACCACTAAGTGATGAGATTTCAGGCCCTGGAAGCTCATGAAAGAGCTTTCTTTGGCAGCTAATTGGCTGTTTGGATTTAGCTTTGGAAACATGAGGAGATGAAGCTGGGAGTTGCTGATCGAAAGCTTTTCGATAGAGTGATAGAAGATGCTGCTCCAAGTGCATGACTTCTAATTCTAACACTGCAATCTCTCTTATCAACTCCTTGGCTGGCTGATAAATAAGAAGGTTGGAGAAATATTAATCAAAATGAGGTTAGAACATTATCAAAGAACAACGTTAGAAGATCAAAATCTGATGTGGAAAAAACGGAGAAGATTTCTAACAGGACACAATATAAAGCAACCTTGGGCATGAAGCTGACATTGGAAGAATCGATTACTTCTTTTCTATAGCCCAATGCTTTCTCAAGCGTAAGATGTGCTTCCAGTTGATCCTTGAGCCGTTTCTCAAGTTGCATAATCTGTAAAAAGTAAATATATATACATTAGTTCGCATTTACATGATGCAGCTTTTTGTGATTGACAAACGCTGCAATTATTGATCAAAACATGGAAGTTCATAAATCATAACATCAAGAGCTACTATACTAGTTCATATTTAGATTTCATATCCACATCAGTCTTAGCTATAAAAATTAGCTGTTGCAAGGTGAATTTAGTTGCATAAAAAGGATAGTCCAACATATGAAATGAAACAAAGAGTTGGGATTCAAATGATTCACGAGATTTGGGGTATATTGGGTTTTAATTACTTTAAGATTTGGCGGGAGTCACCTCTATAATCCTATATGTCTGGTGGATGATTCTGGGATAAAGATTTGACGATGGCATCAGTTAATTAAGTGGGAGAGATTATGAAACCCCTTAAGTAAAAAAAGTTAAACTCTTAAATATCGAGGAGCCTTTTGGTGTAATATTTGAAATTTCATTATGAAACTCCGTTGTTAAGCATGCTAATCCCTGAGCAATTCTGGGATGAGTGACCTACTGGGAAGTTAAACCAACAGGACAAAATAGTGAGGCTCTTGGCCAAAGCGGATAATTTCTCGATAGTTAAGAGTTTGGGTTGTTACAATTTTGAAGCAATACTCCAAATTTAAAATATTTAGTTTCTAAATGCTTAAATGAAAATAGTAGAGTTTATAAAAAGACATTCTAAATTAACCCTTCAAATGTATTCAACCTAGCTTGACCCAAATTGAGTTTTTCCAGATCGGGCTTGACGACAATTTCAAGCTATCCATATTTAACCTATGTATGTGTGTAGGTATATGTGAATTTGGGTATGCATGTGCCATTACATGGATGGTGCAAAACACACATCACACATATTCATATGCATTTGTATTAAGCATATTTTAAATTAAATCGAACTAATTTCAAACGATCAATCATCGAGCGAGAAGTTGTTTGGATGAACGTATTAAGAGAGCATTGCATTTGATATGCAGGGGTTTAACCTTTTAAGATATTTGGTTGAGTTTAAAAAAAGTGCATATTGATTTTTTAAGGACTATAATATAACCACTAGATCATCTTCAATGTATTTTGAAGTAGCCCAAATCTCATCTATTCAAAACACACGGCATAAACCCCCACAAACCCTCGCAAAACCACACGTCGTCCCTAGCGTACTTGCTCGTGACCATCTATTTTAGAACATGCTCTCGATATTCCCTCGCGTAACTGCTAACGAAACCTCACCAATCATCTCTCATGGAACCTCACTCAAGCATCCCTTATGGAAACTCAATCATGTCATCCTCGAGCCCGATTATGTGTTGAAAACCTTGATCAATGTCCATGGCCATCATTCTTGCCATCCTCATTGTTCCCACTATCCTCATATACACAATGCCCAAATATCATCCCACTATGCTCTAAACTGAAATTGACAAAGAATTTTCCAACCAATCAAACACAAAGAAAAGGATTATGAGAATTTATTTTACAATCAAAAGAAATTAAAATGTAATGTATTTAATTTATAGCGCATTTGAAATACCAAACATTCATAAATACTTACAACCAAATGAGCCATAAGGGCCAATCTCTAAGGCCATCTCTAACCAAGCACTTTACATGTGTATGCAGTCCACAGGTAGCTCCAACCGAACTACAAATCGCGCCACAAGATCGCGAAGTGAATAGTGCGACACCAATTTTGGCATTGCACTGTTTACCAATGCATTTTGTTTTTTACAAAAAATTCGATTGAGAAAGAATATATACATTTTTTTCTTGTTAAGAAATTGAGTTTCGGTTGGAGATAAGTTGCTACATTTTGGAGAGTAAAATGAGTTTTGTCCGTAGGAGATGGCCTAAGGGATTGTTTGGCCGCAAGCAATATTTAATAAATATTTTAATGTACATCCTAGGCTGTTAAGTCCTATAAACTAGATAATTGTTAAATCTTATAACTAAATCTAGATAATATTTGTTTCTCTAGAAGTAAGGATTTTAATGAATGTAAGATTTAACTAATAACCTAATTTATTTTGAATCATCATTTTACTCTAATTTGTTTAACTAACAATTAAATACTTGTTTTAGAAAAAAAATACTCTAATTTGTTTAACTAATTATTCTATTATTTACGCATGATAATTTAGTTTAATTATAATCCTATAAATAATTAATAAATAATTCGTCATTTATTCATAAACACTCAAATAATCTATAACTAATAGCATCAATTTATGATATAATAATAATTATTATTATATTAATTGCATTAACCATTTCCTCGTTCCCTTGCCACTAGGACTTCAATTTTTTTACAACAAATCAGACACCGTACAAGTAAGCATCGAAGAACAAAAATATAAATGAACTATCTCTCTATTTTCCTTCAAATTCTTCCTGTAAGGCCACATAAAGGTAAGAAAGATATTCAAAATAAAAAAGAATGCATATTTCAAAATAAGATTTTTTTTCTAAATATGATGAACAATTTATAATTTTAGGTATTCGATAGCTACATAAGAAGACAAAAGGCTATTCGTTTATAGAAGCAACAACTACATGCCTTGATAGACAGGTCTCATTTCCATTGTCAATCAAATGAAAAGCCATATTTTTTTACCCCAAAAAAAGATATTTTCTCTTTTTTCAATTTTATTTGAGGAGAGATGTAAAAAAAAAAAAAAATTTAATTTTTAATACAATAAATTGGACTGCCAGCAAGAAATAAAAAGTGAAAAAAAAAATGAAGGAAGATTTCCTAAATAAAATTTTCTTTCAAAATAGTACTGGTCCATAAATTTTAAATCATATTTTCCTCAAATTTTGAGCTAAATATTAAATTAATAATTTAATAAATCGCAAAATTAGAGGATCTAAGGATCTAAGAGATCTTTAATTTAAACTCTAAATTTAAAAAATATTTAGAAAATATTTACTAACATTTAATTCCTTCAAGATTTACTAAATTTTATTTAAGTACCTCTTGCTTCAAAGGGCCTTCAACGTTAGTATCAGGCAGCTTCTTCTCCAAATCAATGTGATACTCTCGTTTCTCCATATCCTTGAAATCAGAAGAGTCACAGCTCAGTCTATTAATTCCGTTGCACAGTAACTTCTTTCCTTACAAAAAAAAGCAAAGAACTGAAGCACTAAGCTTCTAATCGAAAGGCTCATCAGTTGGAAGCAGAGCAAGCCTTTTCTTAAGCTAATTCACTTAAAAGAGGACAGTTGCAGTAATTAGATCCAAGCTACGCAAAGCTTAAAAAGAATGAAAAACTATGAGAAATAAAGTGCTTACCTCTTTCAGTTTACAAGATGTGGATGGAGATTCCAATAGATCACTCTTGCCTCTGTTATAAATTTCACTATCAAAGTATAGAATCATATTAGATAAAGAATGAAAGAGCAAGGCAAGATATATCTTGAATATTTCTCCATGTAAAGCAATTTGATCACTTTTCAACCTCTGCTCTCCACAGATCAAAAGAATTAACAGATCTGTCTTCTCTTACTGACAGAGGCCTACCTCTTAGATCTCTTATGCCTTGAATATGCCAACTGCTTTGCTTCCATGGCTTTCAGCTGAAATCTCTGGCTTCTCAACTCCTGCATCTGAAAAACTTGATGGCTGGACTCAAAATCCATTCTGCAACAAAAAAAAAGCTAATTTCAACTAAAATCATATTCATTTTTTGATATAAATAAATCAGAGAACTTACCAGAGCCTGAATGTCAGAGAGAGTCTCTGAACTTCAAGGATATTCAAGTTTCTCTTGCGCTCATCACATCAGAAAATGTCCTCTACAAGAAGACCCAGCTTTTGAAGGAGTTCAGCTGCCACCAATTGTGGTCTTATAAGCCAACCATGGCTTATTGGAGGAAGTGTCAACTATCGTATTTGATTTTGATATATGATAAAATAATCACACAGAGGTCCTTTCAAGCAAAGTCAGAAAAACATTAAATGTGCTTTTCGTGGACCTATGAGCTAATATAATTTGGATTAATTTGCTTATGTCAAAGTGGCTAACAGAGAAGCTTTGATAGTTTAATAAGATAAACAATTGTGAGAAAATAGTTTGTAGTGCCAATATTCTGTTCATGAAAATCTTCAAAGAAATCAAATATTTTTATTGCCAAAGGAGGTAATCTTAGCATGTGCAGTGCCTTGCAAACATTTATTTATTTTTTGTCCTTTGCAAGATCAGTTATTAGAGTTCTGTAAGGCTTCTCTTCTTTATTAGAGGCTGGGAATCTATTTTGATGATTATGGAATCAATTCGTGGAATTATTACATTAAATATTAGCCTCCAGGTGGGTAAAAACATCAATATACTTAGCAATGCAGCAGTGCTCAAAGCACAAATGGCGAAGTGTTATAAATTTGGAAATATTTTTCATTATTTTATTTTATAGATTGTTCCCATAGATTTGCTTGATCATATTTTTTTATAATTTTATAATTTTTACTTGCAGAGAATGAATTTTTCACAATCAGCTCTATTAGTTAACTGTACTCACCTTGGCCTGTTGGTTGAGAGCTTAGACTTCCAACTAATAGGTCTTGGGTTCGAGTATTTGTGTATGTGTTGTGTGTGTGAGTTTGACTTAAATGACCTAAATGTCACAAAAAAAAAAGTTAACATTAAAAAAAACACCTTTTGAGGTAAAATGTTTAGCTAATAGTATTGAAGGCTTTCTTTTAGACTTTCAGCTGGCTGCCGCAAGACTTTATACGATGATTATTCTTTGCGGAAGCTGAACGTCGTCCAAAGCCCATTTAAAATGCACCACATCACCCCTTACTCGGTACCGCAGCTCAGTACTGCTCCATACCGAGCTCGGTACTGGACGTGGCTGCACCTAATTCGTCTCCGGACGGTAAGTTGTGTCAGGTGTCCGCACAGAATAATCTCTCATTTTATACTTATATATTAATATATGCACCGAAGTAACCACACTGGTTGGAAAAAAAAAAAACATGTAAAAATATTTGAGTCGCGTGTAATGGGACAGCTTGCAAAGAAATAGTAGACAGTAGAAACAATAAGCTAGATGACTTAGCATTAAAGACAAAAGGTTTTGTCCATGGGAATGTGTTAGAGCCCTTTTAAATTCGAAAAACGACTAGTAAACTGCCCTCAAAAGGGACGAAAGTGAAGGATAAAAAGCATTCAAGTTGTCCTCTTGTTTTTGATTTTATACTATCGTGAGCTTAAATACATTTAAAATAAATAAGAATACCTCAATCGTCTTCTCTTTAAGAATGCCTACTGTTTGTCAAAGAATCCATAATTAATAGAGATGGATGGTGATAGCCTTTTGCAGCACCGATGTAAAGAAATTGCTGCAAGTTAGCCATAAAAAAACTTTCTTTTTTTCTCTACAAAAAAGGAAGACATGCCTAAAAAGCCTGCCTTTTTAAAGGCTCTATTGGGTTGTCAGATGGAAAACTAAAGGCTTTCCCTGCAATCACTCGAGATTCTGGCTTTGTATGTACAGAGCATTCTATGCAACCTTTCCATTTGTTCTAACTGCAAATTAAGTGTTTCTTTGTCCACTAGATCTAATAGATTCACCTTTTTTTTCGCAACTACTACCACTACATCATGGTTGTGGTTTAGTTGATTACTGAAAGGTTTAGCTCAAGATTTGCTTGGTGCTTTGCCATTTTCCTTTCCCAGCATTGAAATAAAGTCATAGGGATCTTTATTTTCACATCCTTTTGATACTTTGGTCTTTGCTTTAAGATTTTTGCTTTTATGACTTCTGGGCTTTATGACTTTATTAACTCTCATATTTTAGCAAGTAATTTTTTTATGAGAGTGATAAATGGTAAGTTTAGGATTATAAGAACTAGAATATATAAAATGTTGAAATTAAAATTGCAAGTTAATATAGACTTCAAATAAATTATGCTTCTTTTGAAAGGCCAACCAATGCTAAAGTACTAGCACGGCTTTCTTTCTGCTTCTTAAAGAAGCTTTTTAGTACAAATATTTTTTTTCTAAAAAGCTAATTTAAGAAACAGAAAGAAAGCCATCTCAAACAAAGCCTAAATCGTCTCAAAAGTAGCATTAAGACTTCATTTGGGGCAGCTTTTTTCTGCTTCTTAAAGCAACTTTTTAGTACAAACATTTAAAAAGAAAAAAATGTTTGTACTAAAAAGATGCTTTAAGAAGGAGAAAGAAAGCCGTCTCAAACGAAGTCTAAATCTTCATCCTTGAATGGATCAACCCAAAATAAGTCCGGTTTTAAATTATGTTCTCAATGACTTTCTTCTTAGTTCTTACATTTGTGTTTGCCACAACGGTGGGTGGAAGATTGCATGGTAGAAGGTATGGGAGGGCCCAATATCATCATTGTCATCCACCTTCACTTTCAGATCAAGTCCCACACCAAGAAAATATGTGATAATAGGAGAAGCATCTCCATCTATCAGTTTTTTAATGGGGCCTTGTAGCCACCCGTTAGACCTTAGAGGGCATCTAATCAATGATCAAAAATAGTAAACAACACGTCTTGGAATTGAATTTGGGGGATTGGATGAAGTAGAGCAACTCATAATCAATTTCAGAGGCATGTGCTTTGGCTATGTCACAACAGCCTAGTCTATTGGGAGGTATCTGATGTCATGAGAGGTAATACGCATTGTCATGGGCACTTCTTTTGAATGACTGGGTGTTAGTCTGTGTGGAATATGATGTGTCGATCAATTGGGTTATATTGTTGTCATGGATCTCAACTCAGTTTGTCGTGCTTGTTGGAGGGTGTGAGGGTCCTCCTCCTGCTTGGTGCTTGGGTTCGGGCGCTTTGTCATGATAACTCATATTTTAATCCAGTTAAATTTTCTTTTTCAAAGGTTGTTATAGGTCCAAATCAAAAACCGTTTTCGACATAATATAGATATTATAGTGCTTTATTTACATTGATTTTTTTTTCTTTTTTTTGGCATTTGTGTAAATCTTTAAGAAATTAAATCTATCAGTACAAGAGGGATTTTTGGGACCGTCAGATATCTGTTTTGCAAATCGATTTCACCAAAAAATTTTAAATAAATTGAGCTATTTTATGGATATTTTTTTTATAATTTTTGAAACAAAAAAAAAATTTATATAAATTTTATACTACAAATTGATTAAACTATAAAATTATATTATTATATTATTATTTATTCATAAATATCATAAGCCGCTTATATAATTTTATTAAAATCCATTCCTAATTCCTAAAATCGACTAACAGACAGAAGGAATTAGGGAAAATAAGAGAGAAAGCAATGAGAGAGAAACAAAATCTAGGATTTGGAAGCCGTAGGGAGATTTTCGTCAATCGATCATACTAGAGATTTATTGGTTTCATTGTAAGGAATCATTAATTATCCTATTGTCTATCGTTAAGACATTTTGATACTTTCTTAATTAAGACCAATTATATTTTATTTATTGTAATATATTAAAAATGAATGTGGGTATGTGATTGAGTAATAGTTGATTATTATTATTGCTATAATATTATGATAATAATATGTTTGTGGGGGAGAGGGAATAAGAAAAGATTGGTTATTCACTAATGTTAGTTAAAGACTAATTGACCTATAAATAATGGTGAGGCGACGGACTTTTCCTTTAAATATTGTGACTTGGTGTTATATATACATATTTACAAGATAAATTTTACTCATCACGAGACTAAGGCTTCGTTTCGGACGGCTTTTTTACTGTTTCTTAAAGCGGCTTTTTAGTACAAACATTTTAATTTTTGTACTAGAAAACCACTTTAATAAGCAAGAAGAAAGCCGTCCCAAATGAAGCCTAATACTCTAGCGCCCATGAGGCAAATATACATATTATCAAGATAAACTTCGAGATACATTTTGGCTCATAAGCAAATTTCATCCGTTTTTTCGTTTTTCAAATTTGTTTTATGGCCTATTGAAGTTATCATTCAGAAAAAGTAACCATCCAACTAGATTTGATTCTAAAGATAGGATTAAGTCCCATGGCATCAAATTAATTGTTGGTTTGAATGGCATCAAATAAAGTAGAAAATTGCATGTTTTTTTAATTGTACAAAAGGGAATAAGATATCTAATAATGAGAAGAGATTGTTCACTAAAATGTACTTCTGTTGAACCTCCCATGATGCTGAAAATGATAAAATCAAATATGATACCTTCAAGTTATATATACAAATTAAGGTTTCATTTGGGATGATTTTTTTAGTGCTTCTTAAATCATTTTTTTAGTACAAAAATTAAAATTTTAAAAATCAAAATTTTTGTACTATAAAATTGCTCGAAGAAGCAGTAAGAAAGTGGTCCCAAGCAAAACCTAAGACGTCTTTTGAGACGGTTATTTTTATTGCTTCTTAAAATAACTTTTTAATAAAAAAAATTTTTTTTTACTAAAAAGTTGTTTTAAAAGACAGTAAGAAAGTCGTTAGCTTCGTTTAGGACGGCTTTTCTATTGCTTCTTAAAGCAATTTTTTAATTCAAAATTTTAATTTTTTTTTATTTGGAAGTTGCTTTAAGAAGTAATAAAAAAGTCGTCTCAAATGAAGCCTAATATTATTATTGTTATCCATTTATAATTAGATAACATTGATATATCATCAACAAATTATCTTGATCAAGTTAGAAACTTCAAAAATTAAATATGGGATCATATGAACTCTGATTTCAGCAAACTTACAGTCGAACTGAGCATCTCGGAAATACGAACCCAACGACACCAATTTCAACTCTATCCAAGCCCAAATGGGTCCAAATCAAAGACCCGAAGGCCGAAGCACATTCAGAATGTTCAATCCATAATTTGGTTTACCAAACATTTTCCAAATATGACATGCTTATACTCGAATCGAGCGGTTCGACGAGAAAAATCCAACAAGCCCAAGATCGCCAAATTCCAATATCATTAAGACCTTCAATTTTCAGACGAACGGTACACGATCAAGGGATTCAATATCGGACGTACATCCAACCATTCTCCATTTACCCCTGATCTCTTACCTATTTACGGGTCATGCAACTCCAGAATTCTATAAATAGACCCCTCATTTCTCTTGAAAGGGGAACCAAACAAGAAGACAAGAAGAGAAGAAGAATATGAGGGAAGAAACTCCTCCTCGACCACCACGGGAATTCTGCTCGACTTCCACGGGATGCCGGAGTTTCACCCGAACACCAAGTGACACCGGAATTCCGTCCGACCTCCAAGTGACGTCGAAATTTCTCCCGAACTCCAAGTGACGTTGGAGTTTCACCCAAACTCCAAGTGACGCCAGAGTTCTGCCTGAATATCATCTTACGTCGGAGTTCTCCTTGGCTGACAACTGACGTATGACTTCTACCAGACGACAGACATATGCTCGTCGCCAAGTTTTTATCTGACGTCGGACTTCTGCCTGTTGTTGAACTTTTTGCCAGACATCTATCTGATGCTGGATTTTTGTCAATTGCTGGATTTCTATCTGACGCCATCTTTCTGACTTTCATCGTCAGACAACCATCCTTCTGACTTACGTCGCCCAGCGACTACAGTCCTTCCAATCTCTGTCGCTCGTCGACCACGGTCCCTCTGACGTACCTCGTCCACCAACTACAGTTCTTCTAACCTCCGTCGCACACTGACTATGGTCCCTCTGACTTACATCGCCCACCGGCTACAATCCTTCCGACCTCTATCGCTCACCGACTACGATCCATCTGACTTACACCGTCCATCGACTACAGTCATTCTGACCTTTGTCGCCTGTCAACTACAGTCCCTCTAACTTACGTCGCCCACCGAATACAGTCCTTCCGACCTCCGTCGCCCACCGACTACAGTCCCTCTGACTTATGTCGTCCACCGACTATATTCCTTCTGACCTCCATCGCCTGCCGACTACGGTCGCCCACTGACTACAGTCCTTCCGACCTCCGTCGCCCGCCAACTACGGTCCTTTCTACTTACGTCGCCCACCGACTACAGTTCTTCATATCAAACAAACACATCAACATTGATTTTTTGTATTCTCATCATGTAATGTACTCTATAAGATGTACATCAAGTTAAGACCTTCTTCCAAAGAAGGGTCTCATTTGTAATCAACTGCAATACTAGTGGACTCATTCAAATTGGGCTAGGTCACATGATTTTTTCTCTTTTTCAAGGATTTTTCACGTAAAAATATTGGAGTCTCATAAATGCTACACCCTCTCTTCCTATCTCATTGCGTGCCAGATTTTCGTACAACGCTAAGACGTTAAATTTTATATTTCTCTACCGCCGCGAATATTCCAAGACTCAACAAACATTATTTTGCTTTTTACATGCAATTTTTTAATTTTTAAACGTTTATTGGACATCATAAAAAATAAAAAAAATAAGAAGCCAAAAAATAATATTTTAGTCACACCCAAGGTGTTAAATTAGCTCCACCTAAAGTTTTTAAAGCTCTTAATAACTTGAACTTCGAAAGGCATAGACATTATCAAATTGTATTTATTTATTATCTATCCATAAAAATAGTTCCACTTATATATATAATAAAGTTCTTAAGGAGTGCGGCAATACACGTCGATTTATGCTATTTTTTTATATTGGCACGATGAGTTATGAAGAACCTATAATAAAAGCCCTGCAACGGCAGACATACTCGCGGTTTCATGTAATTAGGAAATTTTGGTGCGGAAGATCGTATAATTTATTAATAATGTCAAAATTAATAATGGTTGGTCAGCTATTTTTTTCCCTAACCTCGCGCTCATAGATTCCCCATTGTTATATGGGGTCATTTATGAGGGTCTTTTTATTATTCTGTTAGCCTCTTAGGGTTTTATAGCTTTCGTCTTCTCATGCAAAAGGGTCAAATTGAAATAGAATCTTATGAACTTTTTTAAAGGAAAAATTTTGAAAGGATGAAGATTAGTTTTATGTGTAAAGTTTATTTCATGATAAGTGACATAAAAAAATGATTAATTGGTTATATGTTATTGCTGCGTCCTGGAATATTCACGGCGGTAGAGAAATATATGGTTTAACATCTTAGCATTGTACGAAGATCCAGCACACAATCATATAAGAGAGAGAGGGTGTAACATTCATAAGAGACGCCATAGTTTTTACGTAGAAACCCCTAAAAAGGGGAAAAAACCACGAGGCCTGGCCCAGTTTTACTGAATCCATTAGTATTTGCAGTTGATTACAAATGAGGCTCTTCCTTGTGAGAAGGCCTTGGCTTGATGGTACAAATGTACATCATATAGTGCGCATTACATGGTGGGAGTTACAATATAGACATGTTTATTTGGTTTGCACCACCATAGTTGATAGAGGCCAGAAAGACCGTAATTTGCAGGAGATCATGTCACGATCCGACCCGACCGGGACGGATCCCGCCCGCACCGGGCCGCGACCAGCCAAACAAACAGACAGACCAGGATCTGGCTTTGGATTTTGTTTCGGAACTGATTCTTTCAAATATTTCAACTCAAACACAAACACACAGAGCTACTATGAAACATCAAATGCAGCGGAACAAAACATCTATATTTTTCTTTCTTTTCCTCAAAACAATCATCTACAACTACAGACCATGGCTCAGACAGAAAGAAACAGAGCAGAAGAGCCATGTCTGTACAAAAATTAAAAAGTACAAAAGAATACCTACAGATCAGACTCTGAAATCTAGTCATGGACCTCCTTCCCTTTCCCAGAACCTGAAAACCACCAGAAAATAAGGGTGAGCTCAACAGCTCAGCAAAGCGACAAACCTCCAATCAAAACTTCCAGAATCCACAACCAAACACATCAGACAGAAATCCAATCAGAATATTCGTACAGAAATCAGAATCAGACAGATCAGAACAAACAGATCAACAGAATCTTACATATCAGAACAGAACAGATACGAACATATATCGAATCAGAAGCAGATCAGAACATATCAGAATATCCAATCAGAACAAATAGAACTGTATGGAAATCAGATGTCATATCAAATCAGATATCAGATATCAGATATATAATTAATAGCTAAACTAAACTAAACAGAATCACTACGGATTCTGACCCTTATGTCTCCCTTGTGCTCACGGCACCAGAACAGAACAGATGTGCTTACAGCACCAGAACAGATTTCATCGGATCCGGAACAGAACAGATATTTCTCCAACTTGAGCTCATCTCAGATTTCCCAGACACTAACTGAATCTCATAGGATCCAGGCCCCTTATAACTCCCTTTTTATAGCATATACATATAGCATATCAATTCAGAAGAAATTCGGACGAATTTAGAAATCAGACAAAAATCGGGCACCACAACGGCTGTATACAGAATTTACACAATTTTTCCTGAAAAATCACAGAATACCAAATTTGCACAGAATGTAGATAACAACATTGCAAGACTTTAATTCTACTACTCAGATAATTTTAGACTACACAGAAAAATACAGTCGACGAAAAATGCCGTCAAATCAAAACTACATTGACAAAAATCTCCATAAAATAACCAAAATGTGTACACTCGGCACGTCAACAACATACAGAAAATTACGCTGTAAAAACTGAACCAGACGAAAAATACGGACGAAAATCTCTTGCAAAATCAATTCCGGACAGATAATACCGTCAAACACGACAGTTCTGAAAATTGAGAAAGGCGAATTGTGCCTTACCTTGCGTACAACACTTTCCTGAACAATCTCGTCGGACGAAAACAGCTTGGCGTCGCCCGAAAATCAACTTTTCCACTTTTTCCTTCGTTTTTCTCTCTCCTAAGCTTTTTCTCTCTCTTCAAAATATCTCATTTCCATATATATCCAGACTGATCGTCCCGGACGATCGCACTTCGTCCCGGGACGATCTGGCTCTGGACAAGTGTCGTCCATACGAGATTTAATCATCGTCCCCGGCGATCGGTCCTCTGGAGCATTTTCGTCCAGACGATCCAAAATTTCGTCCAAACGAACTGCTCAATTTTCACAATTCCGACCAAACCTGTACCGATCGTCCCGGGACGATCCAACTTCATCCCGGATGATCCTGGAGCAAAGCGATCTTCATAGATCGCGGCCTAAAAGACCGTTGTAAGGTGATGGAGGTCGGAAGGACCACAGTAGTGGGGCAATACTCCGGTCGAAGTCCGGGCATCAGGTGGTGGCCTGGTGGAGCATAGGGCCTTAAGCAATGGTCTCGCGGAAGTCTGGGTCTCAGTTGGTGGTACGGCAGAAGTCCGAGCCTCAGGTGGTGGTCCGGTAGAAGTCCGGGCCTCAGGTGGTGGTCCAGTAGAAGTCCGAGCCTCAGGTTGTGGTCCGACAGAATTCCGGCCTCAGGTGGTGGTCCGGTAGAAGTCCGGGCCTTAGGTGGTGGTCCGGCACAAGTTCGGAGCCTTAAGTGGTGGTCCGGTGGAGCAACGATGTCAGACAGTGGTTCGATGGAGGTCAGGGTCTCAAGTGGTGGTCCGGAGGAGCAATAACGTCAGGTGGTTGTCTAGCAGAGGTGATGACTTAAAGAGGTGGTCCGACGGAGCAACGACGTCAGGCGGTGGTCGGAGGTGAGGGGCTCAAGTGATGGTCCGGAGGAGCAACGACGTCAGGTGGTGGTCCGGCGGAGGTGAGGGCCTCAAGTGGTGGTCCGAAGGAGCAACGATATTATGCGGTGGTCCGGCGGAGGTGAGGGCCTCAAGTGGTTGTCCGGAGGAGCAACGATGCCATGCGGTGGTTCGGCGGAGGTGAGGTCCTCAAGTGGTGGTCCAGCGAGGGTGAGGGCCTCAAGTTGTGGTCCGGTGAAACTCCGGCGGTGGTCGAGGATGAGCTTCTTCCTTCTCTTCTCTTCTTCTCTTCTTACTTGGATTCCCATTTCAAGAGAAATGAGAGGTCTATTTATAAATTTCTGTAGTGGCATAACTAATAAATAGGTGAGAGATCTAGGGTAAATGGCGAGTGGTTGGATGGATGCCTGATATTGAATCTCTTGATTGTGGACAATTTGTCAGACATTTAAAGGTCTTAATGATGTCGGAATTCGGATATCTTAAGCTCGTTGGATTTATCTCGTCGAGCCGCTCGATTCGACTATAAGCATGTAATTTTTGGAAACCGTTTGGTAATCCAAATTGTGGTTCGAACCTTATAATAGCGCTTCGGGTGCTTGCTTTGGACTCATTTAGGCTCGGATTGAGTCGAATTTGGTGTCGTTGGGTTCGTATTTTCGAGACGTTCAATTTGACTATAAGTTTGTTGAAATTGAAGTTTGGATGGTCCCAATTTTAATTTCAGAAGTTTTCAACTTGATTTTGCATCGAGATTCGTGTCCGATCAAGATAAATTTTTGATGATATATCAATTATATTTATTTTGAAATAGTTTAATGAGTAGCAGGGGTGCCAATTAAATTTATTTTGAAATAGTTTAATGAGTAGCAGGGGTGCCAATTTCGGATTATGGGTTGAGTTCAAGTCGAATTTGAAACCGACCCGATCGTATTTTGGGTTGACCCAAATGCGACCCGTTTTTTACAAACATATCAATTTGTTCAACCTGGACCCAGCCCGTTGGGTTTTCGGGTTGGCCCGACCCAACACATATTGGCTGAAGAAGCACATCGACAAAGGAGGCGAACTTTCCTGACCTTCGATTCCCGAGCTCCCATCGCTACTTCCAATAGTAGCAACGGTGGCGTGGTGGCATCAACAACAGCGCGGCAACGACAACGGCATCGTGACTCACATGAAGAGACATGATGGCGACATGCTGACAACGACTAAACGACGTACATGTGAAGTTCGAAAAGATGCGGGCATGACTTGCAGCAGAGCAGGCAAACCAATTTTTCGGGTTTACGGGTCAAATCAAACCAAACCCTATTTTTGAAATCGGTCAATTTTTTTTAATACGAACCGAACCCGTTTCACCCAAACCCGGATTTTGCCAGGTCGGGTCTGAATCAATTTTCGAGTTGTGTCAAATTTTGACACCCCTAACGAGTAAAAAACTTATCGTAATCATTATATATTAATCTTTTTTAATAGTTCCTTAAATATGAAATGTATTTTACTAACAGTGGAAGTAAATTTCAAGATAATAATAATTATTATTATGATATTTACCGATTAAATTAGTTAGGTGAAAGAAAACTTCTTAACTATTACAATGAAACCTTCTGATTGAATTTTTAAAGGAATCAAAAGAGTTTCTCAGTAAAAAATTTGAAGTGGCCACGAACGATGACTGATTTGTTTCCCGTTGGATTGGCCGAGGGCTGAAAGGCCCATAAAGGACTGTCTGGTTGTTAGGATTTTAAATTGATGAGAATTTTAAAGATAATTTAAATTATACATACTGCGTTCAAAAATCAAGAGATTTGTTTGTTTGATTTAAATTATAAAATAATAATATAGATATAAAAATATAAAATATAAAATTAAAGCACAGTTGGTCATAGAGGCGGATGTGGCTGTTCACATAAATGAATATGCGGTATGTCCACTGTATTATTGAAGAAATTATTCTTTGCAGACGCCGAATGTTGTTCAGAGATCAACCAAAATGAATCACGTCGGTACCGCATTCGGTATTGCTGACATGACTCAATTTGATTGGTCTCCAGATATAGAGTTGCGTTCAACATTATCAGTGCTAGCAGTATTCAGATCTTGAGAGATTGCAGGTTCACACACGTGTGGGAACCTCGACGAAATCAATGGGGTGTTGGATTCATGATGAGATCACCAATGAATGAGAATCCTTTGTCCGTTGCTCACTGACGTTAAACTGCAGGCATTTGCCACCCATTATCAGCAACAAATCTTGAGATTCTTCTTAACTATCATCTATAATTTATGCCGTCGAATCTTCATTTTTTAAAATTGTTGTACAATCAAATTATTGCCAATACTATTAAATATATATATCATTTTCAATATAAAAAAATAATAAAAAATATATATCATTTTCAATATAAGTAAATAAACAATCATTCATCCAAGAGTCTCGCATACAATTGCGTAAATGATTCTTTATAATATTCAGTACAGAAAATGCTCGTTCAACTGTTGCTATAACAATTTGTAATAAAACAAGCGTTATAAGTACTAATATCAAATGATAAATGTCATTCTTCCTAGTCTCTACCATTTTCTAAGCAAATTCTCAAGTCCTTTAAAACTCATGAATGCATCATTCAATTTCATATCAACAATGAAATTCTCAATTTGATTATCTAGTATAATGAGATCAATTTCTTAAAAATCTGACGGACTCAAACATGTTTGTAATAAAATTTACAAGTCGTAGCAATCATTCTTTATCAAAAGTTGAAAATGTTTGACACAGATTCAAACATGCGGCACACGCATAAGTAATTCAGATGGGAATGAAGCCGAATGAAATTGCTGAAAGAAGTTCTTCATGCAGGAAGAATATATCATTTGGTCAGTTAGAGATTGAAATGGAATGCAGTTCTCAGAATTCGAGTCCTGTTTCAGAAGCCGGCTGCATCACCAGCCCAGATTCTTCTGCTTCAGGTAATCAAACAAACTAAAATAAAACAACTTTTTTCCTGCATTTAAATTTTCAGACATTAATGAAGTTTAGGGTCTTTGTTTGAAGTTTGTAAGATTCCCGTCCTGAAATCAGAAGAGAAGGATTCAGGGAAGAAGGATTCGTTGGCGGTTGAAGATGAGAGCAACTTGGCGGTTGAAGATGAGAGCAACTTAATACTAATCAGAATCAAATACCTTTTGATTCCTCAAATCTTCCAAAGAACTGCAGCAGCCAAGCATGCAGGCCCTTCCGTCCGCTTGCCCCTCCGCTGTCTGGTCGCAAGCCGGCGAGCCGCCGTGAACAAGAAGGAGAAATCGTTTGAACGTTTTGCGTTTCACCCTTTCGGTTTCCCGTCACAGGGTTTCTGTCGTCCGCAGCAGTGCAACGCTAGCGGTAATTTTAGAACCAAAAACCCTCAAAACCGTCTTTAGTAATAAATATATTAAATTAGTGGGGGCACATACCCCCATTGCCCTCATAGTAAATCCGCCGCTGATTTGAAGAGTTCAAAATATTAATTTGATAATTAAATGATCACCAAATATGATATGCTTTTACAGTCAAATCGAGCATCTCGACGATATGATTCCAACGAGCCCAAGATACATTGTATTCTCCATGTCTTTGTATTGGATTGCGGACTAACTTTTGTAATCTATCCAAATTCTAGTGTAATCATTTCAACCGGGCAAGACCTCGTGGTTTTTACCTTTCTTAGGATTTTCCACATAAAAATTATGATTTTTTCCTTTCATGTATTTGTGTGTTGAACTTTCATGCATTGCTAAGGCGTATTTTCTTCGCACTCTACTGTTGCAAATTTCTCAGCGCACAACAATAATGATTGACTTATACCAGTGAAACTATTTAAAGCAAGCAATTCTCCATAATTTTTCATGGATGTGTTTTCTTACTAAAATCATGTGTATATTATATGTATTATGCTCAACTTATTTGTGTGTGGGAAGATGTTCATATAACTTTAAGATATTAAAATAAATTCTATCACAATAAAAATTTGTATGGTACAACATTTTGACATCAAATATGAGAACTATTAAACTCTTTAAAATAATATATGGAAACACTTGTATTTATGACTCATCTCTTTTTACTAAAGATAAAAAAGTTTTGCTTGGTATATTTGTAATGAAAATATTTTGTGTGCTATTTATATTTTAATAAATGAATTTTTTCTAAAAGATAATTTTAAAAATCAGCTTTAGTACTGATAAATTTATGGAAAATAATTTGTAATAAAAGTAATATTTTTTTGCCTTCGTATTATTTATATAAATAAAATTATTATTCTTAAGGAAACCTGGAAAAAATGGGAAGCTAAAAAAGTTAGTGCTATTTGATTGCAAGCATCAAAGCTATAAAATAACAGGAATCTATAAAAGGAATAAATTATGTGCACATAATAACCATAAATAATTAAAAATCGTTTATTTCATATACTGAATTCTGAAAACAAATTGTTCTTAAACTGTTTCACCAAAATGCCCGCAAAGTCCACATTGAATTATCAGATTTATTGGATTAGTTCAAATTCATCGAATAAGCTCCATGCATTTTTAGCATGGATCCAGTTAGTGTCTTCTAAGCGCTCTTTTGGATCTTGCTAAAGCCCATCTCGCAAGACCCACTTTACTCGTACCATCGGTTAGGGGTGTCAATTCGGGTCAGCGGGTCGGGTTCGGGTCGAACCCGGAACTGACCCGGCACTGTTCGGGTCAACCCGAACCCAACCCGTTTTTAAAACGGGTCAGGTTTCCAGACCCAAACCCGACCCAATTCCGGTTCGGGTTAACCCAACCCGACACGAATGACCCGAAGTTGACCTAAAATTGATAATTTTCGGATCAAAATCGGGTCAATCTCGGGTTTTCGGGTCAAATATGAGTTTTCGTGTCACTTTTGGGTCAATTTCGGGTTGCTGGATCAACCCGAATCCGACCCGATTTTTAAAACGGGTTGATTTGTTCAACCCGAACCCGACCCGTTTCAGGTTCGGGTTGACCCGAACCCGGATTTTCCCGGGTCGAGTTCGGGTCGTGTTTCGGGTCGTGTCAAAAATTGACACCCCTACCATCGGTATTCGTTCTTAAAATTCATTTAAGAGTTGGGCAATGTTTGGGGCGGCTTTTTTAATATTTTTTAAAATAAAATTAATTACTAAAAAATATTTTAAGAAATAGTAAGAATATAGTCCTAAATGAAGTCTTAGATTTTTTTTTTTATTTGGGATAATTTTATTGCTATTTTTTAAAACAATATTTTAGTTCAAAATTTTCTACAAATTTTTTGTTAAAAAGTTATTTAAAAATAGTAAAAAGTTATCCCAACAAAGTCTTAGGCTTCACTTGAGACATCTTTTTTGCCAAAATCACCATGTAAAATTAATATTATACTATTCATTTCAGCTAAAATAGCATATAACCAAAATCACACAGTAAAATTCAATATCAACCAGTCAAAATATCCAGGAGGGTGATATCTATCACATATCGAAAAGTTACACAATATAAAATGATTAAATATGAGAGATAATATACTTTAATCAGTTTTTGTCTTTTTGGAGAGAAAATATGAGGAATCAAAATAATTGAAAATATAAATTGGATTGGATTACTTACTACAATCAGAAGACTTTTGTGAATGGGCGACTAAGGCTGCAAATGAACCGAACGTTCGACGAGCTACTCGTGGCTCAGCTCGAGAAGGGCTCATTCATGCTCATTTGATAAGGTAAACAAACGAGTTTGAACACTCTTTATAAATACTCGATAGCTAAATGAATGAGCTTGAACAGTGTGTCATTGAGTTCATTTATGTTCATGAACAGTCTTGCTTAGAAGCTCGTGAGAACAAGCTCAATTAGAGCTTGACTTAGAAGCTCGATTAGGGCTCAATTAGAATTTTAAAGATAAATACTTTTAAATATACTCATTTAATAATTTATATTTACTAATTTAATTTTTAAACTTTAACAATCTTCATTAGACATATTTTTAGCTTATATTATTACTAATCTAACTAATTAGAAGTATTTTTATTAAATAGTCTACAAAAAATTTTATTAAACTCCAGCCTCAAGTCTCAATTCCCGCTCAGAACCCCAAAAAAAAAAAAGTTTTTAAATTCCCGCCGAACCCGCCCGCCTTTTCTCTCTCCACTGTGGCATCAACAAACTAAAAAAAAAAAAAAAAAGTTGTGAATATTTAGTCCCACACCGGCGCACGAGCCGGAATGAAGTACTTTTGCTATATAAAAACAAAGACATTTGAAAGCAAATTGTAGAACTATGGAAAGCTAAAGCTAGCAGGTTGGGCGGGTTTTCCTTTTCCGGAAGGTATGCTGCTCGGGTTGATTCTAATTAAAATCATAAAATAAAATTTTGTATATTGTGGTCATCTCGTTATAAACGAGCCGCTCGATAAGAGGCTCACCAAGCATGAAATTTAACGAGCTCAAATTTGAACACGAGCCGAACTCAAACGTAGTCATTTTAAACGAGCATGAGCTCGAACACCTGTCCAAAAAGCTTGACAAGCTTTGAGCAGAGCTTGAACACGGTTTTGACAAACGAGCATGAACTCGAACATGATAAAGCTCGGCTCAGCTCAGTTCTTTTGCAGCCCTATGAGTGACCATAAAAACAGCCTCAAGAAGTTTTCTCTCTCCTCTCTTCCATTCCTTCACCTGCAAGGTGGTTGATTTAAGTTAGTACTAATATTTCAAGTTGCGAAAGTAAGACCTTTAACCTAGTAGTAAGAGGTATTGTCCCTTTGATGAAATAGAGTGGATTTGACCCTTCAAGTGATCATATTGGGCATTTAGTTATTTTTCTTATTTATGTTGTATTATATCATACTTCTTTATAGACTTTTTAATGAGGATTATGTTCAATATTAGATCCTCTTGATATCTTTGCATAAGAAGAGATCCTAAGTTTGTACATTTTAAGATTTCTAAATAAGTAGCGATCTTGTACTTTTTAAGGCTTATGACTATTAAGATTTTGTATGAGTGGAGATCCTCTATTATTTGAAACTTATTTCTTCTAGAATTTTAAATAATTAAGAATTTTATATCTTTTGAGATTTGTACCACATGAAATTTTATATGAGCAAGAATCTTATAACTGCTAAGATTTTAGATGAGTGAAGACCATATTTACCACTTGCTATCATAAGCTGTTTCCAATGAATTCCTGACCAATACTATGTACTTAATGAAGCTTCTTTATTAACATATCTACTAAAGATTTTAGTGGAGACATAGTCTACCACTTTCCTTTATCAAGGCTTTTAGTAAGGATTATAACCAACACCATAAATCTTCGAAGGCTAATGTTTTCTAAAAATTAAATAAGCCTAATAAGTCTTTGTAATTCATATTAATTAATAAACATATTAATTTATGCTAATTGGCATTCTTTGTGGCTTAATATGATAAAGTAAAAAATTATTGTGTTTAACCAATTAAGTAAATTATCAATTAATCAATGATTAATTGAGATATTATTTTCTCTAATTGTAACTTAATTCTTCTATTTAAAACGGATAAAATTTACATATTATCAAAATTTGGAATAAATATTCAAGTAACTTAACGAGATTGAACTGAATTAAACACAATTTTTAAGTTTTAACCCATAGAAAATCTATAAGATTTATAAAATCCTACTTGAATTAAATAGTAAATATTAATATAATAGAAGCCCAGCTTTAAGTATTTGTAGTTTTGTTCTCTCGCCTCTTGCTCTACTCCATCACTTCTTCTATTTACTTCTTCTTCTTCACAGTGATCAGGATTGTTCGCTGTGTGAACTGAAATAGACGGGGGGAGGAATCCTCAAGAGACGGGTGTGGACCCGACTGACATGGCTAAAACGCATTTGAAAACGACCCCGCACCCAACAATCCTTCTCGGTATGAGGTCCAATTCTCTCATGGTCTCGCCATGAAGTTGATGACGAGACGAAGAGCCGCCGAGTTTAAAGGTAAGCGTAAGTCAGTCTT
The DNA here is from genome assembly GCA_022539455.1 of Dendrobium nobile. Taxonomy (NCBI): domain Eukaryota; kingdom Viridiplantae; phylum Streptophyta; class Magnoliopsida; order Asparagales; family Orchidaceae; genus Dendrobium; species Dendrobium nobile. The sequence goes on along the minus strand of CM039729.1, from coordinate 7,180,561 downwards.
CGTCTTTTGGCCTTTTCTCATTGGATTAGTTGCGAAGCATCGCGTATCTGTGGCTTTTTGGTTATCGGAATTGAAGTTATATTTCGTTCGATTATCCAGTCTGTGCTGCAGCGGAATCAAATTTTCTGAATGTTTTTTGGTTCTGTTTCCGGTGTCTGAATCGGGATGAGATACGAGATTATTTTTGTGTGGTTTGGGAGTGAGAAGATTAGGGAATTGAAGTTATCTTTCGTTCTCTAATCTAGGTCTCGATTGAAATCTCATTTTTTTCCGTGCTCAAATATCAATTTTAGGTAATACAAACCCTCTTTATATGTTCTGCTTTTCTCATTTGATTAGTGGTTACTTGGAGAATCTGTTTTGAGGATTCGTCTGAAGTATATTTCACTAGAATTTCTTCTTGGTACCTACAGAAGTTACTTTATAGTGTTTTGATTCTTCAGTGATTACGTGTTTTCTTATTGGCTGTTGACAACCTGGTCAATAATTCTTGCTACGTACTAACGTTGGCATGAAATTTGAGACAAGGATGTTCTTGATGTAGGTTTCTATTGTTTGATTATGTTTTCTCACTCTGTTGATTTTTCTCACCATGGTTGTGAGGAGGTCTGTGATGATTGTTTTTTTTTATGTTTCGTGACTGAAAATTAATTTTTAAATACTGATTGATGCTTGAGAACCTTTCTAGCTTTATAGCTGCCTGTTGTCCTGTCTACTAGTTGCTGATATTTTCCCTTCTTTGATCTTCATATTTATGGAAGACATACTATGTCCAAGCCTGGGGATTTTGAACAAACATTATCCTGGCATTGTATGCTGTAATTCCATTTCATTTCTTGTGCTCAATAGTTTTCAATTGAAGAAATGAGCTCTTGTTATATTCGTTGGTGCTTGTTAAGACACCTGATTGTTGGGTTTAGTTCCACTTCGGATAGTCTGAAAAATATTTTGGTGTAGAAATATCAAGTGGTTGACCATCACGAATTGAATTAAGTTTTTTGATTGCAAATGTGATTGATTTTTGGTGTATTAGTGTCAACTTAAGTTTCTAATCAATTCCAAGTCTTTCACAACCATATGTTGCATTAAGATTGAGTGGTTAATGCAATTTGTGGCTTTCATAGGTCTTGGAGGTGTTCTACCATGGTCGAACAATGTTCAAAGAGCAGTTTATTCTCACGTGGGTTCTACGTGCTTGAGTTGACTCTTGGTACATAATGCTTGATATTTAAAAAACTTTTTTTTTATGGTTGATATGGAGAGCTCTCACTATAGAGAAAGATTGTTAAGTATAGAGTTTAGTCCCACATTGGATAACTGAAAAATGTATTAATTGTAGAAATAATAAGTGGTTGACCCTCATCTATGGGCTGAAGCTTTTAGGTTAAACATGGATTTGACCATTGGCATATTAGGCGCAACTTTGATATCCACTCCATGACCTTATGAATGAAAGTTCTAATTCCTTCCTAAGTTTCTTCTTTGATAAATTGTCTTTTGACCTATCATAATCCTAGTAAATCAAGCTTGAGCAGTGTAATGTTTATTTGGCTGTGGGTCTTCGAAAGGATTCTGCTTATGAGGTTCGAATGTAAAGGGTACGACCACACTGTCCCGTAGGACAAAATGATCATAGGCCTTTACACTTGACATAAGCAGGCCGATGGAAGAGCAGATCGAGTTATACATATGATTAGCCATGGAAGATAACGACTTTCCCCTACACACTTCGATGGATAATAATATATATAACCCAAAATTTTACGAGATTTCTCCCATTCGATACATCAGCTCGAATGGAGTTTATTTGATTGTGGGGATCGGTTTACTACGAGCGCAAGCCCCCGTAGTTAATTACATCTTAAACCTTAATCTAAGAAAACTCTCGATTAGGGATGTTACATTATTCTCTCGAATGGGTATAGTACAAAGGGAAAATTCCAGGCTTTCCTAATCAAAGGGGAAGATAGGCTCAATTTGGTTTAATCATCCATACGTGGTTCAATCATCATTCGGCCGGTCTGATGAAGAGAAAACTGAAGAAAAAGGAACGACACTGCACCTCAAACATGCATGAGGGAAAGAGGGAGGTGGCGTCATCCATGTGACGCGGATGGATAGGATTTATAGCTTCTGAAAGAAAAGAAAGCTTACCCACCGATAAGGCGTACAGTGGTACACTCGTACCAATAGCCTTAGATCCCAAATCTATAAAAGATGTAATATCGTACATACGATATTAACATCTACGACCTAACTAATGCAATCATGGATTTACTCCTTGTCTGAAAAAGGAAGTCAGCTAAAGTCACCTAATCGTATAAAATCCATGATATCCTGTCCATATGAAAGATAGGTGGGTGGTTAGACTTTGGAATTTGGGATTGACAACTAGAGAAGTTCCTAAGTGATCCCACACTTATGAATGATACTATGCTCCTAAAACTAATGCAATTAAATTTTAGTTTTAATTGGTTACTAGTGCAGTTTATGCCAGTCAAAGTCTCCAAATCAGAAATATATAAAATTTTAAAAAGGCTTATAAAATAATTTTTTAGAAAGACCAAGCTTTCCTCGGTCCGGCACTTTATCCTCATAGGTCAGATTATTCGGACTCTGCTCGCAGGTCTAAAGAAGGAAGAGAGAGAATGCATGCGTGCGACCCCGGACGATTCCGGCTATTCCCTAATTCGTTATGTTTCTATGTTGCTTAATTCTTAAAATTTTATTATTGATTACGAGTAGAAGAATTTATCCCTATAAGAGCCTAGCGAGTCAGGCATATGCACATGCAAGAAAGAAACCTATAAAAAGCATGCCAGTTCTAATGCGCAAACAAAGTAAACAAACCACAACAAAATAGTAAAATCCACTGAAAAGAGTGTCCAAAGTCCATGGCAAGTGCCATACAATATTACGTCACAGAGTACAGAAAAAGTAGTGGTGGCCGGGCTCCACCGACAACAACCCGGGAACGACGCAAATCTTAAAACAAAGCACTTTATATCTTGCTCTTCATCTTCACTTCTTTGATTTGTTTATGGATCATCTTCATTCCTTCGGGCTCCTCGTTTATGAATCCTCCAAAAGGATGTCCAAATGAAAAAGGAAACTCCCTGTAGGGCCTGTAGGGGGTTTTCTTTTCCCTTTGGACCCCTTTACATTTAAAATGTCTTGTTTTAAAGATTTTCACAACTCTCACCATCAAATACATTACATCAGCAAAAATGAAAATCTAGACTCTCCTGCAGGGGTTATCCTAAACAGTTATAATCAAAGAAAGATCATCCAAGCAGTTATATATGAAATGAAATTACTCAAAATTAGCCACACTTGGCCGTGCTCTAATTATTAGGGGCTAAGCAGCTGAAGCATCTATAGCAGTTATATATTTTATTATTGATTTTAGCCCCCCCCTTTTAGCACTGTGTGAGCACGGCCATTTGCAAGAAGACAATGTCAGTATAAAAAACATTCTTAACATATTGGTATTCTATCGCTCACAACACAACAGAAAGGAACTAAAATTCATCACAGAAAAGCATCATAGAAAACTAAAGCAAGTAGCAAAACAAATAGCACACAGGTCACATGCAAGTTGCCACAACACAGAGACAGAAAGTAAAGAAAACATCGGCCTAACCTAAAGCTAGTAGTCGTGTCTTAACAAACAAGTCTAAGTGTGTGTAAGCTGTGTAGTTTTGGATAGATCCTATATGAGATAGTTTAATTATAGTTGATTTTATTTGATTTGTTAAAAATGGGCAAAAGAGAGATTTTAGTTGAAGTTTAAATATTAATATTTTAGGATTGATTTTAGAGATTTTTATTTTAGTGTTTGATTGATTACCACCTTTGTTTCACACCGTGGCCGTGAGATTTATTTCACCCTCATTGGGGCTAACTTAATAACCTCGTAGTCCTGGGTTACCCAGTGATAATCTACTTTGTTGAATTATTTTAATTTGTTATGAAAAGAAAAAGAAAAAGAAAATGTGAGTTAAATAATTTATTAATTAAATTCATTGATTGATTTTAAAGATTGATCTAAGATTTGATATTTAGAAGTCTTTTATCCTAATGAATTTTAGTTTATAATTTTGATCTCCTAATTAGATCTACATCTTTTAAATTTTAGGTTAGTTAGGAGCTGATTATTCGATTAGTTATATTTGATTTAAATTTATGTTTTATTTTTGTAATTTAATGATTATAAATGTTAATGATAGCTTAATTAAGAATTGAGTATTTTTTAACACATTTTAAGAATTAGATTATAATTGATTTGTTGACTATTAATGGATTAAAGAAAACTAAACATAGGAAAACGTGTCATTAAGTTTTTGTTTTGATGTCTCTATTCTATAGGGAGCATGCACCCTAAGTCTATATTATCTAAGACTCCGTCCTTAATTTTTTTTGTCCTTAATTGTCACTAAAGTTTTAGGACTAAAAGATGTTTTGTTTTATAACCCTTAGGACTTTCGTATATATGTCAAAAGGTTAAAGTATCTAGAATAGAAAAATCAATCCTAGTTATAAAATGAAGTTTATACAGGGTCCTAAGGGGTAGGGAGCATACAATCATTAAGGCCCCTAAAAATTTTCTAAGTTTTCAAGGAAACTTACAGCACCGGGGGCTATGATCTGGTGGTTCGGCCCGTAGAGCCCCTATTAGACTGAATAGGGCCGACTGATGCTCGGGTCCGATTATCCATGCTCCGTCTCCGAATGCTCCAGTACTCCTTATCTTTTGCTCTCCAAAGGGTGCCGTTTTGTATACCGGTTGAGCCATTTGTCTTTTGGGTTCTCCTCATTTTACAAATATTAAAACATAAAGTATAAAAGAGGCGACAGAAAGGCTAAATGCAAAACAAAATACGATTAAATGCAATAGAAAGAAAAAGAATGAAAATCAAACATAAAAGGGATGTAGGCATTGTTGTTATTGGGCATACTTCTTTGAAGTCAAGTGTGCCTCTAAAACAACCTTCTTCCTAATTCAATGTGACATGAATAGAGAAGAAGGCATTTTCAATGTCCTTTACTGTACCCACAATCCAAATAAAGCACTTGATATATTTAAAACGACTACCCAAACTACTTTCTAAATAAAGCCCAAAATAACGAAAGAGAGTAAATTCCCAAAACCAAAACTGAAACAAGCCCTTTCTTTTTGCGTATTTTCCAAAATTCATCTTTTAGAAGCGAGTATGAATTAATAGAAAGATAATCCGTACCCTAAACATTAACTTGCTCTAAAAAGATACTAAAGGACCTTACAAAGCAAATCACAAAACTAGAAGTCCCAAAATGCCTTATGAAAACTTCTAAATGGAATACTACATAAAACTCCACATAAATCAACTACCAAAATCTTTTTTGACATAAAAGACAATCAAGTGCTTCTTTTCAAATTTGATGTGGGGTAAAACTATCAAAATTTTTCAATAAGAAAACTTCGCAAATCCTTTCATTATAAAACACTAATAAAATTTTTCCAACACAAAATCATTCATGAGACCTTCAACGTAAAACAGCTCTAATAATAAAGCAAACCATAAAGCACCCTAGTAAGAAGAAGTATAAGAGGCATAACTATCTACCATAAAACAAATCATAATATCTTTCTATTTTTATAAGCGTTCAATCTTAAAGCGCAAGTAAGAAAAGTAGTAAAAGAAGAAAGGGATGTGAGGAGGATAAGAGACTAACTGTACCGAGCAAATACCTAACTGTACTGAGCATATGATGAGCGGTACCGAGCAAATAATGAGCGGTACCGATCAAATACTGAGCTGTACCGAGCATATGATGAGCTGTACCGAGCATATGCTGAGCTGTACCGAGCATATGCTGAACGGTACCGAGCATATGCTGAGCTGTACCGAGCATATGCTGAGCTGTACCGAGCATATGCCTAGCGGTACTGAGCAAATACTGAACGGTACCGAGCAAATGACGAGCGGTACCGAGCATATGCTGAGTGGTACCGAGCATATGCTGAGCTGTACCGAGCATATGCTGAGCGGTACCGAGCAAATACCGAGTGGTACCGAGCAAATACTGAACGGTACCGAGCAAATAACGAGCGGTACCGAGCATATGCTGAGCTGTACCGAGCATATGCTGAGCAATACCGAGCATATGCTGAGCTGTACCGAGCATATGCTGAGCGGTACGGAGCATGTAATGAGGGTCTTCGGAAGGGAAAGTGGGAGCAAGTGAGGGAAGGGCTCTCGGCACTAGGGAGAGTTCACGCACCTGTAGCTCGGACGGGCTTCAGCCTGGGTTCGCGAACGGAGGAAGAAAACAGGGAGAGCCAGAGAGAGAGCGAGCAAGGAGTCGGAGTCCTTCGTGCTTCCACGAACTAGAGAGAATCAGAGAGGGAGAGGCTGTGCGAAATCGAGAGAGAGAGGGAGAGGGAGTGAATGCCTGCACCCAAGGCTCCGTCCAGGTCTTCTAAACATCTCCCAACACTCTGCTCCTCTCCAAACACTAGAACTGCCTCTGCTCGCCGAAATCTGCTAACACGGCTTTGCCTCGTTCTAAAACGAGTATACCACATGACTGAGAAGCCTGGCAACGGCAGAGTCAAATTTTAACGCAATCAGAGCCATCAACTGCATTTCTTGATTTAGGAATCAAATTCAAACTGCTTAGAAAGTCAAATGAGCCCTAATAGAATTAAATTGGGCTGATTTGAGTTAGGTTTGAATGCGAATTTGGCTAAAATTGGTTTGATTTAGAATTGGGCTAGGTTCGATCGATTTGATTAAATCAAATTAAACTCAAATTAAGGGACGATTTGGGTCAAATTGAACTCGTCGCAGCTACAACAAATTACTCGGGCTTGATTGAATAGGGTCGAGTCTAATTAAAATCAATTCGGATCGATTTGAGTTCGAATTGGGCTCGATGAGGTCTAATCGAATTGATCGAATGCGCTCGAGGGCACTCGAATGGAAATCTAGGTCAACATTGGCTTTGGTTGTTTACACCCTTAGTGCATGTATTGTTTAAATGCTTAATAAATGCAATTGGTTATTTTTTGTGTTTCTAGACAGGTAGCTAGTTTGTTTAGAAAGAATGCATACAGTTAAGAAATAAAGAAGAATGTATATTTTAAAATGGATATTTCGTTAGTTCATTTCTCAATATGGCAGCTTTCTTTTTGGAGAAATCTGTGAGAGGGAACTTTAGTTCTGTTACTCCAATGAATTGCCGTTCTCGGAGTATTTAGTTAATATTTCGTTTGAATATCTTCTTTAGGGTAACTTTTAGACCATATGGAATCTAGATGGAAAGATCTCCATAATTTATTACTTTTTTTCCTAAGATTTGTGTATCATGAAAGTTAATTCTGATGTTTTATGTACAATCTGATCTCCAAGTAAAGCAGGCCATGCCTAATACATGGAGCTCTTACCAATGCTGGTTTGGGGTAGTCTAATGCACAAAACTAGCGAAGTTGATTTTGAACTTTGATATAGCATTTGCTGTCAATTAAGTCCTTACTGATGTCTGTTTTCATGTTTTCCATGTTTTGTTCCCATCCTACAGACATACTTTCAATTCGTGAAAATAGCCTCTCATAGAATGGGTTGGCTGCGCAAGTTTTTTAAAGGTTCAAGCTATGAGGTTTCTGAAGGGCAATACCATGGGAAACCTGGTGGTGATGGAGCTTGGAATGAATCCTGTAGTTCGCAATTGGTATTGCAATGCTAAAAAAATTATTCATCTTCTCATTCTGCAAGTCCTGAAAATTTTTTTGCTCATTTGTATGTTCTTTCCAAATAATCAAACATACTGTGGTGGCTTTGTAAATTTTTAACTGTTCAAGATTATATGTGACATTATGAAATCCCTTATTTTTGTTTGAATAACAGGGTCTTGCATTTTAAGATTGCTAGATAATCACTCTTTAGCTTGCTTCTAAGGAGCAGTATGTATCTAGTTGTCTTTTTTTAAGGATGAGAGGCCTAAGGATTGCCGGGGCCATATTCCTGGCCGGCAATATATATCATATTTGTAGTTCATTGCCGTATTCCTCTCCTTGCATATCTTACTATAAATTCCATTTTAGTTTATGGCATCAACTTTTGTTGAAATAATCTGGGAATGCATGATTTGCATGATTGATACCATTTATGGAATTATGTTTTTATCTTTTGTGGTAATCTTGGCATTATATCTTGACACTGATCCGCATTTTTGCAGTAAGAGCACCAACTCAAGAAGAAGTTTCAATAGTAAACTTACTCAGCATATTTAGAATAGCTAATGATTTGGTTTTGAAGTTTCATTGATTAGGATGTTTTCTTACTCAACAGTTCAATGTTTTAGCTATTTTGTAAAAAAGGATGGGGTATGTAGCATAGAGGGATGTTTTCTTGCACAATTAATAAAGTGCGTATTGATACAGAGCCTATTAGGACATGTTCTGTCAGGATTATGAACGGTATATGATTGTTTGAATATATTTGTTTCCAGGTAGGTATGTGGATCATAATTGATGTCAATGTGCAATACATTTCTGGGCATGATAGTACATAGTACCTATGCTCAATGTGATGGAACTTTCTGCTAGATAGGTTTTATCTTTTGTATGGAAATCTTGTAAATCTCTGGAATAAATGCAGCATATATGTTCTACCAGTGGTCCAGTCTCTATTTCTTAACTTCATATTTGTTGAATATCAAATGTCTCCATCTCTAAATAACAATTTAACTCATTTTTAAGGTAATTTGACTAGGTTTATATTGTGATTTTAGACATGTATTTGAGTTTTTTGTGATGGGGGTGTATTCCTTTTTACCATAACATCAACTACATTACTTGTAATTCTTCTTGGTGGGTAAATGTTACTCTCAATCGGTGGAGTTATTATGCTTAACCAATACAGAATCACAATCTCCCGTTATGCACATCATCACACTCATAGTTGGTGGAACGTGGAAACATTATGCTTAACCAATACAGGCATTACAGCCTCTTTCTTATTTATGAGGTTTTTTTAGCACTGCTGAAGAATATGAAACTCTAACATATAAATCTACTAACTCGAACATATTATAAAATGCGCGTTAATTATGTAGTACTTGATATATATGTTGCTCTGTCTGTCTTTTTCAGATTTTGAAATTTCTGTACTTCACTTATTTTCATATTCAGATGAACTCGGCATTCTTTACTCTCCATTGCGTCATGTTTGTGAGCTAATTCTTTTTAATGAATTCTTGAATAGCCCCTGTCAAAACATGAAAGTGAAGATATGGATCATGCTATTGCACTTTCTCTTTCCGAAGAAGAGCAAATGAAGGCAAAGACCACTGGTTGGTGCAATGGTACTGCCATTTTTTCTACTGAGCTTCTAAATCATTCTGTGTTCCTTTGTCCTCCGGCCATTCCTCTAACTGCCCCAGTCCTTGATATAAATTTGGATTATAGTCATTCAGTATGTTTTACAACCCTATGCAATCTTAGATTCAATGTTATGCAACAACAGTTAGACTAAAATATACATGTCAGAATCACTCCAAGAGTATAGATCTCAAGTAATATAAAAGTCATGGCTTCTTGTTAACTTTTATTTTTCTTATGTTGTTTTTGCGTTGTGCTGTAGAATGCAGATCAATCATGAAATTGCTGAATTTATCAACCCAGTAAAATTTATTTTGCTTGACTTAAGCTCAAAGTGTATGAGTTTTCCAATGTAATTCCCAAGTACCTAACTTGGCGATGCAACTGAGGAGCTTTGATATATTGAAAGAATAGAGATTGAAGGTTTGATGTATTGTATATGCTGTATGCCATCAGTTGGAAGGGTCAAGTTGGATGGTTCTCTCCTAATATAAGGAAGAGAAATTCTAAAATAGCACCATGATATCTCATCAATTATCATATGTTATAGCTAGTCATCATAGATGGAATAAGAAAGTTTGACTGTATATTGGATCATTTGAATTTATTGGAGCTTTTTTAGTGGCGTGATATGCCTGTATATAGCACAGCCCTTGTACATATTACTATATATGAAGATCATGTAGATTTCCTCCTTAACAATTCCTATTTTGAACTCAAATAGGAACTCCTTGGTACTACTTAAGAGCCTAAAACAAGGGGAAATCCAACCCTCCAGCAGCATCATGTCATTTTCCAGCCTGGGAAACGGCTTGTGTGTGTAGAGAACAATAAGAAGGAGATTCGGTAGCATGAAGAACAAAGTGTGCACTTTGTTTGATCTCTCCTTTTATCCCAACTTTTTTTCTTATCCTACTCTACGGACTTCCATACTTCCCCCTTTTAAGCTTCCACTTCAGACATACTAACCAATATCTACAATCATGTTATCTTCCTACTTTTTCACATATGACGAATTAGCTTGGATGACCTCCTTGTCACTCCAAAACACCTGTGAAGTTTTCCCATTATTTTGGTCGACATTGAATGTATAACTCTTTGACTACAATAATTTGAGTATCTTCCTATGAATCTTCCGACAAAAATCATGACAACAAAGGTGCACCAACCATTCAAGTCATGAAGCATCAGAGACTCATTTCAATGAGGGCTAATATGATGAATGAGTATTGTGCCCTAAAGAAGAGGAAGAAGGCATGCAAAAACTATAAGGTGGCCAACGCAAAAAAAAAAAAAAAACATCAATTAAGAGAAGTTTTGAACATAGTAGAGTTTTGCTCTTTCAAGGTGTAGGAAAAGCTAGACTTGTTGACCTACAATGGCGTGATTGAGGCAAGACATTGTGATGAGGACATCGTCAGCGATTTCGACACATGTACCGTCAAGAGACGCCGGGATCAACGGCTACGATCATGAGTTTTATTTTGAGTCATTTCATGTAGTAGTTTATGTTATTTTCAGTTTTTCCGCTTTTGCCCTTATGGGTATTTGTTCGCTATTGTAGCCCAAGGGGCATTTTAGTCTTTTGTTTTTCTTTGTCATTGTGAGGCCTATTTATATGGCCCTTCTCTTGTAATAGTTTAGTTTTTGATGAAATGAAAATTATCCTCTTTTGTTCTCTTTGTGAGTGCATTTCCACTGAGATTAATTTCGTGGACCCCACTTGCTTAATCTCCTCTTCCCCCTTTTCTTCCCCTTGGCCGCCCCCCTCCTTGGTCTCTTCTCTCTCTCCTAATCACCCCATTAACTCCACAAATTCAGCCCCTAAACCCTCTCCATTAACCGCCCCTTTCTCCTCTTGGATTTAATTTGATTTTCAAATTAAATCCCTCCAATTAGCCCTCAAAATAACTCCCTGCAGAAAATTCCTGCAGTCTTCTTTCTCCCCCACCTTGGCCGAACCTTCCCAACCCGCCTCTTCTTGGCCGTTTCTCCTCCAACGCCCGAGCCGCCTCTCTCACCCTCTTGAGAACGTCTCGCGGCGACCTCCCACTCTTGCCGACAAGAATGTATGGAGGAACCCGAATGGAATTTCGGGTTTGAGTACGATCACCGCGGAAGGGTCAACATTCTCCGATCGCCTTTCTTCGACGTCGGTTTCGACTTTGACGATACCGTCGAGGAATACTTGGAGAGGATTCTACCACCACTAGTGGAGGTCATCGACGACCATTTCTTCATCTACACGTGGACCATTGAAGGACGACCACCCGCTCCTCCGAGCCCGGCTCCCTCCCCGGCGACGAGTCCCCTCAAGATCACTTGTCTACTCGTAGCGTCGCTAAGCCTACTCACGGTCCTTGTCCTTTTCCGCTAAGCCTCCACTTCAAATTGAGTGACGGATCCTAAGGTGAAGGATCTAAACCTTAAATTTGGGGCTTTGTTATTCTTAGCTATTTGCATTACTTGTAGTTTCGATGTTATTTTGAGAAGCCTACTAATCTCTAAATGAAATTTCTTGCTGTTACTTAATCATTCGCTTTATAATTCATGAATTTCACTTGATTAAGCATAAAGTTTTGGTAGCAAGTTATGATTCAATATTTTTATTAATTCTAAGTGCAATTCTCATCTCATCGCATGATTTTTATTAAGTTGGAAGTAAGCCAATCAAATTTATCACCGGATTCAAGTGAAACGGAACCCATGGATCTTAGGGTCGCAACCAAACCCGAGTCTCTTTCGGAAAACTGTACTTTGAGTCTGAAAGTTTTTGAGCCTAATTTGTACAATAAGTCATCTTTTGATTTGTTGGAGCCTATTTTAGGAGTTGCCCCTTTGGATTTACTTTTGAAAGAGTTTGTCCTTCCTGATTGGGCTTACCACATCACTCCGCCTACCGACTTGAATGAGGATATTAACCCACACTTTCATGTTGTGCCCACATCTACTCTGGACACGATACCCCGACTTTTCAATCCCATACCTGCTGGTGATTCTTTGGGCTATGTTATTATGGTTGAGAGTGATGACCCATCGTCCTATCATACTCCTGATTCTTACATTTTGCCCGCTACATCCTTGTCTTTCCCTGTTAAGGACCTTCCCTCTCCTAGTTGGCTGACCTTACTAGATCACCTTACTACCCCTGGGAGACTGTCTGTGACCCGAGCTAAGATGCCCTATGGAGATGCCCTTTTAGCTAAGGATGTCTTCATTGCTCCCCCTACACCCGTTCCATTAGATCGAACACTTTAGACCCCTCTTTTTGTGACTCATCCATCAGTTATAGCTACGCGTTCGTGTGAGTTAGTATGTCGTGTGTGTGTGTTGTAGTCTGTCGTCATCCTAATTTGTCTATGTTTAAAACTTTAGTTTGTAAGCTCATGATTCTTGTCATTCATCATACGCACCAATTCTCTTGCATCCACATTGGCATATCATCTTCAAGAACTGCGTAAGGATATTAATAAAAAGAATAACCAAAGCAATGCCAGTTATAAACTTACTGCTGATCTCAAGAGACGGTTCAAAGAATTTGATATTAGAAATTTTGTAATGGTTCGGATTTGTCCGGAGCGATTCCCACAAGGGACCGTTATAAAAGTTACATGTTAGAAGCATTGGACCTTTCAAATAACAACAAACAAATTTAAATAGTAATGCTTATGTGTCAGACCTTCATGAAGGTTTTAACATTAATCCTATATTAACTTCGAAGATCTTGTAACCTTCGAAGGTCCAGAGTGTAACCCTCATATTCCACGAAATAATGAGCCTTGTGTGAACCCACCTGGTGAGATCCCCAGCCTAACTCCACCCCCAAAAAATTGCCTAATCTACCCAATACAGAGAAGATTGAGATGATACTTAGTGATGAACTCAAATTTCCACTAGAGATGATGGTCAACCAAGGTATCTAGTTTAGTGAGCAGGGAAACCGGGAACGGGGAACACATGGGTTGATCGTGACGAGCTGCAGCAAGTGGACCCCGACTTACTAGAGTGATACGAGAGCTCTATAGACGCTTACTCGACGGGGTCGAGTTTTCTCCCACTTAGGGAGAATGATGAGGACATCGTCAGCGATTTCGACACATGTACCATCAGGAGACGCCGGAGATCAACGGCTACGATCATGAGTTTTATTTTGAGTCATTTCATGTAGTAGTTTATGTTATTTTCAGTTTTTCCGCTTTTGCCCTTATGGGTATTTGGTCGCTATTGTAGCCCAAGGGGCATTTTAGTCTTTTGTTTTTCTTTGTCATTGTGAGGCCTATTTATATGGTCATTCTCTTGTAGTAGTTTAGTTTTTGATGAAATGAAAATTATCCTCTTTTGTTCTCTTTGTGAGTGCATTTCCCTTTGATCTCTTAGTGAGTTCAAAGGGAGAACTAGATCTCTCCGTGAGTTCTAGATTTAATTCGTGCTTGTAGTGTGAAGGAGAGGAAGAGCAGAAATTCGAGGCGAGGAAATCGTTGGAAGAAATTCTCAGACTTCTTCCAAATTTCCCTTCTCCTCCACCTTGTGCCGCCTCCCTGGGCCAGCAACAGCCGCCGGCCTCACTGGCCTTCCCGTCCCAGCCAGGCCGCTGGCCTCACTAGCCATCCCGACCCAGCAAAAATCCCCTCCCGCCGGCCCCAGCCAGGCCTCCCTCCTGCCGGCCCAAAACCCCACCCAGCAGCCGCCGACCACTCCTGCCCACCGGCCCCTCCTCCCCTTGCCGCCGCCCCCTATTTCCCTCTTCTTTTTCTCAGTTTTCAAATTCTGAACGTTGGGTTTAATTAACATTTAATGTTGCCTAAATCACCTCCTTAATTTAAGCCATCAAATAAATTGGTTGGATTTGAAATTCAAATTCAAATTCAATCCAATTAAATGCTTAAGTTAGGAAACCTCTATTTTTACCCAAAACTGAATTGTTAATTTCAGATTTTATTAAATCTGAGATTAATTTCGTGGACCCCACTTGCTTAATCTCCTCTTCCCCCTTTTCTTCCCCTTGGCCGGCACCCTCCTTGGTCTCTTCTCTCTCTCCTAATCACCCCATTAACTCCACAAATTCAGCCCCTAAATCCTCTCCATTAACCGCCCCTTTCTCCTCTTGGATTTAATTTGATTTTCAAATTAAATCCCTCCAATTAGCCCTCAAAATAACTTCTTGTAGAAAATTCCTGCAGTCTTCTTTCTCCCCCACCTTGGCCGAACCTTCCCAACCCGCCTCTTCTTGGCCGTTTCTCCTCCAACGCCCGAGCCGCCTCTCTCACCCTCTTGAGAATGTCTCGCGGCGACCTCCCACTCTTGCCGACAAGAATGTATGGAGGAACCCGAATGGAATTTCGGGTTTGAGTACGATCACCGCGGAAGGGTCAACATTCTCCGATCGCCTTTCTTCGACGTCGGTTTCGACTTTGACAATACCGTCGAGGAATACTTGGAGAGGATTCTACCACCACTAGTGGAGGTCATCGACGACCATTTCTCCATCTACATGTGGACCATTGAAGGACGACTACCCGCTCCTCCGAGCCCGGCTCCCTCCCCGGCGACGAGTCCCCTCGAGATCACTTGTCTACTCGTAGCGTCGCTAAGCCTACTCACGGTCCTTTTCCGCTAAGCCTCCACTTTAAATTGAGTGACGGATCCTAAGGTGAAGGATCTAAACCTTAAATTTGGGGCTTTGTTATTCTTAGCTATTTGCATTACTTGTAGTTTCGATGTTATTTTGGAAGCCTACTAATCTCTAAATGAAATTTCTTGCTGTTACTTAATCATTCGCTTTATAATTCATGAATTTCACTTGATTAAGCATAAAGTTTTGGTAGCAAGTTATGATTCAATATTTCTATTAATTCTAAGTGCAATTCTCATCTCATCGCATGATTGATTCACATCACATTGCATTAGATATCTCCTTGGATGTGCATGGTGACTTTATGAAGTGTTTTTTTAGGTCTCAATGAAGGAATTCTTTCATAATTGAAGCTTGTTTTGATACATGACATTATTGATGCCAATATGATGGCCATAGGAATGGATGGCCCATGATGAAAGCGATGGAAACAATAATGGTACAAGAATGAGGAAAGATGGATGGAAAGCCTTAGGGCTCCCTTCACTAATAGCTAAGGCATGTAGAGGATGATTGTCAGAAGTTGCACCTAGAGCTTTGACCATCAAAAATGGAAGGTAAATGAAAGCAAACACGATGCATTAATATGTAATAGCCTATAGGATGAATGCAAACACGTGGAGATTTCACACATTGGCGATGAATTCAAGATTTGAGTTCAGGTTTCTCATCCGTGTAAGCCCCTGTGGTTAATTACCTTCCGGTGATGGAAATGCATTTTTGTATTAAGGTTAGTTGTTAGGTAGGCACTAATTTTTTGGTGTTTAGTACCAGTAATTTTAAATTTTTAGGGTTTAAAATTTACCCCCACGTAGTGGGATAAAGGCTTGATGTTGTTGTTGTTGTTGTTGTTGTAGGGTTTAAAATTTACCCCCATTTACTTAAAAGCTAGGTGGGGTGAATGATGACAAAGCCTGCCTTCCGAATTTCCTTTTCCTGGTGGATTTTACGGTCGTACATTTGTTTATTAATCATAAGTTGTGTCGACTCTAGTTCTTTTGAGGAGGATTGGAACTGAAATTTTAAATTCATATTTAAACGCATAATATTCTCAGATTTTGGATTTAAGAGTTTGATGCAATGGTTGGAGCACATACGACATTTAATTTGAAAATACAATTTTATTTTAGCTGGCTTGTAATCTTTCACAGCATCCTCAGGCTTCTGTGTTTGAACGTCAAGCATGTTTGTTGGAGCATAGGAGAGTAAGTCGCTTTTACCCCTGCATAATATTTTTGGATAGAGTATTTTCACTTTTAGCACATTTATTAAAGCACATGCAGAGGTTAAATTTGAAAAATGAGTTTTAATTTAGCTTGCTTTTAACCCTGTGCAGCCTTCTCAAAATTTCGTGTTTAAGCATTAAGCACGTTTGTTGGACATATGTGAGTGTTTAATTTTAGTAGTAATAGATCTAATAGGGAGATTGTAACTTTGGACGATCTAGTCATAATAAGAATACAAGCTTTAGATATCTTGGATCTATTGTTCAAAGTGATGGTGAAATAGATGGGGATATTATTAGTAGAATTCAAAAGGGATGGTTAAAGTGGAGGAATGCATTGGGCCTATTGTGTGATAGAAAGGTACCACTTAAACTCAAAAGGAAAATTCCATAAGATGGTGGTGAGACCTGCAATAATTTATGGTGTAGAATGTTGGTCATTAAAATACAAGCATAAAGTTAAGTGTTACAGAGATGTGAATGCTCAGGTGGATGAGTGGCTTCACTCTTAGAGACAGAATGCAAAACTAGTATGTACGTGAAAGGGTTGGAGTAGCTCTAGTGGCAAATAAGATTATAGAGTCGCCTTAAATGGTTTGGACTCATAAAATGTCAGTCTTCCACTGAACCGATTAGGAGAATAGATGTATTGAGTTTGGCCTATGTTAAGAAAGATAGAGGTAGACCTAAAAAAACTTGGATAGAAAATATTATAAATGACTCTTTTCTTATTAAATTCAAATGAGAAATTAATTGGCTCTTAATAGAAAACAATGGAGAAAAATGATTCATGTAGCCGACCCCACGTAGTGCGATAAATACTTGATGTTGTTGTTGTTGTTGTTATTGTTGTATGCGCATGCAATCGATTTGAAGGCTTGTCTTCAACTTGTAATTACTTTGTTTGCTATAGAGACATAATATGTGGTACATTTTGAAGTTATCAATGAAAGTTTTTAGTTGTAAGTTTTGATAGAAGAGTTGGGTTTGCATGGTGACAAATCAGTTGTTTTTTGTGAAAGTCATAGTGACATTCTCTTAGCTAGAGACTAGATGTATCATAGAAGAACTAAGCATATTGATGTTCAAGACCACTGCATCACCAAGAAGGATGAAGATGATGTTTGACCTACACAAAACACAATATTGCTATCATGCTTACCAGGGTGATCTCTCTCAAGTTTAATGCTTGAAGTTGATTGGTTTGCATGGCTACTATATCCTTCAAGGCTTTAGCTAAGGAGGAGGTGATGGGGACATCGGAGCTTGGAAAGTCTATTAGAGACGTTGCCGCCGATTTATGGCCACGATTGAGTCGATGTATTTCTGAGTCGTATTATGTATTTGTCTCTTATTATGTTATGTTGTATTTGTTTTGTTATTTTTCCATTTCTACCCCTTACTTAAGGGAGGTTGTGTGTAAGCCCAAACGGCTTGAGTTCTTTGTACGAAGCTATAAATAGCCCCTATGTTCTTTTTTTCATGTTAATAAAGGAATGATAAAAATTTTCTATTGCTTGAGTTCTTTGTGAGATCTTGAGAGTGCTTGAGAGAGAAATCCTTAGGAGAGGGAAATCGGATCGCCCACCAACTTTGGAGACTGCCGGGTTCGTGATTCCTCTTCACTATCTCTTTGTCCTTTCCTTCATCCCCTAACCGTCGGATTAAGGTCTTCCCGAACCCCAAAGCCGCCGGCCACATAAATACCCACTCCACCAAGCAACCTTTCCTTCTCCCTTTCCCCCACCGAAATCCCCACAAGCCCCCAACCTAGCCGCCGGCCACACCTCTCCCATTTTCCCTCCACAATTCAAATTCCTTCTTGAATACCTTCCATAAGTGACCCCTCTTAATTTAGGAAGGTCTAATTTCAAATTTCAAACTAATTTGAACTTGAAAATTCTTTCCTAATTAAGAAAATCTATTTTAGGAAAGTTACTAAATTAAATCCTATTTGAATTTCAAGTTAGATTGAATTTGATTAAATCTTGCCTAATTCCTAAATCCCAAAATAAGAAACCCAAATCTCTCCCCACAATCTCCTCCTAACCCCTTGAAGCCGCCAGCCCCCTATTGAATCCCTTGGGATTTATTTCCGAACCCACTAAGCTCCCTCTTGGAAATAATTCAAGGCCCCCATATCTCTCTTGGCCGAAATTTCCTAAAGCCCCACCTCCTTACTACTTTCCAAAATCCCATCCTTGGTTTTTGGAAATAAATCCCAAGCCTCCCCTCTTGCGCTGCCGCCCCCTCCCTCTTTTTCTTCTTTAATTATTCTCAATCAAAGGGATTAATTAAGGAGGTCTTTGGAATTAGATTTCCCTCCGCAAAAAACTGAACCAAAGTCTTCCCATAGCCTCCTTCATTGGCCAGCCATCCCCTCCTCCACTTCAACTTTTGAGGAAACTTGTTTCTCTCTAGTGGAGTCTTCAAGGGAGCAACATTGATCTTCGCATACACAACATTCTTTCAAAGCCGATGAAAGGCCGATCCGGAGCTTGACTATGGATTTGCTTATGACGAACAAGGCAACGTCAACATTCTCCACTCCACCTTCAATTTCAACCCGGAAGTTGATCGCTCTATTGAAGAGTACGTGGACCGCATCATCTTTACGCTTTCGGAGGCCATTGATGAGCAACTTGTCAACGTGCAGTGGCAAATCATTTCCAGACCATCCCAAGGGTGAACTTCTTCCCCATTTCATTTACTTTCCTAATCCACTAATCTTGTAGGTGGTGATCAAGTCGCAAGGAGCTGTGCTTCACCTTCTGCCTTTGCTTAGTAAACGTAGGATTGAGTGTGCTTTCTATGTTGCTATCTTATTGTTATACTAGGGATTTTGTTTAAAACTACTTAATTCGCATGTTGTTGTAATTCTAAGTTATTTTGATAATCCAAATGTTTGGCATGTGATTTGGCCTAAGCGTAGCCCTCTTTATGTTTTCTTTTATCGTTTTGATTGCTAATAGTCTTAATCATATTTGTTCTTATCAAAATCGTGCAAGTTCTTATCGCATACATTCAAAAGTATTGTAGTCCTGCATCAGAAGGGTTTGGTGATTTAAGCAGAATTGGTTATCCGTTATTTTTTATGATAAGATGAGGACTAGTGTTACTTGTATAAAATAAGAAATGCCATTTTGGTAATTCTATGCCTTGAGCTTATCTCTCATACCTATACGAAATTGGGTGGCTTCTTGGCAGTGTGCGCAACAAAGCTATATGCAAGCTTCTAGGTAAGGGATTTTTCTATGGATTTGGTTTTTACTTTGAGGGCAGGGCCAAAAATAGGAATAAGGAGATTGCAAGATGGATTTTTTGAGAAAAATCTTTTTCTTTGTGTTCTCAGAGATTTGATCTGAGGAATTCATCTCCTTTTTGGCTCTATTTGAGAAAGATTACTAAGATATTTGTGAGATCTTTATCTTCTTGTTTGTTTTTTTGAGAAGAAAATTTGGCCAATTTGACACTCTTCTCCTTTTTTACTCCATTTTTTCTAAGAATGGAATTATCTATGCTTCCTTGTCTGGTGGTGTGTTTCTTTCCTAACTGAATCAGGTAAATCATAGTATTCTTACCTCTATTTATTATATTATTTCTACATCATATCTAGGTAGAAGGTGCTAGTTTTGTTTTTCATACATTAATATATTCAATTTTTTGGTGCTATCAATGCTAGTAAGTTGGTCACTTTAGTTAAAAGAACAATCAAATCTCAATTTCAGCACATGCAAATTTACAGCAAATAGCACTCCCATGAATTAGATTTTTTGGTCAATTTTATAATTTTTTTCCACAATGAATTTCACATTATATTTTGATTTTTTATCCAAACTTACTTCCTTGACCATGTTATAATAATACTTATTGGTTGATCACTGACTATTTTAAGAAAACGAACCTAATGTGGAGGATGATGAACAACTTGCAAGGGCTTTGCAAGAAAGCTTGGATATCAACTCAGCTCAGCAAAACAAAGATTCCCCCCCTCGGCATAACGGACGCATTTATAATCCACCATTTTTTTTCCCAACAAGGTCCAGGTATTGTTTGGGGAGCAAATTTTTACATGCTGCATTTCAAGATTTTTAGTGTGCTTGTATGATTGGTGATCCAAGTTAGAAATAAATACTAATTCTTTGATGTACATTATTATCAGTGGATTTATGCTTCTTCCAATTACTTTCTCATTATCAACAGGATAGATTTAAATTCTGGTATCAGTTCTATATTAAAGGCTATTATATTATCTAATTCTGTTTGGAGATGCAATTCGTTGCAAGGGTTAACATGAAGTATTTTGGAGCATAAAAAGCTGAAAGTCAATGTGCGTGTACTATTTTGGAAACAAAATTCAGTATTTGACGAGGAAAACAAGATATAAAATATGCTAAATTTTTGGTTTATCCTTTGGAGCAGAAATACTTATGAGAAATGGCCAAAATATTTCGCAAAAACTGAGTTAGCATACTTGAAATTCGAAGTAATGAAATTATGTGGGACTTTCTTGAATCATGGGGCATGATAGTTGGATGTTTATTTTTATTGGTTAATGGATTTTCTTCTGTTTTAAGGGGTTGTTTGGTTGGAAGTAAAGTGAGTGTAGAATATTTGTTGCAGGTGTTTGGTTGGATGAAAATGAAATGCAGTGTAAAATATTCTAAATGTAATGAAAAATATTCTTGTTCATTTTTTAGGTAAAGTAAATTCGCCCAATTTTGAGTGTTTTTTCTTTCTCCAATTTAGGTAAAGTAATTCTTTGATGTACATACTTTTGAAATTCTAAGTAAAAGGGGAGATCAAGAGATGGAGATTTTGGAGGGAACATAAAAAATACCTTCCCAAGAGCTTATTCCTAGGGAGGAGTCGGGTATAGAGTATGTAGAGAGGTGGGAGGGGGTTGGGCATGAACGGAGGTCAGGGTGTTGAATTTGAAAGGAGGGGGGCTGAATTTAAAAGGAGAGGGCTTGATTATGATCGAAGGGGTGTCAAGTTTGAAAGAAGTGGGACTGAATATGACCGAAGGGATGTTGAATTTGAAGGGAGAATGTGAGCTTGTGATGAAAGGGTTGGGTACGAGCGAAGAAGGGATGATTGGCTGATAGGAAATACTTGAGTTCGCAAGTAACCCTAAGGTAATATTTGCGTTCGCAAGCAAACCTATAGTCAAAACAGAAGAGCAGACAACAGAAATATTTCTGCTGTCTACAGCAGAAAACAGAGGAATTTGGGTGGAAATCTGAAATAAAACCAAACAAAACACTTGTATTTCACTAATAGAAGAATAAAAACAGCAAGATACACTTGATCCTCTATTCGAGAGGAGGATCGATCTCTCCCAAATCTCTAGGCGCCACTAGAGCCCAAAGAAAACCTAAATCTACAAGATCTCAAATTTCAGCCAAATTCAAGATACCCAAACCCTAGGAAGACAAAGTATTTAATGCATACAAATCAAAAGGAAATCCCTAAACAGTCCCTACATTCAAAATTTCCTCTCAAAACCCTCAAAAAAGCTTCCTAAAAAGCTCCCGCACGGTGTGCGGCTCACTCGACATCCCAGCGGGCGGAGATTTCTCTGCCCTGTTCGCGCTGGGCCGGTCCCGCACGGACCGGCTGGACCGGTCCCCTGGACCGATCTAACATTGGCACAATTGGGGGGAGCCACCCCCTTGGGAAATAAGAAGCTTTGGAGAAAGCAGGGGTGATGGATGAGATCTGAGGGTGAGGAAGTTAAATATGCCTATTTTTGAGAGAGAGGATGCACATGGGTGGATCAACAGGGTGGAAATGTACTTTATCGTCAATAGGTTGACGGAGGAGAGACTGACGGCAACTCGGATGTACTTGGAGGAGAAAATTTTAGCATGGTACCAGTGGAGGGATACGAGGCGACCCATATGGACCTGGAGGGAGTTTAAGGATTTTTTGTTGGAATGTTTTCGAACCAACAAGGTAGGGGACTTCTATGAGAAGTTTTTCTCCCTGAAGCAGGAGGTGAAAATGGTGGAATACTGTAAGCAATTTGAGCACCTGGCCAGCCGATTGGATCGGCTTGCAGAGACTGTATTGGAGGGAAACTTTATTAAAGGGCTTAAAATAGATATTCGAGTGACAGTTAGAGTGATGATGCCTCGTGATTTGGAAGAGGATACAGAGCTAGCTCAGTTAGTGGAGGATCAGAGGCACCTAGAGAGAGCGACTGGAGGCAACAGCTCAGGAGGTTCATATAGGATGACCTTAACCTTTTTGGCACCCAAGGAGCCGACACTCGGTACACTTCGGGAGACCCCAAAGGAGAATACTGAAGGAGGAAGTCCTTGGGACAACTTCAAGAAGCTCACAAAAATGAAGTTACAGGAGAAGAGGGCGAAGGTGTTCTGTTTCAGATGTGAGGAGAGGTATACATCAAGGCACAGATGTAAGAACCGAACACTTCAGGTTCTCACCGTTTATGATGACGAGGGAATTGAGGAGGGTGTCCTCTTTCCACCTTGCGAATAAAGTGGGTCTTTGGGAGGGGGTATTGTTAGACCGGTCCATCCGGTCTTGCCTCAAGGCGGACAGTTTCCGCCTCCAAACGGTGGGTCCAGGCTGTCCAGCAGCCATCTTTTGGGGAGTAATTCAGATGGTTTAGGAGGAAAAATTCAAAGGAGGGGATGTTTGAATATTTCCTTTATTATTGTATGCTTTAAGTATGATGCTTTCCTAGGGTTAGGGGAGGAGGTGTTTTGCTGAATTTAGTTTGTTCTTAGGGAGTTTTGGGCTTTAGCCGGCGTTTAGAGATTGGGAGTGCCAGATTCTCCTCTCCAATTGAGGATCCATTGTATATTACTGTTTTTCTTCTGCTATTTTATTCCTAGTTATTCTTCCAAATTCTTCTCAATCCTATTTTTGCAAAGTGCTGAAATTCAAATTCATCCAAGGAAACTCTTGGTTCCTACAAGCATTTCCTATTAGTATCATACACTCATAATTCACTTAATCACGTGGATCATGCATGTGAGCACACACTACCTAGTTTTCTTGATCATAGTGGAAGCAGCCAAGATGCATGAGGGCCGCAAATTGAATGACACATTTGTTAATAAATAAAGCATGAGCTATGATACCACTTGCTAGGGAGGTTGGACACTAGGGGCCTAAGTTGAGCCTAATACATTATTACTTAGACACTCATGAACTTAAAATCTTAAGCCAATGCATAAAGACCGCAACAAATACATTAGAAACTCAATTCTTATATTTAATTTTGATGTGTCACTATTTTTATCTCTTATATGTATCTTAATACTGTTAAACTTTTGTTTAAATTTTATTTCATTATGGCGCACAGAATAAAAGGATAAATGCAATTTTATCTTGGATAGATATGATTTTAAAATTATCTTCTAGGATAAGAAATTGTTTAAAAATTTGTATCAAAATTGAACTATTATTAAATTAAAATTTTCTCTTCCTTAAAAGCATAGAAATAGAAGGTAAAAGGAGTTAGGGTGTGCTTAAGAATTGTAGCCAATTTCTGGTGAGAAATAAAAAAATTGAATGAAAATTTGTGTGATGTTGTATTCAAGAGTTATAAAACTTGTGTGATGGTGTAATGGAGTCCAGGAAGAAATCTTTTGGTATAACTTAGATTTTTTTGCATTTATCATCTCACCATGTGATTCTTGGGGTTTTACAAGATATTAGGTGGTTCTCCTCTATGTTGGAATTGAAATATTTAAGGCTTGTTTTAGTGCTGATATTGGGTGTACTTGTTCTTTTGGGAATAGTGCCTTTTTTACCGTTTTGTTTGTACACCTATGTGGTGCCTTTTTGGTATTGCATTGGTTTATCTTATCAAAGCCTCATTGATGCTTATTTTCACTGGGTAACACAATGCTAAGAACTGTACATACCATTATAGGAGGGTCACATTAACCGGGAACTATGGTACAGTCATATGAAAGGAAGTGGTATTCTTTTATTTTTATTTATTTTTTCCAATTGTTATTTTTATTATGCTCGAAGATATTTGTAATGTGATATGCACACACACATACTTACATATTATTTGGCATGTATTCACATTTTTTGGTATAGGATTTGTGCTGGATGCAAGAAACAAATTGGTAACGGAAGATTTCTTAGCTGTATGGATTCTGTTTGGCATCCAGAATGCTTCCGTTGTTATGCATGTGATCGACCAATAACAGATTATGAGGTGTGTTAAAATTCAACACTAGAAGTCCTTTAAATAAACTTCCATTTCAACTCCTGCTCTTGTTTGTAACAGTTTTCTATGTATGAAGATCACCCCTACCACAAGTCATGCTACCGGGAACTCTATCATCCAAAATGTGATGTTTGTAAGCAATTTGTAAGTGTTCAGCATATCCTACTTCCCTCTCATTTTGAAGAAAAGTGGTTCAATAAACTGCTATCAATTGAATGTCACTTCCTTAGTTTTGTGCTTTTGTAATAATAACTAATCATGTAATTGGTAAGACCAGAATTATTTGTGCATGGTTTATTAATCCTCATTCCTAATTCCTATTGAATACTACATAATTTTAATTTAGTAACTACAAATCTTTTCTTACAACTTCTAGCCATGTTATGTTTACCCTTCATAGCTTTCCTCATTATTTTTATTACATCTTTTTCTGCATCTTCTAATTGTCATTGTAATGCCTAAAACACCTACATTTGCTTTCATTATCTTCATTTTTATTAGATAATATTTATATAGTCTATCTAATATAATGATTTTCAATCCTTCTATGTTTTACCCATACATCATCTTATCATTCTCATTTTACGAAACTTAATCTAGCTATTATTAACTCCGTTTTAACTCCCAATATTTAGATCCATATACTACTAATCTTATTATAGCTTTTTAAAATTGATTTTTAATAACTTATTATAGCTTTTTAAAATTGATTTTTAACACTCCATGATATTTTATTAGCACATTACATTTGCAAAACACACCCACAGAAATTTTATTATATATACCTAATTTTTTCTATTCATTTTACGCCCCTTCTTTTCTAAAGTTTATCCCCATTGCTCTAACTTTTTTTTTTTTTTTTCTTATTTCTCTATAGGTCTCACCTATTAGAACTATATCTTCTTCAAATATCATCACTTACCGTTTTCTTTATGACATCTCCATAAATAATATAAAAAAGAGGACCAAAACGGTGCAGCTGGCAGCATCAGTCCAGGTGCCCAGATGGGGCCCAGGACCTCCTTTATTATCTATAGGAGAAGAGGCTTTAGGAGAAAACTCTTTGGGAAAGGAAGGGGAGGGGGGGACTGGTTAGGAAAGATGTATGGAGCATTTATTAGGGGATTTGAGTTGTTTAAGGGGGGAGATTATGGTGGGTTAGGATTTTTTATGTTATATTTTGAATTTCTGTAGCAGTTTTTGTGAGGTTTTTGGGTTCCTAGTAGTTGTTAGGAATTGTGGGAGAGACGATTCACCTATCGAACAGTGAATCAACTTGTATCTTGTCTTTCTTTGCTTGGAAATTAGTAAAAACAACTCTCTTTGTGTTATTTCTGAATCTATTTGGAATAAGTTGTTTTTTATATTCTTGTTTACTGTTTTGATCATCAAGTCCTATCAAACTGGTATCAGTGAAAGATTTAGGACTTATGGTGCCGAGGAAAGTGGATTCTTTGGAAGAGAAATTAGAATGAGAAGTTGGCAATTCAAATCTGAAGTTGAGGAAAGGATTTCATCAATGGAAGGAAGGTTTTCTAACCTAGAGGACATGATGAAGAAAATATTGGAGCTTCACACCCATCCGACAACATCAAAGGCGAGGGGACCGACGAGTGGCCAAGGAAGTGGGGGCAACCTCAATATCGGCACAATGAGATATGATCGAGAGGTAGAAATCTTGGGCTATAGGGAAAATATGCCACTTCTTTAACCAATAACTAGGAGGGAAATGCGTGAAGGATATAACATGAGGATAAATTGGGAGGAAGAAACAAGGAGGGCTGATTTTGAGAAAAATGATATTTATGAAAGGAGGAGAGGTGGGAGAGAACTATGGAGAGATCACAACAATCGCTCTATGGGAGGAGCCGGAGGTGGAAGAGGAAGTTTGAGTGGAGAGGATCCGAGAGTGATAAAATTGAAGATGCTCATTTTTTAGGGAGAAGATGCTCATGGGTGGATCTATAGGGTGGAGAGATACTTTGCAGTGAATGGACTGATGGAGGAAGAGAGACTCAAGGTGGCGGCTTTATGCTTGGAGGGGAAGGCCTTGTCTTGGTTTCAGTGGAGAGGTATGAGAGAACTAATTAAATCGTGGAGGGAGTTCAAAGATAATTTATTAAAATGTTTCCGAACCAGTCGGGAAGAAAACTTTTACGAGCATCTCTTTGCTTTGTTTATGAAGGGACATTGATGGATTATCGGGAGAGGTTTGGGTATCGTTCTAGCCGATTGGGGAAGCTTTCTGAGCAGTGTTGGATGGGAATTTCATGAAGGGACTCAAGCTAGAGATCAAGGCTGCTATCCTGGATCTTTCTTTTAAGAAAATTTCCAAGTTGCCTCCTCGAAAATAATTGCATATTGAGAACATATTTTCATCATTTCCATAATATCCTATCCAAGTCACAAGATTAGAATGCCTCCACCTGCTAAGAGTTTTGATTTATGCATGGAACTATTGAACCTCTTGATTTCTTCCTAATGGAAGCATTTTTATGACCGAAAATGACCCGGGTCCATATCAAGCTCTGCCTCCGCTTGCCAGGCGAATCGCGATCGACCTCGACCGAATGCCCATTGCTCACAGGTCGCACTAGCAATATGTCCCCCATCCCATTCTCCACTCTCGTTGGTTGCACACGCACCGCTTGATCGTCACACTTGCTATCCTGCTCATTCGTATGGAATCACGGCTCGCGACTCTCTCGCACCCTCGCCCGCTTGCATGCGCTCGCGTATCCCCTCGCCCGCTGGCCTAGCTCCCCTCGCGTTCGCTTGGCATCGCGTTCGTGCTCACGAACAAAGGAACGCCTTATGTTCGCCTCGCGCTGGTCCCCGTGTCGGGTTGGGTTCAGGTTCAGATTTTTGACTTGTTTGAGTATTCGGGGCGGGTTCGGTTTGAAGCAATTAAGTGCGGGCTAGTTTCGGGTTGAACCCGATCCTAACCTAAAAACTCGTTTTGACACCCCTAATCAAGGCAAGCATGCAACAAAGGGTTTCGACAAAGCCTATCACAACTCATCTTACTAGAAGTAAATGCTAAAGGACTAGATGGATCATTGAATGACATGTTAAACTTGCAGAGTGATGCCACATTAGTAAAACCAGAAGGGACATTTCCAGGAAATGTGTTATCATTAAACATAAGAACCGAGAGTTTTACCCATGTGAAGAGGCCACTAGGGATCTCCCTAATAAAAAAATTGAATGAAATATCCAGTTCTTGGAGGGAATGCAACTCATTCAATCCAGCAATAAAATTCTCATCTACTCGGAGGTTATAAATAGTATGATTTCCATATCTATCAGTAGAAACAGTTAAAGAGAAAAATGTGTCGGACAGTTTTTGCCAAGATTACGATAAATTGCATAATTCCTGCTAGATTCAAAGTAAGGTGGTTAAATTTCTGCAATTTTCCTAGATGTGAAAAACAACAAGCAAACAGTAAGCAGGTCATTATTGTTGCCAAGGGCAGAACGATTGCAGCCGATGGAGCAATCGGCAAGGTGGAAGGGGACGGTGTGCGAATCGGTGGGAGAACATAGCAAATAGTTGCCAATGGGGTTGCTAGAGAGGTATTGGGAGGCCTGCGCAAGTCAGTGATGGATCGCGATTGAGTGTCGTGGATGTTTGGCCACACAGTTTGGGGACGGATCGTGGATGAGTGGTCACACGAGAGGTGTCTATCACGGGCAGGTCATGGGTGCGAGTCAATGCACGGGAGGGCGTGATCCAGTTGCATGGAGCGCTGATAAGGTCGCGGGTCGGTCACGTGAACCGCAAGTGACGGGATATGGGTGTATTGTAGGAGTGGGCAGAAGTGGAAGTGAAGAGCGGGATGCCGGTTGCATGTGGGCGCTTGTTAGGTCGCATGCTAGAAGTTGGCCAACAAGTCGAGCAGAGGCGGAATCAACAATAACAACAATAGTTGCGTTGTCGATTTCTAGATCACAATCGCCGTGTCCGTCTTTCTCAGCCGGAACAATCAAATCATGTTTGATTTTGCTTTGTGGATCAAATGCATGCTCGACGGGCTCTAGATGGCAAGAGCGGGAGCTGGAGTGCAGTTCGAATGGATGTGAGAGTGGGTTTGGCCTTACAGGGACGGAGGAGGTTGTGTGAGTGTTGGAAGTGGGCCGACGAGTTTAGTGGTGCGCACGGGAGGTGGAGCAAAGTGGGGGTGGGAACGGAATCGCGATCATGATCCCGATTCTGATTCCGTCGTGATGTGAGCGGTGGTTGGAATCAGTGACCTCTGTGGAAGTAGAAAAAGATGGAGGTTTAGAAGGACTTTTGGGGTGGGATTGCTTGGTAAACTTGAGGTTGGAATCGCACTGGAGCAAGGCAGGTTGCGCTGGCGCATTGGAGGAGCATAGGAGCGAAGGTGAAGACACAGAAGAATCTAAAGGCGGAAGCAGGGTTGAGCGTGCTCGAGGCGAGCAGATCTGGGATTGGGGTCGGTTCATGCATGCAGGAGGCAGAGGAGATCCGGCGAATCACTCTCCCTCGACGAAGTCGACATCGATAGAAGGATCGTAGTGGAGCGGGGTCAGTTGCATGGGCACATTGGAGGAGCATTGGAGTGACGGGACTGGTATGTTGACCTGCTTCTTTTCTCCACCGAATGAATAAATTTAGCACAATTTATCCATTCGATCAAGTGATACGATCACTTGAGCTACCCAAAAGGATTGATGGCTTCGATCGTCATCGACAACCCATTTTCTTCGGTTTTGATTGTCGTTGATAGCCCATTTTTTTTTGCGTCCATCTTTTTCATGACTCTGATACAAATTAATGTAGTGGATCGGTGGAAGATTCGGATATGCTAGAAGGAATTCTCAATCCAGGGAACAAACACAAGCTCTAAGCTTCAAAGAGTATATAATTCATCAATGCCTCATCCTACTACAATAGTTATATTTGCAA
This sequence comes from Dendrobium nobile, assembly GCA_022539455.1. Classification (NCBI taxonomy): domain Eukaryota; kingdom Viridiplantae; phylum Streptophyta; class Magnoliopsida; order Asparagales; family Orchidaceae; genus Dendrobium; species Dendrobium nobile. The sequence continues at coordinate 7,151,189 of CM039729.1, read as the reverse complement.
GCTACCCATAAAACCTTCTAGAAAACTTGTAACAAACTAAATAAACTATCCCTTAGATATGCAATAACTAAGATGTTCCTGATGCAGTACTAAGTATGAAATGTGTTAATTCGTTTAGATTTTGCACAACTCTTGATTAGGATAATTAAGAATAAAACTTCTAGCAATTAGAACGACAAGTCAAAACAAATAAGGGGTTACACCCGCTTAGGCTAAAATGTGTAGCAAGAGCTTTGGATCCAACAAAATAAATTCAGAAAATCATACAATGCCAAATAGTAGCGTTCAAAGAAATCCCTAATCTAACAATGAGAATTAGAAAACATAAAGGTGCACTCGAACCCTACGATTACTAAGATTTAGCATGAGCAAAGAAGAGGGGTCCGTCGTGACTGCAATCAAGCCAAGAGAAGTTAGACTAAAAGATAAAAGATGCAAGGAGGAAGAGAAACCTTCTTCAAGGAGTGGTGGAGATCCTCCACTCGATACTTTTGAAGTGTTCATCGATAGCTTCCACCAAGGTAACTAGAATTCGCTCCAAGTAGTCTTCGATGGTGTGGTCAATCCTCGGATTCACGTCGAAGAAGGTTGATCGTAGGATGTCGGTGAAACCGTCTTCGTCCCAAGTTATTCTATAGTTAGTCTCCGGATCCGCCATTCATGGATGATTAAATGTTGAATCTCCTTAGCACTTGATACGCCTCTTGAGTGGTGGCAAAGAGAAAGAAGTTTCTCTTGCACTAAGAGAGGAAACAAGCTTCAAGACTCTTCCCAAGAAATCTGAAAACAGTTTCAGATTTTTGATCCAAAAACCTGAGAGAAAATTCAGATTTTGGAAAGGGGATGGGGAAGTGGCTGTAGGAAACTAAGGCAATCACTTTACTTGAAATATTAAAGAGGGAGAGAGAGGTTGGAGAGAAATCCAAGGTGGGAGCCTAGGGAAATTCGGCCAACAGTAGGAGGGGTTTAAATTCTTTCCCAAGGAAGACAATGCATCAAGGGAAAGATTTTAGAAAAATTCCAGCAAGGGGCCAGGCCGCATGTGGTGATGGCCTAATCCTGAAGTCAGGTTTTAGGAAATAAATTAAAGCTTTGAGCTTTTGTAAATTTCGGTTCTTGAGATTGGGAAATCTTTCCAAAGATAAGAGGGGATTGGTGTTTAGGAAAGATTTCCTAAACTAAACCAAAGGGGAGGGGACCGGCGGCATTAATGGATGAGAGAGATTGGGGCAAGTGCTCATTGCTTGCTTGTTTGGGATTTATAAATTTGGGAAGGGGAATTTTAAAATCCCAATCAATGGCAAATTGATTTGATTGAGATTTAATGACTTTCCTAAAATAGATTTTGTATATTAGGAAATATTTTGATTTTCAGATCACTTGGTTTCGAATTTAAATATAATCCTAAATATATTTAACCCATATTAGGAAATAAATAAAAGAGGGGGAAAATCAAAAAGGGGGAAAAGGGGAAGGTGGTCGGCGGCTAGGGGCCTAAGGCCGACGGCCAAGTGGGGGGTTCGGGTGAAGGTGGCCGGCGGCTATGGGGGAAATTTTGTGGAGTTTGATATGGGGAAGAAGTTGGGGAATTTGGTGGTGGAGTTGGATGCGACGAAGGCGAATGAGGGAAGGTGGTGAGGGAAGATGAAAATACAAAGAGAAATCTACTAACCCGATCGTCTTCAAGGTTGGTGGGTGATACGATCTCCCTCTCCTAGGGAACTCTCTTCATTAGAACTTTCAAGCTCTCTCAATACTCATGCGAGAAGAAATTTTCATAAGCAATCATTCATTAACCATGAAATAATAAGTAAAGGGCTATATATAGCCAAGTACAATGGACTCAAAGAAATAAAAGGCCAAATTGTCCTTTGGGTTCACACATGACACTTCCCACCAAAGGGGTACAAACGGAAGAACAAACATAACACAAAGCAAATAGAAAATACATAAATAATAAAATAACAGAAATGGCTTAGAAATACAAAGACTCGATCGTGGCCGTAGATCGACGGCCACGCCTCTGATAAACCTTCCACGAGCTGATGTCCCCATCAGTTCCACATCAGTTACCCTTATAATCACTTTGTAAGCTGGCATTGAATGAGTCCTTTTAAGGAAGTCACTATTTACCAAATTGTAAACCACCATATTTGATCTCCTTGCCATAGTTGTTTAGGTCCTGTGAGTTTATCATGTCTTTGAGCAACATATGCATGAAAATCATGTAGACGTGTCATAATGTTAATTTCAATGCAAGAATTTTAGTGGTGTTGTAGAATTGAAAAAAGGGTGTTTCGTGGAGGCATTCAGGCATAAGATAATGTTGCATGTATTTTCTTAGGGAGCTTGCAGAAAAAAGGACTTGTATGTGCAGAGTACTCTAGAGGAGGGGCGTGAATAAGATGAATGAATATGAAGTTGAGATTCCCAATAATGAAGTGTTAGTACAACAGTCTTTTTTTACTTCTATGGATAAATTATGATAAGGAACTCATAGGTTTTGAGATTATGGAATAAAAGTTATGCTAAAGGTAATATTTCAGAGCGTAATTAGAAAGAAGGGCTTATCTTAAACAACTAGACTACTGATTGACACGTAGATGGTCTCTTCTCCTCGCTCTTACACTAGCATGCTTTGGAAGAGGAGCTTATGAGCTCTTAGTCGGCCAACCTCTCATAGTCGCATGCAGACAAGATGCTCGACCTAAATCTGGGGTCAAATGAGGGTGGGTGACCTAATGGAATATATATTATATATAATAGAAGATTTTTAAGTATAATATGAAGAGGAGCTCATAAGCTCTCACTCAGCCAATAACTCATAGCCGCGTGCAGGCGGGGCGCTCGACCTAAATCTGGAGTCGAATGGGGGTGGGTGACCTAGTGGAATATATATTATAATAGAAGATGTTTGTGATAAGAATATTTCGGCTTTTTCAGCTCCACTACCTCTGCCTTCAAGCTGACAGACCGCGACCATTGCTCTGCCGATCTACAGGGCTTGCCGCCACCTCCTAATTAATTCCTTTTGATTAAGAAACTTTTAAAACAACTCCCTATTGATTAGGAAATTTACTAATTCCATCCCAATCAAATTTAGCTAGTCTATCAAACTACCTAAAGTAGTTTAGTCTTTTCATTATTTGCTTGCACATGTGTATATATACACTAGTTTATGCTACTGTAAACTAGTAGTTAAATGCCTTACATTCTCTTCTTTGTGTTGTTTACTGCTTCTTCTTTGTTTACACTGTTTGCTGAAATGCTCGTTGGTGTTCAATTCGTGGGATTCAACATGGTCTTAGAGCCGTTGCATAACAACTCTTCTCTTCGTCTTCGATGGGAGATTCAGTTGTGGCGTTTGCTCCATCCACACCTCCCGTGCTAACGTCCGACATATCATCTTCCACCAATGTCTTAATCCCTCATGCTCTGAAATTTCTTCTCTCCAACATCATGAATGTTATCAACATTCAACTCCTCCCCGAAAACTATCCCACACGGCGATCCGCTATTCATAAGCTTTTTGCTGCGAACAACTTCTCTGGCTATCTTGACGGTAGCCAAACATGCCCATTCGAACACTTGCTTACTGCCACCGACCAACTCACCTTTAACACTCAATTTTCTTTTTGAACATTAGTGGATCAAAACCTCTTGGTAGCTCTTTTTTCCATTTCCTCCTTTATTCTTCCCTTCATACTAAATCTCGATACCTCTTCATCAATTTGGAAAACTATCGAACACCGATTTTTCTCTACCAATAATTCTCGGGTTATTCAACAGCAGGATGAACTTCATTCTCTATCCATGCACAATAAATCTATGACTGACTACCTAGCTTCAATTAAGACGTTGGTGGACAATATCAATGCTACCGGCGGTTCCGTCGACAACGAAGACATCCTTCTTTATATCTTAAATGGTCTTTACCTCTCTTATGAATCTTATAAAACAACAATTAGGACCTCTCTGCATCCCATTAGCTTGGACGATTTGTACTCTCTTCTTTGTATCGAAGAGGTAAATCAAACCATTAGTGCTGTCAAGGAGCTATCATTTTCCACTACTTCGTTCGACTCGACGTTCGCCCTCTTCTCAAACCGTGGTCGTGTTAGGGGTCTTTCTCCTACAATCGTGGTCGTGCACTCTCCTTCAGCAACAACCGTTTCGCTTGGCAGTCACGTTTCGATGGTGACTGTCAAATTTGTGGCAAACACGTACACTCTGCACTCACTTGTTGGCATTGGGGAAACTTTCAGTATGTCCCTCCGGCTTCCCCAACCGATGTTGTTCTGCTTGCTAACTCTGATCCTGCCTCGTGGTACTTAGACAGCATTGCTACTGCCCACCTCACACCAAACCCTCTTCCTCTTCATCAACCTACATCTTACTCTGGCAAGGATCAAGCGCTCGTTGGCAATGGTGCTCCTCTTTCTATACAACACTATGGTAATGGTTTTCTACCCACACACACCTATAAGCTTTCACTCACTCCCTTACTCCACATACCTAAGCTAACTCACCGACTCCTCTCTATCTCTAAACTCATCAATGATAACCACTGCTCTATTGTATTTTACAATTCTGGTTTTCATGTCACGGATCGTATGACCAATCGAACTCTTCTCCAAGTCTTGTGCCTTAATGGTCTCTATTTGGTACCGGTCTACCCATCTACACCTCCCATTCTCATCGTCGTAGCTACCGTTGATGCTTCCTCCCCAGCTCAAACATGGCATCGACGTTTGGGTCATCTGAATTCAAATGTTCCTGCTACTTTATCTAAGTCATTTCCTGATTTATGTATTCCCCACTCTCATACTATATGTAGTTCCTATGAACTAGCTAAAATCCACAGGCTTACTTTCTCTCATTCTCAGGCTTCCTTTCTCTTATTCTCAACATGTATCTCAGTCCCCATTAAAATTAATACATGCCGATGTTGGGGACCCTCCCCTATTTTCTCCTATGATGGGTTTCGTTACTACTTACTTTTGATAGATGATTACACACGCTACTCTTGGCTTTATGCTCTCAAACAAAAATCTGATGTTTCCCTTTAAGAACCTCATAGAAAAACACTTAAAATTTACCTATTAGAACCATCAGAACTGACAGTGGAGATGAATTCCTCAACAATGTATTGTGGTCCTTCCTATCCCACAATGGCATAACCCATCAATATACTTTCCCTCATACTCCACAACAGAATGACATTGCAAAACGAAAACATCGACACCTTTTAGATACAGCTCGCACATTGTTGGTCGATGTTCATCTCCCACCACAATTATGGACTGAAGCTTTGCTTACTGCGGCCTACCTCATAAACTGTCTCCCCTCATTAAACACCTTCTCTAAATCGCCATATGAGCTCCTCTACCTTACTCCACCTTTGTACACTCAGCTTTGCACATTTGGTGTTCGCTATTTCCCTTGGCTTAGACCCTATGCTCCTCACAAATAAGCACCCCCTTGCATTTTCTTAGGTTATGCTATTCAACAAAAAAGGTTACAAGTGTTATAATCTCACCACTCGTAAAATAAATGTCTCTTGTCATGTTACTTCCGGTGAAACAAACTTTCCCTCTATTTCCACACCCCCACCGACGTTGCCACCCCTCAAACCATATCTGCTGCACCACTTTCCCCTCTTATAAATTTCTCAATTACCAAGACACCTCCCCTACCAATTCTGCTCCACAAATAGATTCTACAACATCATCCACCAATTCATTCGACTCACCTACAGTCTTAGAGTCTACCACAAATTCCCCAATGTCCTCAAGCTCCTCCTATCAAATCCCTCCTCCACTAGTTACACAACCTCATCACCCCATTGTTACTCACCTTCACACAGGTTTCCTTAAACCACACATCATTCTTGATCTTCATCACACTGTTCAGCCCACTCCTACATGTTATACCGCTGTTAGCAAATTCCCTGAATGGCGCACTGCCATGTCTGCAAAATTTCGTGCACTTCAAGCACAAGGCACTTGGTCACTTGTGCCACCTCCCACTAATCAACAAATTATCGGTTGCAAGTTGATTTACAAAATTAAATGCCTCGCCGATGGCTCCATTGCTCTCCATAAAGCTTGCCTTGTTGTACAAGGTGTCAAACAGGAATACGGTGTCACCTATCACGAAACCTTTAGCCCCGTAGTTAAATTCCCTACAATTCGTCTCTTCCTCATTGTTGCACTCCACCATAATTGACCAATACTTCAACTAGATGTAGTCAATGCCTTTCTTCTTGGCAAAATTGACGAAACTATCTACATGACCCAACCTCAAGGGTTTCAAGATCCTCATTTCCCACATCATGTATGCCTTCTCCACAAAGCCATTTATGTCCTCAAACAAGCCCCTCGCTTATGGTTTGCCACGCTTTCCTCCTACCTCACTACTTCAGCTTTTACAGTCAGTTCCGCTGACCCTTCCTTTTTCCTACTTCACAAAGAAAACATTCGTGTATATGTCTTAATCTTTGTTGATGATATACTCATCACTGGCAATGACTCAACCTTCATCTCTTCTCTTATTCACAAACTTCAAATTAAATTTTAAACCCGTAACCTCGGCCAGCTCTCACATTTTATCGGCATTTTACTAGATATCACCTATCCCATAAATCCTACATCCAAGAAATCCTCTCCAATGCTACTATGACAACCTGCAAACCATTAACTACTCCTTTCCCATCTAAATTACCTTCTAATCCAACGTTATAGCTTCCTTTCAGCCAACCTGCACCATTCCGCCAGCTTGCCGGTTCTTTACAATACTTGTCTTCCACAAGACCGAACATCGCCTTTGCTATACATAAACTATGCCAACACATGCATCAACCACTGCATCTACATTATCAACTCCTTAAATGGGTACTTTGTTATTTGCTAGGCACGCTTGACTATGGTCTTTTCCGATCGAAAACTGAGCTCCATCTTTATGCCTTTTTTGATTTAGATCGGACTAGTGACTCTATAGATCACAAATCCACTACAGGTTACTGCATTTATCTCGGTCAAGCTCTCATCACTTGGTTTGTAAAAAAACAATCCACGGTTGCAATATCCTCCACGAAAGCTGAGTACCACTCTCTTGCCGCTGATGCAGCTGATCTATCTTGGATTCGCCACCTTTGTCAGGACTTCCACATTCAATTGGATACAACTCCTATATTTTTTTCTATGTCCATAGCCTGCAATCCGATCTTTTATGCTCACACCAAGGATATCGAGATCGATCATCACTTCATTCGTGACTGCATTCAAGCTAAGCATCTTGCTGTTCATCACATATCCACATTAGATCAAGTTGCAGATATCTTTACAAAGTCAATCCCATCAACAAGACTTCATACTCTTCGCAACAAGTTAATTGTCGTTCTGCCCATCAACTTGAGGGACGGTGATAAGAATATTTTGGCTATTTCAACTTCACTACCTCTGCTTTCAAGTTGACAGACCGCGACCACTTCTCCGACGATCAACAAGGCTTGCTGCCGCCTTCTCTGCTCGTCAACCACTCTTTTCACTTTATGTGACTACCTAGGGAAGTTTAGTCTTTTCATTATCTATTTACACCTGTATATATATACACTAGTTTATGTTACAGTAAACTAGCAGTGAAATGCCTTAATTCTCTTCTCTGTGTTGTTTACTGCTTCTTTGTTTACATTGTTTGCTGAAATGCTCGTTGATGTTCAATTCGTGGAATTCAACCGTTTGAGTATAATATAATATATTTGATATAATTTAATATACATTAGATGTAGTTTAATATATATTAGATATATAATATATTAATATAATTATTTTTTACTTTAACTTACTGAGAGGCATGCTTCTAGCACTTCGGTTAAAAAGGTGCTAGCCTCACCGGTGGCATTGAAGCTCTAGCCTCGAGGCATTTTTTTGGCCCCAAATTGAGACGTGCCTTAAGTAATGTGCTATGATCGTCTTTAAACGATATTAGCAGCGATGGTGGAACAGAATGAAAGCTTGGCTAGTTGCTTTTTGCAGTGGAAAGGGTGATGGATGCTCACTCAGGATGAGGAACTTGGTGGAAATCACTGAAGGAGATTGTTGTCAGTTTTTTGGCTGAGATGGAGGAGAGCTATTTGGAGGATTTTGGATGAAAAACGAAAAAAAAGCTTTCTGTATATTTAGAACCGTCATATGTTGGGGTGTAAATGTTCCAATGGTTGAGTTGCATCACTTAATATTTTTTCTTAAAATAGGTTTTTTAAACACCTGCATGAAATTAAAAAAAAATATTTTCCTTATACTCAATTGATTGATTGTAAATCTCTTGCAAGTTTTTCATTTCTTCAGATTTAATCCGTCTTACAGATTCCAACTAACAAGGATGGACTCATAGAATACCGTGCACACCCTTTTTGGATGCAAAAGTATTGTCCTTATCACGAAGATGATGGTACTCCAAGATGCTGCAGTTGCGAAAGGATGGAGGTCAGTGTCTTCATGTGTGTGTATATATATATATATATATATCCAAGTTTTAGAAGTTGTCTTCCATCTTCATCGTTTGTAATTTTTTTGTTTCTAAGTTTTAGGTGAAGAATCTCATTTGAATTGTTGACCATGTGATTGTGCTAGTGCTTCTGCGCCACTGTCATGTTATATTGCAACTAATCTCTCCTACCATGCATTTACTTTTTGGTGGCCTTACCGTTAGTAATGCTCTTTCCGATCTTTTTAAATTTGCTTCAGGCTAGAGATACAAAATATTTAACTTTAGATGATGGGCGGAAGCTGTGCCTGGAATGTTTGGATTCTGCAACAATGGATACCCATGAGTGCCAACCTCTATATCTCGATATTCAAGAATTTTACGAAGGTCTAAACATGAAAATTGTTCAGCAGGTTCCATTACTTTTAGTCGAGAGACAAGCACTAAATGAAGCCATGGAAGGAGAAAAGAAAGTAAGAAACAAAGCCTTTGTCCCTCCTTTCATAATTGGCTTAGAAAATTGACAGTAATTATCAGCACTTACTCTTGCTTCTAGGGGCACCATCACCTTCCAGAAACCAGAGGACTCTGCATGTCAGAAGAGCAGATAGTCAGCACAGTAAGTTCTTTTTTATTTGATGCTGTTTGGCTCTTTTTAATTCAAAGACAATGTTATTTACATGTTTCTGCAATCTATCAATTACTATTTATTTTTTTAGTATTTTAGTATGTGCAGATTGGCCCATATCTTGATAGAAATTAGTTTTGGTTAAAACTGTTATCTGTTTAATAACAATCATAAGATGTCAAAAAGGGACTGCAAATTTCAATTTATATATATTAGCTTTATGTAGATGTCGGTTTATTTTTAATTATTGTATGCATCATTTAGTATTATTGTATTAAAAGATACCAAGGCTATCAAGATTGTAATTGTATTGAAAGATGTTAGATAGCCCGGACATTTAAATTTTGTTTCCTATATGAATTTAGATGCTAGTAAAGTAGGATTGAAAAGTTATTTAGATAGTTATAAAGATGTCAATAAAATTGAACAACTTAAATCGTCTAATAATACACCAAATGCTAGCATAACAAGCACCCGTTAAATCAAGTAACATGACTCATATCATTAGAAAATCAAAGTCATAGTACACTTAGGCTTTGTTTGGGACAGTTTTTATGCTGCTTTTTAAAATTATTTTTTAGTATAATAATTTCAAATTCAAAAAAATTGTTCTAAAAAGTTATTTTAGAAAGTAAGAAGAAAGCCGTCCCAAATGAAGTCTTAATTGATTTCACTGTTTAACAAGGATACATATTTTCAGTAATTTATCTTCCCTTCTATAAATCTTCACTCATTGACATGGTGAACCTCTGCCAGATATTGCGGAGGCCAAGGTTTGGTCCAGGATATAGAATCATTGAAATGATTACAGAGCCGTACAAGGTTACTCGACAGAGTGAAGTAACAGCAATTCTCATTCTTTATGGGCTACCAAGGTACTTCATTTATGAAGTTTCATGCTTATAATAATCTTGTTCTTTATCCTTTTCTGCCATTTGAATTTTGAAGTTTCATCTGCTTTATTTTCAATTCTGGATATGTAAATAACAATCATAATTATTATTTGTTGATATAATTTCACTTTAAGCTCCCTAATACATTTTTTTCGGTTAGGTTTCGTTATAATTAATAATGTTTGGATTTACCCAAAAAATGTTAACAGATTCATCTTTTTAATTGAGAATTCATTACCAATTTTAATGAAAAATGAGAAGAAAAAATTATTGTATCATCACTATGGCTCACAGCTCCTACACAAAAAAAAAAAAAAAAATTTTGTCGTCAACTAAGTAAAAAAGATAAACCAAATTTTTTTTTTTCCATTTTCTTTTCAACCAATTAAGTGACTGAAAACTAATTTCAATTCTATTATTTTATAAATTCTTATTTCATTTTCTTCTTGTCTTTAATTCCCTTAAATCAAATAGAGCCTTGATTGTGTCGTACCGACAATCGTCTTTTACAGATTACTGACAGGTTCGATTCTCGCACATGAAATGATGCATGCTTGGATGCGACTCAAAGGTACTTTCTTTTATTCTATTCATCAAATTTGTCTTGTTCTTTAGTGATGGGAAATAATTTACAGAAAAAATCACTCTTGTTTTGATTAGTATTCATTTTACACAAATACAAACAATATAGAGGCCTCATAGTACCAAAGATTTTTACAGTCTTTTTGGGAAATCGATGTTTACAGCCCATGATCATTCTCTAAAACTTTTGAACTCATGAAGAGCAGCTTGATGGTTCGTTTAGTTTTAATTTTAATGATGTAAGGTTTCGTTTGGGAAAGTTTTATTATTATTTTCTAAAGCAATTTTTTAATATAAAATTTTTTAATTTAATAATTTTTTGTACTATAAAATTGCTTTAAAAAGTAGTAAAAAAGCTGTTTCAAACAAAGCTTGATTAATTTTCCCTATTCGGAATCATTGAATATTTTTCTAATGGTTAAAAACACATAATTTTTATTTTTTTGGAAAATTATAATTTGTTTTAAATATATTAGAAGAGGTTATATATTTGGGATCACTTTTTCTTCTGTCTTTTTATTTGTTTTTATTTTGTTTTTTGCTTATGTTTCGACTTGAAAGAAGATATATTTGATATTTTAAAAACATGTTTTTATTTTTATTCAGTCTTGAATAAGTTGATTTTAAGCAATGTTTACTGGTGGGGCATCAACTGTGGTCGAATAGACGATGACGACAACGGCAGCTTGCATTGGTAGCGGCCGATCATGATGGTTGATTTTAAAAGCACTCAATGCCTTAAAATTATTGTGAGAATTCTTAAAAATAGTTTGGTTCATTATTAAAAATAAGCCTTTTTTAAAATAAAATAAAATAAAAATAGAAAAAAATGATCCCAAGGAGGCCCTTAGCTTTTGAGGGACTAGGCTTCCCCCTATCTGTAACATGCTAGCTTGACATGTTTCCTTGTGTTATTTCAAAGATATGATGAGGGATGCAACCTAACCTGTCAGATTTTCCGCTGATAGGTTATCGAGGTCTCAGCCCAGATGTGGAAGAAGGCATTTGTCAGGTTCTGGCTCACATGTGGCTAGACTCCGAGATCATCGCAGGTAGTGGCAACGTTCCATCTTCCTCTTCTTCCTCTTCAACACCCTCATCAAAAAAAGGTACAAGATCACAATTTGAGAGGAAACTGGGAGAATTCTTCAAACACCAGATCGAGTCGGATTCTTCCCCTGCATATGGAGACGGTTTTCGTGCTGGTAATGAAGCAGTCCTCAAGTATGGTCTCAGAGCTACTCTGGATCATATTCTGTTGACTGCAAGCTTCCCATTATGAAAGTATCCATGAGTTTTTCTCATATACCTTCAAAAAGTTATACGAGAGAGTTATCTTCATCGTTTATCTTACATCGAGATTTGTATTTTTCATTATATCAGGACTTATGAATACAAATCTCAATGTAAAAATGATTGTTGATATCAAATTTCTTATAGTATTTCTTTTCGCTGCATAAGACCAGATTATATATATATATTTACACATATGAAGATAATAAAAAAGATTACACATAAGAGGAGCTCTTCATGTATCATTTAGATTCATCATTAGGGACTCTATCTTAATATTTAGGTGTATATTGTATAGTTAATAAAGGGCTTGTCATCATTTTCTTTGTAACAAGCTCTGCTGGTGTGGCATTTTATGGTGTATTGAACATATTATATGTAGAAAGTATCTCTACAAAGTATATGTGCAAACTGCCATACTATTATGAATAATGTTGTGTACTTATATGCTTCTTATCCTCATTTTGTTACTTTTATCTGAATCTTTATGTTGTTAGATAAAATGCTTTTCTTTTTCTTAATTGGAAGGTACAGTAGAGCTTAAAATTAGCTTATTTAAATAAAAAATTAGAACTTTTATCTTGGAGCAGCAGCAGGTAGGGTGATATTGAAAACTTTTCCTTGTCGACAAAGTAGCCTTCACATCAGATAATGTACTCCCTTACACTCAAGACCATAATCACAATGGCACTTCTAATAAGGCAGACATAAATACTTGAACAAAAGATTTAGGCTTAGTTTAAGACGGCTTTCTTACTGCTTTTTAAAGCGGTTTTTTAGTATAAATTTTTTAATTTTTATACTAGAAAGTAGTTTTTAAAACCAGGAAAAAGCTGTCCTAAAGAAAGCCTTTGTTTAGGACGGTTTTTTTATTGCTTTCTAAAATGGAGTTTTAGTACAAAAATAAAAAAATTTGTACTAAAACTTCGTTTTATAAAGCAATAAAAAAACCGTCCCAAATGAAGCCTTAAACTGATTTTGAGCTCGAAAGGTTACTAAAATGATGGAATCAAAGCAGCTTTCTTTGACGATTTTTATTGCGCTAAAAAGCTTACATTAGCATATATAGAACTTACCGGCTTTGTTGACATCCCAAGATTATAAATGGTGGGCCAAAACAAATATTAAGGCTGAAGAAGTTAATATATATATATATTTATTTACAATGAGACCATGTGGGACAATTAGGGCTACCAAAATGAATTGTGGTGAGTTAGTAGGTGTTTATTCACATTTGAGCTCATTTATTATAAGTTGGTCGAGCTCAGTTCAAGCTCGATTTAAGCTTTTCTTTTTAGTTTAAGTTTGATTTGTTTAAAATGCTAGGTGTTTAAGTTTGATTTTTGTTCGACACATATTGGATTTGTACTGTGCTTATCGAACTTTAAACAAGCAGCTCATATAAAATAATAAACTTATCTTAATGAACTTTAGTTTAGAGATGTTCGCTAATTTAACAAATGAGCCTTATTGAGCTCATTAACGAGCAATCATATCAAGCCTCATCGATATCGTTAATGATCTTATGTAGTGAGCTTTCTCTAGCCTTTAAACTAGCCAGCCTATTAAAACATTTTCTAGCTTAAAACTGAGTTAACTTGTTGAGCTCAAAAAATACTACTTTTAATAAATGAGTTTCTCAATGAAACACTCAAAAAAAAAAAAAAAAAAAAAAATCTAGTAAATATGAATAGGTATATCCAATTAACAGATTTTCTTATATTTAATTAGTTTGAAATTTATTGATTAAAAATTGTTATGTTATTAAATTATAATTAATAAGAAAAATTTGTATTAATTAGTTCATTATTTTTCATAAGGAGACTTAGGTTTCGTTTAGGACGGCTTTTTTATTGCTTTCTAAAACGGAGTTTTAGTAAAAAATAAAAAATTTTGTACTAAAACTCCGTTTTTCCCAAACAAAACCTTAATCAAACTCTATATCAAGCACTAATCAAATTTTTTAACAAACTAGTTCACAAGCTTCGCATGATCACATCAAATATGAATTGAGCCTCTCAATGAGCTTCATATTATCGAGCTTGCTGATGAGCTATAAATAATATTGTTAACATAAATGCGTAGAATAAATAGTTAAACTTATTTATTTAATAATCAAGTAGTTAGAAAATATCCAAATTTTATTTGACTATTTAATCAAACGGTCATAAATGAGCTATATATAATTGCGCCGAACCACGAGTAGCTTGTCAAACATCCGTAAATGACTCCACAATCTACTTTCTTACACTAAACAAACTTCAAAAATTAAATCCGGGATCACCTGAACTCCGATTTCAGCAAACTTACAGTCAAACTTAGCGTCTCGAAAATACGAACTCAACAACACCAAATTCGACTCAATCCGAGCCCAAATGGGTCTGAATCAAAGGCCCGAAACACATTTGTAAGGTTTAATCCATAATTTGGATTACCAAACAATTTCCAAACATAACATACTTATAGTTGAATCGAGCGGCTCGATGAGACGAATCCAACGAGCCTAAGATCGCCGAATTCCGACATCATTAAGGCCTACAAAAGTCTAACGAACGGTGCATGATCAAGGGATTCAATATCGACCGTCCATCCAACCACTCCCCATTTACCCTTGATTTCTCACCTTTTTATGGGTCATGCCACTCCAAAAATCTATAAATATACTCCTCATTCGTCTTGAAAGGGGACGAAAACAAGAAGAGAAGAAAAGAAGAGAAGGAAGAAGCTCCTACTCGACCACCGTCGAAGTTTCGTCGGACCACCGCCAGAGCTTCGCCGGACCACCGCTTGACGTCGTTGCTCCGTCGGACCACCACTTGAGTCCCTCACCTCCGCCGGACCACTGCCTGACGCTGACCGCCTGACGCTGTTGCTCCGCCAGACCACCACTTGAGGCCCTCTCCTCCAGCGAACCATCGCTTGACGCTGTAGTTCCGTCAGACCACCACTTAAGGGCCTGAGCTCCGCCGAACCACTGCTTGATGCCGGAGTTCCGTCGGACCACCACTTAAGGGCCTGAGCTCCGCTGGACCACTGCCTGACTTCATTGCTCCGCCAAACCACCACTTGAGGCCCTGGACTTCTGTCGGACAACCACCCGAGACCCGGACTTCCGTCGAACCACCACATGACGCCCGGACTTCTACTGGACCACCATTTGAGGCCCGGACTTCTGCTGGACCACCACCTGAGGCCCGAACTTCTATTAGGCCACCACCTGATGCTTAGAGTTCTTCCAGAGTACCACCCTACTACAACGATCTTTCAGACCCCTGTCTCCTGTCGACTACGGTCGTTCTGACCTCCGTCGCATAATATGATCCTTCCGACCATGATCACCAGACAATGGACTTTTTGACACCGGTCTCCTGCCGACTACGGTCCTTCCGACCTCTGTCGCATACTATGGTCCTTCTGACCTCCATCACTAGACAACTGTCTTTCTGACACTGGTCTCATGTCGACTACGGTCATTTCGACCTCCGTCGCCTACTATGATCCTTCCAACTTCCATTAATAGACAATGGTCTTTCAGACCCCAGTCTCCTGCCGACTACGGTCATTCCGACCACCGTCGCCTACTATGGGCCCTCTGACCTCCATCATCAGACAACTTTTTTTCCGACCTCTATCCTATCGACTATGGTCGTGCCGACCAAACAAACACGTCTATGTTGATTATTGTTACTCCCACCATGTAATGCACTCTATATGACATACATTTGTAACATCAAGTCAAGACCTTCTCCCTAAGAAGGGCCTCATTTGTAATCGACTGCAAATACTAGTTGATTCATTTAAACTGGGCCAGGCCCCGTGGTTTTTTCCCCTTTTTAGGGATTTCCATGTAAAAACTCTAGTGTCTTTTATGAATGCTACACTCTCTCACTTATCTGATTGTGTGCTGGATCTTCGTACAATGCTAATACGTTAAACTATATCTTTCTCTACCGACGCGAATACTCCAGGACACAACAATAATCATTGATGATATTGTTTATAAAATGATGACCTTAGTTTGAGATAGCTTTAGGCTTCATTTGAGACGGCTTTTATGTGCGGAGACCGGATGCAGAACATTATCGAGAGACCAATTAGAATACGTCATGTCAGCGGTACCGAGCAGTATTGAGCCGCGGTACTGAGCATAGGGGCGACGTGGTGCATTCTAGTTTGTCTTCAGACGAAATTCGGCGTCCGCACAAAATAATTAATTCTTTCTTTCAACTTCTTAAAATAACTTGTTAGTATAAATATTTTAATTTTTACCCTAAAAAATTATTTTAAAAAAATAAATAATCTTTCAGAAACGAAGTCTTAGTTTCAGCTGCTGTTGCTGATCTTTGCGTTCTTATTTTTGCTACAATAACGCATCACAATTAATGTATCAAAGTCTTCATGCTGCATTGCACTGTTTTAATTCAGCTTTTCAGTCCAATAGAGAGACATTTTGTCAAACGTCTTATGAGCGGAGTTCATGTTTGATGTGATGAATGAAGAAGATGACGTAAAAGATCAAAACATTTATGAAGAAATGTGCTACAATATACTGTTTTAACTCAGCTTTTCAGTCCAATAGAAAGACATTTTGTCATGTTTGATATGATGAATGCCATTGAAGAAATATGCTACCATAGAGATCATTTAAAAACTAGGACTTGCAATGGTAATTAGCATAAAATTAAGAAGAAATATTTTTTTTTAAACTAAAAAATTATTTTAAAAAATAATAAAAAAATTATTCCTGATACGTCATCACAAAATTAGCTTGATCGGACATGAATCTCGAGGCAAAAGCTAGTTGGAAACTTCATAAATTAATTCCGGGAGTACCCGAACTTCGATTTCAGCGAGCTTATAGTCAAACTGAGCGTCTCGGATATACGAATCCAACGACACCAAATTCGACTCAATCTGAGCCCAAATGAGTCCAAATCAAGGGCTCAAAGCGCTGTTGGAAGGTTCAAACCGCAATTTGAGTTACCAAACGGTATCCGATTTTGACGAGCTTATACTCGAATCGAACGGCTCGACGAGACGAATCCAACGAGCCCAAGATCGCCGATTTCTGACATCATTAAGGCCTTCAAATGCCTAACGAACGGTGCATGATCAAAGGATTCGATATCGGATGTCCATTCAAAACACTCTCAATTCGCCCCTGATCTCACTCCTATTTATGGGCTATGCCACTCCAGAAAAATTATAAATAGAGCCCTCATTCTACACCAAAGGGAGGGGAGAAGAAGAAGAGGAGAAAGGGGAAAAGGAGATTCCTCACCTCCTCGACCACCGCCGGAGCTCTTCCTTCCGCCTGAAGACGCCAGAACTATGCCGGATTTTTGGGAAACACCGAGAATTTGCAGAACTTTGTAACTTTGTGAGAAGTCGATTGTAAATTGATCGTCTTAATTTGTAA
This sequence comes from Dendrobium nobile, assembly GCA_022539455.1. Taxonomy (NCBI): domain Eukaryota; kingdom Viridiplantae; phylum Streptophyta; class Magnoliopsida; order Asparagales; family Orchidaceae; genus Dendrobium; species Dendrobium nobile. The sequence continues at coordinate 7,133,887 of CM039729.1, read as the reverse complement.
GACGGATCAACCTTTGTACTTCAAATAAATACTAGTGGAACTTTGCAACTGGGCGATGCCACGTGGTTTTTTCCCTCTTTTGGGTTTTCCACGTAAAAACCTTGTGTTCATTTTCTCTTTTCTGTTTGTGTGCGGAATACTCGTGCAATGCTAAGACGAATATTTCCTAACTCTACTGCCGCGTATATTCTAGCACGCAACAATTCCAAATGAAATGTTAAAGAAGCCGCTGATCGTCATCATTGTTTATCATCAAAGTCTTGTATCATATTTTATAAAAAATAAAAATAAAACTTAATTAAGATATCAAACATATTTTTATTTGATATTAAAATACAAATAAAAAAATAATCTAAAAAAACTCTTTAATAAATAGCTCCAAACTTACATGGACATTTGAGTTTTTTTTTAAAAAGGCAATAATATACTTATTTAAACTTCATAAAGACTATTTTCTATCAATTAAATTATTTTTAGATGAATATTATACAATAATTTAGTAATTAAATCTATATTACACTTATTTTAAAATAAATTTAATGTATAAAAAATTGATCCTAACATAATTTGGATTAGCATAACATAAATTTTTAGGCTTAATAAATACAAATTATTTTGATATTTTATAGAAGTATAAATCCATCCAAACAAGCAACCAAAAAATTAATATATATATATATATATATATAGAAAAGCATATAAATATAAGTGTGAGAGAGAGAGATAAATACAAAACATATAAATATATTTAAAAAATATATTGAATAAGTGGAATAAACATTTTTCAAAATTTCTTAAGAAATTTTCATTCGGAATAGCTTAAAATTTTGTTAAATACAAAAAGAAAAATTCACCCAACTCCTCAACTCGTCATCATCATCCTAAACTCACCAAAATCCAATTCCCCATCTCCATCCAGATCAAACGGCCTTATCATCGCCTCACAATCCTTCACCGTCCGATCCTCACCAAGCCGCCGACGTAAAACCCTCTGCAACCCCGCCGGCGATATCCTCCCCGACCCTTTCTCCCCTTCAAATTCCTCAAAAACTCGCCGGAGCTCCTCCTCGGTCTCTTCCTCCGCCGTCATCATTGTTACGAAGTCATCGAACCCGATGAGCCCGTCGCCGTCGATATCGAGCCCCGGTAAGATTGCCGCCACCGTCTCCTTCGTGAACGCTTCGGCTCTGCCGTCGGATGAGAAGATGGATCGAAGCTCGTCGGCGGAGATTTTGCCGTCGCGGTTGGCGTCGAAGTGGTGGAAGATTTCGCGGAGATGTTTGATTTTGGTATTGATTTGGCCGGGGGATGGTTTGGGGGAGTAGAGAGAGTGGCGCAGGAAGGTGGGGAGGGTGACTTTGAATATTTTCCGGCTATCGGGAGATTTGGGAGACAGTTTGGCGTAAAGGGAAGACATCCTTGTGAATGTAGGAAGCGGAGAAGAGAGAGAGAAATATGTAATTAATACGTGTGAAATAATGCTTTAAATAAGAAAATTTTCTATAATGTTTACATAAATTTTATAAACAATAATAATTATATATAATTTATTCAATAGGAGTATAATAATACAAAAACAAAGTAAAAGTCCAATTTATTTTAAGCTAAATTTCATAATAAAATTTATCAGTCACAAGCAACTATGAAATGTGCAAATATATATTTTCGGACTTTGTAAGCTTCGACATCCGAAAATAGGGGGGCAACTGATATATCAGTAAAAAATTATCTTGATCATGCACGAATCTCAGAGCAAAAAGCTAGTTGGAAATTTCAAGGATTAAATTCAGGAGCATCTGCACTCCGATTTCAGCGAGCTTATATTCAAACTGAGCGTCTCGGAGGCACGAACCCAATGACACCAAACTCAACCCAATCTGAGCCCAAATGAGTCTGAATCAAAGACCCGAAGCGTTGTTGGGAGATTTGAACCACAATTTGAGTTACCAAACGGTCTCCGATTTTCACGAGCTTATACTCGAATCGAACGTCTCGACGAGACAAATCCAACGAGCCCAAGATTGCCAAATTACGACGTTGTCAAGGCCTTCAAATGTCCAACGAACGGTCCACGATCAAGAGATTCAATATCGACCGTCCATTCAAACCACTCCCGATTCGCCCTTGATCTCACACCTATTTACAAGTCATGCCACTCCAGAAAACCTATAAATAGAGCCCTCATTCTTCACAAGAGGGCTCAAGTGAAGAGAAAAGAGAAGAAGAGAAGGGAGGAATTTGGGAGCTCTCTTGCCACTGACCACCACCGGAGTTCTTGCCGACCACCGCCGGAGTTCTTGCCGACCACCGTCGGGGTTCCTGCCGACCACCACCGGGGTTCCCGCCGACCACCGCCGGTTTTCCTACCAACCATTGCCGGGCTTTGTCACGCCCCAAGATCTAACTTGGAAAGAATGTCGATCAATAGCCAAACAATTTACCAGAGTTATCTAAAACCTTCAATAAGCGATCTATCAAACATCTATAACATTTAAAACATCAATATAATAGTCGATTCATATCTCAAAACATCATGTACAATACTCAGGAACTAAACTATCAATACAAGTAGAGAAATCTATCCTGTCCTGAGTACAAAAGAATCATCAATCGATCAAAAGAACTAAAACCTGAAGATCTGGATCAATTCCTATCTCCTGCTCCCGAGCCCTGACCTGAAAATATCAACCACATATAATGAGCTTTACAAAGCCCAGCAGGTCACCTAATACCTATAACTGAAATCAAAGCACGGCGATGCTATCAATATGCATGTCAATCCATCAATCTGAATCAGTCAATGGTCAATGAATCTATGCAATCCGGAAATCAAATCAGTAGTCAATGCAGCGGTAGAAGAATCAATAAACAGTAGGAAATCAGTCGATCAGTCAAATCAATCGTATCAAGTCGAATCAATCAAAACAATACTATCTGGTCAATTAAATCGATCGGTATGAAATCATAAAATCAATACAATAAAGCCCAGTCTATACTAGCAATGAATCAAATGCAGCAGTTCAATACAGTGTAGAAGCAATAGCAACAGTGAATCTATAAAATCTAGGCGGCAATACAATGAATCCATACGATGTCCATGTCCATACTCTCAATGCAGTATCTATACCTATCAATATCCATATCAATGCTCAGTAATCAATGCTCGGTAATCATTCAATGAAATCAATGAAATCGTACGATACAGTAAATCCGATCAATCAATAAGGCAGAAATCGATAAAGCAATAAATCCGTAAATCAATACAGTGAACATGCAATTCAATACTATATACTGGACAAGTAAAATCAACTGGTCATGTTGCTGTTGTAGAATCCGTTGCTGTTGTAGAATCCGTTGCTGTTGTAGTCCGTACGTTGGTCTATCAATAAGAGTCGTCACTCTTTTTGCCCGTCGGCCGCCCGTCGGCATATAAACTCCTTATAACTCCCAATCGTTATATCAATGATCAATGGTTTAAAGGAAAGCCCGTCGGCCCACCATCCTGTACAGGTCAATATCAATCTTCACCAACGTTCAACCAGGTTCCACTTGGGTTCCAGTATCAATAGTCAATTCAATCAATAAGCAATTCAATAGTCAATATTAAAGCAATCATATCAATAATCATATTCATATCGATTCAATCTATCAATCTCTGACAATTCGGAAATCATACGAAAATCGGGCAGCGTAACGGCAGTCGGTCAAATTTACACAAAAAATCCTGCAAAAAGACACGATTTCCAAATTCTACCAAATTACAATAGAATATCTATAACATCAATGCAAGACTTTTATTCTATAGAAACCAAGTCAGAAAACATTCTGATAATTTTCTATTCGATTAAAATCGCGTAGAATCAATTCCGACCGATAAAATCTTCGTAGAATACAGTCAAATCGTGTACAATAATCATATCTATAACATACTAGAAGTTGTGCGGTGGAAGTTGTGTCAAATCAAAATCATGTCGAAAAGTCGACTACGAAAACACAAAACAGACCTCAACTCGGTCAAAACACAACATCTTTGAAAACAGAAATAGGATTCGGAGTCCTTACCACGAGATCTCCACTTTTCCCAACAGCAGCGTCGGACGAAAAGCGCTCCGCGGTCTCCAAAAACCAGCTTTTCTCTTTTTCCTTTTCTCTTTCTCTCTCCTCAGATATTTTCGTTTTTATAAAATGATTTTCTCTCTCCTCAAAACGAGCTGATTTTCTTATATTTGTGAACTGATCGGCCAGGCCGATGTTCACATCGTCCCGGGACGATCAGACCAAATCCTGATCGTCCTGGACCTCACCCAGGGCTATTGTCTGGCCGATAATTTCTACAGTACCTATCGTCCTGGACGATCTCACGATCGGCCCGGACGATCTGTACAGGAATTCTTCCAGAAAACACACCAGAAATCAGCTGTTTTCCATGCACTGATCGGCCTGGACGATCTCAACTTCGTCCTGGCCGATTCTGGGAGGAAAATCCAATTCAGAGAGGAACAGTAAGGGAACGAGATACTACAATCTCCCCACCTTAGAAAAATGTCGTCCCGACATTTCCCTAAAGGTACGAAGCAAAACACGAAGCAAACCAAATCGATCGAAATCCCAATCCAAAACAAAACTCGTCGAAATCCATACAGAACACACAATGCAATCAATCAAATGTCAATATGCAATGTTCATATGTCAATATCAATCGGTTAGTCAAATCAATCTTACCAGTAGAACTCTCTGGTCGCTGTTGATCCTGATGCTGTAAACTCTGTAGACTGTAGATGCGTGGCACCACTGGAGGAAGTGCAGGAGGTCGTGGCGCAACTGTCTCTCTCTGATCTCTGACAGCTCTATCATCTATCCGGTTCCCTGATCTCTCACTGTAAGTCCTCGGGCCAACAGTCCTCTGCTGTCCTGAACCCGTGCCAGAATCAGTCCGTCCACCCAGTCCTTTCTGAGGACAAGCTGCTGCCCTGTGCCCTTGCTGTCCACAGTGAAAACACTGCCCCGTCAACAGGTAGCATCGACCTGCATGTCGTTTACCACAGTGAACACATGCTCCAGAACTACCAGACGATACTACCGATGCAGATCGCGGTACAGATCCCGATGCAGATCCTCTCGAACTCTCATATCTGCTTCTCTTCTCTCTATCTCTATCTCTACCAGAATCATCTCGTCGTACCTCATCTCTCCTCCTTCTGGTATCCTCGTACCTCGGTACCGGTGTCGCCAGATCAATCTCTATCAATCGAGCTCGCTCCACTAGTTCAGAAAACTCATGGATCCGGAAAGGTACTAGTGGATGCCTCAGCTCTCTGTTCAATCCGTGCAGGAATCTATAACATTTTTCCTCGGCCGTAGGAATCAAATGAGCAGCGTACCTCGCAAGAGCAGTAAACTCGGCCTCGTACTCCATCACTGACTTGCGGCCTTGCTCCAATCTCATGAAAGCTTCCTGCATCTGTCGCTGAGCTGACGGTGGTACAAACCACATCCTGAATACTGCAGTGAACTCATCCCAGGTGATTTCAGCATTTGTCTTCCCCTGGAATTTCTCTCTCTGCTGTCCGATCCACCATCTCTCTGCCTCACTCTCCAACATGAATACTGCCAATGGTACTTTTCTATTCCCCGGACACTGCATGCTATCAAAAATCTTCTCCACCCTCATGATCCAATCCTCAGCAGCCTGTGGTCCTACAGCCCCTTTGAACAACGGAGGCTTCAGCTTGTGGAACATCTGTAAGTGTCTGTCTACCTCTTCTTCCTTGCTTCCACTCATCTTGCTCTGGGCATCCCCCATAACATGTGCAATCGCAGTAGCCAACTGCATCATACTCTCTGAAGGCATTGGAGCTGCGCTATGTTGCTCATTTGGTACACTGGATTCTGCTGGAGGATCCATATCTTTTTCACCTGCACAATTCAAAACAAATGATACACACATGCAACGATGTATGCCAATGAAGCTCTTAAAGCTACCCAATCTACCCAATCTCTCAATCAAAACCTACAACTCTGGTAACAATCCATTCTTCCAATAACACTGCTCTGATACCAAAAACTTTGTCACGCCCCAAGATCTAACTTGGAAAGAATGTCGATCAATAGCCAAACAATTTACCAGAGTTATCTAAAACCTTCAATAAGCGATCTATCAAACATCTATAACATTTAAAACATCAATATAATAGTCGATTCATATCTCAAAACATCATGTACAATACTCAGGAACTAAACTATCAATACAAGTAGAGAAATCTATCCTGTCCTGAGTACAAAAGAATCATCAATCGATCAAAAGAACTAAAACCTGAAGATCTGGATCAATTCCTATCTCCTGCTCCCGAGCCTTGACCTGAAAATATCAACCACATATAATGAGCTTTACAAAGCCCAGCAGGTCACCTAATACCTATAACTGAAATCAAAGCACGGCGATGCTATCAATATGCATGTCAATCCATCAATCTGAATCAGTCAATGGTCAATGAATCTATGCAATCCGGAAATCAAATCAGTAGTCAATGCAGCGGTAGAAGAATCAATAAACAGTAGGAAATCAGTCGATCAGTCAAATCAATCGTATCAAGTCGAATCAATCAAAACAATACTATCTGGTCAATTAAATCGATCGGTATGAAATCATAAAATCAATACAATAAAGCCCAGTCTATACTAGCAATGAATCAAATGCAGCAGTTCAATACAGTGTAGAAGCAATAGCAACAGTGAATCTATAAAATCTAGGCGGCAATACAATGAATCCATACGATGTCCATGTCCATACTCTCAATGCAGTATCTATACCTATCAATATCCATATCAATGCTCAGTAATCAATGCTCGGTAATCATTCAATGAAATCAATGAAATCGTACGATACAGTAAATCCGATCAATCAATAAGGCAGAAATCGATAAAGCAATAAATCCGTAAATCAATACAGTGAACATGCAATTCAATACTATATACTGGACAAGTAAAATCAACTGGTCATGTTGCTGTTGTAGAATCCGTTGCTGTTGTAGTCCGTACGTTGGTCTATCAATAAGAGTCGTCACTCTTTTTGCCCGTCGGCCGCCCGTCGGCATATAAACTCCTTATAACTCCCAATCGTTATATCAATGATCAATGGTTTAAAGGAAAGCCCGTCGGCCCACCATCCTGTACAGGTCAATATCAATCTTCACCAACGTTCAACCAGGTTCCACTTGGGTTCCAGTATCAATAGTCAATTCAATCAATAAGCAATTCAATAGTCAATATTAAAGCAATCATATCAATAATCATATTCATATCGATTCAATCTATCAATCTCTGACAATTCGGAAATCATACGAAAATCGGGCAGCGTAACGGCAGTCGGTCAAATTTACACAAAAAATCCTGCAAAAAGACACGATTTCCAAATTCTACCAAATTACAATAGAATATCTATAACATCAATGCAAGACTTTTATTCTATAGAAACCAAGTCAGAAAACATTCTGATAATTTTCTATTCGATTAAAATCGCGTAGAATCAATTCCGACCGATAAAATCTTCGTAGAATACAGTCAAATCGTGTACAATAATCATATCTATAACATACTAGAAGTTGTGCGGTGGAAGTTGTGTCAAATCAAAATCATGTCGAAAAGTCGACTACGAAAACACAAAACAGACCTCAACTCGGTCAAAACACAACATCTTTGAAAACAGAAATAGGATTCGGAGTCCTTACCACGAGATCTCCACTTTTCCCAACAGCAGCGTCGGACGAAAAGCGCTCCGCGGTCTCCAAAAACCAGCTTTTCTCTTTTTCCTTTTCTCTTTCTCTCTCCTCAGATATTTTCGTTTTTATAAAATGATTTTCTCTCTCCTCAAAACGAGCTGATTTTCTTATATTTGTGAACTGATCGGCCAGGCCGATGTTCACATCGTCCCGGGACGATCAGACCAAATCCTGATCGTCCTGGACCTCACCCAGGGCTATTGTCTGGCCGATAATTTCTACAGTACCTATCGTCCTGGACGATCTCACGATCGGCCCGGACGATCTGTACAGGAATTCTTCCAGAAAACACACCAGAAATCAGCTGTTTTCCATGCACTGATCGGCCTGGACGATCTCAACTTCGTCCTGGCCGATTCTGGGAGGAAAATCCAATTCAGAGAGGAACAGTAAGGGAACGAGATACTACAGGCTTCCTGCCGACCACCGCCGGTTTTCCTGCCAACCATTGCCGGGGTTCCTGCCGACCACCGCCGGTTTTCCTGCCGACCACTGCCAAGGCTCCTACCGACCATCGCCGGTTTTCCTGCAGATCACCGCCTGAGTTCTCTTCTAACCGTCGCTGAAGCTTATCTCAACTACTGCCTTATTTTGGTCGGTTTATCAATCATCGCCAAATTTTTGTCTGTTATTAACTTGTTGAAATTCTGACATCTTCAAGTAAAGGGGTGAATCAAACGTTGTAACCAATTCAGATATAGTGGAAATTTCTCATCTGGGCCAGGCCCCGTGGTTTTTCCCTTTTCGGGTTTTCCACGTAAAAAAGCTTCTGGTGCTTCTCCCTTAATTATCTGTTGGTGTGCTGGATATACGTATATTGCTAAGACGTTATATTTTTTACTCTACTGCCGCGTATATTCTAGTCCGCATATATATACACACACACACACACACACTATAAACTTAAATATTTTATAAGGGAATTACACATTTCATAATTGTCTCGAAGCCCTCTCAGAAAACTATCGCACTTCTTCTTGGAAGTGCTAATCAACTTCGAAGCATATCTGGCTAAAACAGTAAACTCTGCCCTGTGTTATTTTGTCACAAAATCCTATAGCTATGTTTACAATAAGTTTCCAAAACCACTGCTTTGATATCAAAAAGGAACTGTCACTGTCCAACCCAATAAGACCCACAGACCAGTCATATCCTATCATGTTGTTTTTAGTAGGTTTACTCCAAAATTTGAGTTTATAAAACTATTTAGATTTTTCATCCAATTTTAACTTTGTAAACAAAAAAACAACCCACATAACTGCTAATAATTTAGGAGTGTACAAAAATAAACTGATCTATAAAATTTCTTTCGTTTATTATTAAAAGTATATACAATAATTATATTATAGTTCATTGCTACATATCTGAATATGGAACAAAGCCGATCAAATGATTAACTATTATTGTACAAAATTTTCAAAAAAGATGTACCTTTACAAACTCAAATCGAATCCTGAGATTCCTACTAATATGCTCTTTCCTTTCTCAGGCCCTGAAAGCAGAAGGTATAACAACTGTGAACCAATATAGCTTAGCATGCCACTTTGATCAATCTAAATAAATAAATGAATTCGTTATTAGGCATTAATTGAGTGTTAAAAGCAATATAATAAATCACTGTGTTGAGCAGAATAGTAATCGTAGTTACTAGGAATTCAAATAACAATATTGGATAAATGAATAACAAGTAATCCATATCTCATAGCAAAAAGTAATAAATCTCTCCCTCAGGGCCTTTATGATTCTCATTAGACAGAATTCAAAGAATTCTGGCCCTTATGACTTATAATAGATAGAATTAATATAATTATAACCCTCATGGCTTCCAACAGAAAGAATTCAGATAATTCTTAACTTTATGACTCTCAATCTCTAGCAATATAATATCGTGTACATATAGTAACAAAATGTGTCATTGGCATCAAAATATGCATCTAGCACCAAATAGAACTTCCTCTAACTAGTCCAAACCTCCTCAAAATCGATATCACATATCTCAATTAGATAAGCACATAATTAATTGCATTGCATAATCATGAATGTAAATAAAATTATTTAAAAAATTATCAAAATGCCTTAATGGTAGGCAGTGATTGTAACAAAATTGCATGTGATTGCATAGAATATTATTTAAAGACTTTAATTACACTACATCATTATTTTTCAGAGTCAAAATTATGTATTAATCAATTAAAATTGAGAAATTCCCAAAATACCTCTTGTAAAATTTCTAGAAAAAACCCAAATTAATATTCAAAATTGTCATATACTCATATGTTTACATATAGAATTTAAAGTTACACATTTAAAAATTTATAGATAACAAGTTATTCCTATTTTTACTAGTAGAATTATAAATTAAATAAAAAAATTAAATTTTTTGTAATATTTAAAAACTGAGATAGGCAAAATAATCTCGATTTAAATCTTTTGAATAACTTGTAAGATTGGTCTATTAGTTGAAAATGATGCCCAACTCTCTCTCTCTCTCTCTCTTAATTTCCAAAATTCCAAAGAGCTCAACGCCTCCCTCCCCAACATTGCGGCACCCCAGGGGAAAGATTTTAGGTTTCCAAAACATGCAAATAAATCATTGGACCCATTTCAGAACACATGCATACTTTCATATACATATAAAATACTTCAAAACACATGCAAAATGATTCAAAGCAGAAATTCAATGGATTGCTTTTCTTAGATCGAGTTATAACATGTTGAACTGTATAATGATTATGGAGGTGTCACAAGATTAGTCCATTACCACTCGACTACGATCTTCCAATCATCATTACTCGGCTAAGGTCCTTCGATCACCACCACCTAACCACATTTCTTACAACCATTATTGTCTGACTACACTCCTTTGGCATATGTCTCCCAACTATGATCCATCGAACAGTGACACCAGACTTTGCTCCTCGAACCAACGTCACCTGTTTGCAGTCCTTCAAACTAGGGGTGTCAATTTCGGGTCACGGTCGGATTCGGGTCCAACCTGGGTTCAAATGGGTCGACCCTAACCCGACCAGGGTAGATAAACGTGTCGGAAATCCGAACCCGGACCTGACCCGACTCGGACGCCGGCGTGGACATGAGCGGGCAAGTGCGTGAGCGGGCGCACGTGTGAGTGCAAGCAGGTGGGTGCTCGCAGGCGCGCAAGTGGCCGGGGGCAGCTCGGGCAACAGCAGGGTGTGCGCTTGTGCGCAGCTGGTAGTCAGGTGTGGGGGCAGCTAGCTGACAGGCGGGTAGGTCGGGCAGCTACGGGTAGTTCAAGTTAAACGGGTTGGCGGGTTGACCCGACAACCTGTCGGGTAAACCCGAACCCAACCCGTTTTGAAACCGGGTCGGGTCCAACCCTGATTTTTCTGGTCGGGTTTTTGTACTGTTGTGTCAAATATTGACATCCCTACTTCAAACCATCATCGCAATACTATAGCCCTTCTACATCCATCGCTCGACTACAATCCTTCTACATCCATCACTCGAGTATGGTGCTTCAAACCATCATCACTTGACTACGGTCCTCCGACTTATAATCTTCTATTTATTATTGTCTCAACTCCGATGCTTATTGACTTCATCATCTACTTTTACTAATAATGTCAATACATGATATCATTTATAAGATTGATGCATGCTACCAACATGAACTCCAACTCCATACGTTAGCATTGGGATTTGTGCTAAACTTTTTGGTCTTTGGTCTCCTACTCTCAAAGACATGACAAAAAAACTAGTGTACACTCGCTTAATTACAACTCTCATGCTAACTCGCTCTTCTAAATTCAACCATATAATATGATCTATATGGTGTATGTTTACTATATTAAATCAATGCTTTCTCTTGAGGAGAGGAAGGATATTATTTGTAACCGATGAAAAATGCTAATAGAATTATTTTAACTAGAATCTGGATCAGATCCTGCAACTTTTCACTTTTTTGAGATTTTCATGTAAAAATTATGGTGCCTCTTACAATTATTGCATTCATCTCTTATCTATGTGTATGCTAAATTTTCATGCAAAATTAAGATATTAAATTTTATATTTCTCTATCCTCGTAAATACTAAATATCCTGACACAACATTTATATTATAATATCATTAACCAATATGACGCAGCAGTCATGTTCTTTAATTAATATAACATGACAAATAAAACAAATAATAATTCTATACATATGAACAGTATTAATATCTTTACTATAATTTATGAGAGATATATTGAATCCTTATTTATTTATTTTTAACAATGTGACAGACAATTCTCTATTAAAAAAAATGAAAATAGTGGAGATTACGATGTAGGAAAGCTCGAGGGAGCTTCGCGATGGACTTAAGGAGAAGGTTTCAGCTTTGTAAGCTAGTAATGACATGAAATACTTGATTGCGTTTGGGTGGGCAGAGCAAAGCTGCCAAGTGCGGTCAAAATATTATCTAAATGACCGATCCTTCAAAATATTTATTTAAACTTTAATAGAAAAATAATTTTAATCAGGAAAGTTTAGTTTTATACGTTCAATAATGTCTGAAATTAAAGAAATATGTAAGAAAATTCATTTTGGATCAAATTATCACTCTTTTGTATATACAAAATGTTTATTGAAGTCCATTCCAAAAGAAAAAAAAAAAGATTTGAATTGATTTAAGTTCTAGTTGTAATTCAAATTTGGTCTAAAAGATCAATGAAATTCACTTAGGACATTGAGTGAAACAAGTGAGGGGCTATGAGAGGGCGAATTATTGCGTCCGGTCACCTGACATCTGCACGACCAATCCAGATGCGCCTTGTCACTCAAATACACTGGGGCCTGGTGTATTTTGATGATGTGGCGCGTCTAGATTCGTGTCCGGATGAATCCGGACACTGGACACAATAATTTGCCCTATGGGAGGGCCTGTCGAAATGACCCGCGATATGTCAGGAGAAGAAGATTAAGAAATAGGAGTTCAATGGGATCTAGAGTTTGATGGATTGAAACGTGCTTATAGAGAAGGCGTCATATGATGAGGGCACGTGAAATAATGCTTGAACTATGTTCGAACGAACTAGGCTCGAACAAAGTTCAATTTTAAGCTATAATTCGAACCCAATTTTTTTTTGTCATAATTCAATAAGTATTTCACGTATATAAAAGTGAGGAATCTGATCCGAATTGAACTTTCGTTCATATTTCTCCGAGAAATTAATAAAATGATGAGCATATTTCTTAAATTTTGAATTCTCACTTTATTTCTAAAAAAATACAAAATAAAATTTAATTAATCAATCAAATATTATATTTATTTCACAATAAATAAGACAAAAATTATAAAATTATTCAAATAAATTTGGACAAGATGCTTGAACTAATTTTTCGGCAACACATAACGTGTGAAAATCATGGATTTGGCTTAGCTATTTGTCCTTTTTTTGACTGGATGCTTGGATTAGACTAATGAACTTTGTATCTTATATTCATATTAATCCGATCTGTATTGTATAGGTCTTCTTCATAATTAAAATAATAATTAAAAAAAAAAAAAAACTATCTTCAAAAGGATCTTGACGTTATGCATACAAATGTGATGAGACTACGCCTTAAAAAGGCAAACAGAGCAGTATTAGATACTTTCAACATTAAGGTTTTGTTTACTGCATCTTAAGCTTTTCAGATTTTAAAATTTGAAGCTTCTTTCTAAGCGAAAGTTTCAAAACTGGTTTTTTTAAAAATAAGTTTTTAAAGGCAAAAGTTTGAAAAAACAATAAAAAATTTATCTTTGAAACACTTTAATTTTTTACTAACTACTTTTCTTATCATAAAAGTAGTCAAAAAGTTTGTTCCAAACAAAATTAAAGTGTGTGCCTGCATGCGTTTAAGATATGAGCCATTAGTTCCCAAGCTAATTGTGTTAGGCTTTGTTTGGGATAGCTTACTTATTGTTTTGTTTTTCGAACTGCAACCATAATTTTTATTTGGTAATTATTTTTTTGTTGTTTTCAAAAAATTTTTATACTTGGAAGCTACTTTCTACAACAGTTTTAAAAAATTATTTTCTCTACAACAGCTTTACAAAGCAAAAAGAAATCTGTCTCTTCGTTTGGGACGACTTTCTTACTGTGTTGCTTTTAAGATCACACTCATGATTTTATTTGACCATAATTTTTTAGTTGCTTTTAATAAATTTTTATACTAGAAATCTGATTTCTATACCAGTTTAAAAAAAATATATTTTATCCATAGCAATTTTACCTTTATAAAAATCTGCAACTGTCCCAAATAAATCCTTAATATCATTATAGCTGATTTGAATATGAACAAAAAAACAACAGAATGATTGTGCTTATCTCAATTCTTTCTAAGATTGATTTATTATTTTTAATTGTCTGATCTCAACCTAAGCAACCAATTGAGTCGATTTTCAATTACTTATCAATCTAATAATGAATGTTTATAGCCTGTCATACATTTAATGTATCCATAGATATGTGTACATGCATATATATATATATATATATATATATATATATATATATATATAAACAAAAGGAAATATATTAAAATCATTAGCAAAGGTTACAAAAGCAAAGAAAAACGCTAACAAAATTAAAAAACTAAAAAACAAACCAAAAAATAAATAGAAGCTAAAAGCGAGCTCAGCAGAAGGTCAAAGCTTCCAGCGTCCAGGACGTCCCGCACGGACCGTCCAGAAAGGCGTAGCAAGCGTCCCAACAATCCATCCCGAAAATGCACACCATCGGTTGCCACCAGCAAAACGACCCGGACGCGAGGCCCGACCACATCATTGCTCAAAGCCTCGCGAAGTCGCAAATCGAACAAAATATCGGGGAGAAACAAAAATAACGAACCGAAAAATCATCTTTTGCGTAGGGGAGCCTAGTCAACTTGAACTCGAATCATTAATGAGCTCACGAGTTCAATCTCGAGCCTATTCTTGCGCTCATATATTATATGAGTCTGAACTTGAGCCCAATCTTGCTCGGCTCGTAATCTCATTGATTCTTCAAGTCTACTACTAGAATGATCACCGCCATATAGCACAACAGTTCCAAACGACTATGCAAATACTAAAGAATTAGATTATTTGAACCATCTGACCAAAGTTAATAAGCCACCATGATATATTTCCAGCAATCGCAGTTCCAAATTAAACAAGTCCTTGACCAAGCTTAGAAACCCTAAAAAATCCAGTTCAGTAAGACATGAATGGCCAAGGCTACTCCAGCAATAATAGTCAACACCCGAACTTTGCTCTTGTTAACCTGCAACGTCAAAACTGAAAAGAAAGATAAAAGAAGAAACAAAATAACATAGGTGAAGTAGTTTTCCCATATATCCTTTCCTGTATACAATATTAATATATAGCGGTGAGTTTTACATCAATGGTTCAGATGAGAGTATTTCTACCGTGTTCGCTCCTCTGCGTGGAGTGTTAACATGCCCCCTCAAACTGATGCATCATGTATGATGATGAATTTGTTTGTGATATATTGAAAGCGGATTGTTTCTTGATACTCCATGATACTGAGAGAGGGCCTGAGAAAGTTATAGTAGCCAATTATGGATTTGCGATCCTGATGATCACCCGCCAAGTGAGAGTTAGCATATGATCGAAGTGAGAGGAAGGCTCATCCCTTCCTAAAGCCAAAGTGACAATAGGAGAGCTCATGACATTAGCAGCATGTAGGGGAGGGGTTAAAATGGTGCAAATTGAATGGTTCACAATAGGCATAACACCCAAATTATTCACACAAAACAAAATCATCAGTGGAACAACAACCATAGGAACAATCGGAGGATGATCACAATCCTCAATATGCCCAACACCAGAGATTAGTAATGGGTCAACCGGAGAAGCAATCAGATTGTCCACAAAGATAACATAAGGCTTAACAATGAGAGTTGGGTTCAGAAGGGTGTCCGAAGCCATACGATTAAGATTAACACATGCAACCTGAGATTCAAATCATCTGACACCTATTGATGAGCATCAACATGACCGACACCATCACCAATAGGAGGAAGCAAGGCATTAGCGATTGTAGCCTTCAAAAGAACATGGTCATTAGACCCATTTCCCACGTTATATACAATATGCTTAGATGGTGCTCGAACTAAATGAGAGTGAAGGATACAACAATTAGTTTTACAATGTCCAAGAGCTTTATTGTGTTTACAAAATGAAGGAAACCCTTCCATATTTACTTTTTGAACATAACCTAAGTTATCAGGATCAATCCAAATAGCCTCAGGATAACATTTAGAGATATTCAGTTCGATAAGCACCCTAGAAATAGACGACCTTGAGCCAACGGGTGTCGCGTTATCAGTTTATAATGGCCAACCAAAAGCGAACCCAAACCATGAAGAATGCAAGGTGAAAACAGTTGAGGACTAAGATTTGAGAACGAAACCCAAATAGGAATGATCGACGACTCCATAGTTATATCAAAGAAAGGAGACAACTTAAACAATTTCTTATAGCAGTTGGAGACAAAATAAGAATGGTAGGAAAAATTCTATTGTAATCCATATCACTCACTGGCTTGATTATAATGTGGTGTGAATCCAAAACAGTTATGGAGCAATCACCGATCAATTTGCCAACCAACGAAAACTCAAAAGGTTGAGCAAAGGAGAAAATTTCTTCCTTAGAAATCCAAAGGGACTTAAGCCCTCGATGCATTGAAGGCTTGAGATCAGCGAACCCAGATGAAAGAGAAGCCCCATACAAAGCTTGCAGTAAAGAACGAGATTTTTTATCCCCATTGAGAAAGTCACGATCCGTCAAATAGTTAATTGCCATCCAAGTCTCAAAGCAACTTCAAACTAAAAGAAAAGAAGAGATAGGGAGGAAAAGTCATCGGGGGGAAGGAATCCAAGCAGAATAATGGCCAATGAGAGACTAAAGGGAACAAACAATTGCTAGGGCTAGAACCCTGACTAAAGGAAGTGTGTTTTTTTTTTTTGGATTTAGGGTCTATTTTAGGGTTTAGGATTTAGAGTTTAGAAATTTATTTTATGAGGGTAGTTATAAAGAAAGTTTATCCTCCCCAATGGGCCTCTTATGGGCCCAAAAACTAAAACTTGGGGATTGTGAATCCCATACTTAATTTTAATGTGGTTAGGATTCTTATGGCCCAATCTTGAACTTATTATTTACTGCTTCAAATAGATTCAGACTTTGTTTGGGACGGCTTTTTTACTGCTTTCTAAAACGGAGTTTTAGTACAAATTTTTTTATTTTTGTACTAAAACTCCGTTTTAGAAAGCAATAAAAAAGCCGTCCCAAACGAAGCCTCAATTCGACATTTGTTTGGGACAGCTTTCTTATTGCTTTCTAAAGTAAGTTTTTAGTAAAAAAATTTCTTGAACATGAAATTTTTATGAAATTTTTGTACTAAAGAATTATTTTAAAAAGTAATAAAAAGCTATCATAAAGAGGCACCTCAATTTCAAATGGATCCAAATTAAATAAGTATCGATAAGATTTAAATTTCTAGCTTGATTTAATGGATTAAAAGTAATTCAATTTATTTGTGCCCATAACTCTACACAAATTACAACATTATATTAGAAAGAAATTTGTAAATTTATATTTTTATGAATAGAAATTGTAAATATATCTTACAAGCACATGCTGTGGCCCAATCACCACAAAGGAAAGGGGAATGAACAACAAGATGCTATTGTTCTTCTATTTGATACATATATGGTATATTAGTACATTATATAAATTAAAATTTAGATAATTACATACATAACACTTAAACCGGAGTAATTACAACATAACTCATAACACAAATCAAGATTCTCATTAAAATTTTAATATTCATTTTTTATTGCTATCAAATTCTCAATGTTTTGATTGTCACACACGTATTTTTATACGAATTTGATATTTATCAAATATTTATTTTTCATTTTGTAACATATTTATCATATAAATAAAATTATTTAAATAAAGTTTAAAAATATCAAACATATATTTAAAAAATTATCTTATGATGACACTTATGAGGAGCAAAAAATAAACAAGAATCACATTAAAGTTCATTAAAATTAAAAAAAAATGTTTAATTTGGTGATAAACTATAATTTTAGTTGTTTGACACCTTTTGATGTAAAAGATTAGTACAAAAAGTTTATATTGACAAATGTAAAGAAGTTCTTATAGAAGAAAAGGATTGATTAGATTTAATAATTTTGGCATTTTTAGTATAAAAATGGAATGTGACATTGCAATTAAAGAAAGAAAAAGTATAGTGAACCTTAAATTAGATGGTTGGAAAGAGATGGGAAGCTACCAATTTTATGCCAATTGAGACATTTTAAGGCCTTAAAATAGTCACCATAGGGGTTATCAATCCTTGCATCACTTTTTTATGTTGCAATCTATGAGACTGGCAAGTGGCAAGTGATGAGGGCAACAACACAAAGAGAGTTGTTGGCTGTTATTTTCTCCATAAATTATGCTTGGAATTCTCATTTGATAATTAAAATTGAGAAGGGTTTTGTCAAGAGAAAGAGAGATTTAGTTCTGAGTAGTTTTGAATAATAATGATTCATACATAATTGTAAAATAAAAAAGGATAGGAAATTTTCAAAAATGACTAAAAAGTAATGATGAGGCATGAATTTGAGTTTTGATTCACAATTGGCCACCATTCCTCTGATTTGAAGTATATGTAACGTTAATATAATAATAAATAAAAAAAGTTAGCAATAAGAGTCTCATTGGGTAAATTATTTTGTGCGGACTTCGGAGGTAGAGAATCGTACAGACTGTTGAGTATTTATTACTTATATATTGTGTATTTTAAAATACACAGTAAATAAGCAATAAATACGTAACAAATCAACAAAAGGTTGTAGATATGTAATAAATAATCAACAAAAACTCATCAAATACTCACCAAATACTTTGAGTATTTACTTCGTATTTTAAAATACGTAGTAAATAAGCAATAAATACGTAACAAATCAACAAAAGGTTGTAGATATGTAATAAATAATCAACAAAAACTCATCAAATACTCACCAAATACTCACAACTGAGAATTTATTGAGTATTTACTTCGTATTTTAAAATACGCAGTAAATAAGCAATAAATACGTAACAAATCAACAAAAGGTTGTAGATATGTAATAAATAATCAACAAAAACTCATCAAATACTCACCAAATACTCACAACTGAGAATTTGTTGAGTATTTACTTCGTATTTTAAAATACACAGTAAATAAGCAATAAATACGTAACAAATCAACAAAAGATTGTAGATATGTAATAAATAATCAATAAAAACTCATCAAATACTCACCAAATACTCACAACTGAGAATTTGCTGAGTATTTACTTCGTATTTTAAAATACGCAATAAATAAGCAATGAATACGAATAATTCTTTACCTCTGGAGTCTGCACAGAATAATTTCTCCTCTCCTTGTGGATGACTAGGGAAGCGACTAGAATAAAAATTCTCTTAGAATGACAGCGTGGACTAGACTATTTGAGTTGGTAGGCGATTAAAGGCTGGCATTATAACCCTTTTCCTAGATGTAGGTGGACAAGACATACGGAGTTAGTGCGCAGTGTGATATTGTCACGACAACCTTTTTTTTTTTTGTACGAAAAGAAATGAACTAAATGATCAAGTTGATGGGTGACTAAATGCGGTAAGCATAATCATCTTTTAGATGGAAGGAAGTTATCACATGAAGAACCAAAATTGATCTGAGATCGAAGACTGAGAAACATTGAAGATGATCAACAGAAAATTATGAGGCGATTATAGAAAGAAAATCCAAGACACTATTATGTTTGATGGGAGACTTTAATATGTATTTAAAGCTTTAGAATTCTATCTGACCTAAAAAAATTTAGATGAAAAATAAGAAAAATTGAGGTATATCCATCGATTTTGAGAGATATATTTTAATCAATATTTAATAAAATATTATTAATAATAAACACACTAGGTCATGACCTCTCTTAATCATAATAAGTAATTGGATGATGAGAAAGCTTTTGCACTAAGGGGTGGAAAAACGACGTAGAGGGAAGTCTAAAAGGAAGTAGTTCATTTTCTTGCTGGTGCTTTGATTGTTTGGTCTCTTTTGGATGTGCCCGGATATTTGTTGATTGGGCAACTTGGTTGTGAGGTGGTGTTGTCTTTTGGTTTTGAGGATTGTGCCGGGGTTTGCCTGGTTGGCAGGTTGGGTTGGAGGTGTTTTGTTGTGGTTGCTCTTTTCATCTTCTCTTATCCTCTTTGTAATTTGTTATTCTTTTTTTTGTTCTGGGTAGTTGTGTGGATTTGTTTTGCGTGATAGCCTTTATTGATCTTCTACTGAGCGTGAATCTGCTGCTGTCTATCTGGCTGTCTTGCTTGGGGTGATTCTCTCTTGATTTCCTCTTTGGCTTCCTTTGTTCTTGGATAACTATTTTGATTTATTTTGTTGTGTTTAGCTTGTTGTTCTTGGTTCTCTTTTTTGTGCTTTATCTTATAATAGATTGGATCATGACTCATAGGTTTTGCTTTCAATGATGTATTTTTAGGGGGCTGTTGATTCATTAAGGATTTATAATATGCTTTTACATAATGCATAGGCCCCATTACGTGGGTTTTATTCGGAAAAAAAAAACTGTATGATGAACTTTTGAGCTAGCTCAATCAACCTAGCTAGTTCTAGGTTGGGTGACCAACCAGTTGTAAGTTACTAAAAATGGTAGTTTGGTGATAGTTGTTGGTGCTGATCTCTCCTACCAACCAATAACTACAACGTCATTTCAAAGCTCTCAATGCTCCTACTCCAACAGAGTTACTGAATCGCAATTTGACAATTAGATTAGTTAAAATAATTTAGATCAGGAAGTTTAAAGATCAAAATTAAGGCCAATAAATAACATTGATTGAGATATTTGACAACATCCAAGAGCTGTTGAGTTCAATAATTCACATCAAAACTTAGTTTTCTCACTGATCTTGAAAAAAAAAATCAAATATAATTATTAGCCCTACTTCACAAGTCGCCAAAATGGCTTTTTCATAGAGGAAATTAGTAAAAAGTGACTAAGGATCCCACGTTTAAGATCATAGCCCAGAAATGAAAATGACGTGATAAGGCTAAGTAACTACTAACCACCCCTAAATTAAAGTATTGAATTGCTTTAATTATGCGTGAATATATATATAATATCTTATAATTTAAACTGAATAAATGTTATGAATAAGTATTTTATGAGATGCGCCTCTATTGATCTGCTGATTTGGAGTTTTGATTATCAATCACGAGGTTTTGAGTTCGAGCTATATATATATATATATATATATATATATATATATATATATATATATATATATATATATATTTCTAATCTGTTTAATTAAACAGGTAAACAACAAAGCAAAGTAAGAGTTCAAGCTTTTATATGATATGTGTGTGAGTTTGTATTTAATTCGCTTGAAAATCTAAAAAAAATTATTTTGTGAGGGAGTATGGTTTCCTTTACTTTTCACTTCAGGAGCAAGGCAAAGAGAAATCACACCTCCTTCGGCTTATGCACAAAGAAAAAAGGACTTCCTAATTTCCTAATTGTTTGGTACTGTTAGATGATTTTGCCAAACACCTAACTCATGAGCTTAATTAGTGAATGCTAACCTAATCTTTCAATTAATCTACTAATACCTGCATCTATTTTTTTTTTGTTTATTAAAAAAAAAAATTGTTGACCATTAAAACAGCAAGAAGCTTCTTAAAATTTACATTTCTTCAAGTTCCAAAACAAAAAAAAAAAAGAGCATAAGGCCAGACTTTGTTTAAGATGGCTTTCTTACTATTTTTTTAAATAAAACTTATTTAAAAATCAGTAAGAAAATCTTCCTAAAGGACTCTTAAATAATCTGTTTCTTGTAATTACAATGTAAAATAATTGTTAAGTTGTTAAGGAAAAATATATATTTTTCGAAAGATTTAATGAATATTGAATTTTTTTTATGTTTTAAAAATAGCCATTACACTTTAATAGATTAGAACATAAAAAATTATTTCTCATCTCACAAAATTTAATGAAAAATAATAAAAATTTTGAGTGAATATGATTTAAGAATTCTGTTTGAACTAATAGATCACATATAAAGCTCAATTGTATATTTACAAAATTATCATTGTGATATGTTCATTATGAATAATTTAGGTTTAATTTCTTTTGGAACAGTTGTTTTATCGTTTCTTAAAGCAATTTTCTCATATTAAAAATTTATTTTTTATATAAAAAACTGTTTTAAAAAAAATAAAAATCTGTTCCAAACGAAGTCTCATTAAAAAAACAAAAAGATGTATTAATGTGATTCGTTTCCTCGTTAAATATAAGATTGCTTTCAAATTTAACGTTTCCTTTCCTCATACTACATAAAAAGAGAAAAAAAAAAAAAAGAAGAATCCAAAACAATTCGGATGAACTTTCTAAGTGTGAACGCTTGCGCTGACAAAATAGCTTTTACGTACGTCTTCTCATACCAGATCTCTCGTGCTCAAATTATTCGTGAAGCACGCGTTTGTTTCAACGCGGCAAATTTAAGTGTAAATTTTATCTTTTATTAATTTGTAAAATTCTTAATATTTTGAGCATAATAAACAATTTTATGATTTTTTTTAAATTTTATTTAAAAGTATTTATTGCGTGTCAAAATATTCGGTGTGATATAAGGAACTTTTATTTTATCCAGTGAACGTACGCTCCTCTACGTTCGGATCTAGGCAAAAAAAGTGCAATACCGAGTACTGAGTACCGAGTACCGAGTACCGAGTTGTACCGAGTTTTTTCAAAAAACTCGGTATTGCACTGTTTTGATCTAAAACCGAACGTAGAGGAGCGTACGTTCACTGGATGTAATAAAAGTTCATGATATAAGATATATTAATGTGTTAGGCGATGTTTGGTTGAAGTGGTGTAAATTATTTCAAATGCAGGGTTTTGAAAATTCAAGTATTTGTTTGGATGAAAAGGAAATGCAAAGTAATGTAAAATAAATGCAGTGTAAATTATTTTAGTTTATTTTTGAAGTAAATCAAACTTGCCCAATTTTAAGCGAGAACCATTTACACCACAAGCAAAATAGCTTGACCTCCACCCACCACCTCTGCCACCCATTGTTGTCATCGGACACCGTCATCGACCGCCGTAGCCAGCCTCCCCCGCCGGCCACCGCCATCGCGTATGCAGGTGATAGTAGTCATTAAAATATAATTGGGTGATGTTGGCATGAAGATCTTAGTAGGATAATAGTGGTCAGAGGCATATAGTTGAACAATCGTTGTTAGATGACTTAGTCAAGGTTTTTTCTTTTTCTTTTTTAGATGACTTAGTCAAGTGATTGCGATCAAAGGACCTAATTGGGTGATCATCGTCAAAGGACCATAATCAAGAAATAGTGGTCAAAAGATCAAAATCATGTGATGATGGTTTGAGGGCCATAATTGAGTGACGCTGGTCGAATTAATATAATTGGGTGATTATGCATGGTTTAAGGATCACATTCTAAAGATAGTTCTTGGAGGGTCAATGGACGTGGTTAAAAGATCGAAGTCGGGTAAAGATGACAGAATGGCCATAGTCGGGGATGGATTTTAGTTGTCCGTAGTCAAGTTAAGATCCGATAGTGGCTATCATGTAATGTCCCAATGATGGAGATGAGAAGATATTTCAGTAGAACGCCAAAATTCTTTAAATGTTTGACTCCCTTGTATCTCAAGACAAGTTCCACTTAGGTAGAAATTGAAAGTCTATTTATAGTTTAGGAGATTAACATGCTCCTTAAATATAGTCAAATCAATAATACTCCATCAAATGACTATATTATTCTTTTAGTATTAAAGTGAATGAATGATGTCATAATTATCTTATCTAGAGCTAGTTCGTCAAGACGCTCGATTTGACCCAATCATGTGAGATTTGGTGGCTCTTTGATCCTTCAATTAATATTTCAAAATTTTAATTATATTTTGTGTACTTTATTCAGATGAATTCCCTATAGATGTATTACGTACTATTAGTATTAAATTATAAATATATTTGATTTACTAATGTGTGGGGAATCCTATATTATTTCATTTATTGTTAATAAATATTAAAATAGTACATAATAGTTGTTATCCATATTCATGCTTAGAGACGTCTGCATACTTTGACCAGAGGGGAATCCTTGCGTGTAGAATTAAACTATATCCAATTATTCTGATCTATATTTACATAAAAGTACAAAACTAAATATATATTAAAGATTTTTAACTATTATCAAGTTGACATAAATTATGGAAATTTAATCGAATAAAATTATAGGCCCAAATTGAATCTATTGATTGCAATTTCACTTGATTAAATTGACTAATATAACATTTAATGCTCCTCTTGTGGAGCTTACAAAAGCAGCCAATATACAGCACAGATGGGACACTATCGACCTCTTTATCATAGCCCTATATTGGGTATCCGTATTCACACCCATCCACGTATATGAGAACACCCCTAGCCTCATGATTAGATATGAGTGGGTACTCAACATCAAAGGGTAAATAGATTTACATTGTTAATCACCATATGTCGTATATTAACGCAATCCTCACTGCGCAGTACTCAACCCTGAATCGTGTTGCGACAATGATAAATCCTAATATGAGGCTCGAAAGTTTACATTCAAATAAAATGGTAACAAAATTCAAGGTCATCAGTGCGTGGTGGAATGCGTTCAAAAAGCATGGAAAAGTGGGTGTGTATGGGAGGATACGATATCCCGAAAGCTGTCATGGGTGGAGTGGTGGCAAACCCGCCCTGTATATAACATAGATATACCTAATGGGTACCCAACGAGAAACTCGTGGAGAGCTCCGCTCTTCATTTGGGTTTCATTTAATTTAAACGAGAGACTTTTAGACTTAAAAGCTTTCAGCACTCTAACGCCATAAATATATATTACTAATTACCTTTGTTGATTAATAAGTCAATTAGTAGATTCCTTTGCATCAGCAATTAATTAATTAACTAATTATTACCTCGTGGCAACACTGTAATTCTATCATCAACAATAATTATAGCATTGCCGGATTTAAAACGACGATAATGCCACGTTGGGAAAAAACGGCACCGACCCGTGCGAGGATGACCAACCGTGTCGGTGATCATCGTGGAAGGCTGGAAGCAGCAAGGATAGCACGTGCCCTAGAATAAAATAAATATAAAGCTAGCTTAAGCAATAAAAACTCTAATTATGCGCTCTGGAACAGATAATAAAACAAAAATAAATAAATATAAAAATAAAAAAAGCCACCAGGATAATGAATTGATACGAAGCGTCAAAGACCGGCAGATTGCAAATTTTTTATTAACTAAATAACCAATTCAACTCCTAATTACACTGAAAAGTTTGACTCTTACGTGAATAAAAACCATATAACGCAAAACCCCCTCCAACAAACAAAATTTACACACGTCACCCCTCAAAAAGTTGAGAGATACTGAACTGTACTATTATTACATGAACCAGCCATACATTTTGCAGCGTTCAACATATTTCATCAGGCTTATGTAATAAGGAAAAATAAACAATATAAGGCCGTTATGATTATCTGTAGATAGAAGCTCGTTTTAAAAGTAATGATTTGATGTTTGATGGAATTGTGAAATATAGAATTATAATTACTTTATAATTTATATTGATTTTTTCAGTAAAATTGAATTTACTCAGAGAAACTTTTTTTGTATTTATAATTTTTATTGAAATCTAATGAAATTTGAGATAAAACTAATCTTTCAATTTATCTACTAATACCTGCATGTATTTTTTTTTTGTTTATTAAAAAAAAAAATTGTTGACCATTAAAACAGCAAGAAGCTTCTTAAATTTACATTTCTTCAAGTTCCAAAACAAAAAAAAAAAGAGCATAGGCCAGACTTTGTTTAAGATGGCTTTCTTACTATTTTTTTAAATAAAACTTATTTAAAAATCAGTAAGAAAATCTTCCTAAAGGACTCTTAAATAATCTGTTTCTTGTAATTACAATGTAAAATAATTGTTAAGTTGTTAAGGAAAATATATATTTTTCGAAAGATTTAATGAATATTGATTTTTTTATGTTTTAAAAATAGCCATTACACTTTAATAGATTAGAACATAAAAAATTATTCTCATCTCACAAAATTTAATGAAAAATATAAAAATTTTGAGTGAATATGATTTAAGAATTCTGTTTGAACTAATAGATCACAATAAAGCTCAATTGTATATTTACAAAATTATCATTGTGATATGTTCATTATGAATAATTTAGGTTTATTTCTTTTGGAACAGTTGTTTTATCGTTTCTTAAAGCAATTTTCTCATATTAAAAATTTTTTTTTTATATAAAAAACTGTTTTAAAAAAAATAAAAATCTGTTCCAAACGAGTCTCATTAAAAAACAAAAAGATGTATTATGTGATTCGTTTCCTCGTTAAATATAAGATTGCTTTCAAATTTAACGTTCCTTTCCTCATACTACATAAAAGAGAAAAAAAAAAAAAAAGAAGAATCCAAAACAATTCGGATGAACTTTCTAAGTGTGAACGCTTGCGCTGAAAATAGCTTTTACGTACGTCTTCTCATACCAGATCTCTCGTGCTCAAATTATTCGTGAAGCACGCGTTTGTTTCAACGCGGCAAATTTAAGTGTAAATTTATTTTTATTAATTTGTAAAATTCTTAATATTTTGAGCATAATAAACATTTTATGATTTTTTTTAAATTTTATTTAAAGTATTATTGCGTGTCAAAATATTCGTGTATATAAGGAACTTTTATTTATCCAGTGAACGTACGCTCTCTACGTTCGGATTAGGCAAAAAAAGTGCATACCGAGTACTGAGTACCGAGTACCGAGCGAGTTGTACCGTTTTTTCAAAAACTCGTATTGCATGTTTTGATCTAAAACCGAACGTAAGGACGTACGTTCTGGATGTAATAAAAGTTCATGATATAAGATATATTAATGTGTTGGCGATGTTTGGTTGAAGTGTGTAAATTATTTCAAATGCAGGGTTTTGAAAATTCAAGTATTGTTTGGATGAAAAGGAAATGCAAAGTAATGCAAAGTAAATGCAGTGCAAATTATTTTAGTTCATTTTTGTAAGTAAATCAAACTTGCCCAATTTTAAACAAGGATCATTTACACCACAAGCAAAATAGCTTGACCTCCACCCACACCTCTGCCACCCATTGTTGTCATCGGACAACCGTCATCGACCGCCGTAGCCAGCTCCCCCGCCGGCCACCGCCATCGCGTATGCAGGTGATAGTAGTCATTAAAATATAATTGTGGTGATGTTGGCATGAAGATCTTAGTAAGGATAATCAGTGGTCAGAGGCATATAAGGTTGTAGATATGTAATAAATAATCAACAAAACTCATCAAATACTCACCAAATACTCACAACTGAGAATTTATTGAGTATTTACTTCGTATTTTAAAATACGCAGTAAATAAGCAATAAATACGTAACAAATCAACAAAAGGTTGTAGATATGTAATAAATAATCAACAAAAACTCATCAAATACTCACCAAATACTCACAACTGAGAATTTGCTGAGTATTTACTTCGTATTTTAAAATACGCAATAAATAAGCAATGAATACGAATAATTCTTTACCTCTAGAGTCTGCACAGAATAATTTCTCTCTCCTTGTGGATGACTAGGGAAGCGACTAGAATAAAAATTCTCTTAGAATGACAGGGTGGACTAGACTATTTGAGTTGGTAGGCGATTAAAGGCTGGCATTATAACCCTTTTCCTAGATGTAGGTGGACAAGACATATGGAGTTAGTGCGCAGTGTGATATTGTCATGACAACCTTTTTTTTTTTGGTACGAAAAGAAATGAACTAAATGATCAAGTTGATGGGTGACTAAATGCGGTAAGCATAATCATCTTTTAGATGGAAGGAAGTTATCACATGAAGAACCAAAATTGATCTGAGATCGAAGACTGAGAAACATTGAAGATGATCAACAGAAAATTATGAGGCGATTATAGAAAGAAAATCCAAGACACTATTATGTTTGATGGGAGACTTTAATAATTAATATGTATTTAAAGCTTTAGAATTCTATATGACCTAAAAAAATTTAGATAAAAAATAAGAAAAATTGAGGTCTATCCATCGATTTTGAGAGATATATTTTAATCAATATTTAATAATATATTATTAATAATAAACACACTAGGTCATGACCTCTCTTAATCATAATAAGTAATTGGATAATGAGAAAGCTTTTGCACGGCACTAAGGGGTGGAAAAACGACGTAGAGGGAAGTCTAAAAGGAATTAGTTCATTTTCTTGCTGTTGCTTCGGTTGTTTGGTCTCTTTTAGATGTGCCCGAATATTTGTTGGTTGGGCTACTTGGTTGTGAGGTGGTGTTGTCTTTTGGTTTTGAGGATTGTGCCGGGGTTTGCCTGGTTGGCAGGTTGGGTTGGAGGTGTTTTGTTGTGGTTGCTCTTTTCATCTTCTCTTATCCTCTTTGTAATTTGTTATTCTTTTTTTTGTTCTGGGTAGTTGTGTGGATTTGTTTTGCGTGATAGCCTTCATTGATCTTCTACTGAGCGTGGATCTGCTGCTGTCTATCTGGCTGTCTTGCTTGGGGTGATTCTCTCTTGATTTCCTCTTTGGCTTCCTTTGTTCTTGGATAACTATTTTGATTTATTTTGTTGTGTTTAGCTTGTTGTTCTTGGTTCTCTTTCTTGTGCTTTATCTTATAATAGATTGGATCATGACTCATAGGTTTTGCTTTCAATGATGTATGTTTAGGGGGCTGTTGATTCATTAAGGACTTGTAATATGCTTTTACATAATGCGTAGGCTCCATTATGGGTTTAATCCCGAAAAAAAGGATTGTATGATGAACTTTTGAGCTAGCTCAATCAACCTAGCTAGTTCTAGGTTGGGTGACCAACCAGTTGTAAGTCACTAAAAATAGTAGTTTGGTGGTAGTTGTTGGTGCTGAACTCTCCTACCAACCAATAACTACAACGTCATTTCAAAGCTCTCAATGCTCCTACTCCAACAGAGTTACTGAATCGCAATTTGACAATTAGATTAGTTAAAATAATTTAGATCAGGAAGTTTAAAGATCAAAATTAAGGCCAATAAATAACATTGATTGAGATATTTGACAACATCCAAGAGCTGTTGAGTTCAATAATTCACATCAAAACTTAGTTTTCTCACTGATCTTGAAAAAAAAAAATCAAATATAATTATTAGCCCTACTTCACAAGTCGCCAAAATGGCTTTTTCATAGAGGAAATTAGTAAAAAGTGACTAAGGATCCCACGTTTAAGATCATAGCCCAGAAATGAAAATGACGTGATAAGGCTAAGTAACTACTAACCACCCCTAAATTAAAGCATTGAATTGCTTTAATTATGCGTGAATATATATATAATATCTTATAATTTAAACTGAATAAATGTTATGAATAAGTATTTTATGAGATGCGCCTCTATTGATCTGCTGATTTGGAGTTTTGATTATCAATCACGAGGTTTTGAGTTCGAGCTTATATATATATATATATATTTCTAATCCGTTTAATTAAACAGGTAAACAACAAAGCAAAGTAAGAGTTCAAGCTTATATATGATATGTGTGTGAGTTTGTATTTAATTCGCTCGAAAGTCTAAAAAAAATTATTTTGTGAGGGAGTATGGTTTCCTTTACTTTTCACTTCAGGAGCAAGGCAAAGAGAAATCACACCTCCTTCAGCTTATGCACAAAGAGAAAAGGACTTCCTAATTTCCTAATTGTTTGGTACTGTTAGATGATTTTGCCAAACACCTAACTCATGAGCTTAATTAGTGAATGCTAACCTAATCTTTCAATTAATATACTAATACCTGCATCTATTTTTTTTATTGTTTATTAAAAAAAAAAATTTGTTGACCATTAAAACAGCAAGAAGCTTCTTAAAATTTACATTTCTTCAAGTTCCAAAACAAAAAAAAAAAGAGCATAAGGCCAGGCTTTGTTTAAGATGGCTTTCTTACTACTTTTTTAAATAAAACTTATTTAAAAATCAGTAAGAAAATCTTCCTAAAGGACTCTTAAATAATCTGTTTCTTGTAATTACAATGTAAAATAACTTTAAAGTTGTTAAGGAAAAATATATATTTTTCGAAAGATTTAATGAATATTGAATATTTTTTATGTTTTAAAAATAGCCATCACACTTTAATAGATTAAAACATAAAAAATTATTTCTTATCTCACAAAATTTAATGAAAAATAATAAAAAATTTGAGTGAATATGATTTAAGAATTCTGTTTGAACTAATAGATCACAAATAAAGCTCAGTTGTATATTTACAAAATTATCATTGTGATATGTTCATTATGAATAATTTAGGTTTAATTTCTTTTGGAACAGTTGTTTTATCGTTTCTTAAAGCAATTTTCTCATATTAAAAATTTATTTTTTATATAAAAAACTGCTTTAAAAAAAATAAAAAGCTGTTCCAAACGAAGCCTCATTAAAAAACAAAAGGATGTATTAATGTGATTCGTTTCCTTGTTAAATATAAGATTGCTTTCAAATTTAACGCTTCCTTTCCTCATACTACATAAAAAGAGAGAGAAAAAAAAAAAAAGAAGAATCCAAAACAATTCGGATGAACTTTCTAAGTGTGAACGCTTGCGCTGACAAAATAGCTTTTTACGTCTTCTCATACCAGATCTCTCGTGCTCAAATTATTCGTGAAGCACGCGTTTGTTTCAACGCGGCAAATTTAAGTGTAAATTTTATCTTTTATTAATTTGTAAAATTCTTAATATTTTGAGCATAATAAACAATTTTATGATTTTTTTTAATTTTATTTAAAAGTATTTATTGCGTGTCAAAATATTCGGTGTGATATAAGATATATTAATGTGTTAGGCGATGTTTGGTTGAAGTGGTGTAAATTTTTTCAAATGCAGGGGTTTTGAAAATTCAAGTATTTGTTTGGATGAAAAGGAAATGCAAAGTAATGTAAAATAAATGCAGTGTAAATCATTTTAGTTCATTTTTGAAGTAAATCAAACTTGCCCAATTTAAGCGAGAACCATTTACACCACAAGCAAAATAGCTTGACCTCCACCCACTACCTCCGCCACCCATTGTTGTCATCGGACACCGTCATCGACCGCCGTAGCCAGCCTCCCCCGCCGGCCACCGCCATCGCGTATGCAGGTGATAGTAGTCATTAAAATATAATTGGGTGATGTTGGCATGAAGATCTTAGTAGGATAATAGTGGTCAGAGGCATATAGTTGAACAATCGTTGTTAGATGACTTAGTCAAGGTTTTTTCTTTTTCTTTTTTAGATGACTTAGTCAAGTGATTGCGATCAAAGGACCTAATTGGGTGATCATCGTCAAAGGACCATAATCAAGAAATAGTGGTAAAAAGATCAAAATCATGTGATGATGGTTTGAGGGCCATAATTGAGTGACGCTGGTCGAATTAATATAATTGGGTGATTATGCATGGTTTAAGGATCACATTCTAAAGATAGTTCTTGGAGGGTCAATGGACGTGGTTAAAAGATCGAAGTCGGGTAAAGATGACAGAATGGCCATAGTCGGGGATGGATTTTAGTTGTCCGTAGTCAAGTTAAGATCTGATAGTGGCTATCATGTAATGTCCCAATGATGGAGATGGGAAGATATTTCAGTAGAGCGCCAAAATTCTTTAAATGTTTGACTCCCTTGTATCTCAAGACAAGTTCCACTTAGGTAGAGATTGAAAGTTTATTTATAGTTTAGGAGATTAACATGCTCCTTAAATATAGTCAAATCAATAATACTCCATCAAATGGCTATATTATTCTTTTAGTATTAAAGTGAATGAATGATGTCATAATTATCTTATCTAGAGCTAGTTCGTCAAGACGCTCGATTTGACCCAATCATGTGAGATTTGGTGGCTCTTTGATCCTTCAATTAATATTTCAAAATTTTAATTATATTTTGTGTACTTTATTCAGATGAATTCCCTATAGATGTATTACGTACTATTAGTATTAAATTATAAATATATTTGATTTACTAATGTGTGGGGAATCCTATATTATTTCATTTATTGTTAATAAATATTAAAATAGTACATAATAGTTGTTATCCATATTCATGCTTAGAGACGTCTGCATACTTTGACCAGAGGGGAATCCTTGCGTGTAAGAATTAAACTATATCCAATTATTCTGATCTATATTTACATAAAAGTACAAAACTAAATATATATTAAAGCTAATTTTAACTATTATCAAGTTGACATAAATTATGGAAATTTAATCGAATAAAATTATAGGCCCAAATTGAATCTATTGATTGCAATTTCACTTGATTAAATTGACTAATATAACATTTAATGCTCCTCTTGTGGAGCTTACGAAAGCAGCCAATATACAGCACAGATGGGACACTATACTATCGGCCTCTTCATCATAGCTCTACATTGGGTACCCATATCTACACCCACCAACGTATATGGGAAAACCCATGGCCTCATGATTAGATATGAGTGGGTACTCAACATCCAAGGATAAATAGATTTAAATTGTTAATCACCATATACCGTATATTGCCGCAATCCTCACTGCGCAGTACTCACTACTCAGCATTGAATAGTGTTGCGACAATGATAAATCCTAATATGAGGCTCGAAAGTTTACATTCAAATAAAATGGTAACAAAATTCAAGGTCATCAGTGCGTGGTGGAATGCGTTCAAAAAGCATGGAAAAGTGGGTGTGTATGGGCGGGTACGATATCCCGAAAGCTGTCATGGGTGGGCAAAGCCCGCCCTGTATATAACATAGATATACCTAATGGGTACCCAACGAGAAACTCGTGGAGAGCTCCGCTCTTCATTTGGGCTTCATTTAATTTAAATGAGAGACTTTTAGACTTAAAAGCTTTCAGCATTCTAACGCCATAAATATATATTACTAATTACCTTTGTTGATTAATAAGTCAATTAGTAGATTCCTTTGCATCAGCAATTAATTAATTAACTAATTATTATCTCGTGGCAACACTGTAATTCTATCATCAACAATAATTATAGCATCGCCGGATTTAAAACGACGATAATGCCACGTTGGGAAAAAACGGCACCGACCCGTGCGAGGATGACCAAGTGACCAACCGTGTCGGTGATCATCGTGGAAGGCTGGAAGCAGCAAGGATAGCACGTGCCCTAGAATAAAATAAATATAAAGCTAGCTTAAGCAATAAAAACTCTAATTATGCGCTCTGGAACAGATAATAAAACAAAAATAAATAAATATAAAAATAAAAAAAGCCACCAGGATAATGAATTGATACGAAGCGTTAAAGACCGGCAGATTGCAAAATTTTTATTAACTAAATAACCAATTCAACCCTTAATTACACTGAAAAGTTTGACTCTTACGTGCATAACAACCATATAACGCAAAACCCCCTCCAACAAACAAAATTTACACACGTCACCCCTCAAAAAGTTGAGAGATATACTGAACTGTACTATTATTACATGAACCAGCCATACATTTTGCACCGTTCAACATATTTCATCAGGCTTATGTAATAAGGAAAAATAAACAATATAAGGCCGTTATGATTATCTGTAGATAGAAGCTCGTTTTAAAAGTAATGATTTGATGTTTGAAGGAATTGTGAAATATAGAATTATAATTACTTTATAAATTTATATTGATTTTTCAGTAAAATTGAATTTACTCAGAGAAATTTTTTTGTATTTATAATTTTTATTGAAATCTAATGAAATTTGAGATAAAAATGATTAAATTATTATTGAAACTCACATATCCTTTTCTACTAACAATTAAAAATATTAATTTTAATAGAAAATTTTACATGCATAATATAATATTTTTATGTATTTATGTATCCAATATTTAATTGTTTATATTTTTAATAACATCAAATATATTATGAATATTATTTTTAAATTTCAATTTCGTATATTTTTATTATGATTTTTAAGAGCTAATTTTTTTTTATCAATCAAATTTAAAAAAAAAAACATTTTCATCCATTTTTTATTTTATTTCTTTTCAAAACGTGATCTCCATTATTTGGAAGTCCAAATCAGACCGATCGGCAAACCAAAATAAACCTGAATTCTGTTTCATTTCATGGCTTCTTTCACAATTCCTTCATACCAAATATGGCCGAAACTTATGGTGATATTTTGTTTCGTCCAATCAATCAAACAAATGCAATACTTTTTTTAAAAAGTGTTTCTATCTACAAACAACAAATAAGCCCTCACCTTTGTTTCCAGGATTAAATTTCTCATCAGGAATCATCAATGGAGACGAGTGGTTCCAGAAGATCGTAAGTCGCCCAAAGAGCATCCAACGGACAAGGTCGTCCGGCATCAAGCCTCGCCCATGGCTTCCCCTTTCCACTCCAATGCAACAAACTAGCAGGCCCTGGATGCAAATCCCTGCACAATCCCCTAAAATTATCCCCTCCCAGCCCATGCTGATTCCACCGGTGATCCACCGCAGCAATTCTTCCGGCGAACACCAGAAGAAACGGAGGCAACGATCCCAATTCATAGATCCTCATCCGTTTCTGCAACTCCATCCACTCCTCAATCTTCTCGGTATAACCCCCTTCCCTCCATCTATCCAGATCCATAACCATCACCCCTGTATTGAAATAGCAGGCATTCCGGCCCTCGAAGACAATTGAGAGGGACGGATTCGACCAAAATGTGGGGGTGAAATAGGAGGTGAAATTCGCATTGCAGTATTCCGGTGCGGCGAGGATGGAAGGGGAAGGGATCGGGGTTGCGGCTAGGGCAGCGATGTCGTCGACGAGGATAAGGTCGGAATCGAGGTAGACGACGCGGGAGATGCAGGAGGGGAGGAGACGGGGGAGGTAGGAGCGGGCGTAGTTAAGAGGACGATCGAGCGCGGCGCGGATGGAGGTGGAGATGAGATCAGAGACGAGGGAAGGGTCGAAGGGGTGAATGAGGAAAGGAAGAAAGGGGAAAGTCGTGGAGATAGTGGAGTTGAGGTAGGGAATGGCTTTGGAGGCGAGGAAGTGGAAGTAGATGGATTGGGGGCAGGATGAGTGTTGGAGGACGGAGTTGATGGCGGCGATGGAGCCGCGGAGATAGGCGACGTCCAGCGTCATGGCGACATGGACGAGGTTTGAAGTGGAGCAGGGAGAATCCGTCGATGAAGAGAGAGGACGGGGGCAACCGGGGGAGTTGTAGAATTGGGGGGCTTCGCGGAAGCGGAGATCACCGGGATGCCGTGGCGGCGCTGCCGCCGCCACCACCGATGAAGAGAGTAAGAAGAGGAGGACATGGAGGAGCATTTGAGCAGCTTCTGCGGGATTTGCGTGTGGGGGATGATCGAGGAGTTTCAAGCTTTTTATGTTCTCTTTTTCCTTTCGGTTGCCAGTAGGATTTCGCTTCTTCTTCTTCGTCGTCGTCGTCTTTACCTGATGTCTCCTTGGGATGGGGGTGAATGGTAGCGCGTGGGATTTAAATGGTTTATAAAGAAAGCCGCGCAGAAAGAATGGCGGAAGGATTAAGGAAGATTAAAATCCTAATCAGATGGTTAAGAGTGTTTTTTGGTTTTTGCCGTCGGATCCAATATGAGAGTGCTAATTTATACTAATTTTTCAAATAATTACGTTTTAATGCTTTTCATTTTTTTAAATAACTTTTAATGAGGCTTGTTTACACTTGATGTAAGAAACATTTTATTATTTTGAGATTTAGCTGCATATTATTATAATTTCAAGAATATATATATATATATATATATATATATATATATATATATGTATGTATGTGTGTGTAATATTTTAGTTATTAAATAGTATAAAAATATGTGCAAGAAAAATAATATTTCAATCTAAATAACAGATCTTGGAGTAGGGCTGTCAATTCCTGACCCGACCCGCCAACTCAACCCGAACCCGACCCGGAAAATCCGGGTTTGGGTCAACCCGTGAAAGAAACGGGTCGGGTTTGGGTTGAAGGATTTGACCCTT
The DNA here is from genome assembly GCA_022539455.1 of Dendrobium nobile. Classification (NCBI taxonomy): domain Eukaryota; kingdom Viridiplantae; phylum Streptophyta; class Magnoliopsida; order Asparagales; family Orchidaceae; genus Dendrobium; species Dendrobium nobile. Next base: position 7,098,014 of record CM039729.1, on the reverse strand, counting down.
TTATATATTCGGGTCTGGTTCGGGTCAACCCTTCAACCCCCGGGTCAACCTGAATAACCCGCTAAACTCGTTTTAATAAAAATATAAAATCTTAAATCCCGAGTTCGCCTCAATCCTCATCGCCTATTCCTCTATTCGCCTGTTCGAGACTTCGAGAGGGTTCTAGGGTTTCATTTCTTGGTTTCTCCGTTTCTCCTCGCTCTCAGCCTCTCACGCTCTGGCTTTGGGGTGGAGCCGTGGAATCGACGAATCGTGGAGGAGCTGATGGAGGTTTCTTGATATCTTCTTCTGATCTTCTGAGTTCTGAAACATCTAGCATTCTGGCTTCGGTTTAGGGTTTTTCTTCCTTGAATCATCTTCCTTTCTCCATTTTTCAGTTGCGACTTGCAACGGTTGGTAATATCTTGAATAACTCTTAAATCTTAAATATTTGTAGTGTTGGTTTGATACTTTGATGGTGGTCGGTTGTTTCGATTTCTATTTAAGATTTTTTTTTTTTTTTTTGAGGATTTATTCTTATAAGACTATAAATTCTTCTTCTTCCTTTAGTTCCTTATGAGTTATGAGTATAAGTTAACTGTATGTGCCATGGCCGACTTTTCTAGTTTTCTGGAGACTGGAGTATGCTGCACATTTTCTTGCTAAAAAGTTCTGCTTCTTCCTTCTCTTATAGTTATACTTTTAGTTAGAGTTTCGTTTAGTGATTTACTATTACAGTTTTCTAATTTTCTTGCTGTTGAGATTACGGCTTGGTCCATTGGTTGCTTGGGTCTCTTGGAGTTATCGGGTTGCTGACTTGCTTTTGCTGTTAGCCTGTAGGCCCTGTAAAGTTGTATAACTATTAACTGTATTCATGTTATTATGGAATATTGGAATATGGAGAATGCCAGAATGGGTTGTTGTTGATGCATGTTGTTGTTGTTGATGCTAATTGCTTAATTGCTTATGTTATGAGTTGTTGATGCTTGTTGTTGATGTTATGAGTACAATTTTGTGTTTTTATGTAGGATTCTAATACAATTGTTGCGAGTAGTCCTTCTGAGCATAATGAAATAAATGAACATGTGCATGCTCCTGTTGATAATGAAGTGGAATGTGATAGTGATGAGTTGAACAATCCCATTCAAACTGAGGGAAGTGTTCATAGAAAGAAGAGGAAGTTGACTTCTATGGTATGGGGTCATTTTGAAATGTTGCCACTTGCAGATGATGGCAAAAATCGTTGCAAATGTAAGAAATGTGGTGCAAAATACTTATGTGATAGTAAAAATGGTACAGGAAATTTAAAACGCCACTTGCAAAACTGTAAGAAAAAGTCTCAAGATATTGGTCAACTTATACTTCAAAGTAACTCAAGCACTTCTATGTCGATGATTTCAAATAAATTTGATTCTGAAGAATTTCGTTGCTTATTTACTGCATGTATAGTCCAGCATGATTTACCATTTCAGTGTGTGGAGTGGGAAGGTTTAAGAACATTACTTCGTTACTTACGACCTAATTTACAGTTTATTTCTAGAAATACGGCAAGAAATGATTGCAAGAAGATGTTTAATAAGGAAAAAATTCAAATCGAAGCCATTCTACGTAGTTGTAAGGGTAGAGTATCTTTAACTTCTGATCTATGGACTTCCATCAACACAGATGGTTTTATTTGCTTGACTGCACATTTTGTTAATAATAACTGGAGGTTGCAGAAAAAAGTGATAAAATTTGCTTTCATGCCACCTCCACATGATGGACTTGCATTATTCGAGAAACTTCATCAATTTTTGGTTGAATGGAAACTGGATAGCAAGCTTTTTAGCATCACTTTAGACAATGCTTCTGCAAATACTGTTTCTGTTGATTTTCTACGAAATCAATTGAATTTGAAAAATGGTCTTCTATGCAATGGTCAGTTTTTCCATATCAGGTGTTGTGCACATATTATAAATCTTATTGTGCAGGATGGTTTGAAAGAAATTGATTCATCTGTTATAAAGGTTCGTAAGAGCATTAAATATGTTAAGGGTTCTCAATCAAGAAAACAAAAGTTCCTTGAATTTCATGTTATAACTGCTGGTGGCTGTTAATCCTGCTGCAGTAGTGCCGTGCTGGTATAACTGATGGTATATTCAATATTGGTATTTGGTATAACTGCTTCATGTTAATTTTCTGTCATTGTTTTGCTGTTAATCCTGTTATTGGTCGCTGTTTGAATGTTTTGGATAAATAAATATCATCTGCTTAGTATAACTGATGGTATATTGCCATATTGGTATAACTGGTGGCTTGCAACTGACTAGCTGAGTGTGAAAATTGGAATTTTTGCTTGGAAATTGGAATTTGAGGCTCTGAGCTGCAGCTTGCAGCTGCTTAGGCCTACAGTTGCTGAACAGCTGAAGTGCTGAATGCCTGAATGGCTGAATGCTGATGTTTATAAATTATAAGGCGATGATGAAGAACTTGGTGAAGTTATGCATTAGTTGCGACACACAGTTAGATGCAACCGAGTTATAAATTGGTTTGGTTTGAGCAGATATTATTTAATTGAATAGAACATTACCAATTTGTAACTTTGGATGGCATATTTTCTGTTCTAGTTGCAGATGATGTTTCTTTGCAAGGTTCATCCTGAGCCTACGGCCCTACGGCTTTTATTTGTTTATTCTTTTGCAGGCTTGCAGGTTCAATAATGTAAAGTTAAAGGGTGAAAGACAAAAAGGAGCTCGTCAGTCGCCACTCGCGGACTTGCCAGACTTTGACACTTTTAGAATTTAGACTTTTAGTTAACTTGTTAATTGTATTTCTTTTTTTATAATCTTGTATTTTATTGTAACTTGTAAATTGTAATCTTGTATTGTAACTTGTCAATTATTAACTTGAAATCTTCTATTTTATTGTAAGTGTCACCTGTATGCATTATTAACTTGTAATCTTGTTGTCAATTATTGCACTATGGCTGTATGCCTCACATGTATGCATTTTTCCTTTAAAAGCAACAAAAAAATTATAAAACCAATTATCGGGTTGCCGGGTCGGGTTTACTCGGGTCGGGTTAACCCGGCAACCCGTGTAAGACAAGAAAAATGAGGATTGTTCGGGTCAGCGGGTCGTGCCGGGTCAACCCGTAACCCGCTCGGGTCGGGTCCGGGTTGGAAGGTCTAACCCGTTTGAGAAAACGGGTCGGGTTCGGGTTGACCCGTTTAAATTTGGGTCGGGTCGGGTTCGACTCGAACCCGACGGGTTGACCCGAATTGACAGCCCTATCTCGGAGCACTTATCTGTTCAGCATCCTAAGAAAATTAATAGTTTATTTGATGCAATTTAGCAATGACAATGTCATATAAGTAAATTTAACAATTAATGCGTTAGATATGAAAATAAACAAGAATTAAATAATAAGTGTATAAATCCCCTATAATTTTTCATATTTATTAACTTTTAAATTTTTTAATTATTGATACATCATAATAGGCTTATAAATTTTATTAAGTTATCATCTTAATCTTTCACTAACTTGAAAGAATGTTTTGTTAATTTCGTATGAAATCTGATTGTTTCAATCAATAGGATCTTATTGTTGACTCAAATCTCATTTCTAACCAAATTCTAACAGTCGAGCACGATGAGAAGCTTTCTTGGTGGTTGCCGGGGGCATCGTGCCCCTTGGTCGGGGGTTAGGGCCCCCTGAAATTATTTGAGAGAGATTTGTACAATTTTTTTTCATTTTCATATTGAATTTCTTGATGTGGTGTGACTTCAAAAAAAATTTTTTTCAATTTCAATTTTTTTTCAAATTAAATTATGATAAACACTAATTTTATATGAATTAATTATTTCATTAAATTATTGACAAAATTGTTATTTGTTGTTGTCATGCATGGCACCATTAGAAAGAATACCCTATCATCCACTTCAATAGAAATGTATTTGCCGACAGCATAATTATTTTTATGGGATTCTCACAAATGAATATTTTGATGCTCTTAAAATCATTATTGTTATCACGTTGAGAATGACGAATTATTAGATATTAGATTAGATTTAATATATAAATTAACTTAGTGCTATCAATTTAGATCTGATTCAAAATGATTTAAGTCTAACATATTTATTATTATATGGGTCAAAATTTTTGAGATAAACCTGATATCATATACTCAACTTGTCAAACATATTTATCACTGATCCGTCGCTAAAAATCAACTTCATGGGACATGAATCTTGAGGCATATCTAATTTAGAAACTTTTAAAATTAAATACGGGATTACAAACTTAGAGTCAAACTGAACATCTTGACGATATGAGAAATTGGTCCAATCTAAGCCCAAATGGGCCTAAAGTGATGACTTGATACATATTTGAAAGCTTCAGAACATTAATTAGATGATCAAATGATCTCGAACTTTATTACGTCCTCTGGCCGGATGTAGCTCTACGTTCGGTCAGAGTATTGTTACTCGGTTTTTGCTCGGTATTTGGTCGGTATTGCTAGGTATTGTTTGGTAATAACGAGGAATACCACTCTGTGAAGATCAATACCGTGCAATACCGAGTAATCCCAAAAAATACCGAGTTTTTCTAGAGAAAAACTCGATATTTTTTGGGATTACTCGGTATTTTGTCTTCACATAATGGTATTTCTCGTTATTGTTGGTTTTGTTCGGTATTTGCTTGGTATTTCTCGTTTTGTGCCTGCGATTTTATTGTCGGCCGAACGTAGCTCTACGTACGTTCACCGGACCAAATAAAAGTTCCTAAATATGGCATGCTTTATAGTCAAATTGAGTGGCTCGACGAGACGAATACAATGAGCCCAAGATTGTTGTATTCTGACATCATTCTCATATTTACGGAGCATGCTTTTCTCAAAATTTATAACATTTGGGATGGGGAGGCTTGGACCTTCTGCTAGAGATTCAAGAGAGCTGTGATGTTTGAAGAATCTTAGAGCTTTACCTGAGCACCACTGTTTTCAAACCCATGCCACAGTTGGTCTCGACTACGGTCCTCAAACCACCATCGCCCAACTACAGTCCTTCTGACCTCCGTCGCCCGTCGACTACAGTCCTTCAACCTCAGTCGTCCAACTTCGATCCTTATAACCCATGTCGCCCAACATTCTCTTGAACTCAACTCTCGTATTATTGGATTTTTCAGCTCCAATCATACAATTTGTTCTATACAATATATATTTACTACATTGAGGTAACGCTTTCCTTGATGAAGGACATCATTTATAATCAACAATAAATACTAGTATAATGTTTTCAATTGAGCGAGACCTCGCAATTTTTACCTTTTTTTTCAGGGGATTTCACTTAAAATTCTTGTTCTCTTGTGACCTTTGCGCCCATCTCTTTTGTAGGTTTGTGTATTAGATCTTTATTCAAACTAAGATATTAAGTTCTTTATATCTCTACTACAGTTAATGTTCCGGCGCACAACAATTATGTCGATCGTATAATTTTTTTGGAAAAACACAACTCAACTAATTCTAATTGACACATTTTATCCAAGTAACCTAAGTTGAACCTGCCTAGCCAAAAATTGAACAGTAATCGGGTCAATTTGAATTGATTTTAGTTTTGCTAGGTAAACTCAAATCCAATTGAAATATTAATCGTGATTTTAAATTATAGTAGAAACCATCCAAAACAATAACGGGTAAACCCGAAGTCAAAATTTTCTTGTCAAATTTGATTGAGGTTATATGATCGAGTATTTATTGGCAATCCTACTAGAAGAATAACATATATAGCTAATAATTAGTAACTAAATTTTAATCAAATATGCACTATTTTAAAACTTCATTCCAAAAATTAAATATTATTTCAAAGGATTAAGGCTTCGTTTGAGACTGATTTCAAACTCGAAAGGGGAGATCAAATATTTATTATTGAGTTTGAAGTTCTTAGTTGTGTCCCTGGAATTTTCCTTTTGACTCCTATTTATGGGTGAGGGAGGATGCATGGCCATGTAAGAATTACATAATAGGTAGTTGTATACATCATATGACAAAAAAGACTAATAAATACTTAACATGAAAGGTTAATATGCTAATTATATCCATTTAATCATATTAGATATGCATTTTAAGACTTTTTAAGCTGGTGTGGAACTATGTGAAATTGCTAGCTAAGTTCCCATAGATACTAGACAAGCACACCTAGTTGGCTTATGGAGTCGAGTAAGTTCTAAGGGACTCGTCTCAAGTTTGTTGTACTTAGGCTTAGCCATTAAGGTTTCGTTTTGGGCGGCTTTCTTTCTGCTTCTTAAAACAGATTCTTTTAACTTTTGTGCTATAAAACTGCTTTAAGAAACAATAAGAAAGCAATTCAAAATAAAGCCTAAATTAATTTAAACCAGTGGCCGTGTATTATCTATTTAATATTGATACGTCATCATAAAATTATCTTGATCGTGCACGAATCTCGAGGCAAAAATTAAGCTGGAAACTTCAAAAATTAAATCCGAGAGCATCTGAACTCTGATTTCAACAAACTTATAGTCAAACTGAGCGTCTCGGAAATACGAACCCAAAGACACTAAATTCAACTCAATCTGAGCCCAAATGAGTCCAAATCAAGGACCCGAAGCACTGTTGGAAAGTTCATACCACAATTTGAGTTACCAAACGGTCTCCGAACTTGAAGAGCTTATGGTCGAATCGAGCGGCTCGACGAGACAAATCCAACGAGCCCTAGATCGCTGAATTTCAAAGTCATTAAGAACTTCAAATGCCTCATAAACGGTCCACGATCGAAAGATTCAATATCGGTCGTTCATCCGAACCACTCCATATTTGCCCTTAATGGCTCATCTATTTATAGGTCATGCTCCAAAAATCTATAAATAGACCCCTCATTTTTCTTGAGAGAGGACCGAAGCAAGAAGAAGAAGAGAAGAAGAGGAGAAGAGAAGAGTAGGAGGGAAGAAACTCCTCCTCGACCACCGCCGGAGTTCCACCCGAACTCCAAATGACGCCGGAATTCTGCCCGACTTCCACGGGATGCTAGAATTATGCCTGACTTCCACGGGATGCTAACATTCTGCCCAAGTAATGACAGAGCTTCTCCATGACGTCGAAACTTCACCCAAGTGATATCGGAGTTCTCTTTGGCCACTAACAGACGTCAGACTTCTACCCGACGTCGGACCTTCACTCATCGCCAAGTTTTTACTCGAAGCCAGACTTCTACCGATTATCAGACTTTCGCTGGACGTCTATCCGAAGATGGATTTCTTTCCATTATTGGACTTCTATCTAACACCATCCTTCTGACCTTCATCGTCAGACAACAGTTCTTCCGACCTCCTTCGCCAGCTGACTACGGTTATTTTGACTTACTTCGCCCGCCGACTACAGTCATTCCAACCTTCATCGCCCGCCGACTACAGCCCTCCTGACTTACGTTGCCCGCCGACTACAGTCTTTCCGACCTCCGTCGCCCGCCGACTACGGTCCTTCTAACTTACGTTGCCCACCGACTACAGTCCTTCCGACCTCCATCGCCAGCCGACTATGATCCTCTTGACTTACGTCGCCCGCCAACTACAGTCTTTCCGACCTCCGTCGCCCGCTGACTACAGTCCTTCTAACTTACGTCGCCCACCGACTACAGTCCTTCCAACCTCCGTCGGCAACCGACTACCGTCCTCCTGACTTACGTCGTCCGCAGACTACAGTCTTTCTGACCACCGTCACTAGACTATGGTCCTCCCGACCAAACGAACACGCTAATGGTGATTCTTTGTATTCACATCATGTAATGTAGTCTATAAAATGTACATCAAGCTAAGGCCTTCTCCCAAGGAAGGGCCTCATTTGTAATCAACTGCAATACTAGTGGATTGATTCATTCAAACTAGGCTAGGCCCTGTGGTTTTCCCCCTTTTTAGGGGTTTTACACGTAAAAATAATTGTCTCCTATGAATGCTACACACTCTCTTATCTTATTGCGTGCTGAGTTTTCGTACAACTAAGATGTTAAACTTTATATTTATCTACCGTCGCGAATACTCCTGGACGCAACAAATATATATTTTTTAATTATCATGACCTTATTGGACAATAAGAATTGTCGAATTGGTGGGTTAAATCTAACTCATTTATTATATGGGCAAAAATATTTGACCTGAATATGATTCGAACCCAAATCCATCAAACCCAAACCTAATATTTAATTTACATATTATCTATTTAATCTAAATCTGAATAGTTATTAAATCAATTTCAAATATTTTTTTTTTAATTAACTCAGCCCAACTCATAAATTAAATAATAATCGGTCCAATTTAAGCATAATTTTTTTATGCGGTCCAGATCAGACGGTCTGGCAGGATCAGTTTTTGGCAATCCTAAGTATTAGAACCGACAGTATATGCCGTACGAGATTAGGGAACGGCCATTCCGTCCCATAAAAAAGGGCACGTTGGCCGTAGAGGAAGAGAGGATGGAGTCGTCTTTAAGCGATAAACCCCCCTTAATTTTGGTAATTTTACTGTTGTTTGCTCTTACCGACTTACCGTTGTACCGTCGTTTTCAGGCTTCGACATTGTGGAAGGTGAAGGAGGTTAGGAGGAAAGGTTCACGAAATAAATGAAATCAATTGCTGATCACAGTCATCACTGTACTTACCTGTTAATCTCATAGATGTTAGGGTTGCTTGTGTAATTTTGAAATGTTTTTGTTGATGTTAACAAGTAACCAGTGACCTACCATCTTCTATTAAAGAAATTATTCTGTGCGGGCGCCTAACACAATTTTATATTTGGAGACCAACAAGAATGAGTCATGTCAGCAATACGAAGTAATAGGGGTGTCAATTTTTGACACGACTCGAAACATGACCCGAACCCAACCCAGAAATATCTGGGTTAGGGTCAACCCGGACCCGAAACAGGTCGGGTTCGGGTTCAACAAATCAACCTGTTTTAAAAATTGGGTCGGGTTCGGGTTGACCCAGCAACCAAAACCCGAAATTGAGACGAAAACTCCTATTTGACTCGGAAACCCGAGATTGACCCAATTTTGACTCGAAAAAACGAAGATTGACCCTATTTTTAACCTGAAAACTAGCAATTTTAGGTCCTTCGGGTCATTCATGTCTGATCGGGTTGACCCGGACCCAAATCGGGTCGGGTTCAAGTCTAGAAACCTGACCCATTTTTAAAAACGGGTCGGGTTGACCCGAATAGTGCTGGGTTAGTTTCGGATTCGAGCCAAACCCAACCCGTTGACCCGAATTGACACCCCTACCAAGTAAGTAATGAGCTGCAGTACTGAGCAGCACCGAGCCACAATACCGACGTGACTCCTACTTGATCTCTGAACCGTTTTCAGTGTCTGCAGAATAATTTCTGCTTCTATTGATGAGATAAACTGTAAAAATAAAATAATAAAAAATGCTAATAGGTGCTGGAGTTTATTTGGATCAGCCACTTTTTATAGGAAAAAAAATGTTGTTTCTTAATTAAAATTAATTATTTATGAATTATATTTATATCTGAAAATAAATTATTTTATTTATTATTTTTAAGATATAGCTAAATAATTAATGAGGGCTTTAAATTCGGCCAATTAGAAGTGGCCAATCACATAACGAGGCCCACTGAACACGGAACAATTATTACGTCCTCCGACCGGATGCGGTTGTAGGCAAAATCCCACCTATACCGAGGTGTACCGAGTTTTTCCGAAAATGAGGACTATCACCATCATTATTGATTTAGATTTTATACTAAATAAATCGGATTAAATTGAAAACCCAAAAAAAAAAAAAAGGATTAAAGTATTCTGATAAAGATTTTACTAATAATCATCTAAAATACAAATTTGTGTTGATTTTTAATATTACATCTATTTTTAAAAATATGAATTAACAATTTTGATAGTCATTAGGATCAAAATTTAATGATTTTTATCCTCTTTTTGGGTGCGATAAACATAATATTAAGTGGATTAATTCAAAGAAAATTCTTGTAATTTTTTTTTCATTTTATCAAAATTTAGATAATTTTTGCATGTTGATTTTCTATTATATGTATGACTTCTCTACTCATCCGTCGGCATGATTAAAACCTCTGGCTTAGATTAATCAGATTCTTTTAGCAGACTTTTTCATCTCCATGAGACAAAGGACTGTTCTTCAAAATGTGTAGTCACCATCCCAATTATTTTGGAGCTACAATAATTAAAAAGAAAGTTCTACTGGTTGTTAAAAAAATAAAAGACTAAAACCTTTTAGCAATTTTCAAGCCTTCTATATGACCTAATTCCTATTAAATTATTATCAAATCACCTTTATACTGCATCTCATCGCTACCAACTAAGAGATATTGGATTCGAAACTTGTATATGTGATGTGTTTGTGAATTTGTCTTATTTGACCCAAATGTCCTAATCGAAAGTTTTCCTTCAAATTAATTCAATAAGTTCATTTCATACTCGTGTATAGGTGCCAACACTAGTAAAAAAAAAATTGTACAAATTCAATAGAAATTTAAATCTATTTTACTGATCGAAAGTAAGTCATTAGCCAATCTTAATTTAGGATTTTGAGCCTTAGCAGCTCATAATTTGAGCTCACTTGTTCTCTGACTCTCTTAGTTATTTGATTATTTTTAATAAAATTAAGCTACTTCAACCGAAATTGAATTCAAGTTGAGATCAATTTGCTCGAATTCACTAATGTCCATCCATAAAATTAAGCTACTTTCTAATATAAAAATTAAAAAAATTATAGTCAAAAGCTGCTTTAAAAAGCAGAAAAAAGCTGCCCCAAACGAAACCTAAGACTTCATTTGAGATGACTTTCTTACTTTCTTAAATCAACTTTTTAATAAAAAATTTAAATTTTTGTATTAGAAATTTGCTTTAAAAAACAGTAAGAAAACCGTTCCAAACGAAACCTAAAATTTCATTTATGGTTATTTTTTTTACTACTTTTTAAAACAGTTTTTTATATAATTTTTATTTTATATATTTTTTTTCATTTATGATGAGACTCACCTTCGCCTGACTGCCTGATTGTTTATTGGTTCACCATGCCCTCCCCCTTAGTCAAAAGTATTAATGCTGAAGTCCAAATCTCCACATGCAAAGCATATGGCTTGTGAACATTTAATGATTTCTCACCTTATATAAAATGAAAACATCAAATTTGTACGACTGGACAGCCCAAAGCCTCCATCCACCGACACAACATCAAGAAGGGCCAATGAACAATGAACACTATTGCGTACCCCACCGGGCTTAATTTGGTTGGTAGACGAACATGATTGGGAACCTCAACCCATGTTCAAATCCTCGCTCATGTGACGTAACTTTTTAAGTGGGGAGAAAATAATTACGGGTCCTGCACTTGTAGGCTCGCCAAGGGATTGATTACACCACCAAGAGCCTCCTAAGAGCATCTCCAACCGAAAATCTCATTTTTCACTCCAAAAGTGGCGTGAAACCAAAAAATGCCGTGATTCATCTCCAATCGAACTTCATTTTTCCCCCTTATGCAGGTAACGGTCGCCTCTTCTTTCGGACGGCAAGTTCAGTAGAGACATAAAAATGACGGAGATGAACAATGTAACGCCAATATTGGCGTCCCACTGTTCATCCGCATCCAAATACCGGAAATTTAACAGTTCGGTTGGAGCTGTCGCGGGACGTCATTCAAGCGTTTGGGGTTTGGTTGGAGATGCTCTAAGGAGGGTGGCAGCATGTTGATACCCCTGTTCCAAAAAAAAAAAAAACACTATTGCATTGATATTGAGAAACACCTTCGTCTCAGCATACTATATAGCAAGATTTTTTTTTTAAGGCCAATAGGTAATAATATTTCTATCACTCAAATTTTAATCTATTTTGGTTTAATTAATTTTCTACACATATTAACATAAAAGTATTATGGATCGTAAATACTAAATGTGATACGTATTATGACAATTGTGTAATACCTGTCAGCAATAATTAGATTCTTATTACCTATTCGCTTAAAATTTTATCATAGAAGCCATAAATTTTCTAGATCAATGCAGAAGCTTCTTTAACCTGAAGCATAAGGGCAAGAAGTTATACAAATGTTGAGAATAAAATGTTCTAGTATAATACATTAATTTGAAGACACGATCTACAAAAAATATTTAAAAAAAAAAAAAAAACTAAAGTGACACTGAAAATGGCATCTGGATCAAAGATCAATGCTTCGGAATACTCTACTGCTTGCTAGGTTAAAATCACATGAAAATATATTTCTACAAGTGTCAAAATCTGGAGCTGAAACTCGACCTAGAAAATTCGGAGTTTGGATCAACCTGTTTGTCATACGGGTTAGATTTGGGTTCAGAATTCCAACCCGTTTGTAAAATCAGATCGGGTTCGAGTTGATTTGGCGAATCAAAATCAACCCGGGTTGACTTGGATCACCACCCTGCCGCCATCGTTATGGCGGATTTACAGGATTTGCCCGAATAAGCGCACCAACATAAGAGGTAAGCAACGAGCAAGCTCCCGTCACCGTCAACCGACATTACACCCTAAAGAGGAAAGATTCAAGGGATAAGTGCTTGAACGGAAGAAAGATAGCTACCTTCGTAGTGATCCTCTTCTCCGGCCATCTTCCTTTGGGATTTCGCCATCTTCCTTATCGGAGAAAACTCGTCGGGACCGGATTTGGCCGTCTTCCTTTCTTCCACTAGATATTTGGCCGAATAAGCTCGTGAACAGGACGAACAGGACGAACAGAACGCATCCGAGTTGGCAGGTCAATTTGGGTTGACCCGAACTCGAAACATGTCGGGTTCGAGTTCGGGTTCCCAATCCGTTTCTATAACTAGTTCAGGTTCTGGTCAGGTCAGTTGACAGTGGGTCAAGCCCGGGTTGAACCCGAATCCGACCCAAAGACTTGTTTTGACACCCCTATATATTTCTACTATCTTGTTAGGCACTTCTCAGGTCCAATAGTCTTACAAAAGGAGAACGCTCTTTGAAAATTAAGCATGTGTTTGTCAAAAGAAACCAGCTCCCACCCTCCCAACCTAATACATCAGCTCTAGCAAAGTGGTAAGGCACCCTTAATAATTTGAAGCTACTTCATATGCAGTGTAATCATAAAAATAGAAGCAAACAAGTAAACATCGAAGTAGCTTCCGAATTGGCTTAAATAACAAGAATTAGTTCATATTACTGTCATAGCAACCAAAGGTGGATTACCACAGCTCGATTCCGTAGAATGGAAAAACTTAAATGATTTTAATTATCCATGACTACTATTTGTATTTTATGCTTGTCATATGGAGAAAAATCGGGACCTGCGTCAACTAATCTCACAAGAGAATGAATTCCTTTGGTATTGCTTTGTAGGAATAAACTCTTTGTGGGACTTTTTAATCATCCATAGAGGCTCATTAAAATTTTACAATGCCTCAAATTTCTATTGTAATTGATCAAAATGTCAATTTTCTTAATGATGCAGAAATCAAACTAGATGACGTGAATGCTATAAGAGAGCTTCTTCAGAGAATATATGTTGTCGAGAGGATCCTGAGTTAGAGCATTGTTGATGAGAGGATTTGACAATAAGAAGGGAGCATGTAGCACTAAGATCATGAGCTAAAAGCCTGGAGCTATGTGAGATTTAGGCTTTGTTTGGGACTGCTTTTTTGCCACTTCTTAAAACAACTTTCTAGTATAAAAATTAAAAATTTTGTATTTGAAAGCTGCTTTAAGAAGTAGTAAAAAAGCCGTCCCAAATGAAACCTAAGCATTAGAGACGAGCTGACTTTGAACTCGAGAAGACCATTCACTGCATAGTAATGACAACATCACTCCACAATTGCGAAGCTAATAAATGGAGTCATATCCCGAGCCTTTCACCTTTAGATCCATGATTTCCTGTGATAAATGTACAATAAGAATTGTGTCCTATTGCATAAAATTTAGCCCATATAATTGGCCACCCTGCGCTTTATAAAAGGATATCAGATAAGAGCTACGGGGGCTACTGCTAGACTATTGCTAATCTTCTTCTTCCTCATATTTTGTTATGTAACTAATTAAAACTACATGCTAAGTTTCTTCCCCCACATAGAACACCCCACATCCATCCATGTAGTTTCCTTAGCATGGCGGCTCGCAAATCTAATTTTTGGTATCATAGCGCTCGGTTTGAAGAGAACGCTCGCGCATAGTAGCAAAAAAGATTGGCAACAGAAATATGAAGCAAAGATGTCAACAAACCAAAAAGAAACCTCTAACGACTGGGCAAAACAAGTCATGCTCCTTCAATAATAGTGGATGTTATGATGGAGATAAAGCACAAATAAATTCAGGTGTAAAATCTGAAACTAGATCGAGAAATTAAGTAAATATTGTGCCCAAAGAAAGATCTCGTAGTCACAACCGTGGAAAACCAATGAAAGTTCTGATAGGTGAGAAAGATGAATCATAAGACAAGAATCTTGAGCAATCTTATGTCAAAAATCAACCCTTCAAGGTAGAAGTGATATATCATCAAAAAATTATCTTGATCGAGCACGAATCTCGAGGCAAAATCAGGCCGGAAGTTTCAAAAGTTAAATCTGGGATCATCTGAACTCCGATTTCAGCAAACTTATAGTCGAATTGAGCATCTCGGAAATACGAACCCAACGACATCAAATTCAACTCAATCTGAGCCCAAATGTGTCTGAATCGAAGACCTGAGGCGCTGTTGGAAGGTTCAAACCACAATTTGGATTACCAAAATCCCCCCGACTTTCAAGTGACGCCGGAGTTCCGTCCGACTTTCAAATGATGCCAGAGTTCCGTCCGACTTTTCAAGTAACGCCGGAGTTCCGCCCGATTTTCAAGTGACTCCAAAACTCCATCCGATCTGCAAGTGACGCTGGAACTCTATCCGATCTCCGAGTGACTCTGGGATTCAACTCGAATACCCAACATCGTCGAATCTTAAATTCTTGTTTGTAACTGAATTTCAAGTCAAGAGTGGATTATTGTAACCTGATCGTCCTAAATGTTATGGACGAGTTAGCCTCTTGTATCTCAAGCAAACACTAGTGGAATTTTTTCAACTGGACGTGGCCCCGTGGTTTTTCCCTTTCCAGGATTTTCCACGTAAAAATCCTTGTGCTCTTTCATCTTTTGTTTGTGTACTGGACATCCGTACAACGCTAAGATGAAACTTTCTAACTCTATCACCGCGTATATTCTAGCCCGCAATAAGAAGCAATGATTGCCCTCCGATATTTGATAGCTTGATGCAAGGAATATGGATTCCTGGGTAGATTAGCTTAAGATCTATTTTAGTTTCTATGGGTATTCTTCACAGCTAGTCTCGTTCTCTACTATAGCTCACCAAGTACACTTTGACTTGGTGGAATGCTCGTCTAAGATATGGGCGTCAAGATATCTCCTAAAGTCCTTCGAGAGACAGCTTTGCCAAGAATACTAATTACTACCCAATGGGATGCGAAGAAGAAAGATGAAGGAATTGACATGATTTGCGCAAAACCTGCAAGATTAGACTACTGAGTTCAAGACAGAAGCCTTCATGACTGGTGCAGATTGGCGGAGGGAGGGGAGCAAGGGGGGGCACGTGCCCCCCATAAAAAAAACAATTATAAACAAGCATCAAAATTTCCTTCTCGGAATATAAGCCACAGACGTGCTCAGTCGGAGATTATTAGCCGCTCTTTGGATGGTTCCGTTTCGGTAAAATCAGAGCTTTTAGGATTTGGCTTGGAGCATGCAGATCCAAAGAAAGCTATGCCAGCTGCCAAGCTTGTTGATCTTTCCCTTGTAGATCCAAAGCGAGCTAAGAGGTTAGCTTTCACTTGTTATGCTATTTAGAAATCCACTCAAGTGAATGCATTGGGATGCTCTTGTTAGATAGAATTACAAAAAGTTCATTATTTTCTTCACTGTGAAAATTTACATTTCAAGCAGAAAATATCCCCTTCCCAACCATTCCATTTTCAAAGGATTCATTTAATGCATTTGTAAAGATTGTCAGTGATGCTGGATGTGTTTCAGTGCACCGCCCATATTATATATAAGGTTTCAATTAAATTTTTCATTTATAAGGACATGAGTGACAAGGGATAGTTCTTTGCAATGGTGATTAACTTGCAGTTCAAGGAATTTTAAGACCATTTGTTTAGATGACTTCTAGAACACTTTGAAGCCTTTGTCTGGTTTAATTAATGTATAAAATTATCGAACTAGAAACCAATGGATGACTAGTGAATCAATTGAAATATATGAGTAAATTTTCTATGCAAATGAATCCAATTTTATTTTATAATCAGGTTTCGATTCTGAATTTAGTATCAATAGATGGCTAAAATTTCTTAAAATATGAGCATATTTATTGTAAAATAGATTGGTAACCTTTTTGTTCCAAATCCATTTTCTTGGTTGATTTTATACTTAATATTCTTCCTTTTTGAATAATAATTTGAAAAAAAAATAAAACTGTCTATACCGCTCCTAAGCCCGAATGTAAAAAATTAACAATTCAGGGAATTTTAAGACCATTTGTTTAGATGACTTCTAGAACACTTTCAAGCCTTTGTCTTGTTTTAAGTAATGTTTAAATTATTGAACTAGAAACCAATTGATGGCAGTAGTGAATCAATTGAAATATATGAGTAAATTTTCTATTCAAATGAATCCAATTTTATTTTATAATTAGGTTTCGATTCTGAATTTAGTATCAATAGATGGCTAAAATTTCTTAAACTATGAGCATATTTATTGTAAAATAGATTGGCAACCTTTTTGTTCCAAATCCATTTTCTTGGTTGATTTAATATACTTAATATTCTTCCTTCTTGAATAATAATTTGAAAATAAAAATAAAAATGTCTATATCGCTCCTAAGCCCGAATGTAAAAAATTAATTTAGCCCCCCCCCCCCGTCCCTCAATACATTCTCTGACTCTGCCACTGCTGGTGCATCATTAGAAGAACATTTGTTGAATCCAACTCCGGCAAGAGAGGAAGAACACTTCCTCTTCTTGAAGTTGAGAGAGGAGGAGGAGGGAGAGAGGAGAAGGGAAGAGGGAGGCAGAGCAACCCAAGAAACTATATTTCTTAAACCATGCATTCCTAATACAATCTATAGCTTTTATATAGGCACAAAAGGAAACACCAATAGCTACAAGACTAGCTACAACCATAAAAAGAGGACCAATACACAACAAATCTCCACCTTGATCCTGTTTTTATCATAACAAAGAAATCTACTGTTCTTAAAACAACAACCAAGACAATCAGTTGGGTAAAACAGGGGACGTAACCCCAAAAAACTCGAGAGCACAGCAGGTATCAACACACCTGCAAATCAGCGTTCAGCTAAGGATCAAGATCTTACGGCACAAGCAGCATCCAACAGGCAAACCTCTTGCCTTTTAGAGACGAAGACCAAACCAGAGGCGAACAAGAAGGGTACACCTTCTACTCCTCAAATCTTCTCTCTTCCACAAGAAGCTCAAGAACCAGCCGTTAACAAAGAATCTAGTCCTCTTCCCGCTCTCACACCCAACATATCTTCTCCGGTCGTCACAAACTCACGCCCTGCACTGCCGCGTCCGGTCAGCGCCCTGCGTGTCTCCTGCTAGTGCCATCCACTCTTGGCACAGCTCAAGAACATGTCGACTCCACCTTGAAATTCTCCCGAACTCCACCTGAAGTCCAACACTCCACCTCAAAGATCTGAGCCGATCTTTGAGCTCTCGCAACTCCAGCGCGATCATAAGCTCTGGCTAGCTTGTTCAGCTCGTACAACGAGCTCCCGTCAGGCTCCATCCGCCTACGGCTTCAATCCACATGAGGTAGAAAACTCCACCTCAAAAACACATCCACTGTGTCGCTTGAACAAAATACCAAGCCAAGCACTACACCAATCCTCTGTCCGTGCTTCTTCTCGTTCAGCCACGAGCAAGCATCAAGTCAGCTCCGTCTCTTCCTGCAAGCCCCGCCGAACTGAGCCAGGCAACACTGCTCCAGTCCGCTAGCTTAGAGAACTTCACCTCGAACCGATCTTTAATCAACAACAGATCTTACTGAAAACCGGTCCTCCCCCGATCAAACCAACATATGTGCCCCGATCACACCAACATATGTGGATCCAACGAATGACCTCTGTCTCCGTTAGACCGTCTTCCAGTCTCTTTCTGTGGTAAGCTTCAGTATGATCTGCCTCATCACCGAGCTCAAGATTGGCAAATCTGAGATCAAGAATGGAACTCTGCTTTGTTCCTTCACGTGTGAGCCTTTCACACCCGCGCCAATGCCTTCCAATCTCGGCACCAGACCACCGCCGAAGACACCTCCGGCCAGCCTCCGATCTTCTCCGGTCAGCCGCTCCAAAATCCTTCGGCTTCACTTCTTGCGACACCGAAAACCACTTACCACGGGCACAGCCCCCATACCATCCCTAGAAGACACCGGCAGCGACGGGATCTTCGGCATGAGGCCTCTAGCGACCACCTCGTCGACACTCACCCGCTCGGAATCCGGCGAGACAGCCTTTTTCAGCATGCGAGCCTTCGGCCAATCCCCGATCTGGCTCTGGTAGCCTCCGAATTAGGCAAACCAACCTCAGTCCGATCCGTCTGCGGCAACCCAGCTTCCGTGGATCATCCGCCTGCATGCCTCACGCGAATCCGGCCCTCATCCGTGTCCGTGGTACCACGAACCGCCTCCGAGCCACCCGAGTCTGGCCTGCGTTTCAGCCAGTATCCTGTGCCGAGTCCTGCTTCACCGCCTGTCGTGCTTGGTACAAGATCTCAACGGCACATTCAAGATCTCCTTTACGTGAAAACTCCAGCCTAAAGCCCGGCTTCATTCCGTGCAAACCAGCGGCCAAGACGGCCTCCGCCGTCCATGCTCCTTTCGCCGAGTCCGGCGAACACCCGAGCAAGAACGCCTGCACCGCTTCTATGTCTGACGGCCTTGCAAACTCCATCGTTCTCTGCCGAACCTCAGTTGGCTCGTCATCTCAACTTTTAGAATGTGTTCTGATGTCACCATGACATTCACTTATTCATCTCTTCTCACATGTCAAGACCACAAGTTGGCATCTCCTAATCACACGATCAGGCTACTTCATGCCAAACGCCATGGCCCGCTCAGCACAAGGCTCCCGTTGTCTCCACTCCATGCGAAGACCAAGAGTGCTCCGCCTCACGCGATCAGCAGCGTCCACGTGTTCGGCCGCCGAAGCCTAAAGATCCTCTCGCTGCCGTCATCGCCAAGGCAGCTAGTGGCCTTCTCTCCGGCGATCAAGAACCAGCCGCAAGCCTTCTGCATCAAACGACCAAAGCCACCCAACAGGCTTTGTTCTTGCAATCAAGAAGCACAAGGTCTACTTCAGCCACTCCCGTTTCTGGCTCCCTCAGCCGAATCCGGCAAACTTCAAATCGTGGCACCAGGCCACCGCCGAGATCACGTGCTCCTTTGCTTGCTCCGGCCGTGTGGTTCGTTTCCGACAAAGAGGCCTTCCTTGACCGCCGTCGAGTCCAAGATCTGGCAGAAAATGCACCTAAAGCCACCTCCGGCTTCAACGTGCAAACCAGCGGTGAAGTTGGCCTTCGCCGTTCGTGCTCTCTTCGTCGAGCACAAAACCTACGCGGTCGGATTCTCCAACCTGACCCCGACCTCAACGCCGAGCAAAGCCAACACCGCCCTCTTCTCCTCGTTTTCTTTAGACAAGAAAACTCGTCTCCGGCTCCTCTCCTCCACCTCAAGATTGCCTCAACGAGGCTCTGATACCAAATGTTGAATCCAACTCCAGCAAGAGAAGAAGAACACTTCCTCTTCTTGAAGTTGAGAGAGGAGGAGGAGGGAGAGAGGAGAAGGGAAGAGGGAGGCAGAGCAACCCAAGAAACTATATTTTTTAAACCATGCATTCCTAATACAATCTATAGCCTTTATATAGGCACAAAAGGAAACACCAATAGCTACAAGACTAGCTACAACCATAAAAAGAGGACCAATACACAACAACATTCATGTTAACAAAGTACACAACAAGGTTGCATCAAAGCATCTTTAATGAGCTCCTAATCTTCCTTTCAAAGAACTTGACTAAGCTAACATATTTGTGATGGCAATCAAGAAAAAGAACAAAAACAAGAACAAGCACCCTCCTACCAAGAAAAAAGGAAGGATATCAAGGTTGCCAAGAAGAAGCAATTGAATAGGAAGGGCTCCGACAGACGTAATTTTATAAACTATTTTTCATGAAATAATCTTTACAACAAACAGTTCCAGATCTCAGGACATAGTACAAAGAAATGATGGAAACTTCATTCGGAATTGTTTCCAAAGAAGTTCAATAAAGAGGTGAAATAGAATAATGTGGGTATTGCTATGGAGAAGGATCAAGTTCTAGAGTCGATAAATCACCTGGAAAAAAGTCTTTCTTTGATGGCAATGCCGAATAAGAAACAATCAAGATTGGCAATGCCCAATCCGAGTTAACATAAAGAACTATTCACCTTGTGGATCTAAGTGAAGTAGAAGGTTCTCAGGGGCCATTGTGTTAGAAAAACTTGATCTTGACAAGTCTAGCCAAGGGACTAAGACTTGCGATGACTCCTCATCCACAACTATACATGCACTCGGATAGAAAGAATCAAATATGAAGATCTACAAACAGGCCGTGTTCACTTTGATTTCACTTCAACATACATTGACAAAGTGTTGTGAAGTGCTACCTCCTGAAATCTCAGAGGATATATTCGGGAGCCAATATCTATTGAACTAAGATGATGTCCTTTTTAGAAGAAGAACAAAATACAGGCTTCGCAAAGTTGTTATATGATGTATCATCAATAGAGACGGGAAACTGATTTCTCATTTCACTCAAAATACTCCTTAACATGGGCGTAGCCTTAGGTCATCCATGAGCCCTTCTCAAGTTGTCTTAACTCTAATTTAATTGATGCTGAGCAAGATCAGAATTGACCGAGTTTGCTGGTCGAGTCTGAGTTAGCAGTGAAACTCACTCAGTAGACTTAGCAAAATAACGTCAAGTAAATTTGGCCCAACTTCGATCAAGTGGAAATTGACAGACTGAATCCCATTTGATCACAACCAAGCGTACATCAAATCAGGGAAGTCCCAAGTTTGATCTGAGCTAAGTCAAAATTGTGTTTTGAATCCTTTAATAAATTAATGCTTAACTATTATCTAAAATTAAACTTAGATTAAGCTATTTATGCATCTGGCTCGATCGTACCAACTCGCCTCAAATGGGAGTTTCACAATGTTATTTTGTGACACTTGAAACTATATATATATAGTCTGTGTAGTGTCACAGCGTTACAGGTTTGAGCGTCGCAGCTCTTCGAGGCGGGTTAAACAGTTTTCTTTTTCGGTTTTCTTAAGGTTGGTGTCCCTTGGTGTTATATACCTGACTCTCTTTTTTTTTTAGAGAGAGAACAATATAAGATAGAAGAGAAGCAAGGAGAGAGTGAGAGAGAAGAGAGATCTTCATTTATTTCTCCCAATTTTTATAGTGAATTTCTTGGTGTGGTGTAGCTCTGTAGTTTTTTTCCCGATTTCAAGTTTTTCCACGTTAAATCTTGGTGTCCTTAATTTTTCCTTGTTTATTTCGTTGCGGTGGTACATATATATTTGTGTGTGTGAGGGGGGGGGGGGGCAATAATTTTCAAACAACATCAAAATTGTGAAAACGCCAATGAGCGCCGCAATATCACATATGCAGTCTACTCAACTTATGGGCAAATGCATCTCAAGTTGAACGCACGTGCAAACATAATAGTTGCAAAAGCGTATCATAAATAAAAGATGTTTTTTTTTTTGGAGAAAGTAAATAAAAGATGATGAATCTCCGGACAAGTTGCTAAAAACTATTGAACAAATGTGAATTATTTTTATGATTACTAAACTAGGCTACATCATCATCCACAAACATTAGCATTATCCTGACTATTTAGATTTGGCCTTCTACATATATCAGAAAACTGATGGTACTTGGATGCATTCAACATTAAATGGCAGGATGGATCCTTCAATGAATACTTGGAATACCATCATTAAAAATCACAGTCAACTAAAGCCAAACAAGAGAAGCAATTACAAGAGCACCAACCATGATCAAAAGCACCTTGAGATAAGCTCCAGCCCATGAGCCACTTGCCGCGGGTAACCATAAGCATGCACGCCATGAAATGCATGAGGATAACCATATGGGAAGCCAGCAACTGGCCCATATGAAGTTGCATCTGGAAATCCATGCACCTGGAAATTCAGCAATGGGAACAGACCGCCAATCACAGCAGAGAAAGTGTAGTTCCCAAATCTTGCACCACCCATAGGTGTCCCACCCATGAACCATGGATTCATCTGAGCAAATTGATTCAGACTGTGCGGAGGAGGCAATGCAGGCCTCTGAGCTGTTGCAGGCCTTTGGCCAACTGGACGGTGGGGAATGTTGACATTTGAGTTGGATTTAGATCGTGGATCCATGGAAACTTTCCCCCGTCCATAAAGAGGAACCAGCTTATCCTCTTCGATGAATGCCTTGCAGACTGGACATTCAGAGGATTGGGCATGATCATGGAGCCATTGGTAAAGGCAGAGCCAACAGTAGAGGTGGCCGCAGAGTGTAACTATTGGATCTTGTGCTAATTCAAAGCAGATGTTGCATTCAAAACTCCCAGCATCATTGCTATTTGTATCATTAGCAGGGATGGAAGAATTAGGAGATCCTGAACTTGTTGATTCTCCAAGATCTCTTGTCATTTACAACATTTGCCAACGGCCAATCTATGAGAAAGAAAAACAAAATCTGAGGATAACAACCGAAATTGTAACAAAAGAGTTACTTGACCGGGCAATCAACACGAAAAGTTCAGGCATATAAATATCACAGAATGCGCTTTGCTAATTTCAAGCAGATCAAAATGCAGAAACAATCATCTTTTGTTCCTGCCACAGAGTGAATGGGTTGTTTTAGCTACTTTTTATTTTTAAAAATGTGTAGAGAAAGACATTACTCTATCCAAAAACTCATGTACCACGATTAATCAAGAAATAGAAATAACAGACAAGAAGCCGATACAAACACAATAACTTAACCCTAAATCAGACATAAAGCACTAGACTAACGCGCCTGAAAACAATCAACCCGCGAAAATACTGCTTAATAACTATCTGTTAACCGTAAAGAACGAAAATCAATAAAAAAATGGGAAAAATGCGTCATCAAACAAAGATTCACCGTTCTCAAATCAAACACGATTACCTAATTACATAGAAAGAAAAATAAATCAAAAACAGGCAATCAAACCCGAAAAGTTAAGAGCAACCGACGGGGAAATGGTAGCAAGTACCAATTCTACTGAAACTGAGAAGAAAAACCAGCAGAAGAAGTGCAAAAATGAAAAGAGGAATGCAAAAGAAAAACCCTAATCGAGGAAGGAAAGAGAGAGGAATCAGACCTGAAGGTTGCAATACATAAAATCGTAGCAAACGGAAAGGAATTGTAGGGATGCCGATTCTTGTCTACTTCGAGGTTACTGAAGCTTTATTAAGATTTTCACCCCGAATGCCAGATATCTCGATCTCAAAGCTTTAAGATTCTTGATACTGCCATTCTGGTTTCCGCCCTTTCACCTTGCTAGATGGGGCGGCATGCCCAATTTTTATTGAAATAATGGCATGAAACTTCTTGAAAATACCTGAAAAGCAATAGCAAGATAGAATTGAGACAGCGATCGGAAAAATAAAGAAATAAAAAAATTTATCAAACAAATCCTAAATCTATTACACAGAAGCTTTTTAATGCCTCTTTAATGAGAAATTATTCAGTAAACAGCTCACTTTGACATGTTGGTTGAGAGTTTAGGCTTCCAACTAAGAGGTCATGGGTTCAAGTCTTTGTGTATGCGTTGTGTGTGTGAATTTGCTTTAAATGGCCTAAATGTCCCAAAAAAGAAATTATTCAGTACAAACACCATATAGTTTGGAAACTAATCAAAACACCTACAGTGGTATCGAGTGTCGATATCGAGTAATATGATTGATCTCTGAAATTCGTCCGATGCCTGCACAAAATAATTTTTCCTTCTTAGTTGCCTTCTATCCAATCCAAGCATTTTAAAATATTCTGCTTGTGAGCTTATTCATTTAAATATTTAAAAAAAACTGTGATTTTTTTTTTCATATTAGGAGATTTCAAGTTCACCTAAACCAACGAAGAGATGATTAGGTTCGGACACCGGATACAGCTTATCGTTAGGTACTTCATAGTACCGAGTAATATTGAATTTGGTACTGTGAAGTACTGAGTTCGGTACTTCACAGTACCGAGCAGTACTAAGCTCGGTGCTGAGCAGTACCAAGCTCAATACTGCTCGGTACTATGAAGTACCGAACTCAGTACCGAATAGGGGGTGATGTGGCGCATTTTTATTGGGCTTCGGACTTCGTCCGGTGTCTGAACCCAATAATTTCCCCAACCAACGAGCCTCATGAGCCATAAAAAAAAAGAAAAAAAGACCATTAGTTGATTTCATGAAGGACCTTGATTGTTGTGACAAGAAAAAAAGTATTTTTTGAAACTTTGAACATAGACTTTTTAACTCTTAGTTTTTCAGATGGATTAAGGAATATTGGACATAAACCAATTCTTCATATCTTGTCAATGGTAATTTGTCTAAATCTCCCTTTAAGATAACAAAAGAAATTTGATACAAATTGACATTCTTGGTAATTTTATGAGATGTGCAGTAGAAGCTTTATCTTCCAATGATAATAGTAAATGACTTTCTTATTATTGGAAGTAATTAGAATAAATCAACTTGTTGGAAAGACAAATTTCTTTCTGGAGGAGGAACGTTGGCACTCATTGGTCATATTATCACATCTCCTATTTTTAGGGATTATAAAAAGTTTGACTATGGCTTAGATTGGGATAGCTTTTATATTGTTTTATAAATTTTCCTTTTAGTATAATTTAAAAAAAAAATTTGATACTAGAAAGCTTCAAAGCTTAAAGAAAGTTGTCTCAAAAGAAGCCAACGACTTTCTTATTATTTCATAAAAAAGTTTTTTAATACATAAATTAAAAATTTTATACTAAACATCTGTTTTAAGAAGCATTAAGAAAGTCGTCCGAAATGAAGCCTAAATCATGAAGCATTTCTTTTAAAAGTATAATAGCTATGATAGGCAAATTCTTCTTATCAATTGGAGTAAAAATTTACACTCATAAGAAATTTAGGCTTCGTTTGAGATGATTTTTTTATTATTTTTTAAAGAATTTTTTTAGTACAAAAATTTATACCTCAAAAAAAAATTTATACTGAAAAACTGTTTTAAAAAATAGTAAGAGAGCCGCCCCAAACCAAGACTTGATATCTTAGCGTGTTTAATTCAAGATAATTTAATATCTCAAAGTGCATTTTTTTATTATTTATTATATGAAAAAAAAAATCTAAGAATGTCATGATATAAATTATATTAGAATAGATTTGATAAGCATTTAATTTATTTTGGATTTAATGCTATAAATGAAGAATTGATATTATAATAATCTGAAAGCACTTATGATTATCAAATTCATTTGATAGGACCTATTGATGTTTTTTTTTTTTACGTGTTATATTATTATTATTGTTGCGTGCGAGAATATACGCGGCGGTAGAGTTTGTAAATTCGCGTCCTAGCGTTGCACGAGTATTCCGCACACAAACAGAAAAGAGAAAGTGAACACCAAGTTTTTACGTGGAAAACCCAAAAGAGGGAAAAAAATCACAGGGCCTCGCCCAGTTGCAAAGTTCCACTAGTGTTTTTGTAGATTACAAATGGCGGATTCGTCCCACAAGTTGGGATAATCCAAATATAATTTGTTTCTTCCAAGAAGTTTACAAAATTCTGCGAATTCCTGACGTTTCCTGAAAATCCGGCAGAGTTCCGGCGTCGTCAGGCGGCAGGAAGAGCTCCGGTGGTGGTCGAGGAGGTGAGGAATCTCCTTTTCCCCTTTCTCCTTCTCCTTCTCTTCTTCTTCTCTCTCTTTACTTGAGTCCCCTTAGTGTAGAATGAGGGCTCTATTTATAGTTTTTCTGGAGTGGCATAGCCCGTAAATAAGCGTGAGATCAAGGGTGAATTGGGAGTGGTTTGAATGGACGGCCGATATCGAATCCTTTGATCATACACCGTTCGTTGGGCATTTGAAGGTCTTAATGATGTCGGAATTTGGCGATCTTGGGCTCGTTGGATTCGTCTCGTTGAGCCGTTCGATTCGAGATAAGCTCGTCAAAATCAAAAACCGTTTGGTAACTCAAATTGCGGTTTGAACATTCCAACAGCACTTTGAGCCCTTGATTCGGACTCATTTGGGCTCGGATTGGGTTGATCTTGGTGTCGTTGGGTTCGTATTTCTGAGACGCTCAGTTTAACTATAAGCTCGCTGAAATTGGAGTTTGGGTGCTCCCAAAATTAATTTTTGAAGTTTCCAACTAGCTTTTGCCTCGAGATTCGTGCCCGATCAAGCTAATTTTGCGATGTCGTATCAGTTGCCCCCTATTTTCGGACGTCGTAGCTTCAGAAGTCCGAAAATATGCGTCACAAGTTTTTGAGAATTTTTCCGAGCGAGCCAAAATTATTCTTGTGTCTAGGAGCTCCGAAAGGCTTCGAAAGTGTCAAAATCGAGTCCGGAACGTCGAAAAATGTATCACGGGACCCCAAAAATGTTGAATTCGGACTTGTCGGGACGAAAAATGGCCCCGGAATGGGCCGGGCGGCCGAACCGGCCGACCTGCTGCCGCCGCCGGCGCTACCGCCACCGCAGGCACGGAAACGCAGCCACCCCGGCAACCGCGCGTTGCGGCCGGATCTCACCTGTGTGCTGTGACCGCGGATGGCCTAGGCTGGACTTGCTTGCGCGGCTGGGTGGACCGCACCCGCTTGGCTGGGTGAACCACGCCCTTGCGTGGCTGGGTGGACCCTTGTGCCCGCGCGGCATTGCCGCAGCTGCAACTGCCGCCGGCGTGGCGGGGCTGCTGGCCTTGTGCGGCCAGCCGCGATCCGCGCGCGCCTGCTGCAGATTGCCGCGCTAGCCGCGCTGTTTCGTGCGCTCGGTTGGCTGCACCGACCTAGTGGGCCCCACGCATATTAAAAAATAGCATTTTTGCTATTTTTGGGTCCAAAAAATTTCGAAAAAATTCCAAAAAATTCAAAAAAATTTAGAAAAATAGGGAAATCCAAAAATTGCAATAACTCCCCCCTATTCTCTCCAAAACCTATAAATAGGCCTCCTAGGTCTTTAAAAAATTTGCACATTCTCTTTCTTTCTCCCTCTGGCTCCCTAGCGGCTGAGGCTTTCGCTATTTGCGAGCGGAAAATTTCCCCTGCTCGAATTAGCGCCCCTCCTCGCGCATAGGAGTTACGGGATTTCTCCTCCTCCCCCACGGCTCTCTAGCGGCTGAGGCTTCCGCTATTTTTGAGTGGGAAACTTCCCCTGCTCGAATTAGCGCCCCTCCTCGCGCAGGAGTTACGGTATTTCTTTTCCTCCCCCACGGCTCTCTGGCGGCTGAGGCTTCCGCTATTTTTGAGTGGGAAACTTCCCCTGCTCGAATTAGCGCCTCTCCTCGCGCGTAGGAGTTACGGGATTTCCTCTTCTCCCCCACGGCTCTCTGGCGGCTGAGGCTTTCGCTATTTGCGAGCGGGAAATTTCTCCTGCTCGAATTAGCGCCCCTCTTCGCGCCAGGAGTTACAGGATTTCTTCTCCTCCCCCACGGCTCTCTGGAGGCTGAGGCTTTCGCTATTTGCGAGCGGGAAATTTCCCCTGCTCGAATTAGCGCCCCTCCTCGTGCGCAGGAGTTACGGGATTTGAATGCCATTTGAGCTGAAGTTTGCTGGCGATGGACGATCGAGTTAAAGCCCATTAGCAGTCAACGATCGAGTGTGGAGCCAAAGGAGAGAGTTCGAGGGTGCGTTGCAAGTAGCATTCGAGCGAGAAGCCGATGATGAGTAGTAGTCCGCCGACGAAGAGAAGTTCGACATTGGGTAGAAGTACGGCCTCGGGCAGAAGACTAATGAAAGTTTGTCGACGGGCAGAAGTCCGACGATGAGTAGATGTCTGCTGACGAGCAGAAATTCGAGGACAAGGAGAAGTCCGACGTCGGGTAGGAGTACGGCCTTGGGCAGAAGACCGACGAAAGTTTGTCGACGAGCAGAAGTCCGACGACAAGTAGGAGTCCGACGGTGCGTAGGAGTCTTCTGACGAGCAGAAGTCTGAAGACAGGGAGAAGTCAAACGTCGGGTAGAAGTTCAACGTCGGGTAGAAGATCGACGAAGATTCGTCGACGAGCAAAAGTCCGACGACGAGTAGAAGTCGGAGGCCGGGTAGAAGTACTATGTCGGGTAGAAGACCGACGGAAGTTCATCGACGAGTAGACGTCCGACGACGAGGAGAAGTCTGTTGACGAGCAGAAGTCCGACGACAAGGAGGAGTCCGACGTCGGGTAGAAGTACGGTCTCGGGCAGAAGACCGATGAAAGTTCATCGACGAGCAGAAGTCCAACGACGAGGAGAAGTCCGACGTCGGGTGGGAGTATGGTCTTGGGCAAAAGACCGACGAAGATTCGTCGACGAGCAGAAGTCTGACGACGAGTAGAAGTCTGCTGACGAGCAGAAGTCCGACGATGCATAGGAGTCTTCTGACGAGCAGGAGTCTGACGACAGGGAGAAGTCCAACGTCGGGTAGAAGTTCAACATCGGGTAGAAGGCCGGCGAAAATTCGTCGACGAGCAGAAGTCCGACGACGAGTAGAAGTCTGCTGACGAGCAGAAGTCCGACGACAAGGAGAAGTCTGACGTCGGGTAGAAATTCGTTGTCGGGTAGAAGTCCTATCCGAGGTTGTATGTCAGAACATTTATTCGATGACATTAACCTGTGTGGAAGAGGTCGAGAGAATCCACCAAGGATGTAAGACCTATCCGAGGTTGTATGTCGGAGACTTGCTCGACGACGTTAACCTGTGTGGATGAGGTCAGGAGAATCCACCAAGGATGTAAGACCTATCCGAGGTTGTATATCAGAACATTTGTTCGATGACATTAACCTGTGTGGAAGAGGTCGAGAGAATCCACCAAGGATATAAGACCTATCCGAGGTTGTATGTCAGAATATTTGTTCGATGACATTAACCTGTGTGGAAGAGGTCGAGAGAATCCACCAATGATGTAAATACCTATTAGAGGTTGTATGTCGGAGCCCTACTCGACGACGTTAACCTGTGTGGAAGTGGTCGGGAGAATCCGCCAAGGATTGATCATCCGGTGACTGAGCTACAATAACGATTATGTATTTGCTCGAATCAAGAATATTAAAGTTCACAGCTTTTGCGAATTTATCAATATAATTTTACTCGAAAAAGATAAGGAAATAAAGTCTTACTGCATTAAACAAAAGCATAGCTTCCTAAGACAGCTTAAGGAGGGAGAAGCTACAAACACCACAAACAACGTTCAAAATTAAAGACAGACAGTACTGAAGTCATACAATACTAAAGACATACGATACTTAAAACAAGTAGCACTACTGTGCTCTACGCAATTAAAACTTGGCAAGGTGTTTATAGGCCCCCAGCAATGGTTCTAATTTCCCCCACTATTTGGCGATTGTTTACTGACTGCCTTTGTTGTTGATTCTGCCTCCCAGTCGGACCAACTTCATCTCGGGTTGGTGTATTCTTGATGAATTGTCGGAGATATCCTTGTCGGATCAGTCTCTCAACTTCTTCTTTGAGCTGCCAACATGCTTCAGTAGTGTGCCTACGGCTACGGTGGAAGTGGTAATATTACTCCTGGTTTTCGACATTGGGCTTCAAAGGGTGTGGCCATTTCACGTTCTCCTAATCCCGGATGGCCATTAATACATTTGCTTGGGATGTATTAAGTGGTGTGTACTCCTTTTCTTGGAGAGGTTCTCGTCGTGGTGACGGAGACCTATGAGGTAGATTTTTCTTCCCATGCTTTTTCCGCTGTGAGAAAGAATTATCCATCCCAGGTGCACCTTTGCGCTTCCCGTTGATTTGCTCAAACTGTTTCCTGTGAACATTTATAGCTTCATCCGCAGAGATTTATGCCTCCACGCGATGGATCAAGTCAGCGTATGAATGGACGGTGTCTCGCATAAGGGCCGAATAGAATGGGCCAGGACGAAGACCTCCAAGAAAGACCCCTCTGAGTAATTCAGGGTCTACTCCTAGAATCTGTCGTGCTTCAGTGAAAAATCGTTGAAAATACTCCTTCAACGATTCTCCCTCATTTTGGCGAATCCCGGAGAGGTGGGAAGAATCCTTAGCAATTCTTCGATTGGCCACAAATTGTTCGACGAATATTTTGGCCAATTTGACAAAAGAGGTGATCGTTTCAGGTGGAAGCGAGTAGAACCACGTTCGGGCCTGTCCTTTAAGGGTGGCGGGAAAAACCTGGCAGAGGAGCGTGTCTGATGCTCGTTGAATATGCATGATGGTTCTATAGTAGTCAACATGCTCATACGGGTCGGTCGTCCCGTCGTAGGATTCAACGTTTGGCACTTTGAATCCGACCGGAATGGGGTGCTGAAGAATGGCTTCAGTTAGAGGTGATGACTCCTGGAAATTCCTCTGTCGTAGAGCATGCCTCACATCTCCTCGGTGGAACTCTTCCCGTACCAATTTTCGCAGTTCGCGACGCAGGGCATTCTGAGGGAGTTCCGCAATGTGTGGTTGGGGAGAGCCTTCTGGGAGATCCGAAAAAATGCAAGGATGTGTTGAACTCGTTGTATCGGCAAGTTCATCTTCTTGTCGTGATTGAGGATGTCTCCTAGGTGGAGGAAGATGAATTTCTTCTTGACGATGCTCGAATTGAACATCTTCAATTCTTGGTGGATCCCGAGGGAGAAGGACCTCCTCTAACGTTGGCTGTCAATCATCTCGTAGGAGTTGGAGGATCTCGTTCTGAGATTCTTCCATCTTCCAGATTCTTTCTTCTAAATAAGGTTCCGAGATCTCTTCTCCGTCAGCATTCTGCCCCCCAGGATGAAAAGATGCTGACATTGGTCGTCTATGGTTAATAGACGGATTTCTGGACTGATGAGAGCTGGAGCGAGAAGCTCCAACTAAACGACTGTTGCGCCTATTCACCATCGTAGCAGTACTCGAAGTAGTGGGATTGTGTTTCCCACAGACGGCGCCAAACTGTTGCGTGCGAGAATATACGCGGCGGTAGAGTTTGTAAATTTGCGTCCTAGCGTTGCACGAGTATTCCGCACACAAACAGAAAAGAGAAAGTGAACACCAAGGTTTTTACGTGGAAAACCCAAAAGAGGGAAAAAACCACGGGGCCTCGCCCAGTTGCAAAGTTTCATTAGTGTTTTTGTAGATTACAAATGGCGGATTCGTCCCACAAGTTGGGATAATCCAAATACAATTTGTTTCTTCCAAGAAGTTTACAAAATTCTGT
This sequence comes from Dendrobium nobile, assembly GCA_022539455.1. Taxonomy (NCBI): domain Eukaryota; kingdom Viridiplantae; phylum Streptophyta; class Magnoliopsida; order Asparagales; family Orchidaceae; genus Dendrobium; species Dendrobium nobile. The sequence continues at coordinate 7,066,543 of CM039729.1, read as the reverse complement.
GAATTCCTGACGTTTCGTGAAAATCCGGCAGAGTTTCGGCGTCTTCAGGCGGCAAGAAGAGCTCCGGTAGTGGTCGAGGAGGTGAGGAATCCTTTTCCCCTTTCTCCTTCTCCTTCTCTTCTTCTTCTCTCTCTTTACTTGAGTCCCATTGGTGTAGAATGAGGGCTCTATTTATAGTTTTTCTGGAGTGGCATAGCCCGTAAATAGGCGTGAGATCAAGGGTGAATTGGGAGTGGTTTGAATGGACGGCCGATATCGAATCCTTTGATCATACACCGTTCGTTGGGCATTTGAAGGCCTTAATGATGTTGGAATTCGGCTATCTTGGGCTCGTTAGATTTGTCTCGTCGAGCCGTTCGATTCGAGTATAAGCTCGTCAAAATTGAAGACCGTTTGATAACTCAAATTGTGGTTTAAACCTTCCAATAGCGCTTTGAGCCCTTGATTCGGACTCATTTGGGCTCGGATTGGGTTGATCTTGGTGTCGTTGGGTTCGTATTTCTGAGACGCTCAGTTTGACTATAAGCTCGCTGAAATCGGAGTTCGGGTGCTCCCAAAATTAATTTTTGAAGTTTCCAACTAGCTTTTGCCTCGAGATTCGTGCCCGATCAAGCTAATTTTGCGATGTCGTATTAACTATAAATAACTTGTTAATCTGAAAGCCCATTTTGCTGCTTGCATATCTACCTTGGTTGACTCGTAAACTCTATTTTAATCCGAAAGTGACCCGTTTATTTTATTTCCTTAAATTAATTTTCTTGTTGATATAATATTTGTTTTAATGATTTAGCTTTCAAGGGGACAATTTTTGAAATCAATAAAAAACAACATTAGTAGCTTAAGTTAGAAAGTTCTCAATTGCTTTATATGTTAAGTATGTGTACTTTTTATTATTGTAATCACCTATTGTACTTCAATTTAGTTTTTTCCTTCTTATTGATTAGAAGAGCTTAACCCTTCCTTTTTTTTTTTAACAAAAAAAGTAAAATAAAAAAAATAAAATTTTGAATCCTAAAACTTTAAAGAACAAGAGGAAATTAAGGGTCTATTTAGGATGGAGGTAATTTTTAGAAAAGTAGTGGATGTGAAATTATTGTGAGAAAATAACATAGCAACTTTGGTTATAAAAATAAGCTTTTCAGTACATAAATTATTAAAAAATATTTGAGAAAGTAACAAAAAAATAGTAGCCAAATAAAATTATTATTATTATATAAAAAGCAAATCAATTAAAAAGTTGTCCCAAGCATACTATAAGCCGAGAACATTAATATTTTAAGACAAAATTATTTCAATTTTACAAGCATGAGAACGCTACGACAAAAACTTTCATGTATGAGAGATTTTTGAGTGAGTTTAGCTCTAATATTTTCATACAAATTTGATTAGTATTTTTCTAGCAATACTTCGTATTGTTAATGATTATAAATAAAAATATTAAACAATATAAAAAATAATAACCTTGTGCAAAAAAATTGAAACAATAAAATATTTTCATCGATTTTAGATTAGTTGATAAGAAGTGAGAATATTATACCAACAAATAAAAAAAAATAAGAAAAAAAATCAAACAAGTCTTTTCATATTAAAATCAGGTTGGCGGATCAACTTGAATCCGACATGTTTAATAAATGGGTCAAAATACATGACACGAACCCGACTCATTTATTAAACTGATCAACCTAATCTAAATTCTTCGGTTGGGTTCAAAATAGGTTGGTGGGTGGTGGGATTATTTATTGACTCCGCTATAGTAAGAAGCATCTTCAAGTGTAAGGAAAATATTTTCATCAAATATATCTTATACAAATTCTCAAGTAGTTCAACAACACTGATCAGTTGTTAGAGATGAGCTTTTAAAATATATATATATATATATATATACAACAAAGTAGCTCAATATTTGTAGCTAAAAATATAGAAAATCAAAGAATATCTGTATTTGATATATAATGAGTGGAGTGAAGAAATGATTGTGAGAATAGAAGAACTAATAAAGCGTCAAAGACTGATATTTTTATTTTTATTTTGGCTCTTTTTCATAATATTTCATCTTATTTTTTTCTTATAAGAGCAAAATATATCATTATATAAATTAAATTTTATGCATTTACATTTATTTAGTTTGTATAATTAATATATAATTTAATCTATATATATAGTGTATTTTTTAAATAAGTATATTTTATATTAATATTTAATATCATATTATATTTGTACCTTTATATCTATAAATTTTAGAAATTTTATTTTTCTAAGAATATTTTCGCAACTATTTTACAAAATGTTGTAGACATCCCAAACAAAGCATAAGATATTTAAGCTTTGTTTGGGACGACTTTTTTTACAGCTTTTTACAGCAGTTTTTAAGTATACAAATTTTAATTTTTTAATTAAAAAGCTGTTTTAAGAAGCAATAAAAAAACCCTCTCAAATGAATCCTTAATCTCCTCAAAAATAAATTTGAAAAAAATAGATTTAAAATTCCGAAAAAAAAAATAGTCAAATTCCTGGTTCTTGATCGCAGCAACTTGTTTACACAGGGTCAATTATTCTTCCAATTAAACCATTCAATGGGAAATGAATCTTTGAATTTTGATTTTTTTCTAGAAGGTAATTAAATGCAAACAATGCTTGATAATTTAATTAATTTGTGATTATCTTTTTCAAGGGGTAGAAAGAAAGCCTTTGAAATTATACGCAATGGCCTCTCGGTCACATATATCTGATAGCTAGCTTCTAGATAATGACTAAAGATTTTTCCAATTCAATGACTTGTCCATAATTATCTAGAAAAGGTCTTTGCCTTCATGATTATAAAGCTACAAGTCGTTCATTTTCAGTTATCATGCATGATTGAATGTGAATGATAAAGATGCTATCAAAATATGATACCTCTTGATAAGTGAAAGAAGGCCACACTATGGGACTAGTTTTCTAGTGTAAATTTTTTTTTTAAAGCGATAAAAATAGTGATTAAAAGCTGTCTCAAATAAAGTCTAAAATGAACCAATTTGATTGGCTTGAAGAGCACTTGTCCTCAATTGGTGAGGATGAGGGGGATTGATGTGCTAGTGGGGCCGAGGAGGAGTTTGATGATTTGTTTAATTTGAATGTGATTCGCATTTTGAGAAGGCATTCTCCTATGGAGGTGGCAAACGACGGCGGTGTAAACCCAAAAGAAAGTAATTGTGATTGTTCTACTATCGTTGGGGGATTCTTTTTTGTTGTTGGTCGGTGTGTGTCACTATGACGGTGGCTTTTGTAGATATGATTGGCTTTCACGGTTATATATTTCGTTTGTAGGCAATGATGTGGCGGCTTTTTGTTCACCACCTGGACAATTGTGACTTGTTGGCAACCATTAGTGGCCCGTTAGCTTGTCTTTCTTCTATGTAGATTGTTGCATGTTTTCTCCTCTGGATGGTCCGAGCCAAACGTCTGGGTGGTGGCAAGGAGATTCTAGCAATTATTGAGCCCGCCTGGCTTCTTCACCTTCGTCATTGTTTGCTTTCTCTTCATTACTAACTTTGTTCTTGTTTTGCTTGGTTGTATCCATCTTTAATTTTAAAAGAAATTATTACCTCTTATATGAATTAAATAAACATCAAAAATAATATATCTTTTTTTAATGAATTAATTACAATCCTAAAGTGTACTTTGAGTTTTTTTTTTTTTAAACTACAACATTAATTCAGAATAAGAATTAAAAAAAAAAAAAAGACTCCGCTAGATGAATCATTCGAGAGATTATTATATGCGGGGACTGGACGCAAAACGCCGTCCAGAGACCGAAAAGAATGTGCCACGTCAACGGTACCGAGCCATGGTACCGAGCAGTACCGAGCACAGGGGTGACGTGGCGCATTTTGATTGGTCTCCGGATGAAGTTTGGCGTCCGCACAAAATAATTTTTCGCATCATTCAAGGCGAATTCATGGGACTCTCTAAATTAATTTACAATCAAGTTATTTTCTTATATGATAAGAGTCAATGTTCGCATCCTTCAAAACTAATTAGGTTTTGTTTCGGACAACTTTCTTACTATATTTTAAAAACAGGTTTTTAGTACAAAAATTTTATGGACTATAAAATTTTTGTACTAAAAAGCAGCTTCATACATAGGAGGCAGCAAGCATAGACCAAGCAGTAACCCACATCCTAAAGAAAGACCACAAGTTAATACGAGAGAACAAGCCACCAAGGTTGCTAGCAAGCCAGTGCCTTCTACTGGTTGTGCAGAAGTCCAACTCATCATTGCCCAGACCATTAACATAAAGCTCCAAACTGAAATTCATAGCAGCCAGCATAACAAAAAGGCCATATCGGAGGCTCAAACAACAAACGACACATGCCAATTACTTCTTTTTTTACCTCCGCCTACAATGTTCGGCATAATCATGAAATTGGATTTTTTTTAGCACAACGACTAACACTCAAAATATACACAAGAAACGCATTCTCTTGCTCATCCAAGTCATCTCCAGCATCTCTACAAGAAGTGGAGCAAGACCAATCCAACCAATCAGAATGATCGACAAGGCTAAGAGTGAATTTGGATGCCAAATGATTTTTTAACTCATCAGAAGAGATAAAGAGCAATGAGGACATCCACAAACGGCGCATTAAGGATTTGAATTTTCTATTCTTCTAGAAAGATAAACATATACAACTCTATCATTATAACCGAAGTCTATTGCTAAAAATATAAAGAAGACAAAATTTCTCAAATTCTATAGACTTTTTTTTTCTAACTCAGGAGAAGAGTCTAATCACAGATAATATTATTGTGAATATATATATTTGTTTTATAATGTTTATGTGAAATTATCTGTGACCCCATTAACTGAAGAAAGTTTTTTCGAATTCAAACCAAATATAATGGTTTAAAGCTATTAAGTTATTTTATTATTAAATTAATTAAAGTTTGTCAGACAGTTATCATGACATGTGGCATCTACTAAGTATGTGTCATTCATCCAATAATTAGAGATATATTTTGGCTTCGAATTGAACAATAAAACAATTTTCATATATTCAAAGTGTTAAAAAAAAAATCACATTTATATACAATTTATTCTTCCAAATATATTTCAATTTATTTGGAAGATGAAAATTTTGGGGTATGAAAATTCAAAAAAAAAAAGAGATAAAAATCTCAAATCAATAATTAATTTATAAAATCTTTTGTTTGGCACAAATTATGTGCATTTAATTTTATTCCAATCAAAATAGACTGTTAAAGGATTTGAAATCCTCGAACTTTCTAGAAGGCAAACAAAATGCACATAATGATATATTGGTCTCATCTGATTAGCTAAGTTTTTAGATATTGAAGGGAGATTTTTCATCTTCTAATAACGAGAAAATAAGCCTTATCCAAAATTACAGATTGCTTGTGGGTATAGCCTGATGCGACCGATTTAATGACCCTATCCATGAAATAAATAATCATAATCAAATAAGGACTCTTTTTTTTTTTCACTCAAATTTATAGTTACATTGACTTTGATAGAAAATAAATAAATAAATGATATATATATAAACATATGTAATGTAATGACTATCGCCATTTTACACTTTAGATGTTGAATATATTACCAATATTCTTAATATTTATATGAAAATGCAGCATATATATAAATTAAATATGATATAATAATTATTAGAGTTTTTACATGAAAAACCTTTAAAACGAAAAAACCATTGGGCATGACCCTATTGAAAAGATTTCATTAGTGTATGTCATCGATTATAAATTATGCCATTTCCTGTACTTGAGGAAGGAATATAAATTGAATACAAAATAATTTTTTGTGATGAAAGTTAGAAGAGCAATAAGGTATTAGAGTTTTCTTCTTTTGTAGTCAATTTGGTCACCTCCCATAAGAGGAAGCTAGAAACTAAGAAGTCCAATATTAATCTTGGTGTTGATGTAAGTAGTTAGAGTTGATATCGACAGCATGCATCATCTTTGGGGACAATAACATGTGTTAATATTATTAGAGACAACAAGTGATAAATCTAGCATTCGTCAACATTGATGTTAATAGCATGTATTGGCCTTATAGGCGATGGAGGGTGTCGATGATATTGGCAACAACGGGCATTAGTGTAGTCAACAGTAATGTTTTGGTAGATCCTAAACGAGCAATGATAGTTCAATGACTATTGTGGGGTGATAATGATCATAACTCTATAGTTTAACAATAATGGTCAATGATCAAAGTCGGAGGACCATTTGCCTCGCCTAATTGGAGGTTTTGCTCCTCTTATCTCTATTAATATTCTAAATTCAATTAGTAAATAATTTATTGTACTTTTACCTCTTTAAATATTATTATTAAACTGATTGAAATCTATCACCTTATATTTCATAAAAAGAATCCTTTGAGGATAATGATAGCCCTAGTATTGATTATATTGTAGAGCATTTTACAATTTTTTGAAGTGCAAGTAGGCTTCATTGACAGACAATTCTAAGACAATAAGTGTAAGAACCCATATGATCCCATGATTTCAAGATTATCCAATATCAAGCTAAACGATTTGTAAAACTTTAGAAACATATTTACATGCATACCATAAAATTCTTTTTATTTACATATCTAAAACATAAATTTTTATATTTACTTATATAGCACTCAAATATGCTTTAATATAATTTTGACATTAAATTGATCTATAAATAAATATAAAGATTACATGCTCTCTAAAGTCTAAAACATATTGTATATATTATGGAATATTGATTTAAATGATTAAAAAAATCCTTTAAGCTCGAAAATTTTCTATATGCGTCAACAAATATCTTTTTTAATAAAATGTTGAATATATTTTTAAGATAAGACAAACATAAAAATCATCTAAAAATAAATTAATAAGAAAAAAGAAGGTTTAGATTATTTTATATAATGAAAGACTGAGAATATATATTAGTAAAATATTAACGAGTGTTTAAGATTAGTGTTAGATAAGCTAATTTATTACCCTAATTTTAAAATTTTAAAACTACTTTTTTTCTTAGGCGCCATAAGACAACGAAACTGCCGGACGTTTATTTGAAACCACATTATATAACTCCCAGAAAGTAGAGAAATTGGGTGCCTCGGGGAAAAATAATAATAATAATAATAAATAATTAAAAAATAAACATTTATCACGGTTCGGCGTCCCCTCACTCGCGGTAAGCGGTAATGCGAAACGTCCTCCACGCGTACACAGCAATCGTCCTTCCTCTATTTCTTCCACGATCCTCGCGCTAACGATCGTTGCGATCCACGAGAAGGAGAAGAAGGAGAATCAAAGGTCCTCCTGACGACCGACGCCGTCTCCCCTCCCTCTCCTCATTCAATCCTCCAATTATTAAAACGCCCCCAAATTCATAACAACTACCTCCTCCCCCATTATAAATCTTTTCATCCACAGCCCGATCTCTCTTTCCTCAAACCGAACCCAACCAACCCAAACAAATAAAAAATCCGCAGCTTTGCCATAGATATCGATCCGGAGCACTATGGGATCGAGGAAAGGCATCACCTTTTACCTCGCTGAGCACCCTGCAATCGTCGGGTTCCGTTGGTCGCCGGAGAAATCATGGGGATCGACTTGGTCGTTTCTTATCTACTCCATCGCCCTCTACTACGCCGCCGCCCTGATCCTTCACCTCCTCCTCCACATCTTCCGCCGCCGCCGTCCCATCCCCCTCGGCCCCATCCCCGCTCTTCACTCCCTTGCCGTGGCCCTCACCTCCGCCACCATCTTCCTGGGGATCCTCCTCTCTTCCCTTGCAGAGATCCGCGATACGCGCTGGTTCTGGCGACGAACTCAGACCGCCACCCCGCTTCACTGGTTCCTCTGTTTCCCCATCGGCACTCGCCCTTCAGGCCGCGTTTTCTTCTGGTCTTATGTTTTTTATCTCTCGCGTTTCTTGCATTTGATGCGTAGCTTCTTCTCAATCCTCCGAAGACGACCAAACGCGTTCTCTCGTCTATTTGCACATTCTGCGCTGCTCTGTATGTCATTCCTCTGGCTTGAATTCTCGCAGAGTTTTCAAGTTCTGGCGATCCTTTCTTCCACGCTCGCCCATGTGGTTGTCTTTGGTTACCGATTTTGGGTCGGAGTAGGGCTGCCGGCGGCGGATGGGGCGGGGTTTGTGGTTGTTCTCGGCTGTCAGCTGGCGGTGCTCTGCTGCAACCTGGTCTGCCATTTTGGGGTGATTCTATTGCATTTTGGAAGGGGAGGGTGCAGTGGAATTGGGGCGTGGTTGTTCAATTCGGTTCTTAACACGGGTTTACTGTTTGTGTTTTTGAATTTTTATTTTCTGAAGAAAGGGATTGAGGAGGAAGATTTCGGCAACGGCCGGCAAGTAAAGAAGTTGATCACGGCGTCGGAGGAGCCGCCCCCGGCGGCGGAGAAGAAGGACCAGTGAATGATGCGGAAGGTAGAGGAGATCGAATTCTGGATACGATGATTGGTAGAACAAAAAAAAGTTTTTTTATTTTTATTTTTGGATCAATTGATTTTACAAAGGAACATATAGTAATTGTATACATTGTGGATGTAATTGTCATGTGGTTTTGAGATTAAGGCGAAGAAAACAAAAGGTCCCATTTTGTATAGAATAGGATGTGATTTGGGTAGTTATATATCGCCATGTAAAAAAAATTTGTGAATTATTATGAAAAAAAAACTGTTTAAAAGATATTATGAGCATTATAATTTTTTAAAGATAATAGATTTTTTTTTTAATTATCAATTTCTAGTACTTTTACATTCTTTTTTTCTTATGCCATAAAAAAAAAGTGAAGGGCCCATCAGGTGCACCCAATTAAAATTAACTTCGAATTTAACAGAATAAATAAATTAATTTTTTTAACATTATAATAATAGACCAAACAAAAATCCAAAGTTCAGAATATAAATATTTAAGATTTTTTTAAAGATATTTAAGTCAATTAAGACCAATCAATCAAGATTAGCTACATTTACTATTTAAGAATAAGAATTGACATCTTGAGTTCAGTTTAATATTTGTCAAAAATATTCAAATAAATAAATTAATAAGTGTGTAAAATATTACTCTTTGTAAATATAATTTCACTGGAAATAATTCATAACATGCATAAAGACAATAGGAAAGAACAGGACAAGGGTAGTTTAAAAATCAGAAGATCTCTGCTGCTTTCTGAATTAAATGACCGCCTAGTATTCTGGAACAGAGTCATCTTTGGGACTTGCTGATGGCTTTCGAGAAAATAAAAATCTGAAGCAAACAAACAATTGCGACAAACAAATCTGCAGTACTCGCACTCGCAATCAAAGCACAAAGCCAAGAATTTGAACTTTCTTTCAGTAAGATGAAAACTTAATTACTATATATTTATTTACATAACATTTAGATCATAATAACTTAATATTAATGGCATTTACGATATCATTTAAATATTAAAACATTATATAAATAAATATAAACTTTTATATATAAAAAATATAAATAATTAATATTAAAATTTTAATATTATAACTCATTTTGTCAAATAAAAGGAATTTGTTTTTCTTATTTGCGTGTGCGTATGGTAACAGTGAAGAGTATCTGTGTGCTTCCCTGCCAGTATAAGGTAATTAAATTAAATAATAATTATAAGAGGTCTCCAATTGACTTCGTAATCGCTTACGGCAGATCTTTTAGACCAGAAAGCAGGAGCTTGTCCCCTGTTGCCTTTCTTAATTAATTAATTATTTTTACTCCTTCCTTTATTCTTATCCGCGCTACATCTTAAGATTAAAGGAGTGGTGGCCAAGGAAGAAGGAGAAGGTCAATATTTGGAATACAATTAATTAGCCAAGGCCTAATTTATGTATTTTAATAAGGCTCATTGGTCCAACAAAAAAGTATTAGGAGTATAATATTTATTTTCATGTATTTTAATTTTTTAATGATTGATTTAAAACAAAAGAAATATAATATAAAATAAAATAAAAAAATTTCTCAACACACTTTTTCGCTATATTTGACCGAACTAATTGGTTGGTGAATTCAATCAATTAGAAGAAAAGGGGCTTCAAAGGCTTTGATGAAGCAATGGAAGTACAGATCAATTAAGAAATCTGCAAACACAGCTTTGAATTTGCAACTAAAACTGTATTAGCTGAACCTATATTTATTACTATTATAAGCAACCAAGAATTCCACCGAAATTATAGAACAGCAAGTAAATATTTTGTCTATTGAATCCAAACTCCAGCCAAAAACAAGCATAATCAATGATATTCTCCTCGTCTCTAATGTAGGAAATGTGCGCTTCATGTCTTCTTCATGAGACATGCGAAGTCCAGACATAGAGAACAAATTGATTTTGTGACTGTGAACTGAGCGCTTTTACTATTCATAATCATAAAATTGAATAATTCTGTATTTGAACTTCACACGTAATAATCTCTCCGGATAAAAAATATGTTTAGGCACTAAGGAAAAGTAATATATAAGGGTACGCTAGATTCATCATATGTGTACGAGATTCTTTTCTTTTCAATCAGGTTTTCAAGATGTAATGATTTTAGCTCAATATAAAATTGAGAACACCTGGCATGATGTAACTTATGCTAAAATTGATTTGCATCAGGACCTCCTAAGAGAATTTTGATTGTTCTTTTGCCCTTTTCCACAGGGGATGCCACAGTGCGTTTTCAGACATGAATTATATATTCTACAATTGTTAAATTCATAGAATTTGGAGAGGAAAAAGACCTAGCTTTATTGCACAAATCTATCCCTTATTTATTTATTTTATCTATCCCTTATTTATAGATCTGTACAATATATCTTAATAAAGAAACAAATAACTATATAACCATGTAATATTGCCCTACTAGAATCCTTCCTAAATCAGTCACTCAAATATAGAAAGAGATTGGCGTGATCCAAGTGAGCCTGCCATGGATCCCCATGCTGACCATTGTGGGATCAAAGGCTAAGGGTCGGTTGAAATTTAACTGTGTGATCTAGGTGAGCCTCTCACGGGTTCTCATGCTACATGTGGGATAAAGGTCTAAGTGTCGATATGGATTTTAACACTCCCCCTCAAGATAGAAAATACATATATGTCATTCTCAACTTGGTAATGGTAATTAGTTCCATAAAAATAGAGTTATCAAATCCCCCAGTGCATCATAGAGTCCTCCATTTGATCAAAAGCTTTGGGAGGAATTAACTTCAAACATTATTGTGGCAAATGATAAAGATAAAAGCTATTTCAATCAAGCCTGCAAGGGGCAGGGAAACAATGAGGACTACATTGAAAAGTAGCCCTCAAGATACTGAAAATGGCAATAAAGGTCAGTGGCGGGATAGCATGGAAAGTGGATTAATTATCATTTGATTCTATCACCCTCTCGAATATCTCGAATATTAAGGGAAGGCCAACAATGAAGGCATAACAGTAGAAAGAAGAAATATATGTTTTTAGGTTGCGGCAAGCTACAGGGATAGCAACAAAAAAAACATATCTCAAGAGACTCATCACTCGGCACGCAGATCTCCTCCCATTAGATCAAGCTAACTTTTGGCCTAATGCAAATCAGCCGTCCGACTCCACCTGAACAGACTCTTGTTCGATCTACCTCGGGAAGTGAAGACAAAGCTTCTAGTCACATGTAGAGAACAGATTGCTCGGCTTGACACTAGAGCACGTAGAAGTCACAGGCGCAGGTTCCTTACATGAACATTCCACTCGATCGACTCTCAAGTCACACAACCTTCTTGGTTTGCTTGGCTTCACGTGCACAATGAGTCCCTTGATCCTTCTTGCTCCCTCACTCGATTCTCTTCTTCACTTGGTTCGGCCACCAAGCACACACAATAGACTCTCGTCTCCGCTTCTCCTGGCCACATGCATGAAAAAGAGGGCACGAACAGTTTGGACCGGTCGACTCTCATTCGATCTCCAACGGCAATGAAGGCCGCTTGCTCCTCTCCGCTTCATTCGATTCGTATATCCCAGTGATTCCATCAATGAAGGCTGATGGAAGGACAATTATTCCTCATAATTCCGGCATGAAGACAGGTAGAAGAACAATTATTCCTTAGAGTTCCGACAATGAAGGCTGGTGGAAGTACCACTACTCAAATTTCTGGCAATGAAGGCCGATGGCGGGAACCAATATTTCTCATTATTCCGACAATGAAGGCCGGTTGTAGGATGCATTCCTTATATTTCTGGCAATGAAGGTCAGTTTCTCCTCTTCGCTTCCTTTAATTCGAGGCTCTAATACCATGTTAAATTCAAAGAATTTGGAGAGGGAAAAGGCTTAGCTTTATTGCACAAATCTATCTCTAACCCTATCTTAATAAAGAAACAAACAACTATAGAATCATGCATAATTGCCCTACTAGAGTCCTTCCTAAATCAACCACTCATATAAAAGGAGATTGGCGTGATCCAGGTGAGCCTCCCACGGATCCCTATGCTGGCCGTGGTGGTATCAAGGGCTAAGGAACGGTTGAGATTTAACTATTTGATCCAAATGAGCCTCCCACATATTCTCATGTTGGCCGTGGGATCAAGGGCTAAGTGACAATTTGGATTTTAATAGCAATAAAAATATTCTTTGCAAGGTCTAGCCATATCCAAAATAGTTTAGGAACATGAAGAAAATTTGAAAAAAGGATCAATTAGAGCAACTAATTACCCTTACAACATTCTGGTTGCTTTGATTTTTAGATAGCAATCAGAATTTTGTTTGTACCATTTTTGATGTGAAACGTACATGCGATGGAGGAGTTACTTTAAGAAATTAAAGAGAGCAATTGTAGCATAATAACCCAAGATAAAATTATCATTGTCATAAAAGAGTGATCCTTAGAACTCTTAATTTTTAACTTGCTTAGGCAAGTGGAGCAAGATCAATCAACCAAACAATTTAAGAAGCACAAAGAATAATTGTAAAACTACAATGACCACAAGAATCCACAATTTAATAATGAGAATTTTTCACCTTTGGAGCCCATACGCTCAACTAGTCTAGGCTTTAGCGGAAGGAGAGTCTCCACAGTAGAAGCGAGGTCACTCCAAGGAAGAAGGAGCATAAGATCGTCGTTCTTGGATAGGTGACCGGAGTGGTGGAGGAGAATTATCCTGAGTACTTGTTGTGGTTGCTTGGGGGAAGATTCCAAAGACAAAAACTGAAAATTCCTGCAGGAATTTCAGTTTTGATAGAGGTGGGAGGGAATTAACTTGATGGATTCAAATTAATCCAAATGGGTTTAATGGGGCGGTGAAGGGGAAAGAAATTTGGGCTGAATTTGTGGTGTTCATATGTCATTTGGGAGGAGAAAGAGGCCCACTAAGAGTGGCCGGCCCAATAGGGAGGAGAGAGAGATTTAGGAGTTATGAGGGTGGGGCCCAAGTTTAAGTAAGAAATTCAATTAAATCTGAATTTTAATTTCAGATTTAATTAGAGCTTAAGTAACTTCCCAAAATTTAAAATGAGAGGGAGATCAAATTTGAATTTCGAATTTAGATTTAATCTCTTTAATGGGTGGCTTAATTGCATAAGCACCAATTAAGGAGGTTAATAACTCAAGAGATTTGAAATTCAAATGGTGGGAGGCTTCAAGAGGGAGAGGCGGCGGGAATAGGCTGCTGGGCAGGCCGGCGGGAGGCTGGCCGGCGGGTGGCTAGCCGGCGGGTGGCCGGCTGCTGGGCCGGTGGCCGCAGAATTTATGGCCAGCGAAAACAGGGGGGGGGGGGGAAATACAGGTGGCCGGCGGCTTTGCTTCTTGGATTGGACGGCGGCAAGGGCAAGGGGAAAGAGGACGAAAATGGAGATTTCAAGGCTTCGACGACTACGGATTTACTAACCTCGATTGTCTCCACGTTGATTTTCCACAAGATGAGATAATTTGAAAACTAGAACTCACAAAGAGATCTAGTCTTCTCCGGCGAACTAGAACTCACTAAGAGATCTAGTTTCCTCCAGCGAACTCACTAAGAGATCGTGGGAGAAGATGAACTCACAAAGAGAACAAGAATAAATTTTTATTTCATCCAAAAAACTATCGATTACAAGAGAAGGACCATATAAATAGGCCTCACAATGACAAATAAAAAGCAAAAGACTAAAATGCCCCTTGGGCTACAATAGCGACCAAATACCCATAAGGGCAAAAACGAAAAAACATAAAATAAAAATAAACTACTACATAAAATAATGAAAATACAACTCATGCTCGTAACCATCGATCTCCGGCGTCGAAAATGCTGACGATGTCCTCATCATTCTCCCCAGGTGGGAGAAAACTCGACCCCGTCGAGTAGATATCTATGGAGCCCTCGTACAACTCTAGGAGATCTGGTGTCACGACCCGACCCGAGACGAGACGGATCCCGCCCGCGCCGGATCGCGACGGAGAATAGCTAACCAGGATCTGGCTTTGGATTAGGTTACTGAACTGATCTTCCAAATTCTTAACTCAACAGAAACACACAGAACAACAGAGCTACTAAAAACATCAAATGCAGCGGAACAAAACATCTATCTTTTCATTTCCTCAAAATAATCATCTACAGAACAGTACATGGCTTTCAACAGAAAGAAAGACAGAACAGGAAAGCCATGACTGTACAAAAATCAAAAGTACAAAAGTACCTAATCTGATCAGACTCTGAAATCTAATCCTGGATCTCCTTGCCCTTCCCAGAACCTGAAAACCACCAGAAAGCAAGGGTGAGCTCAACAGCTCAGCAAAGCAACAAACCACCAATCTAAATCCTCAGAAAACAAAACCAAACTTATCAGACAGAAATCAGATCAGAAGTCGGAACAGAATCGGAAATCAAAACTTACGGACAGATATCAAATCACATCAGAGTCGTACAGATCGTATCAGAACAGAACAAATCAACAGAGTCAGAAACAGAAATCAGAATCGTACGGATCATATCATATCATAATTTCGTACAGAACAGAACAGATACAGAAAATAGTACAGATACATATAGCTAAATGCCCTGACACTGACGGAATCTCTACGGATTCCGGCCCCTTATGCCTCCCTTCCCAGACACTGACTGAATCTCATAGGATTCAGGCCCCTTATGTCTCCCTTTGTGCTCACGGCACCAAAACAGATGTGCTTATAGCACCAAAACAGAATTCATCGGATCCGGAACAGAACAGATATCAGATTTCAGATTGAGCTCATTTCAGATTTCCCGTTTCACTAACTGAATCTCATAGGATTCAGGCCCCTTATAACTCCCTTTTTATAGCTTATACACATAGCATTTCAATTCAGAAGAAATCCGGACAATTCAGAAATTACACAAAAATCGGGCAGCACAACGGCAGTATACGGAATTTACACAAAAATTCCTGCAAAGAAAATTTACCGAATTCGCACAGAATACAGATATCAATATTTCAGAACCTTTATTCTACTGCACAGATAAATTCCAATTTCACAGAAAAATCCGGTCGACTAAAAACACAGTCGAATCAAAAATACCCGGACGAAAATCTTCAGAAAATAACCAAAATGTGCACACTCGGCACGTCAACAATATACAGAAAGTTACGCGGTAAAAACTGAACCGATCAAAAGATACGGACAAAAATCAATAACGAAAACGAAATCCGGACAGAATATACCGCCAAACACGACGGTTCTGAAAATTGAGAAAGGTAGAATGTGCCTTACCTCGAGCACAGCAACTTCCTCAACAGTCACTTCGATCGAAAACGGCTCCGCGTCGTCCGAAAATCCACTTTTCTCCAAAATCCCACGACTTTCTCTCTCCTCAGATATTTATTTTTAATTTTCTGATTTTTCTCTCTCTCAAAACGACTGAAATCAGCTTTATAATACACAGATCGGCCCGGCCGATCGCAGCATCGTCCCGGGACGATCTGACCAAAAGGATCGGCCTGGTCTCCCTTCAGGGCTATTGCATGGACGATATTTTCTACAGTGCCGATCGGCCTGGCCGATGTCTCCAATCGGCCTGGACGATGCATGCAGAAAATCACCTGGAGCAAAACTGGGCAAAATCTGGAGCTGATTTCCACTGATCGTCCCAGGACGATCCCAGATCGTCCTGGACGATACTGGAGCAGATCTTGATATTACAATCTCCCCAACTCAGAAAAATGTCGTCCTCGACATTATCCAGTCCAAACTCAGTCAAAACAAGTACGGGTACGACCGTCTCATATCAGACTCCTTCTCCCAAGTTGCTTCCCGTGCAGTCCGGTGCTTCCACTGGACTTTAACCATCGGAATCTCTTTATTTCTTAACCTTCGGACGTCGTACGCCAAAATAAGCTCTGGCTCTTCCTTGTACGCCAGATTCTCCTGAATCTCCACCTCATCAGCTGACAACTTCTTCCCAGAGTCTGAAACCCACTTCCTCAGAGTGGATACGTGAAACACATTATGCACATCCGGCATAGATTCAGAAAGCAATAACTTGTAAGCAGCTTTTCCAATTCTTTCCAAAATCTCAAATGGTCCAACATACCTTGGACTAAGCTTGCTCACCTGACCAAATCTGCTCACACCCTTCATCGGGCTGACTTTGACATACACAAAGTCACCAACCTGAAATTCAACAAATCTGTGCTTCTGATTGTAATACTTCTGCTGACGATCTTGAGCGGCTTTCAATCTTTCTCTTATCAAATTGATCTTCTGAGCAGTTTCATCAGCAAAAGTGGCCCCCAAAGCCTGTCTATCTCCGAAGGAGGTCGGAGTCAAAGGAGTACGACACTTCCTGCCATACAAAGCCTCGTACGGTGCCATACCGATACTGGACTGAAAACTGTTGTTATAGGCAAACTCAATCAACGGAATATGATCTTCCCAGCTTCCGCTAAAGTCCAGAACACAAAGCCTCAACAGATCTTCCAGTACCTGAATCGTCCTCTCAGACTGTCCGTCGGTCTGAGGATGAAAGGCTGTACTGAAATGCAGTTTCGTACCCAAACCTTGCTGAATGCCTTTCCAAAGTCTGGAAGTAAAGCGTCCATCTCGATCAGATACGATCACACGAGGCACACCGTGCAATCTGACTATTTCCTTCACATAAATCTGTGCCAATCGATCAACTGAATCCGTCTGTCTGATCGGAAGAAAATGGGCTGACTTCGTCAATCGATCTACAACCACCCAAATGGCATCATGTCCTTGTCTAGATCGAGGAAAACCCATCGCAAAATCCATCGTTACCTCCTCCCATTTCCACTCAGGGATAGGCAACGACTGCAACAGCCCACCTGGTCGCTGATGCTCTGCCTTCACCAACTGACAGGCTTCGCATCTCGACACAAACTCTGCCACATCCTTCTTCATCCCAGGCCACCAAAACAAAAGCTTCATATCAGCGTACATCTTACCACTGCCTGGATGAACAGTGTAGCCAGAATGGTGAGATTCGTACAGAATCTCCTGCCTCAAGTCTCCAGACACAGGTACCCACAACCTGTTCTTACAGAAAATAGCACCAGAATCAGAAATTCGAAGTTCAGGAGTCTTACCAGATCCAATCTGAGCTATCAACTTCGAATAATCAGAATCTGACTTCTGGGCTTCTTGAATCCGTGCTTCCAAAGAAGACTGAATACTCATCTGAGCCAACTCCAAATCACTGGAGGAAACCACCTCCAACTGCAATCTCTCCAAATCACGAATCAGAAAGTCATCACAGGTAAGCTGAATACCTGAGAATCCAGAAGACTTCCTGCTCAGAGCGTCCGCTACCACATTCGCCTTCCCAGGCTGATACTGAATAGTCAAATCGTAGTCCTTGATCAACTCGAGCCACCTCCTCTGTCTCAGATTCAGATCCTTCTGAGTAAAAATGTACTTCAGGCTCTTATGATCAGTAAAGATCTCACATCTGACGCCATACAGGTAATGACGCCAAATCTTCAAAGCAAAAACTACTGCAGCTAACTCCAGATCATGCGTCGGGTAATTCTTCTCATGTGGTTTCAACTGTCTCGAAGCATAAGCAATTACCTGACCATGCTGCATCAGAACACAACCCAATCCTTTCAGTGAAGCATCACTGAACACCTGGAAACCCTCCGTACCTGACGGAAGTGCCAACACTGGAGCTGAAGTCAAACACTCCTTCAATCTCTGAAAACTAGCTTCACACTCCGGTGTCCAAACAAAAGGTACTGACTTCTGAGTCAGTCTCGTCAGAGGAGTCGAAATCTGTGAAAATCCTTTCACAAACTTCCTATAATACCCGGCCATGCCCAAGAAACTACGTACCTCAAATACCGTAGTCGGCCTTGGCCAATCAGCAACAGCCTGAATCTTCTGGGGATCTACAGAAATGCCTTCTCCGCTAATCACATGCCCCAGAAAGAAATGCTCTTCAGCCAAAATTCACACTTGGAGAACTTGGCATACAGCTGATGCCTCCTCAAAGTCTCCAACACAATCCTCAAATGTCTGGCATGCTCATCCTCAGATGCAGAATATACCAGAATATCGTCAATGAAGACGATCACAAACTGATCCAAATACTCCCTGAATACTCGGTTCATTAGATCCATGAAAATCGCAGGCGCATTGGTTACCCCAAAAGGCATAACCAAAAACTCGTAGTGCCCGTACCGAGTACTAAAAGCAGTCTTCACCACATCAGCTTCCTTCACCTTCACCTGATAGTATCCGGATCTCAAATCAATCTTCGAAAATACCGAAGATCCGGAAAGCTGATCAAACAGGTCGTCTATCCGAGGCAAAGGATACTTATTCTTGATCGTGACCTTGTTCAAATCTCTGTAATCAATACACATACGGAGTGTACCGTCCTTCTTCTTCACAAACAGAACAGGTGCTCCCCAGGGCGAAACACTAGGACGTACAAACCCTCTGTCCACCAACTCCTGAAGCTGAACTTTCAACTCAGAAAGTTCTTTCGGTGCCATCCTGTACGGAGCTTTCGATATCGGAGCGGTACCCGGAAAAACATCGATAGAGAACTCCACATCTCTATCCGGAGGTAAACCAACCAACTCCTCAGGAAAAACATCAGCAAACTCCCGTACCACAGGGATCTCAGAAACAGAACCAACCTCCAGGTTCAGATCCCGCACCGAAGCCAAAAATACCGGACATCCCTTCTTCCACATCCTGCTCACCTCCAACGCAGAAACCAGACTGGAGAGAACACCTCGTAATCCCTGAAATACAACTCTCTCTCCAGCCACAAGCAAACTCACTTGCTTCTTCAGACAGTCTATCTGGGCCTCATACTGACTCAGCCAATCCATGCCCAGAATCACATCATACGAAGAAATCGGCAATCGAATCAAACTCGATTTCCACTTCTTGCCAGAAATCTCGATCTCACACAAACAAAACTGTCGAGCAACCAATGGATTCCCAGCCGGTAAAATCACAGACAAAGAAACCGGTAAAACCATCGAATCCAAATGTAAAATCTCAAAACAATGCTCGGACAGAAAAGAATGACTCGCTCCAGAGTCAAACAAAACACGACAGGGCTGATCAGAAATGTAAACCGTACCTGTCACAACATCCGGAGCATCACGAGCCTCCTGCTGACTCAGACTGTAAACTCGTGGCTGAACTGGAACAGGAGCTGAAGCAACAGAACTACTCTGCTCCCTCTGAATCGTAGGTGGTCTCCGTGGTGCAGAACTAGAACCACCACCTCTACCAGCAAATCCCTCAGGGCGTGGAGGAACAGTCCTCGGTCTTCCTGCTGCTGAACCAACAGGTCTGACAAAGCCCTCAGATCGCTGCTCAGAACGCTGATCAAATCCCATCTGCGGACATTCTGCAATACGATGTCCTGACTGACCACATCGAAAGCACAGACCAGCCATCCTGTAGCACTGGCCAAAGTGTCGTCGTCCACAGTTCTGGCACACAGGTGCCGAACTAACTGATCCAGAACTAGTCGTACTGGTAGCAGTACCAGACGATCCTCCGCTCTTCCTGGAGTCTCCAGATCCAGATCCAGGAACAAATCTCCTCTTCCCAGAGGAACCACTGCCAGATGTCTCTCCTCCAAACCTCTTCCTACTCGCAGTCCACCGCTGCTGAGTAGCCGTCATGTCATTCTCAATCAGACGAGCTCGCTCCACAAGCTCAGAGAAATCGGTGATCCGGAATGGTATCAGAGGCTGCCTCAAAGTGTCTCGTAAGCCTCTCAGAAATCTGTAGCACCTCTCAGCAGACGTGCTAACCAGCTGCGGAGCGTACCTGGCTAATGCAGTAAACTCAGCCTCGTACTGCATCACCGTCTTGCTCCCCTGAACAAGCCTCAGAAAACTCTCCTGCATCTGCTGTCGTGCAGAAGGGGGAACAAACCAGTCTCTGAATACTTCAGTGAACTCCTCCCAAGTGATCAAGGAGTTCAGTCTGCCTTGAAATCTGGCTGCTTGCTGGCCATCCCACCAGTGCTCAGCCTCTCCGTCCAACAGAAAAACAGCTAACGGAACTTTCCTGTCTGCAGGACACTGCATCCCGTCAAAAGTCTTCTCCAATCTCCTCAGCCACTCCTCAGCAGCTCTGGGCTCAACAGCGCCCTCAAACCTCGGAGGCTTCAACCTCAAAAATAACTGCAAATGTCGATCAATGTCCTCAGATCTAACAGTCGAAGCTCTGCTCTGAGTCTCGCTCATCATCTGAGCAACAAGTGAAGCAAACTGTGAAAGCGTATCAGCACCGACCACTGGGGCTGTACTCCCCACTGGTGCTGCCTGATCGTCACTCTGACCGTCTGTCATGTCTGGGTCTGGCTGATCCATACAGAAAAATCCAGAAAATCCGGAAAACTATCACAAAACAACACAAAATAACACAATAAAAAGCCAAACGACCCAAAACTACCTCCCAGACAGACTCACTGATCACGTCCTAAAGCTCTGTTTTACAATCCAACCTGTTTCCAAAACCAGTGCTCTGATACCAAAAAGCTTGTCACGACCCGACCCGAGACGAGACGGATCCCGCCCGCGCCGGATCGCGACGGAGAATAGCTAACCAGGATCTGGCTTTGGATTAGGTTACTGAACTGATCTTCCAAATTCTTAACTCAACAGAAACACACAGAACAACAGAGCTACTAAAAACATCAAATGCAGCGGAACAAAACATCTATCTTTTCATTTCCTCAAAATAATCATCTACAGAACAGTACATGGCTTTCAACAGAAAGAAAGACAGAACAGGAAAGCCATGACTGTACAAAAATCAAAAGTACAAAAGTACCTAATCTGATCAGACTCTGAAATCTAATCCTGGATCTCCTTGCCCTTCCCAGAACCTGAAAACCACCAGAAAGCAAGGGTGAGCTCAACAGCTCAGCAAAGCAACAAACCACCAATCTAAATCCTCAGAAAACAAAACCAAACTTATCAGACAGAAATCAGATCAGAAGTCGGAACAGAATCGGAAATCAAAACTTACGGACAGATATCAAATCACATCAGAGTCGTACAGATCGTATCAGAACAGAACAAATCAACAGAGTCAGAAACAGAAATCAGAATCGTACGGATCATATCATATCATAATTTCGTACAGAACAGAACAGATACAGAAAATAGTACAGATACATATAGCTAAATGCCCTGACACTGACGGAATCTCTACGGATTCCGGCCCCTTATGCCTCCCTTCCCAGACACTGACTGAATCTCATAGGATTCAGGCCCCTTATGTCTCCCTTTGTGCTCACGGCACCAAAACAGATGTGCTTATAGCACCAAAACAGAATTCATCGGATCCGGAACAGAACAGATATCAGATTTCAGATTGAGCTCATTTCAGATTTCCCGTTTCACTAACTGAATCTCATAGGATTCAGGCCCCTTATAACTCCCTTTTTATAGCTTATACACATAGCATTTCAATTCAGAAGAAATCCGGACAATTCAGAAATTACACAAAAATCGGGCAGCACAACGGCAGTATACGGAATTTACACAAAAATTCCTGCAAAGAAAATTTACCGAATTCGCACAGAATACAGATATCAATATTTCAGAACCTTTATTCTACTGCACAGATAAATTCCAATTTCACAGAAAAATCCGGTCGACTAAAAACACAGTCGAATCAAAAATACCCGGACGAAAATCTTCAGAAAATAACCAAAATGTGCACACTCGGCACGTCAACAATATACAGAAAGTTACGCGGTAAAAACTGAACCGATCAAAAGATACGGACAAAAATCAATAACGAAAACGAAATCCGGACAGAATATACCGCCAAACACGACGGTTCTGAAAATTGAGAAAGGTAGAATGTGCCTTACCTCGAGCACAGCAACTTCCTCAACAGTCACTTCGATCGAAAACGGCTCCGCGTCGTCCGAAAATCCACTTTTCTCCAAAATCCCACGACTTTCTCTCTCCTCAGATATTTATTTTTAATTTTCTGATTTTTCTCTCTCTCAAAACGACTGAAATCAGCTTTATAATACACAGATCGGCCCGGCCGATCGCAGCATCGTCCCGGGACGATCTGACCAAAAGGATCGGCCTGGTCTCCCTTCAGGGCTATTGCATGGACGATATTTTCTACAGTGCCGATCGGCCTGGCCGATGTCTCCAATCGGCCTGGACGATGCATGCAGAAAATCACCTGGAGCAAAACTGGGCAAAATCTGGAGCTGATTTCCACTGATCGTCCCAGGACGATCCCAGATCGTCCTGGACGATACTGGAGCAGATCTTGATATTACATCTGGATCTAGGCTCTGTAGCTCGTCCCTGTCAATCCAAGTATCCTCTAACTCCGACGTCCCTTTCCAAGGAACTCGGTATCTTTGGCACCCACTTTCCTTTGGGGAAATGACCTCATCATCTAGTATTGCTTCGACCTTCTCCGCTATAGGTAAGTAGGGTAAGTTGGGGAGTGGAGCTAGGCTGGGGGGATCTCACCAAGTGGGGTCACACAAAGCTAATTTAAGGAGTGGATGTTGGGGTTAAGATTCGGGTCCTTCAAAGGCTATCAGGTCTTCTATATTAAATGTAGGATTCATGTTAAAGCCTCAAGAGAGGTCCAGTACGTAGGCATTACTATTAACCTTTGAGATTTCCTTAAAATGTTCGGTGTTTCGAGCATGCAGCTTCCGTACCATCACAAAGTCTCCAACTTTGAATTCTTTGGACCATCTTTTGTTATCAACAATAATTTTAGAATGGATGTTATTTTGTTCAATTTTCCTTTTAATTTCGATGAGTAACTCCTGAAGGTGAAATGCATATGCAAATGCAAGAGATCGGGTGTGCAAGATGAATGACAAGACTCATGAGCTTACAAAAGTTTAAAACAACAGACAAAATAGGAAGACAACAGACTACTACACTCACACAACATACTAACTCACACGAACACAGCTAGAAAAGTGGACAAGTCACAAAAGAGTGGTTTTAAAGTGTTCGATCTAATGGAACGGGTGTAGGGGGAGCAATGAATACATCCTTAGCTAAAAGGGCATCTCCATAGGGCATCTTAGCTCGGGTCACAGACAGTCTCCCAGGGGTAGTAAGGTAATTTAGTAAGGTCGGCCAACTAGGAGAGGGAAGGATCTTAACAGGGAAAGACAAGGATGTAGCGGGCACAATGTAAGAATCAGGAGTATGATAGGACGAGGGGTCATCACTCTCTACCATAATAACATAGCCCAAAGAATCACCAGCAGGTATGGGACTCAAAAGTCGGGGTATCGTGTCCAGAGTAGATGTGGGTCCAACATGAAAGTGTGGGTTAATATTCTCATTCCAATCGGTAGGCGGAGTGATGTGGTAAGCCCAATCAGGAAGGACAAACTCTTTCAAAGGTAAATCCATAGGGGCAACTCCAAAAATAGGCTCTAACAAGTCAAAAGATGACTTCTGGTACAAATTAGGCTCGAAAACTTTCAGACTCAAAGTATTGTCTTCCAAAGTAAAATCAGGTTTGGTTTCAATCCTAAGATCCGTAGGTTCCGTTTCACTTGAATCATGTGACAAATTCGATTGACTTACATTCAACTTGAGATTAGCTAAGTCACCATCAGAACTATCCACAGTTAACTCAGAGTTATCTGAATTCATCTCAGTAATTAAATTAGAATCTTTCAATTTTAATTTCATTATGTTCAAGGTCAGATCAATCTCTTTCGGGATCAAATCAATATCGTCCAGGCAGACCTTATCCAAAGGGATATCGTTAATGATATTAGTCTCAAGAGGGGCTAAGGTCTCGAGGTTAAAAGGTTCTGGACCTCCTACATCAGGGTTTAAGTCCGGCAGGGGGTCTAATTCAATCACTTCAGTTTCATCCTCAAAGAAGTCTTCGTTATCATTAGCATTCACGAAATGGATGCACTCAATATCAGGTTTAGTGGACCTTATCTTTTCAACGCATTCCTCTATTAACATTACACTTTCAGGGGCCAGGGTTCGAGAAGCTAAAGGCTGACTTGGATGGCCAGACATCGGTCCAAGTGGGGAGCTATGTGAGATTGATCCAACAGAAGACCCGCTAGAGGGTCGATCATCACAACTAAGAGAAGACCTATAGGGTGAGACAGCCACCCTGATGTTACTAACGGGTGATTGGTTTCGACTATAATGATGTCCTTGGTTTGTCACAACGAAAGAGGTAAGGTGAGGCCCTAGACGACAGTCGCTAGTAGAGGGTCGGTACTTTAGGTTAAGATCTCGCCTCATGTCTTCCCAAGTTGGGTACTCACCGCGAGACTCTTTGTGATCTACTAATCTTGCCCAAAATTAAAGAGCCTGGCCTTTGAGGTGAGATTTAGCGATACTAACCTGGTGGGATTCAGGGATTTGACATGATTCAAAATAGTCATCTAGTTGTCTAGCCCATTCCCTAAAGTGGTAAGGATCCGAGGAACCATCAAAGGTTGGCAGCCGATAGGGTGACTCTAAGTGAGGTCGTGGAGGCTTAGGCTCAGGTCTCGGGTGATAAGCTGAGTGGGGCCTGTATTTAGAGTGGGGATAGTCAACGGGTTTCTCTGTCATAATTCTAGTCATATTGCCCACTAGGTTAACGATGTCATCTAAACTCTTTTGGAGTCTTATCGGATCCATTGAAAAGTGTTAAGTGATTCTTAATGAAGAATGGGTGTAAGGGACAACACTTTCCCAAGAGAAAACACCATTATGAGTGGTTGTATGGTGCAGGAAGAACTTAGGACAGCCAGCTACAAGACTGATTTAAGTGATCTAGGCAAGTAGGTTGGACTCTGGAACGTGGACCACAAGTGGATACTACCTAGAACTCTTCCAAACGGATGCTAATTGTTGACCTCGATTTTGCCCCGACCCTTGGTCAAAGGGTTGACTTGGTCAAATTAACCAAGTCAGACCCCAAGACCATCTCCAATAGGCTCGTGGGGTCGAGTCGAGTCTGTTGAGCCTAAGCTTGGACCCTGGGTCAACCCGGTTGACCAAGTCAACCCAGGTTGACCACTTAGCCCATTTAGAGCCCAAATCAAGTTTGGATGCACTTGGGCCTTGGCTTGGCTCAATCCCTCATCCCATGGCCCCCCCATTGACTGGTTTGACCAAGTCAAATGTGGACTTGGTCAACCATGACTCTAAATAGGTCATAATCACCTATTTAAGAGAGATTAAGGCCCATTTAATGAGAAATTCAATGCCCCTTCGTTTTGAATTGAAATCCACGTCCTAATCTGATGAATTTCCCTCCAAATTGACGGTGGATTAGATCTAGGCCGTCCACCTTAGGTCTAGGGGATTTAAATATGAAAAATTTTGTCAAAATAAGGATCTTTTTGCCATTGCTCTCTCTCCAGACCTCCACAAGCTCTAAAATTTCTTGTGAGAGTTCCTGGAGTTCCCCAACATCTTCCCCAACCAAGATCCGACGAGCTCGAGTCGCCGGCGGCAAGAACTCCGGCGAAACCCAAGCCACGAAACTTTCGGGCCTTCTACCGCTTGATCCAGGGAGAATCAGGGTTTGAGGTCAACTAGAGAAATATTCCTGCCGCTTCAACGAATCCAACGAGCCCAAGAACGCGAAAATCGGACGGTTAGATCTCTCAAAACCCTTAGAATAGCTCACAACACATAGGGTAAAATAGCTTTTCAAAAAGCTGATTATTTTCCAAACGAACACTTCCCCATGATTTCTGTATGTGCATAGAACTTGTGTCTAAAATTTCGCGAACTTTCGTCAAGTATCGAGGGAGAACGAAGCGAAATAAGGTTCTAGGTTTTGGTCTCCCGCCCGCCCAGGCCAGACGCGTGCTGAGCCGTTGATCCGCCGATCAACGGCTCAGATCAGGTTGCACCGTGGTTCGGTACAGCCGTGTATGCCGATCGGGTGCACAGGTCTCGGTCCGCCGCGATCTAGGTCGTCCATTCGATCAGGCGCCGATCGGACGACTCTCCTCCAAGCCGACGTGGATAAGTGGATTTGGCTTGATTGCGGCATAATTGCCGCAATCATTGGCCGGCGGCGCAATCATTGGCCGCCGCCAATGATTGGCCCGAAATCGCGGGATCCAATCGGAGTGCGCCACGTGTCGCCGCCTGGTATTTTAATATAAAAATTAATTTTAAAACCTTTTTTTTCATTCAAAAATTCGCCAAAAATCCAATTTCGCTCCGTTTTTGACGTATAATATACCGAATTACTCGGATTTTTATCCTCTTTTATTTAAAATTATTTTCATTCAAAATTAAGATTTTTTTTAATTAATTTAAAAAAAAAAGTAAAATTCTTTTATTATTATTATTATTATTATTATTATTATTATTATTTTAATATAATAATTATTATTATATTATTATTTAATTATTTATTTACTGTTATTTTAAAATTTTTTTTATTTACTTTATTGTTACTATTATTATTATTATTATTATTTTTTAATTATTTTAAATTCCTTTTAAAGATTTTAAACTTTGAAATTCCATAACTTTCCCGTCCCAAATCCGCTGTCGACGCACAGCACCTCGTTTTGGATGTATTTGGAATTCTGCACACTCTGGAAGTGGTTTCACTCAAAAGTTTTGGGTCTGTATGCAGGTATTTTCAAAACAGCCAACAACACTATTTTAAAATTTATTTAATTATCGTCTTTAAACTTTGAAATTGCATAACTTTGTCGTTTTAAGTCCGCTGTCGACACACAGCACCTTGTTTATAATGTACTCTGAATTCTGCATATTTTGAAACTATTTTCAGATGAAAATTTTGTCTGTATTTTCTGTTATTTCAAAAACAGCAAAACTACACTATTTTAAAATATTATATTATTGTATTTAAGCTTCGGAAATTCGTATCCTCGTCATTTTAAATCGGATTTTGACGTATAACCCCTCGTTCTTTTCAGAAAAGCGAGCTTTATGTTTTGAAGCCATTTCCAGCCCTTGATTTTGGCTGTTTTGACCAATCACTATTTGGATTCGATTATTCGAGTATTTTTGATATTAAATATTAATTATGACAATTATTTTCAGGAAACAAAATATTTTCAAATCGCTTGAGACTTCGTTAGGGTGGTCAGCAGGTTTCCCTATACTTATGTATTACAAATTGAATTATTTTCAATTATTTTATTTTCCAAAAATATATTTATATCTATAAGTACTTTTAAACTATTTTAAAACTACTTATATATAAATCCTAACTTTGGGAGACTCGCTATTTCATGAAATTTTAAACTTGGCTTCTATATATGAAGAGCAATCATGGGGGAGAGGGTTAGTGGATGATTGAGTTCTAATCATTCACTAATCCCTTCATTAGGTGTCTTTCCTTTTATTTTTCGTAGTTTGCATGCGTAGGATGCACCACCACTTAGTTTAGGCTCTCCTAGATCTAAGGATATTGCGTGTTTATTTCATTTTTGTACTCCCATGCATTTATTACCTTGAGGGTTAGTTAAAACATCACTTTAAACCTTGATAACGTAGTGACACCTTAAGGACAACAATTAAGGACTCGTCTAGCGAACTTAGAAGTTTTCTAGGAGCTAGGATAGATCCCGGATTGACATGAAAACCTCAACACTTTAACTTAGTGACATCATAAACACTCTATAATTTTCTGGAAATTTTTAGGAGCTTTTAGAGCCCTTAATTAACCAACCATAATTAACCTACTAATTAAGGCCTCGAGACCTTCCGGAAAATACAATAAATACATTTTAGGTCAGAAAATTACCCATAATACCTCGAATTGTTTAGAATCTGACCCTTGACCTTAGATAAATAGGGCTCCTTAGTTTGACTCTAGGTTGACCCTTAATTTGACCATAGGTGGAATTTACCATTTTTGCCCCTAATAAATTATTAAAAATTAATAAAAATCCCAAATCTTCCCTAAACACTTGGGAACACTTTTTTTGGTCATCCCTGACCTTTGGGAGTGATTCCAATCAGTTTGGGGCTGATTTGGAGCAAAACAATAAAAAAGGCTATTTAGTAGGAAATTTAGAAAATTCCAATAAATACCACGACCTTTAGAAATCCATAACTAATTGTAGAAAACTCCAAATTAGGCAAACTCACTTGCATTAGACTCCAATTAGGGTCTAGTATTTATTAAAAAAATTTAGGTTTTCAGAAATTGGCTTAGATTAGAAAGTCAACTTTTGGGTCAACCCTAGTCTATAGAATAGGGCCCGAAACTTAGAAAATTCATAACTTTGCCTAGAAAGCTCCGATTTCAGTGTACTACCTGGCTAACTACTCGTATTGAGGTCTAGTATTTTCCTAAGATGATGGAAATCCCAGACTTAGCCTTTTTCTCATAGTGACTTTTTGGACCCCTAGCTTAGTTCCTAGGAGGACCCGGAATTTTCCAAAATTGGCTAATGCAATTTAAACTTCAAATATGAATATCATAAGCTCTTAAAACTGATCAACAAACTGAAATAATTATAATGGACCCTAATCCATTAATATTTGAACTTTGATTAAAATTTCCTTTTCTAGCCTTCAACAAACTACAACTCTAGGCAACTTTAACTAACTACCTAATCTAGGACCTATCCAAGCCACACCAGCTTTACACACACTTAGAATTGTTTGCTAGGGCACCACTTCTAGATCTAGGTTAGGCCGCTGGGTTTTATTTTTCTGCTGTGTGCCGGAGCTTTCCGTGGTTTTCATTGCATGCTGTTTGAAATTGCTGGTGTGTTTGCTTACTTTTTCTGTACTCTGTGATGTGATGAGCGCTAGATTTACCCCTAGGTTAGGAACGTCATATATATATATATATATTGTTCTTCCGTGCAGGTGGCCATGCTCAAGCTAATAAAAGGGGGGAGCATTATAATGGTTTCTAATAATGTTTTATGCAGGTGCTTGCTCAGCTCCCCCTAGATAAAATGAGGGCTAAATTAATTATAACTGCACAGATGGAGCTGCTTAGCCCTCATAATTAAGAGCATGGCTTGGCACAGGGTCAATGGTGTTAGCATTTTATTTCCATATAAACTGCTTGGGATGATTTTTACTAGGATAACCTTGCAGGGATTCTTAGATTTACTGTTTTCAATTAATGTAATTTATCTGTAATAATTGTTAAGAGTTGTGAAAGCAACTTTTGAGTTGGGATATTCTTATCCAGCTCGGATTCTAAAAGAAGAAGGCATCCCTAAGGGGAGTCTTCTTCCATTTGGAAGATCGAGCTGGATGGCTTTAGATATCCAAAGAGAAAAGGCAATACCCCCATACTGGGGAAATTGTCTCTTCGTTTGGATATTCAAGCCACGACGGATCCAAGGAGTCCAAGGAGGAGAGATCCAAGGAGTCCGAGGAGGAGAGATCCAAGAAGTCCAAGGAGAAGATATCCGGAAGACTAAAGGTTTGAAGACCCAATATCCCACTCAAAGTTGTTGGCGTCTGTCATAGGCTTAGAAATCCGGGTTGTTGGCAGTGGAGCCCGGCCACTTTATTTTCTGTATATCTGGGGTGTAATAAGGGCAATTTGCCTATGGCCATTTAGTTGATTAATTTTGGATTTATATTGATGTGTTTACCTGATTGCGCAGTAGAAATACTTGCTTTTCCTAGGTTTCTTTTCTTGCATGTCGCTTTTATTTTCGCCTGGATTTCGTTAGGCTCTTTAAGGACTATAAAATTTTTCTACTCGTAACTGACTTTTAAAATTTTAAGTTTTAAATAACATAGAAACTTAACGAACCTAGGGAACTGCCGGAACCGTCCGGGGTTGCATGCATATTATTGCATTCTTCTTTCCTTGTTATAAGACATCTCCCTGCCTGCGGGTAGAGTCCGGATAATCTGGCCTATGAGGATGAAGTGCCGGACCTAGGGAGACCCAGTCTTTTCTAAAAATTTATTTTCTATAAGCCTGTTTTTAAAAGTTCTATAGCATTCATGAGCTGACAATTCAACTAGCATGCATTGCATTAGTAACCAACTAATTAAAATTTAATTGCATTAGCTAGGAGCATCTAACCCACATAAGTCCAGGACCACTTAGAAAATCCTCTAGATGTCGGTCCTATTTCCAATAACCGTACCACCCACCCATCTTTCATAATTGACTGGATATCATGGTTTTAAAGAGACTAGGTGGTTAGCTGGCTCCCCCATCCAGGCCGGGATAAGTCCAGGTTTTTTGCACTGCATTAGCTAGGACACGGGTCTTAGTGTTTCGTAGAGCACTAAGCCCAACCTAGATTTAGGATTCAAGGCTACTACATTCGGTCTCGTAGTATGCCTTAAATAGTATGTAGGTCCCTTCTTTTCAGGGACCCTAAATCCTACTTATCTGCGTCACAAGATGACGCCACCTCCATCTTTTCTCTCACGCATGTGATTGAGTGCTTGATTTATTTTCTCTAGTTTCTGTTTAGTGCCCTAGAGCCCCCGAATGCTGGTTTGAGCCACGCAAGTATGATTCAGCCTCTTCGAGACCTTTCTTCTCTTTGAGTAGGATTTCCTAGTCTATACCCATGTGCCAATCCCACTTTAGGAGAGGATAATGTATGATCCTTAATCGAGAGTTTTCTCAGGCTCCGGCCTGGGATGTAATTAACCACGGGGGCTTGCGCCCGTGGGAAACTTGGCCCCACATCTACTAAACCCCACTCGAGCTCTTATCTCGGGTGGGGGAAACCCGTGATTAGGTCGTGTATATTACTACCCATCGAGGTGTGTTGGCGCCAGTCTCTATCCTCAATGGTTAGTCGTATGCACGATCAAATCTGTCCCTTCCAATTGGCCCGTTCGCGCGGTGCTCTTTCGGAGGTCCACACTAATAGGTGCAGGAATATAGCTAAGTGAAGTTTAAAGAAGAATGGGCGCCTGATACATCACTTAGACACCAAATTAGGCTCACTTAGACTCACTATTGGGCGGGGCAAATGTTTGGACAGCAAATCACAACATGACATAAAGCTTTCTAAGTGTTGTAGCAAGGTTCCGGGGCGTGGACAGCACCTAAGTAGTGACTCTAGGTTCGCTAACGGACACCTAACAGCTGCAGGAAACAACGGACAGCAAACTAAAGTAGAGTCCGTCGCTTCCCAAACACCTTAGGTAGAACCTAGAGTGGTGACAGTACAAAACAGCACTAACAAACTCTCCAAACTGAAGTGTACAGATGCTGGAATTGAAGGGACAGCAGCTCCAAACACAAATTCAAAGTCCTGAGTAGATAGGAACACAATGGGCTCAACGGCAGCAGTTAGATACTAGCTAAGACAGACTAAATGTCAATGACTGTATGCAGGAATTTTGAAAACAGCAGGAAAAACAGTGAAAAGATCTTAACGACGCAATGATATGCATGCAAAATTTAACTTGAAATGAAGGCTATGCCCTAGGATGTTTTTCTAATCATGTCGTGCATGCCTACCATGCTCTGATACCAAGATGATGTGAAACGTACATGTGATGGAGGAGTTACTTTAAGAAATTAAAGAGAGCAATTGTAGCATAATAACCCAAAATAAAATTATCATTGTCATAAAAGAGTGATCCTTAGAACTCTTAATTTTTAACTTGCTTAGGCAAGTGGAGCAAGATCAATCAACCAAACAATTTAAGAAGCACAAAGAATAATTGTAAAACTACAATAGCCACAAGAATCCACAATTTAATAATGAGAATTTTTCACCTTTGGAGCCCATACGCTCAACTAGTCTAGGCTTTAGCGGAAGGAGAGTCTCCACAGTAGAAGCGAGGTCACTCCAAGGAAGAAGGAGCATAAGATCGTCGTTCTTGGATAGGTGACCGGAGTGGTGGAGGAGAATTATCCTGAGTACTTGTTGTGGTTGCTTGGGGGAAGATTCCAAAGACAAAAACTGAAAATTCCTGCAGGAATTTCAGTTTTGATAGAGGTGGGAGGGAATTAACTTGATGGATTCAAATTAATCCAAATGGGTTTAATGGGGCGGTGAAGGGGGGAGAAATTTGGGCTGAATTTGTGGTGTTCATATGTCATTTGGGAGGAGAAAGAGGCCCACTAAGAGTGGCCGGCCCAATAGGGAGGAGAGAGAGAGATTTAGGAGTTATGAGGGTGGGGCCCAAGTTTAAGTAAGAAATTCAATTAAATCTGAATTTTAATTTCAGATTTAATTAGAGCTTAAGTAACTTCCCAAAATTTAAAATGAGAGAGAGATCAAATTTGAATTTCGAATTTAGATTTAATCTCTTTAATGGGTGGCTTAATTGCATAAGCACCAATTAAGGAGGTTAATAACTCAAGAGATTTGAAATTCAAATGGTGGGAGGCTTCAAGACGGAGAGGCGGCGGGAATAGGCTGCTGGGCAGGCCGGCGGGTGGCCGGCTGCTGGGCCGGTGGGAGGCTGGCCGGTGGCCGCAGAATTTATGGCCAGCGAAAACAGGGGGGGAAAATACAGGTGGCCGGCGGCTTTGCTTCTTGGATTGGACGGCGGCAAGGTCAAGGGGAAAGAGGACGAAAATGGAGATTTCAAGGCTTCGACGACTACGGATTTACTAACCTCGATTGTCTCCACGTTGATTTTCCACAAGATGAGATAATTTGAAAACTAGAACTCACAAAGAGATCTAGTCTTCTCCGGCGAACTAGAACTCACTAAGAGATCTAGTTTCCTCCGGCGAACTCACTAAGAGATCGTGGGAGAAGATGAACTCACTAAGAGAACAAGAATAAATTTTTATTTCATCCAAAAAACTATCGATTACAAGAGAAGGACCATATAAATAGGCCTCACAATGACAAATAAAAAGCAAAAGACTAAAATGCCCCTTGGGCTACAATAGCGACCAAATACCCATAAGGGCAAAAACGGAAAAACATAAAATAAAAATAAACTACTACATAAAATAATGAAAATACAACTCATGCTCGTAACCATCGATCTCCGGCGTCGAAAATGCTGACGATGTCCTCATCAATTTTCTTGTTGTTTTCTTACTTTTAAAAAAAAATTATGATGAAAAGTTGCTTTCTATAACCATAGTAGCGATGTTACTTTCTCTACAACTTCACAAGTAATTTTATAAAATATTAGTCATCTCAAACAAACCCTCATAAGCTTATATTTAACAGTCCATCCACCCTAAATCTAGGCTCTGAGAACCAATATAGAAAAAAAAACTAGACTCTGAGAGCCTGTATAATGAAGGTACATCACTCAATTATCCACCGTGGATTTAAAAATTGACAACTGATATCTCATGTTCGGATACTAAATTGTGTTTTCATTCATGGCATCAACTAGTTATATTAGAAAACTTTTGGCTTATTAATATTTTGTTCATACTTGGAAGGATTGTAGTATGCTAATTTTATTTTAGTCCAATATAAGAGCAATCAGCAATTTATGAGGAAATCATTTGTGAGGCCTATATTTTCACTACATTTTCTTATTCTTTCCCTCCTGAATAATTTGTGATTGATTTTAAATGGTGCTTGATTTTGAATTATTTACAATTAGATTTCAAAATTCCTGCAAAATTACTTGGTTTGAGCAATCATTAAGTCATCGGTTATCACAAACTTTTCATAATTTATGGTTTTAAGTATATAAGTGAGTGCATAGTTGTATGATTGGCCTTTAATATTTCCTTACATTGCATCATATAATTATGTTGGAAACCCTACGATATCCTTCATCAAAAACTTCAATCTTCTAACTTCAGCTATATAGGTAGTAAGTCGCATACTACAATCAACTTGAAATTAAATTATACGAGGAGATTGAATATATTATGACTTCCATAACCTCAACCTAAACATAATAACCAAATATTGCATTCTTTAAATTTAACATGCTATTTAACTATCCATCATAAAGTAAACCTAAAAATGCATATGCATTGTTGATAGTAAATCTATAGAGATGGTACAAATACTATTTACGTAGTTTTCAAGGCAAAGCCCGCAATT
This sequence comes from Dendrobium nobile, assembly GCA_022539455.1. Taxonomy (NCBI): domain Eukaryota; kingdom Viridiplantae; phylum Streptophyta; class Magnoliopsida; order Asparagales; family Orchidaceae; genus Dendrobium; species Dendrobium nobile. The sequence continues at coordinate 7,032,149 of CM039729.1, read as the reverse complement.
ACTTCATCGATTTTTTAAATTGAATCGAGTTGAGCTCAAATTAATCAAAGTTAATTTGATTTTAATAAAAAATAAAAATTGAACCTTGATGAACCAATTCGACCCGGTTCATAATTTGACTTCAACGGTTTTTACCTACCCGAATAAGAGATACAATAGCATGAGATTTTCGAATTAGAAATCATCTCGTCGGGATTAAAGATCCACGGTGCAAGATCTTGAAATTACAAATCTTCCTGCCAAGATCAAAGATCAATGACGTGGGGTCTTGAAATTGAATAATCTTTGCTCATAATTAATATATTTGATTTGAGATTTAAAAAAAATGTTTCCTTGAAAATCCACAACCTCCTGACGTCTCCTCCTCACGATGGAAGGCTAGAATGGCACTTGTTGTTGGTTCTTCCTGCCCGGATCAAAGATCAACAACATGGGGCCTTCAATTTTAAAATTATCCCACCATGATCAAAAATCAACGGCGTAGGGCCTTTGATTTGAAAAATTCTACCGCCTGAATCAAAGATCACGACGCAGGTCTTCGAGTTAAAAATTCATCCCACCCATATTAAAGATAAATGGCGCAGGGTCTTGAAATCAATTGTACATGTTGCTTTACAATTGCCAAAATTGTATGCTTAATCGTTTAGAGATCAATTAGAATAATTCTTCGTGAATAGAGCAAATGACAGTTATGATTACTCTCTTAACTATAATAGATCAAAACTCGACAGCCCGTTATTTTGTTTTAAGTAAAGAGGGGCGGCTACTTGATGCAGTATATGCACAGGAGGCAGGAGGTGGAAGAGTCTTCATGTGCTTTCGAGCAGACGCAGATGGAGCCGCTTGAAAGCTCGTGCTTAGAGTCGGACGGAGGCGGTTTCATGCGGGTCGATTCCATGCGTGTGGAAATAGGCGGAGACGACATATTGACAACGTGGGAGTTCACGCGTGGGTTCCAGATGAGGACAAAACGATTGATGCTAGTCGCGTAGGTGGCCGATTGGGCTTGGGATCAAAGGTTGTGTAGGAGAGGGTCACGCATAAACGGGTAGGGTGTCGGGTCATGCATGGGCGGCTGTGTTGATAAGGCTGTCACACACGATTGTGCGTGCGATGTGGGTCGGACGGACATGGGTGAAGGCCTCCACTCTCTCTCTCTCTCTCTCTCTCTCTCTCTCTCTCTCTCTCTCTCTCTCTCTCTCTCTCTTACTTGGTTCGAGCGAATGAGTTTGTCACTCGGCTCTCGTCAGCTCTTAATATAACCTAATAGCTCTAGGAAAGCTGATTGACCATCCTATCCCTCAATCTAAGGGTTGAGATTAAATGCTTGATTTAAGAAGTATTGGAGGGCTAATTTGATAGAAGTGGCTGAATTAATAGAGACGATTTGATTAAATTTGGACTCAAATTAATTTGAGTTTAAATTGATGTCAATTAATTTGAATTTAACTCAAGATGAGTTGATTCATGTCGATCGAAGCCGTTGAAGTCAAATTAGACCCGAGTCGGGTCGAATTGGTTCGACGAGGCTCAATTTCACTTATTTGATTAGAATAAAATAGGTTTTGATTAACTTGAGCTTGACTCGATAAGGATCAACGAGGTTGATTGTGAGTTTTGCATTGAATACGTGGTATAAAATTACCCCTGAAAGTAATGTGTTTAGCATTACAAGGGAAATTAATTCAAAACTGCTATGTTTCAGTTAATATGCACCTATGACGATCTTGATGACCAAATATATGGACCTTTAGATAAAATATCAAATCAAACTTTATATAAAAAAAATGACATAAGAAGAAGCGCAATTCTCAAACAAACAAACATAACGCTAGATCAATAATATCACAAACGCAGTGGATGATAAAAACTACAACATAGCATTATAGAATACCAAATTCAAATAGTTTTTTAGGCTTTCTTCTTTTATAAGAAAACTCATTATAAACATATTTTGTAGTTTCACAAACTACGGAAACAATTCCAACGCATCACATCAGAGAGCAAAGTTGTTTCAATGCTTGTTAGATAAGCTTACATTCTTTCCTAAAGGATGATCAATTTGGCAATGAATTAAGACTATGAAAACTCATAAAATAGAACTATATACAACTGATAACATAATCAGAAAAAAAAATCATTTTTCATTTCTTATATAAATCAAAAGAGTTCCAAATGATTTCTATGATTATAAACATATCATTCGTTAATTTTGAGCCCCATATACTTTTTATCCAGCTTTCTATCCAATACAAAATATGCAAAGTGCTGCACTCTTACACATTGCAATTTCATAACAGATAAATTTAGTTTCAGTGCTTCTCAATTTTTTCCTTCTCTTGTTGGCAACAGGAACCATAAGGCTGCATATTAGCTAGACAAGATACTTTCTAGTTTCTACTAGACTGATTCATGAACATTGCTGGTATAAACTCTAAAGAAATGCTAAACAACTTGAACTGAAAAGCAAAATCCTTCCAACTACAAGGACTATGCCCGTGATTCTCTCAAATTTAGTCGAATTCCTAACTAATAATTTACATTCTCTTGGTCCACATCATCACACAAAGATGTTATCATCATCACCATGATTAGCTACATCTCAACAATAATAGGTTGACTTTATGAATACTACTACTACATTTATTTTAAGTGCAACACTATGTGTTGCCTCTATTTCATGTATCTTTGCCCAACTGCTAGCTATATTTATTGGATCAATTGATTTTTACTTCCCAGCAACATTAATTCTATTCACCCACTTATTTGGTGCATCTTGTACCTTTACTTATACATGTCCAAACAACCCAAAATTTATTTGATATCTTATGTTCAAAATAAGCTAATATCTTTATAAAAAATGACCCTAACTCACGCAATCATTTCTAGGTGAGCCAAAGATACATCTCAGTACTCATCTTTAACATACATAATTTTTGCCACATAAAGCAATATGTCAATGACTTCCTTCCTTCTTCCCCTTCTTAAACCCTACAGTTCAACCATTCCACCCCTTTAAAAACCACTCGCTACAATACGCATTGAACATTGTTACAACAACAAAAACATCAAGCCTTTATCCCACTACATGAGGTCGGCTATATGAATCATTTTTTCTCTATTGTGTCTTTGTCTTGTTAAGAGCCAAATTGTCATTTAAATCTAATTATAAAAAATCATTTCTAATATTTTGAACATTGCTAATCTCAAAAAAATCATTCGTCAATAAACTCATGCTACCAATTAACTCCAAGCTGCTCTCTACAACAAGTACTGAACATTGTTAAACTAAAAAAAAAAATCATTCGTCAATTAACTCATGCTACCAACTTCATCCACCAACAAAGTCTGCCAAACATAAAAATTCTCTCCTATGAACTTCCTGTCTTTTTTTTTTTTTTTTTTGAGAACATGCTCAAATGTCCCAAAGTCCTCTCAGTCCTTACATTTTCCCCTACTTTCTCTGAGAGAAAATAAACATGTCCTAATACAGAAAAAAGCTCACACTTTGCCAAAAAAAAGTTTTTAGCAATTGTTCGAATCCTTAATGTTGGAAACAATTAATAAAAAATAGAAAATAAAAAATGAAGGAAATTAAATAATAGAAATAAACTTACATCAAAACAGGAAATCAAAACTAAATATGATATAGAACGGGAAAACGGCTTTGCTAGAGAGACGATCTCCTCTCCAAAATCTGAAGGAAATTTTGATCTCTTTGCCCAGAACCTGAGAAGACTCTCAGATTTCTTCTTGAGAAAGACAAGAATTGCTGGACAGCAATTTGCTGTGGTAGAAAAACAGCAACTAATAGGTTTCTTATTGCTGGAGACGTGAGAGCATGGGTGGGAAAACCTGGACTGCAGTATTAGAAGGTAGAAAGTTCCATGTGGGAAGAGTAGGCGGTGGAGCCAGAGAAATTCAAATGTCAGCCTGCTCTTGAAGAGGAAACACATGTGGGAGCCCCGTTAATGAAATCTGGAAATAACTTCAGCTAGTTTTGTTTCCAAAAGCTGCTTGGAAAATTCGGATACCTAGGCTTAGGAATTAATGACTTGGGGGGAACTTTAATGCTCCAAATCAATTCCTGTAATAGCATAGGAAGGAAGATATGGAAATTCTGTTACGTGGAGATAATCCAGAGAGAATTCGGCTTGATTTGGGAAGAGAATAAGTGGGGAGAGGAGTAACCCAAGGGAGGCCTTGAATGCTTCGGCTAACAGCAGGTTAGCCCATTAATTTCTTTCCCCAAATCTGCATTATCCCGTGAACAGATTTTGAGGAAATCCACTAAGGGGGAAACGATAAGCTGAGAGGAAATTAGGAAATATAACTTAAAGTTATTCTCAGAGATTTGGAAATTAATTTAGAGCCAAGAGATGAATGATTGTTTCGGCTAAGTGGAATTGGGGAGATTTAAAATTATTTCCTAAAGTCAAGAGGGGAGATTAGGAAGTAATTAATAAATCAAGCCAATCAAGGTTGATGGTGTTTTAATGCTCTTAGATTTGAATTTTAAATTCAGTTGAATTTAGAATTTAAATTAAGAGTTATGAAAGTGAGTCAATAAATCAGATTTTGAATTTAATTTCAAATTGATTTCAATAAAGCAATTTCCAAAAATAGATGAACTAAATTAGGAAAGAATTTGAAATTTGAATTTGAATAATTTCAAATTCAAATCAATCCCTAAATTAACCCAACCAAATTAGGAAATCCAAACGGGGGTGGAGAGGAAGGTTCGGCCGGCGGCTAATGGGGTGGAGCCGGCGGCATGGTTCGGGTATGGGGGAATTTCGGGTGGAGGTGAAAATCCGGCGGCCAAAACGGAGATGGGGAGGAGGAAGAAGATGAAGATAACGACAAAGAGCAATAAGAAGGAACAAAAGCAAATAAACAAAATATCAAAGATACAACCGCGAGCCCGGACACATCCTGCGGCTGACGGGTACTACGTTGCCCTTCTCCAAGGGACTTCACGCCACGAGCCCGGACCCATCCTGCGGCTGGTGGAAACTCCGACTCCCTCCCATAGGGATTTCACTAACGTTCTTCCCGAAGAACCCAAGCGCAAAATGCAAAAAAAAATTTATTAATAATCCATCATACCAAATACAAGAGAAGGTGCCTCTATATATAGGTCTCAAAAGAAATTAAAAGACAGATTAGCCCCTTGGGCTTACATAAGACTAAAGGGTAAAAAGGGAAATTGCAGAATTAAATCAAAATACACTTAATAAACTAAAATAAAACAAAGTGATCTCGGTCGTCGATCTTCAGCTCCTCGGATAAGCATGGACGGTTGGATGTCCGCATCAAAATACCTTAATGACCTTGAGAGCCGTAAATTTGGATGGTGTGTTTAGTAATAGTGCACAGTTAATGGAGTCTCTAACAAAATGCATTAAGCGGCCTCTTCCTATGAGACTAAAGGCATGCTCTGTAGAGCAATCCAGAATTCAGGATAGCTCTGGATAGTTCCAAACTGCCTGATTCTGGTAACAATGCTGAAACATTCTCGAAACCCCTTCCAACACTAAGTTCTACTAGGTTGCTTGGGCAGTTATCGCTAAAGATATGTAGATGGCTGCAAATCACTTCACTCATGGGAAGTTCTACCAGGCTGGTTAGAAATTTATTACTAAGATATGTAGATCGCTGCAAATCACTTCACTCATGGGAAGTACTCTTACTGCTCTCATTATCATCATTATAACCCTCAAGTACAAATGGAAATCTACAAAAATAAAGTGAATAATCCAAGGTACATTTTGCATGCTTAAGTACCCGTCATAAAGCAAGTTAAGGATCTTTATTAAGAGTATACATAATATATTGATTATATTCACAACATAGAAATGTCAATTTTGATAAATTCTTAAGATATATCAAACTACAAATTATTTGTGTACACCCGAGCTAAGAAACTAGCACCAAATTCTTTTTCACATCTAATTTTGCATCATAAAGCGTGGTACGATTGTATCAACGTGTTTCATCCATTTTTTCCTTGTAACATGGCAAACCTATTGCCAATTTTGCATAATTTAACTCTGTGAATGACTTCAGCTTCACGCTCTCACCTAAATCATTCATATCAGATTAGATAATAATAATTATTTGAATTGATTAATAATGCTTAACAAGTACTAAAATTAAGTTATTTCTACAGAAGGAAAATTATCACAGTATAATATAGATGATGCAGTATGACTACAGGTTAAAGTTTCCTTATGCAACTAATAAAATGTATAGTTGCTCTCATGCAAAGAAAATTGTAGGTTCATATATCACAACTCACCAATTAATCCAAAAATTGGCTTTCCTTAAATAAAAATATATATGACTAACATTTAAGATCAATTAACAAAGACATCACTGAAAATATCTAAGAATTTCAGCAAGAAAATGGAAAAATAAAATAAAATCAGAGAGTAAATCGAATTAATTTCTATAAATTAACTTTCCAACATATCATATTTTGATAAAAAAAATACTAAGTAAGCCAATATCAAATTGTGAGATAGCCTGTGTACAAGCGGAGTTGCATAATTCAAAGGAGTGAACATGAACGAGTAAGTGGGCTGAGGGTTAGCAGGATAGGGTTCGTGAGAGTGGTAGGCGAAGGGTGAGGAATGAAAGATTAGGTAATGCAATGGAGTGTAAGATGTAGAGTAATAAGATGCAAGCCAAAGAGTGAAGCATGAGATGTGGATAGCAGAAGATCAAACAACATGACAAGGACTCAATCAGCTTTAACACCAAATAAATTAAGAGAGGGAGAGGAAGAACTCTATGTACATAATTTTGAGCAATCTACATAAATAACTTGAATCTAATGAGCACTCAATTTACCTCACCAATAATCAAACTTCTTTAATAAATATTCCATCCAAATACAAATAAGTGAATAACCAATCCCTAACACTATTTGAAATTAAATTTAATATTAATAAAATATTCAAATTTAAACAATATCATCAAATATAGATAATTAAAACAAAAAAAGCAAGTAGCAAAAAATTTGAAAATTCATCCATAAATAAAAATGTACCTAAAAAAGACATGAAAATGGTCCCATTTCAATATTGTGGACTAATTTGATTCATTGTAATTGGTTTATGGCCAATTGGGCTTTAGTGAGGACCTGCTTAGTGGCTTGTCTTGCATTAACACGCTAACATCCTCTAAAGTGTATCAAAGCCAATATTATTTATATTCCCTTCAATTGTTTGGCAAGTTATGCATTGTGAAACTATCCAAGTTGCATCTCTTTTCAAGCTAAGCCGTTGATACATATATTTAGTCATGGAAATGGTCTAATGCCTACAAAAATGCCCTCAAATTCCAGAATATATATACAATTATGATAAAAAAATCCACACAAAATGCATCAAGAATACAAAAGCACGTTCCCTTAAATAAATATCTATCTTTAATCATAAAATATTTATTAAACATGAATGAGTTATTAGTATAGTTCTAATATATCTCACTAAAATCCTGAATGTAACCAAAATCAATCACATCAGCATGCATTGTGTATAAACAACAACCCTACTTAAAGCATAAGTAGGTTCATTTTCACAGTATTTAAGGACAATAGTGTACTACAGAAACTCAACTTACTTTCATGCTCACTCTTGCACTAAATCTTATATGCATTTCACGAGTTCTTGTTGTTGGCACTAGTAGCTTCTTGCTCATAAGCTTCTTCTCAAGAATGCTTATTAATGCTCGACGTCAAACTCTTCATAGCCTCATGCTAGTTTTGTCTTTTGATCTCCAGCTAATCACTCAATATCACAAGTATATTCTTGATTTTTAGGTATTCTTATAACACTTCATTATTTATATTATTTGTATTCAATTTTTCTTTACACTTTCAAAGAGCTAGAAATTATAATTATTTAATATTGTCTGCTGAAAAATTATTACCTGATGTAATATAAATTTGATTAATTAAATAACTATAATATGCATGTGTATGTGTGTATGTATGTATATGGATGTGTTATATATATATATATGTATATGTATATATATATATATATGTATATGTATATATATATATATGTATATGTATATATATATATATGTATATGTATATATATATATATAACTCTTGAGCTGTGATGCACCGACACGCCTCTTAAAGAGGGTATGCAGTGTCGGACACGTGTCGGACACGGACACGCGTCGGACACGGCATGGACACGTGTCCAACACGGCATTGGAGTGTCGGAATTTAAAACATTAAAATTTAAATCGGACACGCGTGTCCGGTTATTAAATGATAAAATCGTCCATTCTATTTAACCTTTTCCGCGAACGAGAAGCCCTATTTTTCCGATCCACGAAAGAAATCTTCTAGGGCGGACCGTGAGAGCTCGCAGTCGACGCCAAAAGGAGCCCGCTGCCTTCGCCTTCCGTTCCTTCGTCATTTCTACTTGGCCAAACAGAGCTCGTCTTTCTCATTCCTTCGTTCTTGCGTTATTTCTGCTATCATTTGAGGCAAAGTTCGCAATCAAGGCCAAACAGAGCACCTTCTGCGCGCAAGAGAGCCAAGACCTGTAAGTCGATTTCGTCATTTCTTCTCTTCGTTGTTGAAAAACCTAATGTACATGCTCGGTACCGCTCGGTATCGCTAGGTACATGCTCGGTACCGCTCAATACATGCTCGGTATTGCTTAGTACATGCTCGGTACTGCTAGGTACATGCTCGGTACTGCTAGGTATATGCTCGGTACTCGTATGTACATGCTCGGTACTGGTATGTACATGCTCGGTACTGGTAGATACATGCTCGGTACTGCTCGGTACTGGTAGGTACATGCTCGGTATTGGTAGGTACATGCTCGGTACTGGTCGGTACATGCTTGGTACTGGTAGATACTGCTCGATACTGGTCGGTACATGCTCGGTACTGGTAGATACTGCTCGGTACTGCTCGGTACATGCTCGGTACTGGTAGATACATGCTCGGTACTGCTAGGTACATGCTCGGTACTGCTAGGTACATGCTCGGTACCACTCGGTATTTTCACGTACAAACAACTTACGAACTTTAAAATCAAGCAGAACTTCAAAATTACTCTTACAATAAAATTTTGTTCCGGGGGCGCTGCCCCGGAAACCCCCGCAGGGGCGCTGCCCCTTGACCCCGCGACCTGACTGGGCAAGTCGAACCCCGCCAGGGGGCAGCGCCCCCTTGGACCCCCGGCAGACCGGTATATTATTTTATTCATGTTGTGATTTTTTTATTTCACTTCATATCAATTTAATTCGATGTATTCATATGCATGATTTGTTTGTTAGCAAAATGAGTTCGGCTGCTGGTGGGAGTGGATTAGGTGAAGGTTCAAAAGAGCCATCTGTAGAAACTGATAAGCCATTATGGATTCATGTTACAAAGTTAGGAAAAACATTTGAAGGATGAGAGAATGTGTCATTCAAATGCAATTATTGTGGTGGCACCTACAAAGGATCTTATTCTAGGGTGAAGGCACATCTACTTAAAATTTCTGGCCATGGAATAAAAATGTGTCCTAAGATTACTACGTCGCAGTTGATTGAATTGAACAGACAAGTTGATGAAGCTGAATCTAGGATCCAAAGGACACTCCCTAAAGAGGTACCTTTGCCATCTACTCATGGCTCATCTCACACTTCTTCCTCATCTGTGAGAGTTGATCAAGCTTTATCATTTAGAAGTGAAGGATATGAAACAAAGAAAAGAAAAGGAGTAGCCAGTAGTCCTCTAGAGAAGGCTTTTAATTTGCAGCAGCGAGAGAAATTGGATGGTGAAATAGCAAGGATGTTTTTTTCAGCGGGATTTCCTTTCAACCTTGCAAGGAATCCTCATTATAAAAATGCATTTATTTTTGCATGCAACAACAACCTCGCAGGATATGTTCCACCTGGCTACAATGCATTAAGATCGAAATTATTGGAAAGAGAAAGAGCACATATTGAGACATTGCTTGAACCAACAAAATGAGTGTGGAAAGAAAAAGGTGTTAGTTTGATGTGTGATGGTTGGACAGATCCTCAAAGAAGACCTCTTATTAATTTCATGGCCGTTACAGAGAATTACCCAATGTTCATTAAAGCAGTGAATTGTGAAGGAGAATACAAGGATAAACATTTTATTGCCAATTTGATTAAAGAGGTGATAGTCATGATTGGGCCTTCAAATGTTGTGCAGGTTATTACAGATAATGCACCGGTGTGTAGAGCTGCAGGATTATTGGTGGAGCAAACTTATCCCCATATATTTTGGACACCCTGTGTTGTGCACACTTTAAATCTTGCTCTAAAAAATATTTGTACAGCAAAGAATACAGAGGCTAATGAAATCATCTATGCTGAATGTCATTGGATAACAGTGGTTGCAGATGATGCTGTTCTGATCAGAAATTTTATTATGAACCATTCTATGAGACTTTCAATGTTTAATGATTTCTCCCACTTGAAAATGCTAGCTGTTGCTGAAACTCGTTTCGTCTCTGTAATAATCATATTGAGAAGATTCAAACAAATTAAAAATGCTCTTCAATCTATGGTGATTAGTGAGAAGTGGTCTTGCTATCGAGAAGATGATGTTGGGAAGGCAAGGTATGTTAAAGAAAAGGTTTTAGATGATTTGTGGTGGGATAACATAGACTACATTTTGGCTTTCACTGATCCAATTTATGATATGTTGAGAGAGACTGACACAGATAAATCATGTCTACATTTGATTTATGAGATGTGGGATTCTATGTTAGCAAAAGTGAAAGAAATTATATATAGACATGAAAGAAAGTCACATGATGAAGACTCAAGTTTTTGGAGTATTGTCTATACTATTCTTGAAGATAGATGGAGCAAAAGCAACACACCTTTGCATTGTTTGGCTCATTCATTAAATCCAAGGTATATTTATATTTATCTTTTAAATTAATTTAAATTTGTTGGTAAATGAATATATAATTTTATATGCTTTGTATTATTTGAAGGTATTCAAGTAAAGAATGGCTTCAAGAAGACCCTCAACGTGTCTCACCACAAAAAGATTTAGAAGTTTCAAATATGAGAAAGATATGCCTGAAAAGATATTTTCCAAATGAGGAGGAGAGAAGAAAAATTAATATAAAACTTGCAAAGTTCTTTGGATATTTAGAAGATTTTGGTGATCAAGAATCTTTGGTTGATAGATGGAAAATGGATCAAAAAATGTGGTGGTTGATTCATGGAGCTTCAGCATCGCTTCTTCAAACAATAGCAATAAAACTTCTTGGTCAAGTATCATCCTCTTCCTGTTGTGAGAGAAATTGGAGTACATACTCATTTATTCAATCAATGAAGAGGAATAAAATAACTCCACAACGTGCTGAAGATTTAGTTTATGTGCATACAAATCTTCGTCTTCTATCAAGGAAAACCCCACTTTATATGACAGGTGATAACAAGATGTGGGATGTTGCTGGAGATGGGTTCGAGTGCCTTGATGATATGGGATTATTGGAGGTTGCAAATCTTTCTCTAAATGAACTAGAGTTGGAAGCAATGATATTCAATGATGATGATATTGAAGGCCAAAGACCAACATCTGAATCTAATTTTATCATTCCCTCTATTGAGTAGTTAGACATTCATGTTGTATTAAATGATTTTTTGCTTATATTTTTGTGTTTGTACTAGACATTTTGTACTAAACATATTTATGTTATAACTTATAAGCTAAACAAGTTATCATGAAATTGATTTATTATTGCTTGACATTTTTACTATAATGTCATCTTAATTTTTATATATTATATTAAAAAATTATTATGCCGTGTCCACGCCGCACCCGTGTCCTATTTTTTTTTAAATTGCCGTGTCCTGTGTCCGTGTCGTGTCATGTCCGTGTCGCCGTGTCCGTGTCCGTGCATCATAGCTCTTGAGCACTTTAATCAGTAAAAGCATTGCTTTTGCGTTTGTGCATTAGAGCAAAAAATAAACCCTTGTATATTGCAGTTGTGTTTAGCACTTGGAAAGGCAACAAATGATGCCTCTAGTAAGGAAGATTCTATACAAAAATAAAATTCTCTATAATAATTTAAATATTTTTTTCTTATCCGCATCGAATTCTAATTAAAGCAAGCAATCAAATGTCCTCCTTGGCTTAAAATTCCACCAATAGTTACACCTGATGTATTACAAGCAACCTCCAAAACTTTATTAAAAACCAAGCAATTTATAAATGGTGCACTTATAATCTCTATTTATTTCATTAAAGGAAAGAAGATCAGATTTTGTCCATTTAAATTCATTGTTTCTTCAGAAAATTCATAACTTGCACCACCAAATCATGAAAACTCTAAATCTCATAAATATTAATTGGTGTAAGCCAATTATTAATTATTTTAACTTTATTAATATCAATAAACAATTCATCACTAGATAAAAGAAATATCAAAAAAATCATAGATTGTATAACAAAAGAGAAGTTCTTACAATTCAATACAACTTTCCCATCTATAAAAATTCAAAACTTTCCTAAGATGGCCAAAAGATCATCTTTAGACTATACCAAAATATCATCAAAGTACATGATGAGAAACTTCCCAATAAAAGATCATAGAATATGTTTCATAATTGTCATTAAGGCATTAAGAGTATTCATCAATCCAAAAGATATCAACAATCATTCATATAATCCATCTTTATTTTTAAAAGTAATTTTTCACTGCACCATCTCATTCTTATTTAATGATGATCACTCCTCAAATCATTTGTAGAAAAAATCATATCACCAATCAGGCCAATATCAACTACTTAGGGTACACAAAATCATTATTTGATGATAATTTTATCAATTACTTGACTATTCACACATATTTGCCAACTATTACCTTTCTTAGGGGTCAATAAATTAGCAACCATAAAAAGACTCGTACTTCCCCTTAATAAACTCGTGTTTTTTAAGCAATCAATCAACTTGTCGTTTAAGCTCAACATATTTAGTTGGATTCATCGTATAATGTGACAATGTAGCTAATGATAATCCATGAATTAAATCAATAGCATGTTGTAAGTCTCAAAGTAGTAGAATTCATTAGGAAGATCGTTGGGGCATATATCATTAAAAACAAACAATAATTGACTAATATCCTCAGAAATATTCATATTTTCAAGCACCTCTTTCAATTCAATAAACACAAAGCACAAACCAAACCTACTTTCTACTCTCTTCCTCAAAAATATATTGATTCAAAACATGGCCAGGCTTTTTGATGTCATTTGGAGTGTTAGATTCTTTTGAATACAACATAGAATAACTTTTAAGCATTGTCGGTTTTAGAATTACCCTTCTCCAATTATTCTTAAACACAAAATATTGTCAAATTTAAAGAATTGGAGAGGAAAAAGCTTAACTTTATTATACAATATAGTCCCTATTTATAGATCTATAAAAGAGGTCTAATGAAGAAACAAATAACTATAGAATAATTAATAATTGATGAAATAAAATCCTTCCTAAATCAGATGTCTAGCTATGGAAGGTAGTCAATGTGTTTCCAGAAGGCTTCCCACGACTTTATTCGTAGTCGTTGGATCTATGAGGGAACTAAGGGCTGAGATTTAACACTCCCCCTCAAGCTGTAGAAAACAGATTTGTCATTCCCAGCTTGTCAATCATTCTGAGGAAGATAGAGTTGTCCAATCTCTTGGTGAGAAAATCTACAAGTTGATCTTTAGATGACACATGGTTGATATATATGAGACTACTATCTAATTTTTCTTTAATAAAGTGTCTGTCAACTTCTATATGTTTGGTCCTGTCATGCTGGACTGGATTGTGGGCTATATTGATTGTTGATTTGTTGTCAATAAGTAGTTTTATTGGTTTGTCCCATTTGATCTTCAGGTCTTCGAGAATCATTTTGATCCATAGTACCTCACAAATTCCTAGGGTCATAGCTCAAAATTTTGCTTTTGCACTGGATTTGCCACTACATTCTACTTCTTGCTTCTCCATGTGACTAGATTTCCTCCAAGGAAGGTGTAGTACCCAAAAGTAGATCTTTTGTTAACTGGTGATCCTACATAATCAACATTGGTGTATGCCTCTAGGGTTATTTCTTGGTCTCTTTTAAAGAGAATTTCTTTTCCTGGGTTACCTTTAAGGTAGTGCAATATTCTTTCTATTGCTTGTATATGAACCTGTTTTGGAGCTTGTATAAAATGACTCACCATACTGACAACAAATGCTATATCTGGTCTTGTGTGGTAAAGATAAATCAATTTTACCTACAAGTCTTTGGTAGGCTCCTTTATCTACATGTGGATCTTCTTTAGCTTCTCCCGATTTGATATTCTGTTCTACTGGTGTTGGTGCTAGCTTACAGGCTAGTTTTCCTATTTCTTTCAGAAGATTTATTGTACTTTTATTGTGAGAAGAATATTCCTTTCTCGAGTGAGCTACTTCAATTCCAAGAAAGTATTTTATTCTACCAAGTTCTTTGATGTCAAATTTCTTGGTAAGACTTTTCCTTAGATTATATTTCTTCTTTTCATTTTTTTCAGTCAAGATAATATCTTCCACATACACTGGTAATATCATGACTCCCCCTGAATCTGAGTGTTTAAAGAATAGTGTATGATTTTCTTAGCTTTGTTTATACCCATTAAAGAGCATAAACTTAGAAAACCTTCCAAACCAGACACTTGGTGATTGTTTGAACCCATACAGGACCTTTTTTAATTTGCACACCTTATTATCTCCAGAATTTTTCTTAAATCTTGGTGGCATTTTCATAAATATTTCTTATTCCAGATCCCCGCGTAGGAATACATTTTTTACATCCAATTGTTTTAGATGTCAATTGTACTTAGCTGCTATTGAGAGTAGAATTCTAACAGTATTCATCATGGCTACTGGTGCAAAGGTTTCCTAGTAGTCAATGCCATATGACTGAGTGTAACCTTTCGCCACTAATCTTGCTTTGTATCTCTCAAGTGTGCCATCAGCTTTGTATTTTATAGAGAATACCCATTTGCAGCCAACCGGTTTTTTCCCTATCGGTAGATTGATGGTCTCCCATGTCTTGTTCTTCTCTAGGGCCTACATTTCATCTATCATGAAATTTTTTCAATTTTCATGAGATGGTGCCTCATAAATATCATTAAGAATATGAATATAATCTAGTGTAACCAGGATATTTTTGTGTGGGGAGGAAAAATTATTAAAGGATATAAAGTTGGTTATAGGGTATAAGGGAAGTAGAGAATTTACCTTACATCAGGAGATGGCTCAGATTCTTGGATCTGCTTCAGAGCACAGGTTGAACTTGTACGCCTAGAATATACCTTCTAAAATCTAAGGATAGTTTTGTCTTCAGCTTCCCTAGTTTGAATTTCAGGAGGATTGGTTTGAAGTGGTGGAGGAAGGTCAAAAGGTGCAAGCATACTTTCATCATCTTCCTTTGTTTCAATCTCCCCTGAAGATGAGGTTTGGTAAAGTAGGAGTTATGTTTATCAAAAGTGACATCAATGGATACAAGCATTTTCTTTGTAGGGGGTGATAGCATTTGTACCCTTTCTGGGTGACAGAGTATCCAATGAAGATACATTTGAGTGCCCTTGGATCTAGTTTTTCTTTGTTCTGGTTGTGGATGTGAACATAGGCTGTGCACCCAAGAATTGTGGGTGTAAGGTTATTATGGGTTCGAAACTCGGGGTAAAAAGAGGACAAAATATTCATTGGAGCTTTCATCCCCAAGGTTTTTGACAGTAATCGATTTATGAGGTAGGTGGTAGTTAGGAGAGCTTCTCCCCAGTAGGATTTAGATATAGTGTGGTGGAATAGGAAGGCACGAGTGGAGGCTAGGAGGTGACCATTTTTCCTTACTGCAATCCCATTTTATTGTGGGGTGTGAACGTATGAGGACTCGTGGATGATTCCTTCACTCTGAAAGTAAGAGTGTAGGGTTTGGTTGAAGTAGTCTTTAGCATTGTCTAAATGAAATCTCTTTATTTTGACCCCCCAATTGATTCTGGATCATGGTGTGAAAAACGGAAAGAATGGTGCTAACGCCAGATTTATTTTTGAGGAGATAGATCCAAGAATTTCGAGTGTACTCATCAATGAATGATACAAACCAACGAGCCCCGGAGATGTCGAAGATTTTTTAGAGTCCCCATATATCACTATGAATGAGATAGAAACGAGTATTGCATCTCTCATTTTTGTTTGGAAAAGAGATTCTTTTATGTTTAGCTATTTCACAGATTTCACAATGAAATTTTTCATTTTCCAATTTATGGAAAAGTTTTGGATAAATGTGTTTCAAGACTTCTACTGATGGATGCCCTAATCTAAAGTGATTAAGCCAAATGATAGATTTCTTGTCAACTAGGGATAACATAGAGTAGCTATTTTTAGATTTGTTTGGCTCTTCCAGGTATTACAATCCACCTCTCTCTTTAGCAAGTCTAATCATCTTCCCCATAAGCATTTAACAATTTCCAATATAACTCGAATTTGATAGACCCCAATAGTGAAGACTCGTCTAAGAATGGTTGCTCTCAACTAAGGTTGTAAATAAGTTGAGCCGAGTTGAGTATCTGCTCATCGAGCTAAGCTTGCTCAATTCTTACTGAGTTCAAGCTCGCTTACTAAGCTCGAGCTCGACTTGTTAAAAAATTTATAGGCTCGAGTTTGACTCGATTGCTCAAGCTTGTTTGGAAAGATCAAGCTTGACTCGATTGTTCAGCATGATTTCTTAGTTTTAAATTAAAAATTTATTTTTTAGAATTTATTTTTAATATAGAATTAATTTAAATTTTTAAAATATATTATATAATACTAATTTAACTTAATTTTTAAATATATTTTTAATCGAGCAGCTCAAAGAGCTTTTGAGTTGATTTAAACTGAGCTCGAGCTCGAACTTGTAGCTCGATAGGCTCGACTTGTGAGCTCGTTAACGATTTAAGCTCAAGCCGAATCGGCTCACTTACACACCTACTCTCAATTATTGCTACATGAAAAGCAAAACAATTCAACCCAACTTGGCAAGGCAACCCGAGAAAGATCGCCTCTAAGAGAATTCCAAGGGTTCACATAGGACTCCCTAGACTTGGTGAACTCACCCCTTCAAAGGGAGACGCCTTCTCCAAGCAACTTGCTACCACCTTAGTAGGTGAGAAATCAATAAAATTCGTTGACCTGTCCATAAAGAAGGATCACCCCAATAAAGATGCAAACACAATGCCACGAAATTCGCTACCTCCACAATTCATGCAAACTGACCCATCTAGAGACTCGTTTTCATCTACTCACCAACAAACACTTAGCATAAGGGAACTCACCCCAGGGCCGAAAAGCTAGACCAAAGAAGAGCAATCATGCCAAGCACCTTTTGATCGAGACACGTGTCCAAAGCAATCCGTACCATGTGTCATTCATTATTATACTTTTTATATTTTTTTGGGTGTAAGCTTCCATGTAGCTTTCAAATAGCTAAAAATAAATGTAAAAGAGGCACATTTTGGATCTTTTAGCACATCTTTGAAGCACAATTAAGTTAGTGAAACATTTTACTTTCAGAAATCTTCCTTTTTTTCTATGCTCACCATAAATTCGCAGGTTCAAATCTCTTGAGTTTTCTTGCTAGTAAGGGAAGGTATCTTCCACGAATAGATTTGGATCCAACACCCCATACAGCTTATTTGGGCCTAGGCCATAGCTTAAAATTTTTTACCCTTCTAAAAGTTAATCCTCTCTCCTCCCTTAACATTAACCCCAACTCTCAATCTCAATCAAAATTAATCTTTGATCGGATTACCTGACAAATATACAAAGTATATACTTGTATTGAACATCATCTACGAACAAACGGCTTTTAACTTGTAACCAAGACTAATGCAACTGTGTTAAAATATTATTCGTTTTTTAACTCCGGTTAACATAGAAAAACTACAATGCAGTCACGCGGAACAAGGGAGAAACTTACCGCTGTTCCAGTGAGTGGAGAATGAAATGATGTCTCCATCGTTATCAAACACAGGCCTCGCGAACTGAAACCAACGCCTCCTATTCGTTTCAGCTACATAGACCATCATCAGATGCCCTAGCAAACGATCACAATGTGCCGCCGTTGAGAAATCACTCACCCGGAGAGATCCAAGCAGGTTCTTTCGACGTAACATTTATATGCTTGAGTGCTTAAGTTCATCGTCCAGGATTAGGGTTTTATTAAAAATGCACCGATGTAGGCGCCAACAGCCGAAGATTTACGAATGTGCACTAAGGGACTATATGCGTTAACGAAATACAAAAGGCAGTTGTACAGTTATTTATAAAAATTTATGCGGTAAGGACTCGACCATTGGTTTATTGAAGGAGTTTTCAATCATTTATTTTATGATTTTTTATGTTTTTTTTTTAATAATAAAAATTATTTTCAAATTATATTTATTTTTAAAGTAAATTTAAATATTAAATTTGTTTATTATTATATTTTAGTTAAGTCGATATTTGTTTTATCAAATCTTCTTTGGGATGATTGTACTATATAGTTGTTCCATCCTAAAACATTCACGTAGGTAGAGAAATATAAATTTTAGCATCTTAGCTTCACACAAAGATCCAACACACACACATATAAAAAGGATAGTAGCAATGTTTACATACAACACCAGAGTTTGTACATGGAAATCCATAAAAATGAAGAAAATCACGAGGCATTGCCCAGTTGAAATGAATTAACTAGTGTTGATAGTTGATTAAAAATAATACCATTTATTGGTGGAGAGTGCTAGCTCAATGTAGCAAATACACAATTGTATAGAGTGCATTACATTGCAGCAATTCTTAAGAGAGTGTTGACATATTTAATTGGTCAGTAGGATCGTAGCCGGCGAATGATGAGGGTCGAAAGGACCATAGTTGGACGACATCAACTCATCCCTTAATTCAAGGTCAATGAGAAGACAATATGCTGAAAAGATTTCCAAACTTCAAAAGATTGGTCCCTTTGATGTAGATTGAATAATGGAGAATGTTTCATCAATGTTTAATGATGACTGAAGATTTGGTACTAATTAACCGTTAGGCAGATGTCTGGAAATGTTTGGTTGTTGGAAAGAGATCCAACATCAATGTAATAGCAGGAAGTCTGACGAAGGTCGGTGGTTGGAGTCCAACGACGGTTGGTAATTAGGAAGAGATATGGCTAGTAGTTGCAAGCATGAGAAAGTAATAGAGATTCTTCATTTTTCTTCTCTTCTTTCTTTTGCTTGCTTCCCTTTTCAATAAAGAATTGTTGTTCTTTTTATATTTTTTAGGAGTGTCATAGCTAGTAAATGGGGAGAACATTAAGGATATGTTGGGAGTGTTTCAATGGATGAAGTATATCAACTCCATCGATTATGGATCATTTATTGAGCATTTGAGTGTCTTGATGATGTCAGAATTTGGCAATCTTGAGTTCGTTGGATTAGTCTCGTCGAACCGCTCGATTTGAATATAAGCATGTCACATTCATATAGCATTTGGTCATCAATTAATGTTATAAAGCTTTCAAGTATGCTTTGGTCCTCTAATTTGGGTTCATTCGATCTTAGATTGGACCGAATTTCGTGTTGTTGGGCTTGTCTCCTCGAGATGTTCAATTCGACTATAAGTTTGTTGAATTTGAAGTTCAAGGATTTAATTTTGGAAGTTCTTGGTTCATATTTGTATCGAGATTTGTATCCGATTTGGGCGATTTTTGATGTCATATTAGTAAACTTAGGTTAATTTAATTGATAGAAAAAGATGTTATCATGATTAAGAGAAAAAAATCTATCAAAACCAAATTCATATTTCCCCATATAATTTAAAAATATTAAAAATTGTTTAATTAATTTATTTTTATTACATTCTTCTTAAATAAATGCTATAATTATTAAATTTATTTGAATCAAATTTAGGTCAATTTATACTGAACTAATTTTTCTCCAAAATAAAATATTTATAAGTTTGATCAATAGACCATTAATAAGAGCTAACACTAACCCTCAATAAATTTTTTTCATAATTATTAAAAATAATTTACTTGCAATTATTGAAAGTAAAAATAGTATGCATGATTTTTAGATTTCATATATAAAATAAAACATTGGCTAGATATCTTTTTTTTTAATTAATATTCTAAAATCATTTAATGAAATTAGGATAAATAAGTTTTAAAAAAAAACTTTAGTGCTGGATGTATTAAATTATGAAATCTAAAGAAATCAATGCGCTCAAAGTAATTAATTATATCAAAAGTTTAGGATGAACATATCCTCCGATAATTTTTTTTTTTAATATGATTTGAGGGATTGATTACAATTAATTCTTCTATGACGTCCACATTCACTTCGACAATGCAAGAAACAATGACGTGGTAGCAAGCTCATTTGAAGTAAATTGCTATGAAGAGACAAGATATATTTCAATTAGTGTTGCGAATGAATCGAGTTGAGTCGAATTTTAGCAAATTCGAGCTCAAGCTTGTTTGCCAACACCGCGTTTGAGCTCGGCTCGATAAGATTCGAGTTTTTTTATGCATGTTCTAGCTTGAACTCGTTTAAAAATACTCTGCTCGAGCTCAGGTCATGTTCGTATTCGAGTTCGGTTCATTAAGGTTTTTCAAGCCTATTACCGAGCGGATAGCTTAACGAGCCGAGCCTATTAATAAATAAATATTATCTTTATTCAAACGACCTGCTTGCAAACCCATCCACCCCAGCTTGCAAGGCCGTCTTCCATACTGCTTAGTTGACCTGACCAGTTCATCGGCTAGAGCAATATGAACTCCTTTCCATGGTGTAGGACTAAACCAACATGTTTTTTCCCCCTAACGGAGCTGAGAGTAGGAGAGGACAGTTGAGCGTGCTTGAATCGCCTAATTCAAGAATTTAAAAAAAAATATTTAATTTAACAAAATTCATTTAATAATATTTATTTTTCAAAATTTAATCAAGCTTGTTCACGAGCATTAAAAGATATTGTTCGTGAACATAAATAAATCAAACGTTAAGCTATTCAAGCTCATTTAGCTATCGAATATTTATCAAAGTGTTCAAATTCTTTCATTTAGCTTATCAATCGAACATGAACCAGCTCTTATCGAGCCGAGCCACGAGTACGCTTGGTTCATTTGCAACCCTAATTTCAATGATTTGTTCTTCAGTGTTAGATGTTGTACACATATTTTAAACATAATGGTTCAGGATTTCTTAAGAGAAATTTAAATAGTAATTCAAAATATAATAGCAATAGTTAATTATCTTATTGAATCTTCTGCTAGATTATTTAAGTTTATTGAAGTTTCAAAATAGGTGGAGGTTCCTACAACACGGTTACTTTCTACTACTGTTCTTGACGATTGTAAGAGCTGCTCATCTATTATAATTATTAATGCTCCTGAATGTATAGCAAGCTGGATAAAGCCGCTCAAGAAAAACTCAAAAGCACCTGTGGTAATCTGCAATGTTAACATTTTTTACTCAACAATAACAACATCAAGTCTTTGTCCCACTACGTGGGGTCGGCTACATGAATCCTTTTTCGCCATTGTGTCCGGTTAAAAGTCAAATTCTCATCTAAAGCTAATAAAGAAAGATCATTTCTAATATTTTATAACCAAGTCTTTTAAGGTCTACCTCTACCTTTCTTAACAAAAGCAAAAACTAATACCTCAACTTTCCTAACCGGGTCATCGGAAGGCCTCCGTTTAATGTGACCATGACCATCTAAGGCGACTCTCTCTAATCTTATATTCCACTGGAGCTACTCCAACCTTTTCACGTATATGCTCATTTAGTATCCTATCTCTAAGGGTCAAGCCACTCATCCACCTAAGCATCATCATCTATGCAACACTTAACTTAGTAGTATGCTTCTCTTTTAATGGCCAACATTCGGCACCATAAAGCATTGCACGTCTCACCACCATCTTATAGAATTTTCCCTTAAGTTTGAGGGGGGCTTTTCTATCGCACAATAAGCCCAATGCATTCTTCCACTTCAACCATCCAACTTTAATTCTGCTGATAATATCCCCATCAATTTCGCCATCACTCTGAACAATAAATTCAAGATATCTAAAACGTGTACTATTATTAATGACTTGATCGTCCAAAGTCACAATCCCCTCACTAGGTCTATTTCCACTAAAAATACACTCCATTTATTCAGTTTTAGATCTACTGAAGTTAACATTTTTTTCTAGTTCAAAAATTTACATTCTAAAAAGTTGTTTTAGAAAGCGGTAAGAAAGTTGTCCCAAACTAAAACTTCGCTTAAGACGGCTTTCTTACTGTTTTTTAAAATAGCTTTTGGGTACAATTTTTTTTACTAGAAAATTACTTTAAGAGGCAATAAAAAAGTCGTCTCAAACGTAGCCTAAATCTTAATTTTGATTTGTAACCATTTTCTAGTTTGTATGGACATCCTCAAAGAGGACTATAAGAGTTAGCGGGTCATAAAATAGAACTCTAACTCATATATGATTTGAAATGACAAGCTTTCAATGGTGTCTATCCTCATAAGTGTTGAAGAGAAATAATGAATTTAATAAATTTTAAGCAATTATATATGCGTTACTGCTCGATACTGTGGCTCGGTACTGCTTGGTATTGGGCTCAGTGCCGCTGACGTTACTGCACCTAATTCGCCTCCAGACGTAGAGCTACATTCGGTGTCCGTACAGAATAATTTCTCCATGGGCAGAGCGAGAATCGGGGCACTTGCACGGATATTTCCTTATGAGTTATTTGATTCAGTGTCTATTTTGGTCCTCAACACCTCTTTATTTTATGTCTTATGATTAAAATATTTACAAGAATATAAAATACATGACAAACAGTCATAATCTAGAGTGAAATGTTGAAGGGCATATGTGTCATAATCGTAGAGAGATCACCAGATATATTTTGGACTCGCCATCTTTTGCAAATAGTCATAATGTAAATTATATTAAATAGCAAATTGTTATGTTTTTTATTTTTTTTTTATTTTTTTTTTCCATGAAGGTCAAAACCTAAAGGTTCACATAACAAAAATTAAGCTTTATTATTGTTGCATGCTAGCACGACGTTTGTATACAATAAACTCATTTAAAAAATAGAAGGCCTTTAAAATTTTAAAAATAAATTCTTTGATATCACAGCCATTTGATTGCCTTAAGGTTGAAAATTTCACTCAGTTTTAAAATATTTATATTCAAAATTATATGATCACGAACATTCAACTCAATATTCTTAAAAGTAAAATTTATTAATATTGCCACTTTTTTAAATTTTCACACATTTGTTTAAAAAAATTAAAATTTTGATGGCCAAATTTGAGTCATGGGTAGTAATTATCATTAAATATTGTATTATTCTAGAAAAAATTCACACACAAATGACCTATTAAATATCATTAAACAGTATTTCTTACCCCAAAATTCTACTGCTATATATTTTCATTCAAAGAAAATAACTTGTTACACTGATCGGTAACCTGAAATCTATGAATCTCGTTTTTTTTCTTTACACTAAACATATCATATATCGTACTAATTACATTAAGAAGCTCTAATATCATCTGTGGCTTAAAAAAATGGTTGAACGATCATCAATGTTTTCTCAGCCATATCCGAGCAGAGC
Source organism: Dendrobium nobile (assembly GCA_022539455.1). NCBI lineage: Eukaryota > Viridiplantae > Streptophyta > Magnoliopsida > Asparagales > Orchidaceae > Dendrobium > Dendrobium nobile. The sequence continues at coordinate 7,008,494 of CM039729.1, read as the reverse complement.
AGGAGCAAGCTGCAACAAAGGCTGCAAAGAACTGGGAGCAAATTTCCTCGCAAAGAGGACACAGAGAGAAGAATGCTGGCCATTGTACATACAATCCCAGCCACTAAGAAGCTTCTTCTTCATGAATTCCTCAGTGATATCATCTTTGCCAAAAGTTGCAGGGTGAGCTCCACCTCTTGACCAATCCACAAATGTAAGACTACTATTTGCTATCAGATCTGATTTTTCAATGTGGAGCATGGTTGGGAAGTAATGCTCGTCAACATAGCAAGGTGGCTTGCAGAATTCCTTGAACTTGGAGTAGTACTTGGTGTCTTGAAGTATGTAAATTGCAAGCTTTCTATCAACTTCAAACCACTGAGATCCTTTTCGCCATTGATCGATGGTAATCAATGGAGCCATGTTGGGATTATAGCGGCCTCTGCCATGAGGGCCTTTGTCATCGAAAACGCCCATGAAGCTGAAGTGAGATCTCTGAAAATATTTGTAGATTATACTGAAGTTGTAGAGAGGTATGCATGACTCAGAAAGAAGAACAAACCACTCGTTGGAGAGATCGAGGAGCGCGTTTGCAAGGAGACGTTTTTCTGCATCACACATACTCATTCTTCCCCATTCTGCTACCTGTGGGATGGGAAAAAGGTAGGGAGTGCGAACAAAAGGAGGATTAAATTTCAACTAAATACACCAATTATTAAATTTATTTTACATCGAAAAAGTAAAGCATATATGAGTGAAAATCCAGCCCCCTAATATTTACACACCAATATATTTTTTAACCATCCGATTTGAAACTAAATTCAATACTAACCCTGATGAAAATACATCCCAGAAAAATTTAACAATTATAGTATCTTCCTCAATCATGACACATACTGTAATTCAATAAAATACTCGTCTCAAAATAAATTCAAGAGTTTTAAAATCCTTTGTTATCCTCATAGAAAGTTTTTTTAATTTATCATTATTCTTCTGATCCAAAAAGAGTTGATTTAAAAGAGGGCATCATCATTAAAGAGGCTATACTACAAAAAAATTCAGAGGATGGGGAAGAGCCAGGACTATTTACTTGGTTGAGTTGCCCCAAGCTTGAGTCCTGTGCTTGACGAAAAATTATTCTGTGCGGACACTGAACGTAACTCTATGTCCGGATGCCACAATACATAATGGTACCGAACGGTACTGAGCAGTACTGAGATGTGGTACAATAAAAGGGTGACGTGATGCATTTTTATTGATCTCCGGACAGCGTGCGGTGTCCGTACAGAATAATTTTTAGAATGAAGTATAGAATGTGAAAGAAGGTGCTTGCTTGGCCACGCCACAAACAGAAGAAGCTTCCTTTTTAGAATGAAGTATAGAATGGAGCATAACGAAGAGAGGATTAAAAATAAAAATTAGAGAGCAACACAGTAATAAAGTAGGAAAATGAAAGAAAAACCAGAGTAGCATAAATTCATCTTAAGAAAACGGTAAAAGGAACCAGGGGAGCTCAGCTATTAAATTATTAGAAAAAGAAGACACGAAAAATTGCTGTTTATTTTCTTATGCTGCCATCTCTTAAAAGGAAGACTACAGAGAGAATTAAAGGACAGGGAATAAAAGCTTCCAAACTTAGCACAGCAGAGTAGACATAAGATATTTCAGAATTGTCATCTAACCGTTTTTTTTTGGGGGGCGGGGGAGACTTTCGAGCCAATTATTACAGAGCTTTAGGCTTCGTTTGGGGCGGCTTTGTTACTGTTTTTTAAAATAGCTTTATAATACAAACATTAAAATTTATGTAATATAAAGCTGTTTTAAGAGGCGGTTAGAAAGCTCTCCCAAACTAAACCATAGACTTTGTTTTGAACAATTTTCTTACAGCTTTAAAACAGTAAAAAGTTGATGATAAAAAACTGTCCCAAACAAAATCTTAGTAACCTAATAAAGTAGCGGTTTTCCATGCAATAGGCCTTGCTGAAAACTTAAGCATGATGAAGCATCTTCTGTCTAAATTTGTAAGTTTATTTGAATTAGCAATTGATTTTTTATCTATTTTTTCAACACCTATAGCTACCACAATACGCACCTAACCATAGAACCAAACAGCTAAATATCTCTTGGAGTATTTTCTTCTTAATATCAACCAACTAATTAAAGAGAGATTAGCATTCCAAGCAACCAATTTGTATCTCAATGACTCAACCCTCTGCTTCCGTAGGAGAAAAAAAAAATCTCCGTCAATTTTTCAATGCTCCGTCAATTTACTTTTCTAAATTAATGATGATAGAGAACTATCCAAGTCCGAAAAGACTTTTCAGTCCACATTTACAGAAGGCACATTTAATTGGCATGTGCCATCATTGTCAATGTTTCACAAGTTTAGGTTCCTCTTGGACTCTAGTGGCGTCACCCAACTCATAGGCATGCCCAGAAAAAGCACCTAGCATTTTGCTTCAAGTAAAAGAATGGGGATGTGGGAAGAGAAAAGAACCTTGGATGGAACCTTGGATGGGATGAAACCATTGATTCTTTGCATAGAAAGTACTTCAGCCAAAAGCAAGTAAAATCTCAACCAATGTCACAGATTAATTGAAATAGTAGATATTAAGAGCGGGCTCAACAAAGTCTAGGTCTTTGGTTCAAATCCCTTGACAAGCAGTGAAAGTCTTAAGTGTTGGCCCGTGTAAATTGGTGTGGGTTGCATGCTAGGTCGACCAGGGTTTTCACTTACCTAAGAACAGTGCTTCCTCGTAAAAAAAAAAAAAAAGATATTAAAGATTTTATGTTATCCAGGATAAGCAAACAGTGGATATACCATGAATTTTTTGTTTTCATTTAATAAAAGGACTGATGGGGTCTATCTATCTGTATGAAATTTGATTGTGTCGATCAATTTGATTGTATTGATAAGTCATACCTCAATTCCATCGGTCAAGTTCATCGGGGGTTGTAGGGGGCAGCACTCTATTTTGAAAAAAATTTCTTTTTTCGTACACGCGCCACAATGCTGCAGCGCTCCAAGCTTTGGCTGAAGATAGAGAGCAGAGCACCGCGACACTCCAAATCCCAACGATGCAACATTGTAAGTTGCAATGCCATAGTGCTGCAGGGTTGACTCAAAGACATGGAGTCAGGCGTTACAATACTGTGAGTCGGGCTGAGTAGTTTTTCTTCCCTTTTTTTCTTGGTTCACTTAAAACAGGTTATAATCCTTTGTTGTATTGAAAAGCGCCTTATTGTTTGTTTTGACTGTAGAATGGAGAGAGAAGCAAAGAGAGGCAATGAGAGAGTGTGTGAAGAGAAATTTGTATAATTCCTCTCAATTTTCTAGAGAATTTCTTAGTGTGATACAACTCATTTATACTATTTTCTCCGTGGTTTTTTTACCCGTTCTTGGTTTTTCCAAGTTAAATCGAATTTATTTCTACTTTTTTTTTTGTTTTGTTTCTTTGTGTGGTTTACTTTGCAACAGCCAACATAAAACATCCAATAATACTCCAATTTCAAAGATTTTTTTTTCTCATTTTCTAAGCATTTGATATATTGAGATCATGGATTAAGAACATCATAGCACCTCTAAGCTCGAAAAAACTAAAATAACTCCTTAAACATAATATATAATCTGTATATATCACTGCAACTACATCAATATCTTAATAAAAGGTGAGAACCAAAATTATTGCAGTATCTGTGTAATGCTTATGAAAGAAATAATTGTATGCGTTACACCAATCAAGTGAACTAAATGACATTTGATCTACATGATTAGATTTTAAGCATAGATATTGCCAAACAGTGCATAAAATTCCCAGAAAGAATTAAGGTTAGAAAAGGGAAGGAAATCCAAGAATGGAGATATTATTCATACGAAGCTAAAAGGTACTAATTGTGAATCACTAAAGTCTAGCAAAAGATAAAGACCAAAACTAAAAGAAAATCAATGAACAGACATATGATTTCAGAAAAGTAAATCTAAATCTTCTGAAAGGATATATTAACCATTAAGTAATCCTAAAAGAAGAACAAGATGCTAAAGTACAAATGTCCAAGGAAACAGAACCAACAACAGAGCAATCTCTTGAACCATATGTTGGAGCAAATAAACTGAGAAAGCGCAGTTCAAAGACTTGAAATTGATTTCATTGGAGAAAAACATACAAGCAAAAGTATTTTAAATAAAATTGACTGCAAAAGAACCAAAATATTCAAAAAAATTGATGAAATCATAGAGTACCTGGCTAGGAATCTGCCTTTTATAGAACACGGAGTCCTTCGGATAGCTGGCTTTATAACCGGGCAAAGAATGAATATAGATAGAATAAAGGCCCTCATTTCCCTTGAAGAACTTCTCCCACAGTGGAGAGAGAGGCAAAGGTCCCCTCGTTAGGAACATGAACGCAACCTTCGGCAATCTCTTGAACGGATAGTTTTTAACTTCTGGGGCAAAGCTCGCAAGCCAGAAGAGCTCATGATCACTCATGTTATGCAACAAAGAAGAAGGAGGTTTGATCCAACGATTAATACCACTCGGCTCCACAGTTATACAGGGCAAAAAACCAGACTTTGGCGACTGCAATTTTAAAATTCGAGTATCGAAGAACCGAGCACCAAAGATGAAAAAACCAGCAGCCAGGAGCAAGAAAGGGCCAAAGTACTTGACGATGCTAAACAAATAACCCCTGGGTTGAATCCTCTGCGCCAAATCCTTGCCATCTTCAGCATGAAAAACCCTAGGTAGCATCTCAGACCGATGAACAACGGCACCAAAAGACAATTTTCAATGTTTTCGATTAAAAAGACCTTTTAAAGAGGAAGAAGAAGAGAATTCTTATCAAAAATCGCGTCTTTTAAGCGCTAATAAGCTGAAAAGGAAGGACTTCCGCACCGCAAAAAACTCCAAACTAGCACCTCCTATGACGAGAAATTATGTTGTGAATGGAAAGCGAAATCGATTAGGAAATTTAAAATAAATTAATAAACTTTCCTCGATTACCTGAGGAGTAAATTGCGTTTATACAAACGGAAATTTTCTGGAAACAGGTAGATGGGGTCGGCTGCGAAGGCCGAGCAGACGTTATGGAAATCCACGAAGAGGGAGGTAGAAGCTCTTCGCGGTTTGGTGGGGCCTCGCTGCAGAGAAGGTCTGATTCCATGCGGAAGTCTTTATACAGAGAGAGAGAGAGAGAGAGAGAGAGAAAGAGGGGTCTAAGTGGGTTTTTAAAAATGTTTATAAAAATAAAGAGAAGAAGATCCACGTCGACGCCGTGGGCCGACGAGACTCAGAGAGATCAGAGATCCTTTGTAAATGGTCAACAAAATGGAAAAATGGCGACTGATATCGGCCTTTGGCGGGACATTGGCCGTAGGAATGAATGCTGAGGATGAAAAGTCCATGGTTGACTAGGCCGATTGTTCCGTCCTCGTCGCCCACCGAAATTATAGATGCAAAGTTGTGCATTGGAGGGACTCTCCTCTCGTAGAAGAATTCCAAGCTTTAATGCAAAATTTCAGGACATATTTAGTTGAAAAATATTGATTTAGAATATTCTAATTATAATGAATTTCAAAGTTTTGAATTTGAATGAAATATAAAAAAATTAATATAATATGAATTTTTAAATATATTTTATGTTTTTTTAGATTCATCATAATTTTTTATAGAGCTTTTTTTTAATAATGACTGCATGAATCCTTTGATTTTTTTATAGTCATTATAAAAAAAAAATGTTCTATCAAAAATTAAAAAAAAATTGTGCAAAAAATTTATTTCATAAAAGAGTAAGAAATATGTCTCAAATGAAGCTTATGAGTCCGCTAGGGGTGTCAATATTTGATACGACACGAAAATCTAACCCAGAAAATCCGAGTTGGACCCAACCCGATTTCAAAACAGGTCAGGTTTGGGTTCTCGGATTCAACCCGTTTGAAAAAAGGGTCGGGTTCGGGGTTGACTCGACGGGTTGTCGGGTCAACCCGCCAACCCGTTTAACTTAAACAACCTGCAACTGCCCGACCTGCCCGTTGCCGCCCGCGCGTGCTGCCTGAGCTGACCCCACGAGCGCGAGCTACCCGAGCTGACCCCCGTTGATGCTCGCTCACGCGCCTCGCGCGCTCTGCTGCTGCCCGAGCCGCCCTCGGCCACCCGCTGCCAACCACGCGCTCGCCCGCGCGCCTGCGCGCACCCGCCCGCTCGCGTCCATGCCCGCGTCCGAGTCGAGTCAACTCGACAACTAGCCGGGTCGGGTCCGGGTTCGGATTTCCAACACGTTTACCTATCCGGGTTGGGTTAGGGTCGCCCGTTTGAACCCGGGTCAGTTTCGGGTTCGACCCGAACCCGACCCATAACCCGAAATTGACACCCCTAGAGTCCGCTCACAATTGTTTTAACTTTTATGATGAAGATTGTAAAATTATTATAAGGAACATAAAAACTTTTAAAGCTACTGTATGAAATATTTTTTATTTTAGATAAATAAAAATTATAATTATGATCTAAAAAATTAAACAATGCATTCAAATTCAACTCTTCTAGGCTCCTAAACAGATGTACCGTGTGAAGCTACGGGGACTCGATGCATGCACTGTACAAAAGGCAACGGTGAAGGGCTGAGAAAAAAAAAATCCATTTAGTCAACGATTTATTTATTTATTTAAATAAATAAAACATAGAATCTTCTGTATCATTTTGGTTTTTTGGCTAACCCCACTAGCTCGAGCCAGCAATCTTTTGAATACAGCCATGGGAACTTCGTTAAGCTTTCGAAGGTAACAAACGGCCACGTTGATTTGATTCTCTCTTATTATAGAGATAAATATATCTTTATATGATCATCTTAATAAAATATTACAAATCATATAGAAGATGCAAATAATATTATCATATGAATAGTATATTATAACTATTAATGAATAAATTAAGATTTAGTTTTAGATAATTTTTTGTAATTATTTTTTTTTTAAATTTTGTACTAAAATGTTATTATAGAAAGTATAAATTTTTTTTCTCAAATAAAATCTAAATTTATGATTATTTAATAAAGTAATAATGTGATTTAAGATGACCACAATTGAGAGATGGTCCAACAAAATAAGTCGAAATAATATTGATATATCATTCAAAAATTATCTTGATTGGACATAAATCTCGAGGTAAAATCAAGTTGGAAGCTTCAAAAATTAAAGATGGGATCATCTGAACTCCAATTTCAGCAAATTTACAGTCAAACTAAGTGTATCGGAAATACAAATCCAACGACACCAAATTCAACTCGATCCAAGCCCAAACGAGTATGAATCGAAGACCCGAAGCGCTGTTGGAAGGTTCAAACCACAATTTGGATTAAACAACAGATTCCAAACATGACATGCTTATAATCGAATCGAGCAGTTCGACGAGACGAATCCAACGAGCCCAAGATCACCAAATTACGATATCGATAAGACCTTCAAATGTTTGACAAACGATTCACGATCGAGGGATTCAATATTGGCCGTCCATCCAAACCACTCCATCTTTGCTCTTGATCCTCCTCCTATTTACGGGTCATGTCATCCTCAAAAAACTATAAATAGCCCCTCATTTCTTTTGAGAGGGGACCCAAACAAGAAGAAGATAAGAAGAAGAAGAAAAGGGAAGGAGGGAAGAAACAACTCCTCGACCACCGCCGGGATTCTACCCGACTTCCATGAGACACCGGAACTCTGCCCGACTTTCACATGACGTCGGAACTCTGCCCAAGTGACGCTGGAATTCTGCCCGCCTTCCAAGTGACGCCGGAATTCTGCCTGACTTCCAATTGACGCCGGAATTCCGCCTGACTTCCAAATGACGCTGGAATTCCGCCTGACTTTCCAGTGACGTCGGAACTCTGCCCAATCTTCAAGTGACGCTGGAATTCTGTCTAATCTTCAAGTGATTCTGAATTCATCTTGAATACACAACTTGTTTGTAATTATATTTCAATCCGGAAGTGAATCATTGTAATTTGATCATTTTCAAATTTAAGGAAGAGTCAGACTCTTGTATCTTAAGCAAACATTGGTGGAACCCTTTCAATTGGGTGTGACCCCATGGTTTTTTCCCTTTCCAGGGTTTTCCACATAAAAATTCTGATGTTCTTTCATCTTCTATTTGTGTGCTGAATATTCGTACAACACTAAGACCAAAACTTTCTAACTTTATCGCCGCGTATATTCTAGTCCGCAACAAATATAAATAAGCATCTCAAGCTCATATGGACAAGCTTTGAGTTCATTCTTGCCATGTTCAAGCTATTCAAGTTGAGGTTACTCTATTTAGATACATCAAAATGTAGTGTATATCGTAAGGGTGTTGCATAAATAATATTTTCTTTATTTTTATTTATTTGATAAATACAATCTTATTTGTCCATTGCAAAATTTTAAATTAGGAAAAATTTGTATGAATATTTTGATCACAAAATATTTAAGATAGACCTCAAACTTTTGAATTTATTTTCATGATTAAGGTTTTATGTAGGGTTGTTTAAGGTTTTATTTGGAAAAACTTTCGATTAATTTTATGGTGTAAAAGTAGTTAGTTAAATAGTAATATGTTTGAAGTACAACTTTTTGAACTTTTCTTTAAATTTTTTTATTTTTTATTTGGGACATTTAGATAAATTAAGGCAGACTCACACACACATCTCATATACAAAATTTGAATTCAAGACCTTTTAGCTGGTAGCCTAAGCTCTCAACTAACAAATCAAGGTTATATGTGTAAATTTTTTATTTAAAAAGCTATTTTTGAATGAGCATTTATTAAATGTGACTAAGGATTCATTTGGGACAATTATCTTACTATTTTTAAAGCTTCTAAAAAGCTATTTTAGAAAACAGTAAGAAAGTCATCCCAAATGAAGCACATAAGTCTTCATTTGGGACAATTTTCTTACTATTTTGCTTTTGAGGACACTGCCAAAATTTTTATTTGATCACTTTTTCTATGATGCTTTTAACAAATTTGGGCTTTAGAAAATAATAATAAAGTTATCTTAAACGAAGCCTAAGAAAAGAACAATTTAAAAGCAAAATTAGACAAAAAGCTTGAGCAGCCCTTTATAAAGTCTAAGCTTTTCTATTTTTGCTTTTAAAAACTCTTTTTCTCAGCCATAATTTCAAAATTAGTTTTAATTTTTTTTTTTGAAATTGCGGTGAAAAAAATATATTTTAAATACAAATTATTTTATATTAATTATTTTTCTTATCTCACATTAATTAATTAAACGAAAAAATATAAAACTGTATATCTTATCCATGTATCTCACATTAGTTATACTCTTAAAATTAATTCTAATGATGTTTCTTCAAATCCTGATAATAAAACATGTTGGAAATTTTTTATATATGGGCTCGTATATTTATACATATAAATTAAGTATATAATACATCAGTTGCTATCTAAATTTGAACCAATTAAATTCATGATATATTTAAGAAATAAATTAATATTTGACTTATGTTTCTTCTTATTTATTTTATATGGAATTAAATATTATGTAAAGATCAAGTATTTATTCTATTTTAATGATGGCTTAAATAAATAAATATATTTAAATAAAATATATAAGGTTGTGATCCCGAGTTGAAGTTGTTAAGTTCTCATTTCTCTCATTTTCCGTCTTAGTGAAAAGAAAAGGCCTCTCATTCTCTTGGATAACGCCGCTTCAAACGTGAAATATCGAAAACCTCGATTATTCATTTCAATAGATTCATATACGCTTCCAACAATTTTCTTGATGATTTGACATGTATTTTAGAGGTGATGAATTTATTTTTCATCTCCATTGAATCCTATGAAACATTGGCTTGAGCAGGGAATGATTCAATTCAAACACGTGCATCAGCATGCACTTGACGTCTTATAACGCCTCTTTTTTTTTTTTAACAAAATACATGGATTTTATTCCAACACAAAAAGGATTACAACAAGCTAAAAAGCGGAAAGAAAAAAGCTATAGAGAAACAAATGGGTAACAACCCAACAGGCTAAGTATTGGCAGAGGCTTCCAACTACACCTAAGCCAGGCACGGGCCATCCAATATGGAGTGAGAGTAGTAACGCATCAAGTAGCCATCCCAAACGAGCAAGAGATGGACCACAAAAGGTTGCCAAGAACCACGGCTTAAGAGAAGTGAGCCCTAGCCATATTATTGCCCTCAAACTATAAATCACATCCATAAATATTAGTCGAAGCTCTAGCAAAACGGCAACCACCAAAAATAAAGTGCCTTCCAACAAATGCAGCCCAAAGGATAGAGACCGACAAACAACCTGAAACCTAACACCACTATAACACCAATAGGCATGGACAAAAGTCAAAGGCAACCAAAAACAGCACTCTTACACATAAAGAGAACTACCAACAACAACAACAACAACAACAAAAACCCACATTATTTCCTACCACGCCTACCCCTCTCATGAGAGGTAATAGACACAACAGGTCGGTCATTCCGCAAAGCAAAATCTTCCCCATGTTCTTCCTCCCCGCTTGCCTCCGAAGAGGAATCAGATGAACATTGAAGCCAATCAATTTGCATTCTCACATCCTACCCTGAATTGACACCCACATGAGCAAACAAAGTCTTAGGAGAAATTAAGTTAACAGGAACCTCAACAAAAAGAGCCAGGTACAATAACAACAGGAGTCATAGGGGAAGTAACAGTAGAGACACCCAAATGAGTAGAGAAATCACTGGCAGAAAAAGCAGAAATAACCAAAGCATCAGAATTAAGGTGAGAGACTGAATGTGCCGAGCTCGAAGACTCCTGGGTCTCAACCCAATTCAACTCACAGGCAGCAAAATCCTCTCCCTTCGAAGAGGCCACTACCAAAGGGGTAAAACCAACCATAGGAGAGCAAATAATATCCAAATTGTTAGAATTGAAAACAACAACACCACTCATAGGATTAGCCAAAGTGTGAGACAAAGAAATAGTCCTAACTAGCACGACCTCACTAGAGATAGGGGGAGGAAACTCAGCTAAATATTCCCCAATAACAACAACAACCACATCACTATTCCCAACAACACTGGCAACAGGATTACAAGCAAGATTAGCTTCAAGATTATCCTTACTACAAGTAATGGGTTCCGTCACTAAAACCAAATCATTAACAGCAGGAACTTGAACCACAAAGACAACACCAGTCTGAGGCACAACAACATCCCCCCTGATCAAAAACCAAAATAGAAGAAGATGACTTAAGAGGAACCGTAAAAGGTACACCAATTTTGGACTTACATTCCCCCCTAGCATGGCCAATAGACTGACAAAGGGCACAAAACGGGGGGAAAACCTTCATTTCTACCTTTTGGATATAGCCAAGCTTCTTGGGGCCAATCTAGACATTGTCCGGATACTTCTTCATTATATAATCTCAACCAAAACTCTCGCAATAAACTGCCTAAAACCAAACAAAGTGGCAGAATCTACCTTGAGCGGGTGACCGAAGATAGAACCTAAGGCATAAAGAATCCTCAGGTTAAAGAGATGAGGATGAAGACCAGGGAAAGAAATTCAAATAGGAATAAACGGACATTCAATAGAGATATCCAAAGGAGTACATTTCATTAATTTCATATAGCAATTATAAACCAGATAAGAACTGTCACGACCCGATTCGACGGGGACGGATCCCGCACAAACCGGATCGCGACCAGCCTAAACAAACTAACCAGGATCTGGTTTGGGAATTGGTTTCGGAACTGAATCTTCCAAATAATTCTCAAAACGGCCACACAAACGCAGAACAACAGAGCTACTATAAATCACCAAATACAGCGGAACAAAACATCTATCTTGTCTTTTCCTCAAATACAATCATCTACAAATACAGTGCATGGCTTTTGAACAGAAAGAAAGACAGAACAGAAAAGCCATGACTGTACAAAAATCAAAAGGTACAACAAATACCTATACGAATCAGACTCAGAAATCTACTCCTGGACTTCCTTCCCTTTCCCAGAACCTGAAAACCACCAGAAAACAAGAGTGAGCTCAACAGCTCAGCAAAGCAACAAACCTCCAATCAAAACTTTCAGAATTCAAAACCAAACTCATCAGACAGAAATCAGATCAGAAATCGGAATAGAATCGTACAGATTGTCAAACCGGACATATCAGAAAGAAACAGAATAGAATCAGAACAGATACGAATAGATATCAAATCAGAATCAGAGTCGTACGGATTCAGAGTACAAACAGAACATAATAAATCAACAGAGTCAGAATTATACAGAGTTGTACGGAACAGAAATCGTATCAGAAACAGGACAGAATCAGACATATCACATTAACAAAATCAGAAATCAGAATTGCTTACCGAACAGATACTGAATTCGAAATCATATCAAATTAGATATCAGACAGATCAAATCATATCGTACGGAACTTATTATCGCTTACAGAACGGATACAGAAAGCAGAGTCAGATCAAATTAGATATCAGATATCAGATATATATTTAATAGTTAAATTCCCTGACACTGACTGAATCTCTTTGGATTCAGGCCCCTTATAACTCCCTTTGTGCTCACGGCACCAGAACGGATGTGCTTACAGCACCAGAACAGATTTCATCGGATCCGGAACAGAACAGATATCAGATTTTCAGATTTGAGCTCATTTCAGATTTTCCTGACACTTACTGAATCTCATAGGATCCAGGCCCCTTATAACTCCCTTTTTATAGCACATACAGATATCATATCAATTCAGAAGAAATCCGGGCAAATCAGAAATCAGACAAAAATCGGGCAGCACAACGGCAGTAGACGGAATTTACACAAAATTTCCTGCAAAGAAAATTTACCAAATTCGCACAGAACATAGATAATCATATTCCAGAACATTTATTCTACTGCACAGAGAATTTACGGATTCACAGAAAAATGTAATCAACTGAAAACGCTGCCGAATCAAAAATACCCGGACAAAAATCTTCGGAAAATAACCAAAAACTGCGCACTCGGCACTTCAACAATATACAGAAAGTTACGCGGTAAAAACTGAATCAATCAAAAGTTACGGACGAAAATCGGTAACGGAAACGAAATCCGGACAGAAAACACCGCCAAACTCGACGGTTCTGAAAATTGAGAAAGGCGGAATGTGCCTTACCTTGCGTACAGCAAAATCCTCAACAGTCTCGACGAACGAAAACGGACCCGCGGCTTCCCGAAATCAACTTTTCCTTTTTCTCTTTTTCTTCCTCTCTCCTCGGATCAAAATCTGATATTTTATTTTTCTTTTCTCTCTCCTCAAAATATCTCATTTCCCTTAAGAAATGCTCAGATCGTCCTGGACGATCGCACTTCGTCCCAGACGATGTGTGCTCTGGAAAATCCTCGTCCAGACGAAATTTTCATCATCGTCCCCGGCGACAGGTCCTCGGGAGAATTTTCGTCCAGACGATCCAAATTTCGTCCCGACGAATCATACAACCAAAACTGATTTTCTGCACAACCTGTACCGATCGTCCCGGACGATCCAACTTCGTCCCGGACGAACCTGGAGCAGAACTGATATTACAAGAACGATGACTGAAAACCCGACTGTAATTAAGGTTGTTCGAGAGCTTAACCAGAATATACGAAGAATCAAGCACAGTGACAGAAAAGTCATCTATAAGTTTCAAATTGGAAAAAAATTCCTTATGGAGTCTAAACTAGGTTGCCTAGAAGGAAAAAATCCAAGGATTTAAAAATCGGATCGGACCGGAAAATTCCTTATGGAGTCTAAACTAGGTTGCCTAGAAGGAAAAAATCCAAGGATTTAAAAATCGGATCGGACCGGCCGGTTCGTTCTGGCGGCCGGTCCGGTCCATTCCTTTAAATCGGGTTGTAATCAAACCGGCAAAAAACCGGTTCAATTACCGATTGAACCGCTAACCGTTGGACCGGGCTCGGATGAAAGAGCCGACCAGTTTCAAAATCTTCTAATCAGAGCCATTAATTGTAAATCAAACAGCTGAAACATGATTTAATGGATTAAAGTGGGAGTGAAAGTCGAAATGAAACCATCGTCCATCATTTCGCAATTCGCACGGATAGTTTGCTGCTCGCAAAATGTAAACCCTGTGGGACGGTCAGAGGCGAACGTCATCTTCTTTCGGCGCCTGTCGCTCATTTTGGTCAAACAATGGTGGCGTTTGTTTGGGAATGCTTTCATGTGTCCGAGCAAGATAGGGGAGAAAGAGGTTGCGAAATGCGATTTTGTTTTTCTTTTTCGGTTTAAAAAGAGTTAATTTTAGGATGATTTAGGATTAACATTACCTGAATAATCGTTTTGAGGTCCGAGTGTCGGACAATGGTTGCGATTTTTCGCATCAGTTTTCAGTTTTGAGAAATTTTTGTTGTTACATTAAACCCTTCATAATTCCATTTTCAATCGGATCCAGCTTTTTTTTCCTGCATAAATTTATGTCGTTTTGATCATTTTTTTATGTTGTGTTTTCAAAATCTAAGTATCATCAATAAAATTTCTGAGAAATTTATGATTAAAGAACGTTATTTTAATGAATGAGATTGTTTGTTTTTGATAAAAATTTCATTTTTAATTGATTTGCTTTCTTTGGGGGTATTTGGTTCTTCCTGAAGTAGACTGAGCCTGCATGTTTTGCCTTGGATTTTCGGCTAAGTGGTAAACTGGTAACATAATTTGTAATTTTCATAACATGATGATATATTGTTATGGTTCTTGCCAACGGACAATGGCTAATGAAAGCTTAGTCAGCATTCAATTATATTGTGAACCATCAGTAACATGGGTCATGTTTTATGATGTTGAGCACTTGAGCCCTTCTGCCCTTACGAGCCACTTTAGATAACTTCATTGTGTCATTTAAGTTTTTTATTTTGTTCTGTTTTATTCTTTTTGTTGTGATATGAAATGAAAATGTATAGATTTTTTATTTTAGAAGTATATTGTTTTGATTTTAATTTTAAACATGCCTAACATATTTTTTATGTTGCTTTCTTTTTCATATTATTTGTTTAGCAGCCCAACAAAGAACGTCGAGCTGAGCTCCTCAATGCCAAACTCAATGCAAAATAAATGCTTGATAGGTATGCATTCCTACCCAATGCAAACATGCCTATCATTCTTTTTCATATTATTTGTGTGTTTTTTTTTTTTTTTTTTTTCATGAAGGTCAAAACCTAAAGGTTCACATAACAAAAATTAAGCTTTATTATTGTTGCATGCTAGCACGACGTTTGTATAAAATAAACTCATTTAAAAAATAGAAGGCCTTTCAAACTTAAAAAACTAAATTCTTTGATATCACAGCCATTTGATTACCTTAAGGATGAAAATTTCACTCTGTTTTAACATATTTATATTCAAAATTATATGATCACGAACATTCAACTCAATATTCTTAAAAGTAAAATTTGTTAATATTGCCATTTTTTTAAAATTTTCACACTTTTGCTGAAAAAAATCATGGGTAGTAATTATCATTAAATAGTGTATTATTCTAGAAAAATTTCACACAGAAATGACCTATTAAATATTGAGTACAGCTAAAGACATTTGAAATAGCTTAAGCTATTCTGTTTTTGCTTTTTAAAGCACTTTTTTCAGCTATAGTTTTATTTTATTTTATTTTTTCAAAAACAGTCGTTCTTACCCCAAATTTCTACTGCTATATATTTTCATTCAAAGAAAATAACTTGTTACACTGATCGGTAACCTGAAATCTATGAATCTCGTTTTTTGTCTTTACACTAAACATATCATATATCGTACTAATTACATTAAGAAGCTCTAATATCATCTGTGGCTTAAAAAATGGTTGAACGATCATCAATGTTCTCTCAGCCATATCCGAGCAGAGCAGGAGCAAGCTGCAACAAAGGCTTCAAAGAACTGGGAGCAAATTTCCTCGCAAAGAGGACACAGAGAGAAGAATCCTGGCCATTGTACATACAATCCTGGACACCAAGAAGTTTCTTCTTCAAGAATTCCTCAGTGATATCATCCTTGTAGAAAGTCATAGGGTGAGCTCCACCTCTTGACCAATCCACAAAGGTAAGGCTACTATTTGCTATCAGATTTGATTTTTGAATGTGGAGCATGGTTGGGAAGTAATGCTCCTCAGCATAACAAGGTGGCTTGCAAAATTCCTTGAACTTTGAGTAGTACTTGGTGTCTTGAAGTATGTAAATTGCAAGCTTTCTATCAACTTCAAACCACTGATATCCTTTTCGCCATTGATTGATGGTAACCAATGGCGACATGTTGGGATTATACCGGCCTCTGCCGTGAGGGCCCTTGTCGTCAAAAACACTCATATAGCTAAAATGAGATCTCTGCAGGTATCTATAGATTATGTTGAAGTTATAGAGAGGTATGCATGACTCTGAAAGAAGAACAAACCGCTTGTTGGACGGATCGAGGAGCGCGTTTTTCTGCATCACACATACTCATTCTTCCCCATTCTGCTAACTATGAGATGGGAAAGGTAAGGGATGTGAACAAAAGGAAGATTAAAATTCAGCTAAATACACCAAATATTAAATTTATTTTACATCCAAAAATTAAAGCATACGAGTGAAATCAAGCCACTTGATATTTCCATTATTATGAATTGATGCCATTTGTCGATTTAACATAATCATTAATATGGATTGATGCAGCTTTCGCGGGAGGAGCCTGAGGAGCACGGAAGCAACTTGAGTGTTTAGGGATTGATGCTCCTCAGGCGGGACGAAACATACGGAGTGAGTTTTTGTGGACAGAGTGGTATTTTTGATTTTATGTTTGTATTTGAGTGGTATAAATGAAATATTTAAGTTTAAGATTTAAATATGTAATATGAGTGTTATATAATGATATATATATATATATGTAAGTCACCGTAAATTAAATTTCCCAATAATATACATTTTTACAACCGCTTGCCATGTTAAGGATCAGAATTTTTTTAGAAAGCTTAACCTATGATACTTACTGGGCTTAAGCGTGGAACATAAAAGTCCATCAATAACGTTAGGCTTATATTGAAAATGTGGCCTTGAACAGGGGGCCCAAACTTAAGACTTGTTGAGCTAATGCTTAATGCAATAGTTTTTTCTTAATAATTCGTATTTTCGATGAGCGCAGATCATAGATAGATAAAATATGAAAGTCTTCTGCTATGTAGGGGTGTCAATATTTGACCCGACCCGAAAACCCGACCCGGAAAATCCGGGTTGAACCCGACCCGTTTGATAAACGGGTCGGGTTCGGGTTCGTATATTTGACCCGTTTGAAAAACGGGTCGGGTTCGGGTTGACCCGGCGAGTTGACGGGTCAACCCGGCAACCCGTTTATTTTTAAAAAATTTGAATTTCCCACCGTTTCCACCCGCTGCCCGCTGCCCAGCCTGCCCCGCGTTGCTCCGCAAGCCCCGCGGCCTCGCCCCGTCGCCCCCGGTTCCGACTTCCGAACAGACCGAACCCGAGCGGCCTAGCGCAGTCGTGCGCAGTCGCGCGACTCACGCGTTGGCGCGTATCCGACCCCGCGGCCTCGCCGTCAACGGCGGCCGAAAGCCCTCGCGCGTCGCCTATACCGCGACGGCGCGGTCGAACGCCCGAACCCAGAACGGCAAAACCCTAGCGCAGCCGGGTCGCGGGTCATTTCGGGTCAACCCGGCAACCCGGTCAGGTCGGGTCCGGGTTGAAATGTCCGACCCGTTTGCAAAAACGGGTCGGGTTCGGGTTGACCCGTTTAGATTCAAGTCGGGTCGGTTTCGACCCGAACCCGATTGGTTGACCCGAATTGACACCCCTACTGCTATGCATTACGAGGAAGCTTTATTTTAAAAAAAAAATTATTTGTGATAATTTTGTTACTGTTATAGAAAATATATACTTTTTTAAATAGTTATAGAAAACAGCTTTTAGTTCAAGAGTTTATTAAAATCATCTAAAATCTAATTACTAAATAGAATTTATGATTATGATCTGAAAAACAAAACAATAAGAAAGCAGTCTTAACGGAAAGCTTAAAATTTGGGATGACTTTTTTATTGTTTTAAAACAGAGTTTTAGTACTAAAACTCTATTTTAAAATGCAATGAAAAAGTCATCCCAAACAAAATCTTAATGATTGAAGATGTATTGATTTTTTTGGTATTAAATGATAATTATATGATTAAAATTCATACGTTGTTTATACTTAGTGAAAATTTAATTAAAATGATATCATTTAATAAATTTTATGAACATATGACATATTATCCTCAAAATAAAAATGAAATTCAATTAATATTATTTATGTATCATGACCATTGATTAAATCAACCTATTAATTAAAATCACCGCACTTGTATAACTTCAAATTTATTCAAGTTTTATAATTAAAAAAAAAATGTTCTTATTAAATTTAAGTTAAGAGGTCCTAATCAAAAATTTCTCCAAATCAACAGAAATCTCTCCGTTTATCTCCTAACCATTGCGTATAATTCAATCATTAAATAATGAAAATAATCCAAAGGCTAATAATTCCACACTTCTTGCGGCTTAAGTCAAAATACAAGTCATATTTCATGTCGAGAAATATGACATGATAGTCCTGTTCAAAATTAATACTTTGAATTGCGAATCTTGCAACGATATTTCTCATTTCAACATCTAACGTTTGTTTGGTTCTCTGATTTTCTACTCCACGTTTCCCTTACGGCATTGCAATTTTTGATATATATATATATATATATATATACCCTATGCGTCGTCTGCTAGGGTTTTTTCCACTTTGCTAGGGCAAAAAGCCCTAGCCGCCTTCGTCTCCGCCTCCGGCTCTCTCGTTCTCATGGCGATTAAAAGGTCAGATACTGGCTTTCTTGAGGGTAAGCATTCAAAATCCTTCAAAGAGCTGTTGTCTGGTTCTGATGTTTCGAAAAGTTTTTCGGATTTTCGTGTGTCTACGATTTGGGGTATGTCGGCTTTGTGGTTTTCAGAGGATGAATTTTTGCATCTTACGAAACCTTTTGAGTTTACTTTGGTGGGGAAATTTATGTTTAAGCGGCCAGCTTTGGATTTGATATGTAGGTTCTTTTTCAACCTAAAATTATCCGGTGATTTCTCTGTAACTTTATTGGACCAGTCTAATGTCTTGATCAAGCTTTCGAATGATCTAGACTATGGGAGGGTTTTCGCGCATCATTCCTATTTCGTTTTTGGTTGTTTCATGAAAGTGATTAAGTGGTCGCCTCTCCTTGACCTTTCGGAGGAGTCGCCGAGTGTCCATATCTGGATTTCATTTCCGGGGCTTCGTCCTCACCTGTTTTCTCCTTGAATTCTTTTTGGGCTGAGGTCTATTTTTGGTCTTCCGATTCACACCGATAATGCCACGGCTGTCGGTTTGGGTCTTTCAATCGCTCGTATTCTTGTAGAAATTGACATTTCCAAAACTTACCCTGAATCTGTTTGGCTGGGTCCGGAAAAACTTGGGTACGTTCAGAGAGTCATTTTTGAAGGAATGCCTAATTTCTGTCAGCATTGTAAAGCTGTTGATCATAAGAAGTCAGAATGTATTAAGTTATTCCCTCATTTGCGGCCGGCTGTGGATTCGGCTCCCCCGCTGGTGGCTTTGTTTCTGAACCATTAGTGCTTTCTGTTAATCCTAATGTTTCTTCTAACCAGATTGCTAATTCAGTTCCCCTCTGTGTTGAAAATGTGGTTAATGTGGATGTTCCTTCGGTGCTGGAGATTTTGGGTAGTGATATTGCTAATACTGGTGTTGTGGTGCCTGTTTGTGATTCTCCTGTTTTGGTCAGTTTAGAAACTGTGGACATTGCTGCGGAAACTGAGGTGGTTGGAGATGCTAACGGTGTTGAGGTTGCTTCTATTCTATCTCTCGACGCTTAACCTTTTACTCCTGCTGGTAAGATTTTGACTTCCACTCGTGTTTGTCATAGCGTTGAGGGCCTTCCTCGTGAGGCTCCTTTGGTGTCTGTGAGGTATGCCCCTTCTGTTTTGGTTGGTCAGTCTTTAAATTCTGAGGAGTTGGTTGGCTCGATTAAGTCTGCTGTCATGGATAATTTGGATGAGGCAGTGTGTAAAGTGGCTGTCTTTGGCAACTCTATTCCCATTCGTAATGAACGCTGTGTGCATAATGATTTAGTGGATGTCCCTGTGACTCGTATGGATCCTAAAGAATTAATGTATAATGTGAATGATAACTCGGGCATTGATCTTAGAGTCTACCTGGACTGGCTTCATGATTACAGT
This sequence comes from Dendrobium nobile, assembly GCA_022539455.1. NCBI lineage: Eukaryota > Viridiplantae > Streptophyta > Magnoliopsida > Asparagales > Orchidaceae > Dendrobium > Dendrobium nobile. The sequence goes on along the minus strand of CM039729.1, from coordinate 6,988,262 downwards.
TCTGAATCTGAATCTGTTTCTGATTCTGTTTCAGATTCTGTGAAATCTATTGGAGATGGAGATCCTGGTAATTCTTTCAATTTGTTGCACGATAAACCACTGGTTCTTGTTGCTTCTTGTGGTAGATCTCGTGGGAGGGGCAGGCGTGGTCGATGTTAATTGGGTGATGCGATGGTTTTGTTTTAATTGCCATTAAATGTGGTTTTGGGTTGTTGATGTTCTATCATTGGTTTGCTCTTGTGCTTGGTGGGTTGACCACGCTAATTGCTTGTTTTGGACGATGAGGAAGCAGCGAGGCTGCAAGCGTTGTGGACGGCCAGGGTTGATTGGCAACCTGGTTGGCCCTTCGATTTTGTGTTTCACCAGTGGATGGCCCCACCCTGGCAACCCGAAGTTGGTCCGAGTCCGTTGATTTCACCCCTAATCTTCTGGTCTTCTCTTTGTTTTTTCTCTTCTTCCTGAAATGCTTCTGATGTGGCCCTTTGGGGGGGTCTTCTTTTGTAACTTTCCTTTTTAATTTTATATATATATATATATATATATATATATATATATATATATATATATATATATATATATATATATATATATATATATATATATATATATAGTTTGAAATAAATTAAATGTGTAGTAAGTTTTTGAAAATTTTAAAAGTCATGCTTAAGTTGAATTTTGGGGTATTTATAAATCATTAGATTTGATTGAATTTTGAATATATTATAATTTGTTGGCCATTGCCACCCTTGTTGTTGCCTAACGTATTTGTCACTATCAACCACTGGCCAATCGCTGCATCCTACTGGTTGTGCTTATCGCCCACTTGCCTTCTCATCAACATTGGTGGCTGCTGGCCACCGCAACCCATAAAAGCTAGAGTTGAAACTAGAAAGAGCTCATAGTGGGCAATTGCCTACCTTGAATTTTTTTTAAAAAGAATAAGTATTTTTTATTATTTTGGTCATATTCAATAAATGCAATTCCTCCAAATTATAATAAAAATTTTCATTTTTCTATTACAAATCCATTTTGCCCGCTCTTAAAAGAGAGTCTGGCTCCACCCCTGTGGACAGCTAAAGTTGATGGAGATAGTTTGGAGGAAATCCCACAAATATCATAATTATAATAACAATTAACAAATTATAAAATCAAATACCACTAAAAAATTCTGGTAACTTGAGGTGCTAATGATATAAAACATTTGTATTTTTTTTTTTAGGATAACCGATCATTTTTTTGAGTAAATCTTGTTTGCAATTTAAGTTTTATTTGAGTTAACCTTCGTACTTTTTTTAAAGCAGCTTTTTATTACAAAAATTTTTAGAACTAATTTTTTTTACTATAAAACTGCTTTGAAAAATTAAAAAAAAAAAAAAAGAATAACCGGCTCTATACGTAACGTTAACAGCCTAATGTCACTTTTATAACTTAAGCACTTCTTTTAATAGTAATTCACACTATGTTTTAAGCGCCAATGAAGCCAATGAAGTACATATAAATCGTTTAAAAAAAGTACATATAAATCGTTTTTATGTCTCCGCATCAAACTTTAAAGGATTGTTTTGGATAGTTTTTTATCATTATTTTTTGTTGCTTTTAAAAAAAAATTATAATAAAAAATTATTGTATGAAGCAATAAAAAAGTCATTCCAAACAAAATCATTCTTACTGCTTTATAAAGCTAAAGCTAAGATATAGAAAATAACTTTTTAAAGCTATTGTAGAAAATAACTTTCTAATACAATTTTTTTTTCAAAGAGTAAGAACAAAATGACGAACTAGAAATTATAATTGCGGTCTAAAAGACGTATAAAGCAATAAAAAAACTATTCTTTTCACTACATAATGTCTAAAATATAAAACAGTAAGAAAATTATCCCAAACATATTCTTAGAAAATTCTTAAACACTTCTTAAATAACTTTGCGGGCTCCTCTCGAACATAAACTATGCACAAATTATGTTATTCCAACAAAAATATGTGTTGTAATATCATCTACTCACAGAGAATTTTTTTTATCTTAATTAGCTATGCTTTTGGCCACTACTTTCTAGCTGCTTTTAAGATTTTTTTTGTTGAAAATAGTTTTATAAAAGGAATAATAAAATTATCTCAAACAAAGCCTTAGAATGGAATAAGATTCACTCACAATAAAAAAAAAATTGAAATATGAAATTATTTTAATAGGGTAATGTATTGTAATTTTTTCTCTGAGTTTGACTACATATATATATATATATGAAATTAGAAAAATATGTTAATATAATATAAAATATTTAAATTGTGATGAATATCCTATTGAGTTGGTCAAGATAATACAAAGATGTGGATGAAAGGTTAGAAGATGATAGCAACGCTTCTCCGCACCACTAAAAAGGCAAGAGGTTGATGATGTGAAGTCTGAGCATGATTGAAGGCGGCCCCAAACAATCTCTATCAGGAAAAATGATGAGATTAGATGACTAACTATAAGAAATTATTTTATGCGGACACCGAATCGTTGGGATGAGAAATTTAACACTACCGTTGTCAAATCCCAAGTCTTGGATGCGAAAAGTGGAGGGTTGTGTTAGGTAGTTGACAACCATCATAAAGCTTGTCGAATAATAATGACATGAATCCTTTAAGAAATTGTCACATAAAACGGCGGCCTTCCAATGACCCGGTTAAGAGAGTAGAGGTATTAGATTTGACTTATATTAAGAAAGGTAGAGACAGACCTAAAAAGACTTGGTTAGAAAATATTAGGAATTGCCTTTTCTTCATTAGATTTAAACTAGAATTTGACATTTAATAGGACACAATGGAGAAAAAGGGTTCATGTAGCCGACCTCACGTAGTGGGATAAAGACTTGATGTTGTTGGACACCGAATCATTCGGAGGTGATTTAGAGTGCGACATTTTTATATATATATACAGCGGTACACAGTCGTGATAAAGAGTAAAAGAAATAAAAGATGATATGACGTCATACTCTGATTCGCCTCCATATGAATCCACACATAATAATTTTTCACTAACCGTTCCACGGGCAATTGAAGAATAACAAGATATTTCAACAAGAAGGTGATAAGTATTTTTCAAGAGAAAACAAAAGGAGACGTGACGCAGAAAAATGATAATGAGGAGTATATTTTTTAAGCCGGAAAACTGTGTGCTTAATTAACTCATCACGCATAACTGGTGTTAGGGTAGTCATCAACCATAAATATTTGTATTAACTGAAATATTATTTAACTTTTTTTAAATATGAATATATCACATAAATATTGCAATAGATCGAGCATATAGAGGCTCAATTTCGTTGTAATTTTTACTATATCAATAAAGCATAATTCATCTTGTAAATTCATTACATCATAAGCAGCCGGTATACTTGAAGAATTTTTTTTTTAATAAAGAGTCCCTATATGAATTTTATATAGACACACAACTCATCTTAATTTGTTGGTTGGGAGTTTAGGCTATCAACTAAAAGTTCTTGGGTTCGAGTCTTATGTATGTGATGTGCGTGTGAGTTTGACTTAATTGACCTAAATGTCCAAAAAAAATTATATAGACTCGTGATAGTTTAGGGTTCTTAGGGTCTTTTTCTGGAATTATAAAGAAAGTAGGAATGTCATGATAGGCAATGCATGGTGTATCTTAACATGTCTATTATCTCACAAGGATCAAATCAAATGGTAAAGCCTTATGGTGTTGTCCTATATGTTCGATAGTTTTGGGATAGTCGACCGAACATAGAAAAAAAAAACATAACATTAATGCAAAGTTCTCTGTAGTTCTCGCGACGCTCCTTTCGCTTTGCTAGGGCTTTGCCCTAGCTCCTGCTCCAATGTGATTTTGAGGCTCTCCGCCTCCGAATCTTGGATTGCTGATTGTTGGAGGCTGCATTGAAGTTTTATTTCCTTCTTATCTTGTTTGCTTTGCTGGTTTATCTGGTTTGGCTGCTTCGACTTGTACTCATCCGGCCGTTCGCGGTCGGAATGGCGATTAGACGTGTGGCTGATTCAAGTTTTTTGGATAGCCCTTTTAAATCGCGATCATTTGCTTATGCCCTTTAAGGATCGTCATTGTCTGTTTGTTTTCCTGAGCTTCGTTAAGGTACTTTCCGTGGTTTTCCCTCCCTGTGGATTTTAGAAGAGGAAATTAAAGCTCTCTCTGTGCCCTTTCAATTTGTCTTGGTTAGCTTTTTTCCGATGAGGTGTCCGTCTCTGGACGCAATTCAAAAGTTTTTTTTTATCGCTGAAGCTTAATTCCGATTTTTCTGTCATGGTTCTTGATCAGATGCACATTCTGATTAAACTTTATGATGACCTAGATTATAATAGAGTTTTTTGTCATCATTCCTATTTGGTGTATAACTATTTCATAAAACTCTCAAAATGGTCTCCGCTCTTGAATGTCGGTTTTGAGTCCTCTGTGATTCTGATTTGGGTTTCCTTTCCAAATTTGAGACCCCATCTGTTCTCTCCTCAGATCCTCCATCCTTTGGAATTGAAGGTTGATAACGCTACATTTGTTGGTTCTATACCTTCCCTTGCGTGTGTTTTAGTGGAGCTAGACATTTCTAAAAGCTATCCTTAGCAAATTTGGCTTGGGCTTGAGGAATCGGGGTATATCCAAAAGATGCAAATGGAGGTCTTTCTTGAATTTTGTGTGTCCTGTAAGCATCTTGGTCACAAGGGTGATTGTTCTTCTACTTCTATGTCTATTCCACCCCCTATTCCTACTGAGCACGCTAAGTGGCCAGTTTTGGTTGTTTTTTCTTTGGATGTTGTTGAGGAGAATGTGGGGGAGGATTAGATTGGTGTGGATCTTCCAATCTGGAATGTGGGATGTGATGATGTTGCTCCTGTGACTTTGGCTGAGGGCCATGTTGTGTCGGATAATGTTAATGTTATTGTTGGAGGTCTTATTAGCGAGTTGGATAACCTTGATTTTTCTAGTGATTGTAAGGGTGGTGATCGTAGCAATTTGGTTAATACGGGCTTGGTTTCTCCGACTGGGGGTGTCTCTTACTCGGTTAATCTTTTTTCTACCCCTATTCCTTCTCCCCCTAATGTTGAGGATGAGGAAGTTTTTTTCTCTGATTCTTTGGTGTCAGTCTTTTCGAATCCTCACTCTATTATCGTTCGGGGTCAAGTTGGTCTTGTGGATTCTGATTCTAAGCCTATTGGATCGGTTGGTAATTACGATTCTGTGGCTAGTAAAGGTGTTGAGGCTTATGTTGTTCATGAAGGAACTTTGAGTAAGGATGTTATTATTCCTTAAAATAACTTGACTTTTCATACATCTGTTGTGGATACTCCTATTTCGGTTGTGTCCAATGCAGAGTTGAAAGCCCACCTGACTGTGAGTAAATCTTGTGTGGATCATTCAGATTGGTTAAATGTGTCCGATGATGATTTTGAAGAGAATGAAAATGAGCTTTCAGATCCTCAATATAAACTCTATTCCAAGGCAGACCGAGTTGTTGATCAAGTTAGTTCTGGTGCTGGGAACAGGCCTAAAAATAAATCTAAGAAAAAATTGAGATGCCCCTTTGCTTGTTTGGCCTTGTTGTTGGTTGTTGGACTATGATGATGCAATCCTGTGTATACCTAGGTTGGCCTTGAGCTGGCAACCTTGGTGGTTCGTGTGGCTAGTGCCTATGGTGCCTTCAGCTGAATGCTTTGTAGTTTTCTCTGCCAATGGATGGTCGTCTCTTAGCTACTCGGTGGATGCTGGATTGCCATACTGAGTCCTATTGGTTGTCATTTTATACGACGTGCTTTGTCTGCTTAGCTTTTTCTTATGTTTCGTTGGGTTTTTTGGATGTAAATGTGAGTTGTTGGAATTGTTTGGCTATGTACTTTTCCTTTTTTATTCAATAAAATTTGGGGCTACTCCCTTTAAAAAAAAAAAAAAAAAAAACTTAGGGCTAGTAAAATGTATTTGAGGTTGACTCAAAGAACCTAAATTGTGATTGGCTCGAATTTAATTCAAGCTCAAAGTCCACTTGTTTGATAAATAATTAGATGGAGCTTGAATTTAAAAAAAAAAAAAAAAAAATCAGAAACAAAGGCTCAGAAGAGCCTCCTTATTTTCTTAAAATCCCAGAGTGAGAATCATAGATAATTTAAATTTAAATGCTTAATGATAGGATAACCGAGAATCTAAGATATGAATCAAAATCCAAAATTTGATAATAGCAGGATGTAGTTTCAATGGCTTGGCGTGCCAATGAGCCGTGAAAGATTAAATTTAAACACGAGTTCATATAATATACAAGCAGTAATATAACCTTAAATTTAAGCCTTACTCTTGATTTCCTAAACATCCCAAAATATAAAATGTTTCAAGAAAATGACGAGCCGATGAACCGCTTTGGTTCACCAACACCTCCACTTACATTAAAATATGGGGGGGATTTAATAAAGCAGTGTCCTATAAGCTTTGGCTCACCAACACCTTCACTTACACATTAAAATATGAAAGAAATGGCAGTAATTTCCTTACACGATTCATTTTGGGTCAATCCGAACCTGAAACGGGTCGGATTCAGGTTAAAGGTTTTGAACCATTTGAAAAAACGGGTCGGTTCCGGTTTGACCTGGAAAACCCAAAATCGACCCGTTTTGACTCGAACTGACGTTTCCCGCTCTCTTCTATCCCATCGCGTTTGAAGAGACGTCGCGTCAGTCACTCATGTTGTGAAGCGTCCACTAGTCATCCGCATTAGTCACTTCCGCTAGGCCAGTGATATGCATCTGCCATCCACCTCAGGCTCAAGCGTCAAGCTGAATAGCCGATAGGGACCATAGGGTCACATCCAGCCATCCGTGACTCCGCCATCGTCACCATTACATGCATCGCGGCACCAGTCTGGTCCGTTCAATTGATAGCATCCGACCATCTGCCACGCTCGGCAACTCGCAAAATGTCAAAATCTGGTAAACCCGCATCCAGAATCGCACTTTCGGGTCATGTCGGTCGACCCGAACCCGAAGTGGACTGGGTTCGAGTCTGAAAAACTGACCCGTTTGTTAAAACATGTCGGGTTCAGGTTGATCCGAATGGTGTCGGGTTAGTTCTGGATTAGACCCGAACCCGACCCCGACCCATGACCCAAAATTGACACCCTTAGAGTCAGACTTTGACACCACTAGTATACGACATATGTTTTAACCGAATAAAAACTGCAACAACTGCTTCACTTTTAGGCTTTGCTTGGGATGGATTTTCTATTTCTTTCTAAAATAAATTTTTTGTACAAATATTTTTTGAGCCAAAAATTTGTGTATTAAAAAGCTGCTCTAAAAAACATTAAGAAAGCTGCTCTAAAATACATTAAGAAAGCCGCCCTAAACGAATTCTTTGATTGCCACTACCACTGCTGATTGAATCTGCACCATACATTACTAACCTCTCCTTTCATCTCAGCCCTAGGTTTTTAGCAAAATCTGCTGCTGTAATTTTTTTTTTTCATCTTATATAAATACCTTTGTACTGTTAGAATGAGAATACTAATGAAAAGATTTTCTGGTTTATCTCTGTTTCTTCTTCTCTGTTTGCTCTGTTTGCTGATGTTCTTGTTCTGTGCAGGACAATTGTAAGCAGCTTGCCGCTGCTGCTACAGAAAGTTTAACACTATGCATTATAGCAAAAGATTTGCTTTATTTTCCATTAATATTAATTGCTTGACTTATTCAAAACAGTTGACTATAAGTTAGTGCGAAGCCATTCGGTTTGCTTAAAAATTATCAAGCTTGGGAGAGTATTTATCGTGCACTCAATATTCTATACTTAGCATCATTATTTAAAATTTTATCTAATGGGCATTTTTTTTTATGGTTGTGCAATTAAAATCTTCTTCTTATAAATCTATATTCATTAAGTAAATTTTATGACTATCACCATTTTCTATTTGCACTTATTCTATGATTTTATGAATGTATTAAAGTAATAAAATAGCAACAAGTATTGAATTATAATGGTTATACGTAAAAGAATAATGATTTTATTAATTTCATGTAGTTAATTCATCATGATAAAATGTAATTTCTAGTGAAATTACCAACAAAGTTAAAGCGGATAAAAATTCCTGCGACGCTTAGGGTGGAGGCATCTTTAGAAATTGTTCAAGTATTTTCCGGTGGACGAGGGGCGTTACTCAAGTCAACTCGTGTGTTGGCTCGAGCTCTACTAGAACCTCATAGGGGTTTGAGTCAAGCCAATTTGTGTGTTGGTTCGAGCTCAACTCGATAAATGACTTGTGAGCTGAGCTCAATAAGCTAACTAGCTAAATTGAGCCGGTCTCGACTCAACTTGCCTATTAGATAAAATAGTGCTATATATGATATTATTTATGATGATATATAGTGCTACATATGATATTCAAGAATTATACTAATCTTAAACCATATTTAATGATTTGGAAGCCTATCTTAATGAAAAATGATACGTAAAATATATTTTTTTCATTAAGAAAAAAATTAAATAAATATATTACTTGTGTCTAGTTGCCTCATCGCTATAACTTTTATCGGGGAAATAGTTTTTTTTATTCAACCATCGCATTTAATATATTTTTCATTACCATTTAAGACTTTAAGTTACACGTCTCAAAAAATTATTAAACATATGATGTTGACTAATATTAGCCTCAACTTCTATTTTGTTTTTAAACAGGAGTCCCGTTGAAGAAGGGACAAAATCGTGAGCACGAAGGCCATATATGGAGCTATAATTTTAAATGAATAAATTATGAGATGAAAAGGACAATTTTTTAGATTTAGGCTTCGTTTGGGACGGCTTTTTTACTGCTTCATGAAGCTGCTTTCTAGCAGAGCCCTGCATTGGGCGCCCATACCCACACCCACCCATGTACCCACCCATACCCAATGGGCATGGGTGGGTATGGGTACGCCCATGGCCTCATGGGTGGGTATGAGTGGGTACTCAATATTAGAGGACAAACTAATTTACATTACTAATTATCATATGCATGCAGTATATTACAGTAATCCTTATTACGAAGTGTGCAACACTGATCCGCATCGTGACCACGATAAATTTTGATATGTGGCTTGAAAGTTTGCAGTCAGAGAAAATGGCAAAAAACTCAAGGCCATTAATCCATGGCAGATTGCATTCAAGAAGCGTGAAAAGTGGGTGGGTATGACATCTCGAAAGTCATCATAGGTGGGCATGGGTGGGTAAAGCCCGCTAGCACAGAGCGTGGGTACCCAATGGGTACCCAACCAGGACCCCATGTAGGGCTCTGCTTTCTAGTAAAAAAAATTTAATTTTTATACTAAAAGGCTGTTTCAAGAAGCAATAAAAAAGTCATATCAAACGAAGCCTAAGTCTAATTAAAAATATAATTATGTAATTAATTGTTGTCGCATCCTGAAATATACGGGGCAGTAGATAGATAAAAAGCTTAACGTTCCTAGTTTTGAACGAAAATCCAATACACATACTGATAAAAACAGACGAGTGTAATAGTCATAAAAGATACCAAATATAAATTTTGTCTGTGTCCTCAAAATCAAAATTGAAAGAAAAATGTCCCAAACGAATTTAAATAACTTCCTTCTTGCTTTTTAAAATAACTTTCTAGAAGCTTTAAAAAAAAACTAATGATGAGATCTCCGGCAACTGCATTTGAACTGGTGAATTGTTTTCAATATTTGAGCAGTTGCGAGCTATATTGACGACTTCAGTCTGTGAAATTAAAAAAATCTCAGTGTTGAATATCTTAGAATTGAATTAACTGATGAGGTTATCATATTCATTAACGATAACTTTAGTTTTATAATTAATTTGATTATAATTTCATGACTATTTAAGATTTGATTAGCTCAACTCTGTATGGAACGGATCAAGATGGTTCCACGCCAATGCCCATAGGGAAGGAAGTCAAAGGCGAGCGGGATAGGGACAAAGAGCCCTGATGATCGAACGGTTGTCGAATGCCCATAGGGAGTTAGATCTGTGGAGATCTTATTGCTTTATTATTATTACCGACCTAATTAATTATTATAATAGGAAATAATATTTATAGAAATAAATTACGTATCATCCATTCGTCAGCATCATCATCATGATTCAATAAATTTTAAAAAAATGCGGTTGACGAAATTTTATCTGAATTAGGTTGCTATTTCTGTTGGATGCATTCGTATGATTTAAAGTATGCATTTATATTTTAAAATTTCAAAGTTTAAATTTAAATTTATAATTCAATAATATGGATGTAGATTAATAATTTGGAACAGAGATATGGTATTAATTTGAAATTTTTTATTTTATTTAATAATGACTTTTATTTATTGGGAAATATGTAAATACTATTGAAAATAGTGAAATTTTAAAATAGAGTTTAATTAAAGATTTATTAAGAAAAAGAGTATGATTGTAAAGATCTTTTAAAATGAATGAAAACGTCAAACTATTTGACACTTTCTCTCTTGAGCCGGGGTGAAATCAGAAAGAGCTCAGGATGAGCAATTAATCTCCCAGAATTTTTTTTTCTTAGCCCACATTCAATAAATGTAATTATCCAAATTCTAAGAAAAATTTTATTTTTTTATTTCATACATAAGATTATATATTTTATAATCTTATTTTGCCTACCCTCAAAAGAGAGGTTGGTTCTGCCTTTGTCTTGAGTTACTCTTTTGTGAAGCTTTAAAATATATAAATTTATGTGAATGTGTTAGGTGTATATACTTTTCATAAACTAATAATAATATGTTATTGTAAATTCACTTTAAGTTGATTTTTCTCATACAAAAATTTTTGAATTTATTTTGAAATGAGTCCAATAAATAAATAATTTATATTATATTTATCTCAAAATAAATTATTTTTTTAATTTATATTGATTAAACTTTTTATCAATATATCTTTATCAATTTTTTGTCTTAAAATATTTTTATAAATTCATACCTAAAAACAAATGAATGTGGAGGTCAGGCAAAGAGTTAGTTCGCCATTGGATAGTACTTCCCACAACTGGCTTACCTTCCAATCAAATGCTTCTCGAATCAAAATCCATATTATTAAGTATCAAGGGGTTTGTTTGTGGAGCAATTATTAGGTCACAGGTCACCTAACGTGTCCAGAGACCAATAATTATGAGCCACATCACCTGAAACTCGGTATTGCTCGGTATATGTCCGGATTTCCGATTTTTTGTCCTGACGTAATAATTACTCTTGTTTGTGATAGTATTTTCTGTTAATTTTAATTTCAAAATTATCATCACATTGATAATTGACTAACAAAATTTGCAACTTTATATTAATTAAATTACAATTTAACAGACACTTTGGAGACAAAGCACATCTTGTTGTATTCTAGTTATATACTTAAATTCCATAATTTTTTAATTCAAAATTTATAACTTCTAACAAGCTTTTTAAATAATTAACCAGAAATTTAATCAGCAATTTTTCTCATAATAAATTTGGTTAGAAAAAAAAAACTCTGAATATCCTTTTTTTTTTTTGTCATGGTGTATCTTTAAATTATTAATTTAATTTTAAAATGAATGCATTATAAATTTTAAAATAAATATTATAATTTTAAAATTCATCATGATATATATATATATAACATTTATATGATTTTAATCATGAAAAAAAGCATTCATATAATTTTTTTGAACTGTTAAACTAACGTATTTATTCTTATCATAATAATTTTTTTAGGAATTTCAAAAACTCTACTTAGTATTTTGTTGTGAATTTCTATATTCTTATGAGAATTTGAAAAGGTGGAGATAAAAAGGTATTAATATTATAAATAACAAAAAATTAAGTGTGATAAATATATTTTTTTAAAATAATTTTAAAATCAAAAGATAATTGCAACTGTCCAATCATATCGACTCTAAATCATGGAACCATTAACTAAGACGCAGGAGCCGATCCAAGTTGCAAATTTAGACTATGATATTAAAAAATCCAGAAAAAGAAAAAAACACAAAAAATCTTTGCAGAGCTAAATTCCTAGAGTTCAATGATAAAAAAAAAATTTTGTTTCTTACAAGGAGTTTGTAGTGATCATCGGATTATCCAAATTCCAATCGTAAGGCCTCACACGAACAGAGGAGACAGAGAAAGAAAATGATAGTAGAAACCAAATTTCCCTATTTATACTTCCACGTGACCTCGCTCGGCACCATCCTCCGGCCGACGGCGTGACTCTGGCTCCTGGGGAAAATCAAGCTTCCACCAATTTTAACTTCGCCGGTGAACTCGTAAGGCGCGTCCTCGTCAATTCTCACGGCGGCAACGCTCTGGCTTCGCCGGACAGACCCCTCGGCGGCAGCGGCAGCGCGAGCGCGGCTCTGCGACGCTGCTCGAATAAGCTCGATGAGGTCTTCGTCGCCGGAGGAAAGCTTTAGGCCGCTGAGACTTCTGCTTCGAGACATGCTTCCGCCGGAGGTGGAGGGATAGCTAATTGGCACCGTCGCGTCGCCGTAATGCATGCGACCGGCGCAGCCTGTCATGCTCTTGATGTACAAGTCGCGGGCGCGGCAGAGGGCGCGGTAAGGAGCTCGAAAACATCGGACTAGCAGGTTTCCGGTGCTTGCTTGGGCCTTGCTCATCGCCGGGGAGGTGTAAAAAGACTAACTTTTGGGCAAAGGAGAGATCTTTAGGGTTGGGTGAGGAAGAGAAGAGAAGATTTTGGGATCTGGGGTGTGAAATTAAGACGGGAAAGGTATAGGGGAAGGGTTAGGGTCTGGCCGTCTGAATTTATAGCAGAGAGAAAAGTGGGATTGAGACTTGAGAGAGAGAGAGCGAGAGAGAGCGAGAAGGGGTTGGGGTAAAGAAAAATGAGATGGGCACGGGGAGGATGGCGTGTGCGTTTAAGGTAGTTGGTGGGGATAACTAGTTGCTCGCATGGAAGAAGGCTAAAATTAAAATTGGAAAAAAAAATATAATTTTTTTATTTTAAATAAAAATGGAAATTAAAATTTTTAGGTAAATTTATTAATTTTTTACTCCTAAATAAATCTTTATTCTATCATAATTAATTTATTTTTTTATCATGATTAATTTATATTGGTATTATTTCATTAAAAGTTTCTTATTGATAAACATTTCATTATTAACAATTAAATAAGTTTTATTTTATATTAATTTAAAATTATTTAAAACGAACTCATGTGCAATTTTCTAACTAAAAAATGATTTATTTTTAAATATATATAATTTAAAATTTTACAAACATCAATCATTATAATTCATTTGACATACGACATGTATATATATATATATATGCTTAGAAATTTAAAAAAGTTTAATTATCTCAGTTAAATTAAAATAAATTTTATCTTTCACATGTATAATTAAAAAATAAAATAATAAAAGTAACGTGGTATTAATAAATTCTCAATTGAATAAATTTAATTAAGACGAATAATGGAATTTTTATAATTGATTTGAAATATGTGTAATATATAAACATATTAATTATTTAATTCATCTCAAATTAAATTAAAAGATCTTATTTTAATACTGATATTCAGATCCAATATTTTTTTTTATTATGCTTATTTTTAACATTTAAGTGCCTCAATAATATATTTTTGCTTCATCCCATCCAATTATATGGAAACTAAAAAATTGTATCAAATACAATGTAATTTAGAGGAAAAATTATTTCATGAATATAAAAAACTATTTACATTAGCAAGCTATCTTTTTCAATTGTACAAATTTCAAAATAATTTAAATTCTTAAAAACTTTATATTAAAAATGAATTTTGATAATGCTCAAAGCTTTTAAATAAAATATATTTTAAAATTTGTGCAACAGATATATTTTTTTCTTATTTCTATTTCTCAACCACTGCCAGCGCGCCACGCCTTCTCCCTCATTCTTCAACCAACCCACCCGAATGATTACAATTTTAATTATTAGCCCCATTTTTCTCATCTTCTTAGTTCATTTCTAGCTGGATAAAACTATTATATATGATTCGTGATCAATTAAAATGCATTTTAATTAATCATATTTAAATTAATCTCGATTCAAAGTTGTGCACAAATCTACCAAAACATTTAAATATATATTTGATTTTTTTATTGGCTACTTAAATAATAATGAATATGAAAGGCTTGATGAGAGCTTATAAATTTTATAACTGTGATGGCCCTTTCGTGCGTGTTCTATGTAACGCTGTTGTTTAGCGAAGCAAGCTGATTCAAAATAATTAGAATAATTTTAATATCCTTTTATAATTTCTTTCATATGAATATATGATGCTTTAAGTTCTATTTGAGATGATTTTTTTTTTTTAATTTTTTTAGTACAAAATTTAAAATTTTGTATTAAAAAATTACTTTAAAAAACAGTAAAAAAATAGTCCCCAAAAAGAAACCTTAAGAGTGACAGAGTCTTTAATTTTATTTTGAAATTTAAATTTTCAGGTTTTGTCAGTCATTGCTAAACTATTTGAGAAAGTATTCTCATTATTTATTTGTTATTCTGTTGGTATAATTAACTAATTTTTTATTAATATATATGCAAAAGTGTAATAGTTGTAAGAAAATAATTAAGCAATGCATGTATATATATATATATATAATGCCCACAATAATTTTTTAAAAAATTACTCACCACACAAAAATTTTGAAATTATCTTTAAAAAAATTACAATCATATTATCTTTTTTTTTAGTTGTTAATTTGGTAATAAATTTTAATTATATTTGAATTTATAGTTGTCTTAAAATTATTATTATTATCAATTTAATCATTAAAAAAGATTTAAAATTAAAGTTAAATTGTAATTATTCACAATAATATGAAGCTTATTTAATCATCATATCCTATAAAATTATCATGATAAAATAAATTATATTTTTGTTACAGGATTTGCTTTACATTATTATTATTTTGTAGTAAATCATTTTATTAAATAATTTAATTTCATGATGAATTTGAGTAAGTTTGCCCATAGAAGAATTATTCAATTCCATTTATTTTGATTTATATTTCTTTTTTCATGGCATAGGAAATAAAATTTTGCTATAATTTTCACATCAAATGATTTTCTATAATGCAAAATGAAAAGAAGGTAAATAAAATATATTAACATAAATTAAATAAATTTGTGTTATAATTAATTTCAAGTTAATAAAATTTTAAATGATTAAAAAAAAACTTAATTTTAACTTGTTAACGAGCACGTGCAAAAGAGCAAGCCGCACAAATAAATTATGCGTTTATTCGCACAACATAAGCGACATGGAGCTTTCATGCTGGCGGATGCAGACTATGGATAAGCATGCGGAGCTGGCGGAGTTTGAAAAGCGCGAGCAGAGAGCCGCCAAAGCGACTCACCTCGCTTTGAAACCGGGGGCGACTACACATTTTGCGCTTCCCGTTTTTTACTTTAGCTTGAGATCGTACGGCCATTTTTTTTTCTTTCAGATATTATGGACGGTGGATCCTTATTTTGAGCATGATACGCCGCTTCTTCAGTTTTCACTGATCATTAGCTTTTTCAACAGCAGTTCAGAAAATTTGTAACGCTGAAAAGAAAACATGGAAAATTGAGTGTAGACAAACAAATGAAAATTTATAATCCAAAAGACTTTGATAGGATGAGGTCCTCCTAAAATTGGAGAATGTGGTAGACTCAAATCTAAAAGTAAGTAATTCAATTTAAATTTTTTAGATTTTGGCTGGCTGTGTTTCTTCAGTTGTTGCTTCTGTTTTTTGGTTTCTGGTTGTGGGGGCTTGGTTCGTTGTTGCATCTTACTTTGTTTAGTGAGTCTGTTTGTCGGTTTGCTGCTTGGGGGTTTGATGGTTTTGTTCGTGTTATATCATTTCTGGTGGTTGGTCTTTTGGGCTGGTTGGGGTTTGATTCAAGCGATTGTTGTATTTGTTTGATTTTGGGTGGTTTATTTCGATGTTGTGATTTTTAGTGGTTCTTTTTTGTGGCATTTTGGTTGTGCTCTGGGCATATTTTTGGATTTGTTGTTTTTATTTGCCTTACAGGTTCATGCTTTAGTATCTCTCTTTATGGTTGCTGATTAGGAGGCTGAACTCTTCTTGATGCTTTCTTCTGTCGTGTTGTCTCTTGTGCTGACCACCTTTGTTGTGGTAGTTTTGCTTGTTTCTTTTATTTGCTTTTATGTTATAATAAGTAGAATCAATGGCTCGTAGGTTTTTCTTTCAATGTAGTACTTTTAGTCTTTTAGAGAGCTAATGATTTTTAAGGACGTGTAATTATCTTTTTATTTTATTTGTAAGACTTTATGTGGGTTTTATCAAAAAAAAGTCCCTCCAAAATTTATTGTATTTGTTGGGTGTTTTGCTATAATTTAATTACTCTTTTAAAAAAAATATGACTAGAAGTAATTTTTAAGATCAAATCAAAAGAAAATAAATGATAATATATAATTTATTTTACAAGCTGCTCTATACATCCAAATGGACTATCACTTGAAAGAAAGGCTCAGGCCTGCAAGCTATGAATGACAATAACTAGATGACTGAAAAGAAAAAAATGCACAACAAAATAATGAGGAAAATATTATTCTATATACATACTTACCATACGATAAGTATAGTACACTATATATATATATATATATATATATATATATATATATATATATATAAAGTGATAGGAGCTGCTACAAATGGATGGTGCAAATACAAATGAGAGAGTGAGAATGGACAATAATATTTCTGTGCATATATAGAGTGATGGATAAGTACACATTTATGCCATTTGTAAAATTTAAGCAATTTTGCCCACGGCCCTACGTCTGCCCACGCCCCTGTCCACCCTACGTGCGTCCATCCCCAGGCCCCTACACACCTGTCCGCCCTCACTTATGTCTGCCCCGCGCTCTACTCACATTCGCCCGCGCCCTGCTTCTGCCTACTTCTCCATGTTGCTCTGATATCAGTAGTTATATATGAAATTTCTTGAGGAAGATGGCTATTCTTGAATATAGAGGGAGAGAGAATTCAAATAGGGAGGAAAATATTCTAATTAAAGATTTATTCAATTTTTTCCAACTTTACAAAAGACACACACCTTTATTTATAGCATCATCAAATAGGTAAGATAAACCGAAGGAACAAAATTGCTAATATTGGATCAAAATACATCATATAAATAAAAATATTCTACTTTTAATTCCCCAAAATTATAATTACAATAATCTGGAGATCACTTATAGTCCATAATCTATTCCAAGCTCCTAACTACAAAAGAGTAAAAAAGAAAATACAAAATAAAATCAAAAGAAAAACCTAAGGATCCTTGACAGTCTCACTCCACCTAGTCGCGATCCCTTTCCTGTTAAAAAAAAATTAAAATCTATATAATGAAGTAAAAAGCCCAACTGAAATTCAAATTCACTAAAGCTTTCAATACAATGCTTAAAGAATCAATATGAATGCTCAGTTCAATCAATATAGTCAATAATATTCAATTTCATCAATGATATAAGACTCAAAATGATCAATAATAGAAACAAGAAATCATTTCAATAAATCAATAGTTGATACGGGAATCAGTAAATCTGTAAAACAATAATACTGCAAGCATTAATAAGTTAAGAATTATAACATACAGGTGTCAATATCATCAACCTTATTTATTTTAATTATTATCAATCATATAAATCAGTACATGTACGTATATGTATCTATTATAATCTATCTATCAATATTATTTATGTATACATGGTTGATTATATGATTCAGCGAGGCATGACATCTAGTTTTAATGTGATATTTATTTTCTTCATCTTTTAACTCTAACTATTTCTCAATTGGTCATCAGTCATATCCATCATAATTATCATTTATTAGTAAATTAATTATCATTATAGGTAACTTTCATTAAATTAATAAAGGGTCGTCACTATCTGCCTGTCGACCTAATTAGTCATCAGTTATAGCTAAAACCGAGAAAACACTACAAATCGTCTTTAGCCCTTCGTCCGACCCTCTTGCATAGGTATTAAGTTTTAAGGGCCAACCTGCATTAATGTATAATGTTGATAGCCAATCTTCCTTGATTTCATGAAATATATTTTAATATATAAAATGCAACATGAAATGTTTAGTTCTATAAAATGCAGGAAAATCTATATATCGGTCTATAGCTTAAGAAAATCGTAACTTTTATTTTTTTTATAAAATTCAATAACATTACAGTCAAAATGTTGATATGATTCATATCTATTATATACGAAAAGTTATATGATGATGTAACACCCAAAAATTTAATTAAGAATAATTTTTCTTTTATATTTTATTATACAATAATTAGAGTTATCTAATTTCATTTATAAGTAATAAATAATAAAAATAAATTTTATAATTAAACATATCAATATACATCTATATTCATTGACCTCAAAATAAGTCATATACAATACTCAATAATCATATAATCACAACATATCCTTTTATGCTTGAGTACAAAAGAAAAACTAAAATAAAAAGAAATAAAATATGAGAAATCTTGTTCAGCCTCAAACTCTTGAATCTCTTCTCTAATTTGAAATCATTTAAACCATATATAATGAGTTAACAAGTCCAGCAAGTCACTAAAATTCTATAACTGAATTTAAAATAAGGTAATGAAGCAGTAGGCATATTATCAGTCAATTCAAAATATTAACTATCATATAATCAAGAATCAGTGCAGAAATAATAAACCTTATAAGCAATAGTAGTAAAATTCATAAACAGTAAAATAGTACTGTGAGTAAATCAACATGGATGTCAAATCAACAAAATAGTAGTCGAATGATCAGTACTATCAATTAATAAATAAATCATATAAAATGATAAAATCAAAATATCAATAAATACTATATATCAAAATCATATTAATACAATAAACCCTTATAATATATAATGTATACATGATATTCATTTATTATATATCAATATTAAATCAATATCTTAATCACATGCTATTTAATATATCACGTACTTAATATATCGCATGCTCATTATTAATATAATGAATCAGTGTTAGTATCAAACAATATCAATGTCCATTAATAATATCAGTTTGATATACTTTTTTTAATTTATAATTTTGAAATAATATTTAAGCATAGATAATCTCTAAATATTAAAAATAAGGAATTTATTTTACAAAGGAGTACAGAATAGCAGCGAAATAACAATTTTGTAAAAAAAAAATTAGTTTTGTATTAATTTAGATGTACTCTATAATCTCCATGCAATAAAACAAGATTAAGCGATAGGTGCTTTGATATCTCAACCATTCGATCGTTTCAAGATTCAATGACACTTCAATCAAACTCTTAGGATGATCTAGCTTTGATTGTGAAGCATCAATCAAAATTTTACTGTAGCACCAATCTTAAAACTTTTCTTATAGATCCATTGATTTAAATTAAATCCACAATATTATTAATCTTAAAATTTAAAACCTCCATTGATCCTTCTATTACCCTGAAAGGCTAAAAAATAGTATGTTATATAAATGGCCAAAAAAAAAAAAAAGTATGTGATATAAATAAAGTTTGAAAGGCTAACAAATAACAAATGCTCAAATTTTTATTTAGTGTTTTTTATTATTAAAATTTTAAAGGAAAATATTATTGATTTTTTCATTTATTATAATATTTTATAATAATGCATATCAGAAAGAAATATATTAAAATTGTTTTATAGCAATCATTAAACTAGAAATTTCACATCAACATATTATTTGTATGAAATGGCCAATAATAATTGATTAAAAATAAGCATCATTTAGTTCTTGAACATATTATTTTTATGATATGAAAAATAGTGAAAATAAAAAACATAAATTAATCATTTGAGAAATCGCCAAGGAAGAAAATTTCTGTTTGAATTCTACTTCATCAATAGGGAGACCAGCTTTTCTTCTTATCTCCTTTGTTGATTTCTTGCTCCAAAATTCTTTATTTAGTTTAATTTAATTAGACGTCAAGTTTAAATTTCAACTCGACAATTTTTTAGAAATTCTACTTCAAGTAATATAATCGCTTTTTAACATTTAAAATTAAAAAAATAAAATAATCATTTTAAAATTTATTTTCTGTTTAGCCTTACCTAAAATGAAAAAAAAAATGACAATTTTACACCCACCCACATGAAATGTATATGTTCTTGAGGTTATGGGTAAGAATCAATCATTTTATAAATATTTATAAAATTATTAGGCTTAAGATTTGCTTGAGACAGAATGACAATCACAATTTTATTTGACTATTATTTTCTTATTACTTTCTCGTTGATTTTCAAAAATTTCTATGTAAAAGTTATTTTTTGCATTTGGAGTAACGGTTAAATTAATTTTATAAAATATTACAGCTATCCCAAACATACTCATACTTAAAATAAAATATAATTAGAGTCATTCTTAGGTTTTTCTAATAGTCAATATAAATTTGGGTTATCTAATTTTTATTAATTCACAACTATTTATATTTGCTCAATATTTGAAAAAAAAAAATTGAACTTTGTAAAAATATGATATTGATAAGTATGTGTAATTTGATACATACATAGGCGGATCCACCAAGGACTCCGGGTCCTCAAAAAAAAAATTTTAATATTTAGAGGGGATATTTTAAAATATTTTGAGTATTTTGGGTATTTTGCCCCCCTCCCTCAAAAATATTTTTTGCCCTAATTTTATCAATCATAAGCATCTTTGTCCATACCCTACAAAAAAAATTTTTTTTCCCACCCTAAAAAAAGATGTTGGATTCGCCCCTGATTACATGATATGTTAATTGTTGTAAATCAATGATCAAAATATTTATATAATGATTTGCATAAATAGGATCTTATGTCAACATCAAATTTTCTTCTGGTAAAACATAAAAAGTCTAAGTTTCGAGAAACAACCATTCCCAATTATTAAAATGGCAAGAAAAAAATGGCCAGACAGACATGTGAGTGAAGCTGTCGTTTGCAATTGAACGGAAGAGGAGGCTTCTTTTTGCCATTCTTGTATGGCTGCTGGAGCTTCTAACTGTTCCTTGTTCCTATCTAGAATAGCTTTGAAAGAAGCACGGCTGAGTGAGAGACTTTTCGAACAAGAGACCAATTGGAATCTGTCGAGGAATTTAGTACTGTGATCATCAGGGTCGAATCAACCTTAATTTTTAAGGAGGCAAATTTATAAATAAAAGTGTAGATATTTTTTTTTCCTGTAAATATCTTTACAATTAAAATTTGTTCCGAAGATGTTGCCTCTCGATCTATATTTGTTCATATCGTTAATCATTGTATGCTTCGTAGATATGTCGAGGGTTTCCGGGAGTAGCGCCCGTAATATGAATACTTATGCAGTTGTTTATATATATGCATGCTTAAAAGGCTAATATAAAGGTGTTATATCCGCACTGGTGTCTTTTCAGGTCTTTCTCTGAATTCATATGGATGATCATAAGCAACAGACATCTCTCAGCTGCAGCAGCCTAATTTATGCACTTAAGGAGTATGTGGGAATGCCAACTAAGCTATTTACTTATCACTATCATAACTAATGGTGATGGTGGATTTAAAAATAAGTCATTTCAAACTCTACTATATTAATATGCAACAGCACATCAATTTTCTTGCCCCATACTCTCGAACAAAATTTGATGGTCAAGTGTAAGGATTGTCTTAGCATAAAAACAGTCCCAAGCTACTACTATGCTTATTGATGCTAAGATTCCACAAATTCTATGGGCAAACACTCTAATAGTGGTAGTGTACCTTATCAATCAAACGCTTTCCTCTATCCTTAAAAATATGTCATACTACAATCACTTCAGGTTTTTGGATGTTCTTATTTCCCTCTCCTTTCTTGTTTAGCCACTGGCAAATTAGCTTCCAAACCACTCAAAAACATTTTTTAGGATATGCCACTGCTCACAAATGAAATCGGTGCTATGATCTTATGACTGAACAAATAATCATCTCAAGGCGCATTTTATTCAATGAAGAGGAATTACTTTTCACTGAAAATCCAACTTGTGTTACATTACCAACCTAGCAACCTTCTGAATTCATTCTTCCTCCACAGCTTATTCTACTCCTTTCACATTACAACAATCAAATAAGTGAGAGAAAGAAGGCAAAGAGCAGGGAGACAGAGGAAACGCAGAGAAACCAAGAATGAAAAGAAATAGAAAATGTATATTCAATGCTTTAAGTTACAGGGTACAAGTGTATAAAAAGCCAATAGTGGGTACAGGCGTAAATAGCTAAAGACTAAATATAATCGTATTCTAATATGGTCCCTCAAATTAATCATTCGTGGAACGAATGGTTAATTTGCGTCTAAGATCGTTAAACCGTGTTATTGGAAACGGTTTTGTAAGTATATCGCCACTTGATCTTTAGAAGAGATGTGAGCTAGCTTGATTTCACCGGAGCTAATTTGTTGACGAATGAAGTGGTAGTCGATCTCAATATGTTTTGTCCGTGCGTGGAAGACGGGGTTCTTTGCGATGGCGATAGCTGAAGTGTTGTCACAGTGAATAACTGTAGGAGCGGGTTGCGGGAGCTACAGTTCGAGTGCGAGGCGACGAAGCCAAAGGACATCCGATGCGGCGGCGGAGAGAGACCGGTACTCGGCTTCGGTGGACGATTTGGCCACCGTGGCTTGCTTTTTCACGGCCCAAGAAATCAGATTTGGTCCGAGAAAAGTGCAAAATCCTGATATGGACTTTCGGTCAGTCGTGTCGGACGCCCAGTCCGCGTCCGAGTAGGAATGTAATTCTAGATTGCCAAGGGTGATAGGTAGGCCGAATGATAGGGTGTCGTTGATGTACCGGAGTAGACGTTTGAGATCTTTGAAGTCTTGCTCAGTCGGTTGCTGCATATGTTGACAGACCCGGTTTGTAGCGTATGCGATATCTGGCCTGGTGATGGACAGATATTGAAGTGATCCTGCAAGCCGGCGGTACAGGGAGGGATCCGAGAACGGCGGACTGAGGGCTGGCAGTGGGTTGGACTTGGGCGTGATCGGCGTTGGAGCTGGTTTGCAGTCCTTGAAACCTGCATCGTTAAGAAGTTTAGTAGCATAGTGTTCTTGTGAAAGGAAGTAGCCGGTTGAGGATTGAGTTACCTGGATGCCGAGGAAGAGGGAAATTTGTCCTAATTGTTTGAAAGCGAATTGGGTCTGAAGCTGATGTAGAAGACGTTGTATAGCTGCTGCGTCATTGCCCGTGACAAGGAAGTCATCCACGTAAATTAGATGTATAATTGGATCCGGCCGGTGTGGAGAATTAGTAGAGACGGATCCGAGCGACTGAAGGAGAAGCCTTGCGATTGAAGAAAGGTTGTGAGTTTTTGAAACCATTGTCGAGGTGCCTGCTTTAATCCGTAAAGTGATTTATGAAGTTTGCAAACAGCCGTTGGGTTGATCGGATCGACGAAGCCAGGGGGCTGCCGCATGTAGATGTCGTCCGGTAAATCACCATGTAGGAATGCATTGGAGACGTCAAGTTGGTGCATTGGCCACTGACGATGGAGGGCTAGAGTTAGGAGGAGACGAATTTTCGGCATTTTGGCGACGGGACTGAAGGTCTTGGTGTAATTGATGCCGAATTGTTGGTTGTTCCCGAGTGCCACAAGCCTGGCCTTGTGGCGATCTACCTGTCCTGTGGGGAGTAGCTTTGTTTTGAACGTCCATTTACAACCAAGGACGGGTTTATCCGGTGGCGGCGGGACAAGAGACCAAGTTGCTTGATGACGAAGAGCCTCAATTTCAGCAGCCATGGCATTCTTCCAGTGTGGCAGTTTGAGTGCTTGCGTGTGAGATGAGGGAGTGTCGTGAGGGGAAGTTTGAGTGAGCAGATTGAAGATTTTTCGGGGCTTGCTGATTCCAGATTTTAATCTAGTGGTCATGGGGTGAGTTGGATGGGCAGGAGCAATAGGCTGAGGTGAAGGATTTGTTTGAGGTGAGGCATTGTAAGGTTCATCAGGTGTAGGTATGGTTGGTTGACACGGTGTAATGGGAGTAAAGTGATTGTGGGGAGTCTGGTTCGGGACGGCGTGAGTGGTGGGTTGGGATAGAGTGGATGGGGGAATAAGAAGGGAAGGAGGTATATTCGGTGGCTTATTTGGGATGTTGGGATGATTGGTTTGATCTATGGTTTTAAAGGGAAATTGTTTTTCATAAAAGACAACATGCCGAGAGATAAAGATTTTACTTGAGGGGATGTCGTAGCATTTGTAGCCTTTATGTAAAACCGAGTAGCCGATGAAGACACAGGCGTGAGAGCGAGGAGATAATTTGTCCGGAGCGTAGGGTCTGAGCCAGGGATAGCAGAGGCAGCCGAATGTGCGAAGGTGGTTGTAGGTTGGCGGGAGGCCGTGCAGTCTTTGGTACGGTATCTGATTGGAAATGGCTTTGGAGGGTAGTTGATTGATGAGATAATTCGCTGTAGACGTTGTGTCGGCCCAGAATTTGTGCGGGAGGCCGGCCTCATGGAGCAGTGCTCTAACGAGGTCGAGAAGATGCCGATGTTTGCGTTCGGCTCTCCCGTTTTTGTTCCGGTGTGTGTGGACAAGATAGCTGTTGTATGATACCGTTGTCCTGAAGAAATGATCGAACGCATGACTTGTAAATTCGCCACCTCCGTCGGATCTGAGAGTGCGAGGAGTGGTGTGGTATTGAGTGCGAATTAAGTTGCAAAAAATTTTGAATTTAGAAAGCGCTTCTTGCTTTGTGTATAGAAAATGAATCCAGGCGAACCGTGTGTAGTCGTCGACGAAGATTATGTAGTATCGGAACCCGTCAAGAGAGGGTTGCGATACCGGTCCCCAAACATCGCTGTGAATCAATTCGAAAGGAGCAGTAGAACTAGAAATGCTTTTATTAAAAACTAGCTTATGGCTCTTGGCCTGGTTACAAGAATCACAAATAAAAGAATCATATACAGGTAAAATGTCTGAAAAATGCTTAGCCAGAACTGATAAGGTGGACTTGTTCGGGTGACCAAGGCGAGAGTGCCAGTTGATCGGGGGCGAGACGGTGGAGGTCAGGGCGGTGTGACGATTGTCCGGAGAAAGATGAATGCTGTAGAGACCGTTACGAAGCTGACCATGAAGAAGAGGTTGTTGGTCCCGAAGATCCTTCATAGTAAATCCATTAGCATCGAAAGTAATAGAGATTTTGTTTTCGGAAGTTAGTTTAGATACCGAGAGGAGATTGTGGGTGAGCAACGGAACATGAAGAAGTTTGTGAAGAAGAAGCTTACGAGACGCGTCCGGGAGCGGAAGAAGACCTTGACCTGTGTGATGTATCGGGAGGGAGGAGCCATTCGCGGTGGAGACGGTGTCAGAACCTTTGTAGCTCGTCGGATAGTAGAGTTGATTTGCATCGGGAGTGAGATGTGCCGAGGCGCCGGTGTCAAGAACCCAATCTTGACTGGCGGTAGTGGTTGGAGTCGCAAGAAGAGCTCGAGGCTGGCGAGTATCGGTCGGTGCATATTTGAAATTGCACCGATGCCAGCAGTTCAGTGCAACATGGCCTAGTTTGCCGCAAATTTGACAAGTTGGGCGAGATGTGGACGAGTTGGGCTGAGTTGACGGGGAAGGCGGCGGAAGCTGTTGGTTCTTTGGTTTGGGAAACCGTTTGGTGTTGTTGCGATTGCGCTGATTGGGGAAGCTAGCGGCATAGAGGGCAGTCGTATTGGATTGAGAGGACTGATCTTGAAGAGATTCCTGCTGTAAATGGATTTCCTCATTACACAGGAGTGCGTAGAACGTGTCCAGATCAATCGGTAGGAGAGAATTTCTGATTGTGGATTTAAAAGAATTAAACGCAGGAGGTAGGCCATTCAAGATGTGCAACATTATGTCTTCCGGGTCGATCTTGGATCCCGACGCGGATATGCTGTTGACGATGGATTTGATGTGCGTGAGATACTGCTGCATGGGTTGATCTTTCATCTGAACGCGATATAACTCGTTCTTGAGTTGTATTACCCGAGAGCGACTGATGGGTTGGAGGCGGCGTTCAAGGATCGTCCAGGCTTCGTGAGCGGAGGAGGCGGTGATGATGTATGGTAGAATCGACTGAGAGACGGTTGAGAAGAGAGCGGAGAGCATATTGCTGTCGACGAGGAGCCAATGGGCATATGCCGCGGAGGCGGTGTCCGGAGGAGCTTGGATGGTGCCGGTGAGATGGCCGGCGTAGCCATTTGCGGTAAATTGCTGGAGCAGCTGAGCGCCAAATAGAGTAATTATCCGTTGTGAGGGGGTGAGGGGCAAGATTTTTGATGTTGGAGACAAGAAATTTAAGTGGTTGTGGGATGTGGCTTGTAACAGAGGAAGAGGTTGTCTGATCGGAGAAGAAGGAGGAGGAGGCGGGAAGGTTTTCAACTGGTTCTTGATCTCCCATTGGCTCTGATACCATGAGAGAAAGAAGGCAAAGAGCAGGGAGACAGAGGAAACGCAGAGAAACCAAGAATGAAAAGAAATAGAAAATGTATATTCAATGCTTTAAGTTACGGGGTACAAGTGTATAAAAAGCCAATAGTGGGTACAGGCGTAAATAGCTAAAGACTAAATATAACCGTATTCTAATAATAAGCTCCACAAATAACTCTCTCTTTCTCTCTCTCTCTCTCTCTCTCTTTGAATTCTTGCTTCTAGCACTCTACCCACTAATATATATGGATAGTCAAGTGGCTGAATTGCACTTTGACAACTTCACTTTAGTTCTTATATAATAGTTAAGTTTTGCTATCAACATCCAATATTCTCAACTATAACAATCCACATTACATGTGTTGCCCACTCATATCACATTAAACGGTCACTAGAATCTATACTAAACATTTAAAGCTATGTTTTCTTTCAATCTTCATCACAACGTAAGCATTCCATTGGATCCAAGGAAATGACACTGGGAATATCTCCTTCTTGTTAAAGGGCTTATATCATAGGTTCCAGATGAGAAATCTAGGCCTGGGTCAATGATTTTCAGTCATACAATGTGCCATTATTAAGAATGGTCTACTCCTACAGGAAGCAGCACACACTGAAATCAGCAACCAAACCTATCATCATTGCTGCTCCCCAATATGACTTTCCTCATCTAATATTTTATGGCAGCATTGTTGGTTCGCTTCAATACCTAACCATTACAAAACTTTGACCTCATATATTTTTTCAATGAAGTTTGTCAATATATGAATAAACCACACTGAACCAACCCTTTCAAATGCTTAAAGGACTACTCCGATGTCTCGATGGAACCATGCACTTCAGTTTGCCCATTCAACCTGGGAACAGATTTGGACAAGCCTTACTTCTATGTTTTTCTCAACGCAACGATCTATCCTTGGCAACAAAGAAGCAAAAAAATGACATGATGTAGCCCGTTCTGATTCACCTCTGAATGTCGTTCGGTGACCGCACAAAAAAATTTCGCTTTGATTTGGGTGTCAATATCCTAAATCTCAATATTATTAAGATACAAATTAATTCCAGGTCGATTAAGCTGATAATGAATATTGGCTTGTTTAAGGTTAATGATAACAGGAATGATTAGGGAGTACTGGCAATCATAAAAAATTTATGATGAAATATCATGATATATTTTAGATCAGAAAGATTTTTTTTTATTAATATCAGATGTTATTGATTTCACATATAATTTGTTATCTCTCAATATAATTAATTCATTGGAAAATTCAAATAATTCATTTTAAAATGATTATTTCGGTTTTGATTGTAATTGTGAATATCTAATAATTTTCTAGTTATATAATATAATATAATTATATTTATTTAATACCTTAGTTGCATTGTCTAATAATTTCATGTATTGAGAGATTACAATTTTGTTTGGGACGGCTTTCATGCTATTTCTTAAAACAGTTTTTTAGTACAAAATTTTTAAACTAAACTTTTTTTGTAAATGAAAGTTGCTTTAGAAAGTAATAAAAAAGCTGTCCCAAACGAATCCTACATGTGATGTGTGAAATTAATGACATTAAAAATTGCTTAATCTTGATACAAAACATTTTAGGATATCAAGAACTAATTTTATTTTTAAAGAAAATTTAGTGAAAAAAAAAATAGGGAGATTTACATACATACCACTTTATACTATTCTATTTACATATTTAACACCTAAAATTTTAATATTACATAAATGCCACCCATAATTCATTTTTATATGAAATATGAGTGGTAGAAATGAAATATATGAGTGGTGGGAAAAAAATATGAGTGATATATTTGATATTAAAATAGTATATGGTGGTATTTATGTAATATTAAAATTTTGGGTGTTAGATATGTAAATAGAATGTTATAAAGTGGTATGTATGTAAATTTTCCAAAAAAGTAATATTGACATGATTCAATCTCAAAATCATAATGATAACTATTATTTTTTTTTCAACTAAACAATTTATCATTTAGGCAATCATCATATTCAAATACTTTGATTTTGTTGTTTTTCAGTGTAAAATGTATTCCATAATTATTTCTACATTCATATTAAGAATCAAAATTGAATTGACTTTTGCAGTTATCATTGATATGTCACAAAAAATTGTCATGATCGTGCATGAATCTCGAGACATATTCAAGTTCAAAACTTCCAAAATTAAATTCAGCACCATCTGAACTCCAATTTCTGCAATCTTATAGTTGGACTAAAATTCTCAAAGCGACGAACCCAATGACACCAAAATAGGTTCAATGTTGGCCCAAATGGGTCTGACTTAAGAATCCAAAGCATATTCGGAAGGTTCAAAGCATTAATTGGATGACAAATTGATATCAAAATATGACATGTTTTTTGTCGAATCGAGTGTCTCAGTGGGACGAATACAACGAGCCCAAGATCCATGAATTCTGACATCATTAAGGTACTTAAACACTTGAAAATGCTCTATGATCGGGAGAATCAATACGGGCCATCCAATGAAGGAAATAGAACTTGCTCTAAATATTCTCTATATTTATGGAGTGTGCCACTCATAAAAATCTATAAATAAACCTTTACTCTCTATAGATTGCAGAGAGCTATAAGGCTTTAAAAGCTTCAACACCACCACCGGCAAACCTCTGTTGACCATCATCGGGACCATCGCCCTGTGTCGACCGCCACCTGAGTTCCACCCGGCCACCAACTACTAGACCATTGTCAAACCACTGCCAAGCCACCGACCGTTGTCGGACTATCACCTAACCGTTAACCCCCGTCGGACTTTCACTTAGCCATTATCGGACCACCTCCTGACTTCCTCATCGCCGCTGAACTACAGTTTCTCTGACCACCATCATCCATTAATTATGATCCATCTAACCTCCGTCGCCCGCCAACTACGGTCCCTTCGACCACCGTTGCTCGTCGACTATGGTCCCTTCAATCACCGTCGCCCGCCGACTACAATCCCTTCAACCACCTTCGCCTGCTGACTATGACCCATATTACCACTGTTGCCCGCCAACTATGGTCCCTTCAACCTCTGTCGTCCGTCGACTACAGTCCCTTCGACCACCATAGTCCGTCGACTATGATCCCTCCGACCTCAGTCTCCTGCCAACTTAGATCCCAATGACCTCCATCGCTAGTCGACTTTGGTCCCTGTAGCCACTCTCGCCAGCAAACTACGGTCCCTCTGGCCTCCATCACCTCCTAACTACGGTCCCTCCGACCCCCATAGCCCGCCAGCTATGGTCCATACGACGACTATCGCCCACTAACTACAGTCTCAATGACCATCATCGCCTGTAAACTATGGTATCTTTGACCTTTGTCGCCCGCCGACTACGATTCATTCGACCACCTTTTCCTGCCGACTATGGTCCCTTCGACCTCTATCGCTCGCCGATTATGATCCCCCAAACCCTCACCGTCTGCCCACTATGGTCCATCTAACCTCCATCGCCCATCGACTATGGTCCCTCCAACCACCGCCTCTCACCGACTACGGTCCCTCTGATCACCATTTTTTGTTAACTATGATTACTTAGACCTTCGTCGACCTCCAACTATGGTTCCTCCAATCTAGGTCTCCTGCCGACTACAGTCCCTTCAACTTTCATCACCTGCCAATTACAGTCTCTCTAATCTCCATTACTCAAATGCATACTTGCCAAACAAATGAACAAGACAACGTTCTCTTGAGAATGACTCCCTTATCATTGAATTATTCTAACCCCAACTACGTAATGTGCTATATATGATACATTAAGTCAATGCCTTCCCCCCATGAAAGGGCACCATTTGTAATCAACTATAAATACTAGTGAAATCATTATAGCTAGGCTAGACCTTGTGAATTTTCTCCTCTTCACGATTTTTCATGTAAAAAGTTTAATGTCTCTTATGACTCACACACCCTATCTTTCATCTGTTAGTGTGCTGGATCTTTCTACAAAGCTAGGACGCTAAACTCCAAATATCTCTACTGCCGAAATTTTTTTAGAACGCAACAATAATCATGATTAGATTTTTTTCCTTAGATTAAAAAATGGCGATATAAAATTAAATTTTAATTGGGCTTAAAATTATTAGATTTACTTTGAAATAAGTACAAATAAAATTTTCATATATAATACTACACTGAAAGCAAATTTATTTGTTTCCAAGTTCATGCTAATATAAATCATATCAAAATATTCATTTTTTAATATTTTTTTAGTTCATTTGACCAAAATACTTTAGCTTTAGTTTGCTCAACTTGTTATGGAGTTGGGAAGTTGATATTTATTTGTAAATTATAATTAGTATGCCATTATTTGAAAAACTAAATAAATAATAATAATAAGAGAGTTGAAACCATTTAAATTGTTTTTAACCTATGAAGGAATTGTTGTATAATATATATAATAATATCAAACATAAATGATTGAAAATAAAAGGGTAATGTAATTTAGGACCAATTAGTATAAAAAAAATGCAAAATGTGGGACTCCCTATGTTGTATGTTCTACATTATTATAGTTTGATGGTTAAAATTTTTGGCTCTCATCATAGGACTATGAGTCTAAGTATTCAAGGTGTAAATTTAAAATTATGAAGAGGTAAAAAAAAATTTGGGGGTCACACCATGAAGCCGTAACACCTAGGAAATCCTCCAAGAAGGCTCATTCGGGTTTGTTCGAGCTACATATGATACTCATCCCAACATGAATTGTTCATCCACAGACATTCTCTGAGCTAAAGCCATCAATAGCCACCGACAACAACATTCGAGCTATAAGAAACCCACAGTCTAAAAAGCTTAGTTACAATCTCTCAAACTTGGACAATCCTCAGCCCTCAACCACTTTCCACCGAGCAAACTCGCCCATTTACTTTCAAAGGTTAGAAACTTGCTTGATATCAACTCACCGAAACATCCAAAGGATTTGCTTCAACATAAAAGCATAGTGCACTAAGACTCAAGGTCTCACACATGATGATTCTCGCACATGACTCTTTCAAAGGACTCACCCAAAACTAAGAATCACATTATAGACAAAGATTCATGTGGTGGTCAATCGGCTTAGTCATATATTAATAATGGTCTGAAATGAGTTACATCATTTGATGTACTTATTATTTTTTATTTTCTTAGGTGTAGTATTTTATGTAGCTCTCTAAATTTTATAAATTAAGGGTCAGTAGGCATACTTGGAATAGTTTAGTCTCTTATTTTTTTTTTAATTATTTCACCAGATTTTATATTGTTCTCTTACAATACTTGCAACATATTTACTTCCTACACTCACATGAATTGCACTCGACTCTCTCAGGTTTTACTCTAATTTCTTGCTAGTAAAGTCATGTGTCACCCATGAATAAATTCGGATCAAATAATTTTCTAACCACTATGTTATAAATTTCAACACTAAGAGGCCAAAACCTAACTCAAAATTCTACACAAAGAACTAACAAAATTTGAATTCATGTACATTTTATTATTTATGATATATTTGACTTGCTCTTTTATAATTTACATTTTATTGACTAAGTTATTATTTTTTTATGAGAAGTTTAAATATTCTTAGGGCATAATAATGTCATATAAGAAGCATCTCTCTCACATTTAAATATTTATATTATTTATGATCTTATATTAAACACTTCAATTGAGGAACTTTTATTTGGTCCAGTGAACGTACATAGAGGAACGTCCGGTCGGCACTAAAATCCCACAAAAAAATTCGGTATTTGCTCGGTATTGCTAGGTATTATTTAGTAATAACGAGGAATACCATCATGTGAAGACCCAATACCGAGTTATACCGAGCTATACCGAGTTATACCGTTATTGCTCGGTATTGCTCGGTATATCTCGGTATTGGGTCTTCACATGATGGTATTCCTCGTTATTGTTTGGTATTGCTCGGTATTTGCTCGGTATTTCTCGTTTTTTGGCGCGATTTTAGCTCCGACCGGACGTATCTCTACGTCCGGCCGGAGGACGTAATAATTGTTCTCAATTGAGACATATTTAATTAAGTTTTAGCATTCTTAGATAACTTTAAATATTTATTATCTCAATATAATTGTTTTTTTATATCTAGTGCTAAAATGCAATTTTACAAATGATTAGGGTTTTATGTAGAGATGCTTATCCACCGCTGCAATCGAAGAATCATTTAAGTCACGCGATCGACCGTGAGGCGGAAGACCAGTAACTATGGCTTGGCTTGCTCGCTCTCTGGTGAACTCCCTTCGAGGCGACGATGACCAGGGCAGCGAGCACAATCTTTCAACGAAGCCCGGGAATGACGACAGATCCGGCGACCTAGTCCACACCGATGATGAGCCGCAATCGCCGAGTAGAGGCGTTAAGGAAGATCTGTCTGAGCTGACCAAGACTATCACCCGCCAGTTCTGGGGCGTCGCCTCCTTCCTTGCCCCTCCCCCCGATAGCCCGCCGTCCGATCGCAGCCGCGTGCCCGATCCTTCCGATACGGCGGTTCATGGTGTTTCAGATGAGTCAGAGGTGTCCAAGTCGCCAAGGATAGCCGGGATCCGGAGCGATTTCGCCGAGCTGGGTGGGAGATTCAAGAGCGGGATTTCGATTCTTTCAAGTACTAAGGCGGTGTCGGAGATCTCGAAAATAGCGTCCACGTTTCTGCCCTTTGGAGATAATGACGCGGAAGAGGAAGAGGAGGACGGGGAGCCCAGTGGTGAGGCCTTGGGGATAACGGAGGAGGTTCTTTTATTTGTGAGAAACATTTCATTGCATCCGGAGACCTGGTTAGATTTCCCGTTGATTGATGAGGATGAGGATCCTGATGGTACGATTTCTTTTTCTAGTTGCACATATAAGAATGCTGCGTTGAAATTGTCTGAGGTAATAATACGTTATTAATTCACTGTGTTTTTCCAGTAATTTCAACGTGTTTATAAATTGCTTAAAAGTTGGATGTTTAATGGAAGAGACGTTTTGTTTGTTCATGTCGTCCTTGCCATTAAGGACCGGCTTAATGATTAGTGAGATATTTGCTGACTTCTTGTTGGAAATCAACTTTCATTTTTGCTTCACTTGAAATTATATTTTCTAAGCTCGAATGCTTAAGTATCTTGATGGAGTCGTCAGCGTTGGGGTTTCTCAATCTGCTCTCAGTTATAGTAGGCTCGATTGCAAAGCTGAGAGACCCATATTAGCATGCTGCATTTGGGCATCAAATTCTCTAACAACATGATCATATATTGGAATTGGACAATAAGTTTGAATGCTGCAATCTCTACCATCATCAATAGAAGCAAGCAAATACCATTTATCGACAATTTGAGGTTGACTATATGAATCTTTTAATATTTTATTTTCCTATCATTCCTATTGAGTGTTACTTGAGATGCTAACTTTTGTTCACAAATTTTAATCCTCTTCCCCTCCCAAAAATTCTAGCTTTTACCTTTGCCCTCCTTTTTTCTCAGTGTTATTTTAGAAATCACTATCTATGAGTCTTATTAGTGTATCTTCTTGCTGCCCAAATCAGATAGGCATATTTTTATTATTTATCTTCAATTGATGGTACACTCATCATCTTTCTGACACAAATATTTCTTACTCCATCCTTCATCATTTTATAACAAATCCATTTTAATTGTGATACAGTAGAGTAATCAATTACGAGACATTTTTAATGTTTTATAAGTTTTGCTAATAATTCTATAAAAAATCCTATATAATTGCTATTTTTTAGCATTGGAAGTTATATAATATACTTTTCATCTTAAGAAAAGGTAGTATAGATCATACTTGTCAATGGCGCAAAATGGGGCGCGTCGTGGTGCATCGCGCGGTGCACATGTTCAAGTTAGTGCATGTCATTTGTGCCATGTGTGCGCAATGGCGCACGGCGCGCGCAAATTTTAGGTATTTTTTTAATATAATTATAAATACTTTTTTAATATTTATATATTTTAATTTCTAAAATAATGTAATAGTTAATTTTAAAATGATTTGATATGATTAAAATAGCTTAGTTAGGTTTTATTAGACTCTATTTGCGACATGTTTTAGTAGAAATTTTGGATGAACTTGAAACTCACTTTAATGGTTTGAATTTTGGACTACAAACATATTCAACCAAGCCTTACCCAACTTGATTGATACTTTAAAATAAGATCTATATAATGATTTTTGTGATTATTTTTTTATTTTGTGCCATGTTCAAAATAACGTGCCGCTGCATGCTCTCTGTGCCATGGCTCCATGGAAAACTTTGTGCCGTGGTGCACCATTCGCCGTTGACAAGTATGGTATAGATCTTGCCCTGCTCTTCCTGTGTGGCAAAGGTTGCTATGATTTTCTTTTGAGCCAAGAGGCATCTAGGAAAGAAAACAGTAATGGAAAACATTCTCAAGTAATATTCAATTTGTTGTTTCATTGTTTTCTAGGGCTTAAGCTATATTTTTCAGTTATTTTATGGTTTTCCCCTTCACTCCTTGCATGAAAGTTTGTATCAAAGCTTAGGAGAACCCTTTCTAGTAGGAGGAGAGAGTCACCCATCGTAGGCAAAGAACCCGACATGAGGACCCTACAGGCTTCCTTTTTAGCCTTGGATAAAAGAGTTGATACCCTTTCAATATTGGCGAGGCAAATCCTCATTACGTTGGAATTAATATTCAACCACAACCATCAATTATGCGCAATGGTGGACACAATCCAGGGCAATGAATATATCCAAGAGATGTCCAATGAGCACCTCCTAGCATATTTGAGGGATCATTTACACAATGATTTTCCCATGCGTACTCCTAGCTCGACATCCAAAACCTCGCAATAACATTCATTGAGGTGAGGAAAAATGGTTTTTGTCGAACTTCAATGATGCTGTTGAAACTTGGGAGGTGGATGGACCGTGACATGCGCCCACTTACCACGTCATTTTGAAAAACCTAGATTATAAACTTACACTTGATATCCCTGATGCTTCTCGTCAATATCAGATCTAGGGAGGAGATGATGCTTGTGATCTTGACCTTATATCATATAGAGATTACTTGTTTAACTCTGCATGACCTCTATATCATATACCAAAGATAACCTAATTTCTTGCTTATTTTGTTAATTGCCTTTGGAACTGATTGTAATTTAGAATTATTAAGATTTAAGCTACTTGGAAAGCATAGTCAAGCATTATTAAAGTGTTATTTTTATATCATATAAATAGTAAAAGATATATTATATCCTATGAAGAGAAGCTGTCCGGGCTCTGATACCAAACTGATGTAGAACGAGAAGGGAAAAAAAGTGGACATTTGAGATTTGAATTTCTTGCTTTAATTGAGATCAAAATATTAGGAATAATTAAATCAAACCAAATTCAATTAGAAATCTAGTTAGATTTAATTTAAGTAACTTTCCTAAAATAGACTATCTTAAATTAGGAAAGTATTTCAAATTCAAAATTACTTAGAATTTGAACTCAAATATTTTCCTAACTTAAATCGTTTGATAAAAGAAAAATAATCGAAGGGGAATTCAAAACTTGGATGCATAGAGGAAGAAGGGGGGAAGGGGCCGGCGACATTAAAAGGGGGAGGAGAGGTTATGGAAAGAGAATTGAAAAGGACTTGATTGGAACCATAAATTAGGGAGTAATATTTAAATCACATCCAATTAAATAATTAACTGAACCTAATTCAAATACTTTCATAAAATAAGAATCCTAATTTTAGAAACAAAATTCAAATTCAAATTAATTTGAATTTTAAATTTCAATTTATTACTAAGTTAGAAGGGCTAAAATAGGAAAGAGCTTTGAATGTGAAGGGAGATCTGTGGAGCCAAGTGGAAAGAAGGTGGCCGATGGTTTGGTGAGGCTGGCGACTAGGGAGGTTGGCGGGGGGGGGGGGGGCTGGAGGTGGAGCTAAGGCCGTGGAGAGGGAGAAGGGGAGGCCAGTTTTGTGGAAGTGGAAGAGCTTATGGGATAATCGACTGGTGGAAAGTGAGGGATTTTGACCGGCAGTGAAGGGAGGAGGAGAAAAGGATTTAGGGAAAGAAAGATACAACCGTGAGCCCGGACACATCCTGCAGCTGACGGGTACTATGTTGTCCTTCACCAAGGGACTTCAGGCCATGAGCCCGGACACATCCTGCGGCTGGTGGAAGCTATGAATTCCTCTCATAGGAATCTCACCCAATGTTCTTCCCAAAGAACACAAGTGCAAGCACAAAATTTTTATTAATCATCCAACATTACATTACATAAGCAAGGGCCTCTATATATAGGCCTAAGAAACTAAAACAAGACAAATATGCCTCTAGAGGACGATCCTCTTAAGGGTAAAAATGAAAAATTTATAATAAAAATAAGAATTACAAATAAAAAATTAAGATAAGGTAAAATGATCTTGGCCGTCGATCGTCGTCTCCTCCTTTGAAAATCTTCATGATCGGATGTCCGCATCACATACGCTATAAATTATGACATAGGCTTGTTTCAAGTCGCCCCCTTTTTAAGATTTGATTGCATGTTCCGTTCATATCAAATTATTTAAAAAAGCTACTTTTATGAGCTCTTAGCTGTATTTTCTACTTTCCTATGATAAAGTGCTTTTAACCATAACTGTGAATGTGGTAGAGTATCTATTCTCCAGTAAAATAAGGTTTATATGCTTAATCATAATTATTTCTTTTTCTTCTTGAAGTAATTATGAAGTAGAGTAACCTTTATATCTAATTTGATCTTGATGCACGAAGTAAATCTATCAAGCTTTCTTTTTTATTTTCAAATACTTCATTATGACCTTGTTGTTTGGATCATCAATTGTAACATGGCTTATATGAATATTAAGATATTGTAATGCTTGGTTTTTCGTTAGGATTCAGTGTTTTTTCATAATATTTATATATATTGTGTTCACTTTTAAAATGTCTGGTATATTTGGCATTTTATTAAAAAAGAAAAATCTGCTTAATGCATATAGAAAAGATAAAGCTACTGATGATTGCCTCCTGCGATGAGTAGATGCCCAGTCATCCACTGCACTAGCAAGGGAAGCTATTGTTAACTGAATAAATGTTTGGACAAAAGCTTTGCATATTGCTGCAACAAATGATTCTTATGTCTTCTTTGCTCTTAGTTTTTTAAGCTCTTTCAAAGTATTTTGTTTTTAATAACTGATAATTTAATCCTTTCTAAATAAAAAAAGGCCCAATTACATGTGCTATATTTGAAACTTAGCTATATATAAAACTAATACCCAACTATTTTCGTTGATAATGGTACCACCCAAATTTCAAAGAGCACAACAAAACCCCAACCCATATTTTTTACTTTCATTAAATTCTCAATAATTTGGTCATGCCACTCACAAATATATGGATTTTGCTTTGTTCATTTTTTTGGCTTCTGTGGTTGTTTCTTATATAA
Source organism: Dendrobium nobile (assembly GCA_022539455.1). Taxonomy (NCBI): domain Eukaryota; kingdom Viridiplantae; phylum Streptophyta; class Magnoliopsida; order Asparagales; family Orchidaceae; genus Dendrobium; species Dendrobium nobile. Next base: position 6,950,420 of record CM039729.1, on the reverse strand, counting down.
TCTAGTTTTGGGTGTTGTACATGTGGTTTTCCAAAAAAAAAATATCGTTGCTCAAATTCAATAGGTATTTTCTCAAGCAATTATCAATTTAAAGACCCTTCCATAAAAGTTAATTGTTCAACTAATCTTTCATCTTTTAAAAGCTTTGAATCCATTACAAATTTATTTCTTAGTTGAATTAATCATAGCTACATGCTTTTTTGCTGGTGTTTGTAATGTTCTCTTGGCACTTCATACTTCTGATAGGTCTCTGTATTTTAATCCTCCTACTTTAACTTGAGTTATATGCTAACCTAAGGGGCTTATCCAAGCAGATCTAATTTATTGTGGTGAAAATTTTGATAATTCCTCATCAATAAACATTTAGGTTATAAATTCATCTAGAGCTAAGGTAACCGTTTCCCCGAATTATGGGTATAATTGAACCATTGACAGATTGCTTGTCCTCCAACACTTACCCTAAACACCTTTAACAGTTGGTATAAGGTCATAATGATGGTATGCTGAGATTGCTTGCCTGCACTTTTGTGTTATATCTAATATTCACTTTTTCGTTCATTTTTGACTGTCTAGCTCTACTCTTACCTGGCATCTCTCTCCTGCTTGCATGTATTTTCTTTTCCTTTGCCTCATCTCTCTCCCCTTTTCAGCTCCAATAGTCTAGCTTGTCCTTTATCATCCCTGTTAGCTCCCTTACTTTTGTTGCTATCAATTTTGGCAATGGAGTTGAGGTCTTCCAAGCAGCCATCACATGTTTTTGCTAGTTCTCGATCTCCTTGTTATCAATATAGTGTAGTAATCATCCATGAACTTTACCTTGCTTCACGTTAGCATTGTAAAATTTGAGGAATTTTTTATTTTTGTCTTATAATCATTTATTTTCAGAAGATATTTCTAAACTAAATGATAAGTATTATTCTCCTTAGATGCTAACAAATATTCTCTTTCTTTTTTATGTTGGATCCAATATACTTAAAATCCATCTGATGTGAAACCAGGAATTAAATCTTATGAAATTAATAGAAGTTATGTAAAGTAATGAACGTACATTCTCTAGCTTTGCGAAATTGATAAATCAAAGGAGATCTTGGAAGTTAACCACGCTTAGGCAAGATAATTCGACTAAGTTTACAAGCTCAATAAAATAACGACTCCAATAAAGTAATGCTAATGACTAGATCAACGAGAATCCCAAGGTTAACAAAGCGATGTCTCACCTTGAGGCCACTCTCATTTACCTATCTCTAAGCTTGTTGGGAGAAGAAGAACCACACGATCGATGAGACCACCCCTAGGGCGATGGCGTCGTAGATTCGTAGGGACGAAGAGGTCGGCGCGGCTCGGGGAGGTGGTACGGTGTGACGTCCTTCGATGATCCAAGTGTAATCTGAGAAGTGGTCGTCGACGGTCTCTATTAGAGTGGGGACGATCCGGGACAAATACTCCACGATGGTGTCGTCGAAGTCGAATCCGACGTCGAAGAAAGGAGATCGGAGGATGTCCACTCGCCCTTGATCGTCGTATTCAAACCCGAAATTCCATTCGGGAACCTCCATGCATAGTTGAAGGGGAAAGAATGGTTGTCGCCAAGTGGTTCTCCAAGAAGGAGAGAGGGGAGGCCGGCGGGATGTTGAGGAAAGGGGAGGCCGGCGGTAGGATGAGGGGAAGAGGGGTTCAAACTTTAGAAATCTGAAATTGATTTCAGTTTAGGGAATTTAGGAGGGAGAATTTGAGACTTAAATTTGAAATCCCCAAATTAAGGAGGAGATTAAAACTTTCCCCAAATGAGGAGATGTGGCCGGCGGTGGGAGAGGGAAGAGGGAGAGGAATTAAACTGAAATTATTTCAGTTTTAATTCCAATGGGAGGGAAAATAAATGCTCTCTAATTTGAATTTCAAATTAGAATTAAGGGAGTTAAGTGAGCAATTAATGGGGGCTTGATTGGGGGAAAGGGGGCCGGCGGCATGCTCAAGAGGGAGAGGAAATTATGGGGAGGGGAAAGTGATTTCTAAACGTGGATTGATGACGTGGATGAGTATTTGAAAACTCCACCAATTAAAATAAATGAGATTGGATCAATCATGCAAACTTTCCTAATTTGGAACTCCAAATTTGGAAAGAATTCAAAATTTGAATCCTAAATCTCACTTCTACATGGGATGGGGAAGGGAGTTGGCCGGAAGGGGAAGGGCGGCGGAAGGTGGGCGGCCGGGATGGTGGAGGTGGCCGGCGGCAACAACCAAGGAGGTGAAGCCGGCGGCTAGGGTTTGGGGAGGGGGGATTTTGAGCGGCTTCTAATGGGGGGAAAATTGGTAAGCGGATAACACAAATAGGATGGAGAACTCACCAAGAGATCCCAAGGAAGAACTCACTAAGAGATCTTGTCATGCACTCACAAAGAGAACAAAGAGAATTTTCATTTCATCAATCAATCATCAACATAGTACAAGATCTAGCCTTTATATAGGCTCCACATCATACGGAAAAATAAAAGACTACAATGCCCATGGGGCAAAACAAACACTACTTCCCTCATAGGGGTACAAACGGAAAAGACAAAATATAAATGACATGAATATAATAAAACATCAAAAATAAAGACTCTGAATCAGGGCCGTCGATCGACGCCTCCGGCGATGGTACACGTGTCGGAATCTGATGCCCTCATCACCATCTCATCAAATTATCATTTGATCATGTAGCATTGCTCGGTAACCATAAACTTACACTACAGCTAAGATTTATATTATGTGCTCATTATTATTTCCACAAATTCTTGGACCTTTATTTATGAGAAATTCTATCTATTTTTCTAGGTTTTTGCTTGCTTTATAAAAGATCTTGCCTTTTTGGAATTATTACCATAAAATGGAGAACATCATCTTAAATATCTTCTCTTCTATAATTATTTCCATAACTAATAAAAAAGATATTGATTTAGAGAGAGCATGATTTAAAACACAAGGCAGAGGTGAATGTGTTGGGGATAAGTAGTTAAAATTAGGGGTGTAAGTGAGTCGAGCCGGCTCGTGGGCCGGCTTGAGCTCGACTCGTTTATGAGCTCGCGAGCCGAACTTATCGAGCCAAGAGCTCGAGCTTAACGAGGCTCGACTTGTGAGCTCGAGAGCCGGCTCAAAATTATTAAATTTAAATATTTAAAAATTCATAATAATCCTATATGTATATTTTAAATTACCGCCATTTCGAGTTCTCAAATCCCGCTTGAATCTGAAATGTCAATCGGCTCTCTCTGACCGGCCATAAATGCTAACAGGTTCTAACATCATTCTCTCTTGGGAAAAACCAAAAAAATGGCTCAAATCTCAATACCCCCCCCTCTCTCTTCCTCCGGTGTAGTTACAAGGCGAATTAAAACCAAGAATAAATTTTTGGAGGACTGCGCATGTTGGAATGTGAAGTTGACCGAACCGGAGGCTCGACGAGCGGCTCGAACTCGTTTACGGTGGAACGAGTCAAGCTCGAGCTCAGTATTTGACAGTTGAGCTCGACTCGAACACCTTTTGACTCGAGCTCGACTCGACTCGTTTGCACCCCTAGTCAAAATATTTGCTTTTTTGTTAATTAAAGTAGTTTCCGAGGTTTGAAAAGTTGAGTTTGCAATCCCACCCCAACTTGGCAGTGTTTCGATAGGCTTTGAAACTGTAATTTCAATGATAAGCGGACATACTTTAACTTTTTTACTTAGACTTTATTCCGTAATGCCTTCATATTGCTTTGTTGTGCCATGTTTTTTTTTTTTTTGCTTTGTTGTGCCATGTTGTTTGAAATGAAGTTATCCTTTCTATGCGGATGTACTGGTTGTTCTGCAAGTGTTTTTTTATAAACATGAAGTCGTGATGGTGTAGGGAGTTCTGGTTTCATGTTTACCATATAAATCAAGATTGTGATATTCTAGTTTCTGAAAAGCATTACAAAATGAAGCCTAATCCTTTCGCAGATCTGATCAAGGGTTTAAAATTTGATATAAAATTGTAAGTTCGTATAAATGGCACACCTAATTCCGTCAATGTAGGGTTTTGATATTCAAAATTGTAAGTTCATATAAAGGACTCCAAGAGAAGAAGGGGAGGAAGAAAGACTAGAGAGAGAGAAACCAAAAATATTTTCATTCCATGCCTTTTCTTACAATGAGTGGTGTATTTATAATACTTGGGTAGACCATATTTACAATATAGAATTGGTCTACCTAAGCAAACTTAAAAGGAAGACTAGACTAGCGCTTTATTATACTGTGGACCCATTTGTCATTTATGCTTGTGAAATGTGTTTTTGCCTTCTTCTTTGGTAGGCTTCCTAGTTGTTGGTTGTCACGCTATGTTTGTAGCCCATGCTTCACATATTTTTGGATCTAATCCCATATGATGATGTCTAACACTCCCACTGCTATGGAAAATATCGTTGTCCTCAAGGTTGAGAGAAGAGAAAGATGAAGAGAGGGGGAGAAATTCAAACTGACTGTCATGAATAGTTTGATGAAATTTTTTTTTTCGAATGTATCTTAACTTGTTGAGAGGTAGAACAAAAATGAAGTTTCGAAAAAAAAAAAACTATGTAATTCATCAAAGAATTCATGTAATATTGGAATAAAAAATGTCTTGAATGGTGATTATTTTTAGGACTCTAGAATTAATGTAAAATACATCAAGAACCATCCAATTTATGAACAAGCAATATTAAAATAGAAAAAGAGCTTGAAATATGAATAGCATCTTTATGAAAATGTGGAGAATGATAATGACGGGTGTTAATTTGTTGAGATTAGGATGGAAGATTAATATGATGGACAATGGTCGGAGAAGGTGGCAGTTGTGGATAAGGGATTTGTTCAGAGGTACCAATGATGCTAACAGAAGAGGAAGGATCTTGATGGAGTGTAGGAGGTCAATGCACAAACTATCAAGTTTCTTATCAATAGAATGCATGAAAGCATGGACATGTTAAAGTGATGAGCCAATGGAGGCAATTTGAACATTCACTTGTTGTAGGGGTTTTTGGATTTCGGAGAATTGTGGCGCTTGATAATTTTGCATGGAACATAGAGCCTTTGCCAAACCTGTGTTCTTGCTTGTTTAAATCTGCTGTTGGAGTTTTCCAACAAGAAAAATTCTTGAGAGCAAGAAACGGTTTACCAAATTCTTAAAAAAATCGAGAAATTGCAGGGCTGGCTGGTTTGGGAAAGGTGAACCTGTTCTGGAGGTTCTGCTGTTTGAAACAGCAGGTTTTCCAATGGCAGATTGTGGAAAGAAGAAGAAGAATGGCTGTAGGAGCAGCAGATTCTTGAAGTGCAGCAAGACTTCAACTGGTTCTTCTTGAAGGTATGGAATGGATGGTTCTGGAGGCTGAAGGAACTGAAGATGGCAGCAGGCGGACACTGAAGATGGCCGCACTGGAACCTTTGTTGTTGGTTATGGCTGACAGATGAAGATGGCAGAGGGATTTCCGTCGAGACAGAAGGCAGCAGGGCATGCAGAAAAGTGCATCCAAGAAACAGCTTCTTGCAGCAGGTGGGGGGGTGCTTCTTGTGGCAGCGGTTGAAGGCTGACCCGTGAAGTGGAAGAAGAACAGCAGGTTGCTTCTGTTGCTGTTGGAGAGGGATGAGGGATGCTGTTGTTGCTGGTGGAGTGGAAGAAGGACAGCAGCTGTTGCTGTTGAAAAGGGATGTTGCTACTGTTAGGATGCAGAAAAGAGCCGTTTGGAATAGTTCTTGGAGACTGTTGCTAGTAATGAAGTGTGGCTGCAGGCTGGATTCTGTGGCTAAAACTGGCTGCAGGCGAGTAATGAATTGTTTCGGCTGAAAGAGCAGTCCAGAAGAGTTATTGGCTGGATTCTCTAAGAACTGCTGCTTGCAACTGTTTTATTCAAGTGAATGGTTCTTGCAGGAGACAGTTCTTGGCTGAATTCTTGCAGGAGATAGGTGCGAGTTAATGGATCTTGGAGGAGTTTAGCTGCTACGGGTAGGAGAAAAACAGTGGGTAAATGCGGTCTTGTATGCAACTGGATGGCTGAAGGAACTGTGGGAAGAACAACAGAACTTGCAATCTTGACCGTGGGCAGCAGAACTTGAAATCTGGATCGTGGGAAGGACAACAGAACTTGCAGGACAGTAATTCTGGACAGTGGAAAGAACCTCTTGCAATGGCGGGAGCTTAACTCAACGAGAGCATCATTTGTTATGCTTCTTGATCCATATCAAGAAGGGGCATGTACATTTCAAGTGGGTGTAGACTTCAAGAGAAAGAAGGGGAGGAAGAGTATACATGTCAATGGTGCAAAATGATGCGCGCCATGGTGCAAAGTGCGGTGCGACACGATGCATATACTGCGCTATTTGCTTGGCGTAGTGCGACGCATAAAAATAGCGTGCTCTATTTGCGCCGTGCATGGGCAATGCGCATGTCGCAAGGCACAAATGGCCAGCACTATTTGTGGGCTCCGAAAAATTCCAAATCTTTTTAGGATGTGTGATCCCGGGGGAATTTTCAGAAGGCAGATTGGGTTTGTAGATAAGACACTACCCAGAGATTTCGCCCTCATTTGGTGAGGACTTTTTGATCTGAGTTCTGGTTTCCTATAGGCGCAAGCCCCTATAGTTAATTACCCCTCCTGATAATAGGAGAGAACTTTCGATTAAGGCTAGTCATTAAAGATGTCACATAGGTTATAAACCTATCGTATAATAGCAATAGTTTAGGGTTTAAATCTTAGATTTGAATTTTTTGAAATTTAGATTTTAGAATTTATCACCATAAACTTAAAACTGGTGGTGGGGGGAATGAAGACGAGCCCGATCAAGATCCCATGGTTCCGTCGTCCCGGGCTGTCATGATCCCTGGTCTACTTAGTCAGAGGAGGTAGTCGACCCAACCTGACAGAAGGCACCTTGTCGGCAGCCATGGGTTGCTTCGTCCAAGAATACCTTGTAGACCTGGGTTGATATTTGTCTAAGGGGATATATCTGAATCCACCTTAGCTGACAGAGGGCTTTATGCCTATCGAATATACCCTATGATCCATCGCTCAAGGGTTTGACGCCTTTAGGGAACATACGGGCTTTGGCCGTGATCGTAATATAATGGTGCCATTTTGCGGCAAAACCATCCGATCAGAGGGCACGTGCCACGTCCCTGTTGGCAAGAGACTATTTGAGGATGAATCGTAGTGATACACCGACACAACATTTGCTCTTTGTGAGCTGAGGTTAATTTCAAATTTATCACCCCCGACAAACGGTTGCGGGAGGTGGATGATTTTTAGTTTTGAGTTTTTTATATGATAGATTTTATTTCAGAGATTTGATTGGATTTGAGATTTGACATTTGAAATTTGAAATTTGAGATTTGAAATTTGACCCCTCCGGTTGAGATTTCCGATCAACGCGGCCATCATCGGGGTTATATTAAGGTCACTTGTATTTTTGTAGGATTTTGGGAGACATTTTATTATTCAAGTCATGTCGACTCCAGTCCTTTCGAGGAGGAGGATGAAACTTGAATATAGACCCGCGCAGCATTCTCGAATCGTTGGATTTGGGACTTAGATATGACGATTGGAGCACATGCGGGCGTAGCATTTGACCCTGCGCAGCATTCTCGGTCATTTGGTGTTTATGCTTTTAATATGTTGACCGGATCACATGCAGGGATTTAGTTAATAAGATCATATATAAGGGGCATTTTAAAATATTTAAATATGATCAATTGTGTGAGAGAGATTTTATTTAGGAAATGTCCAAATTCTCATTTAAGGGCCTACGAACGCCTTCTGTCCGCTTGTACACATGTTGCGGATCCGGTGGCGTTGAATTGTAGATTGTAGACGCCTTCTGTCTGCTTGCATAAGTATTGCAGATCCGGTGGCATTACTTTTGATGAATTTTGCTTCATAAAAGATGTATTTTGACGTTTCAAATAATTTTGTCTTCTTTATTGTCTTTTGACACAATTCCTAGAGGAGATTTACTCGATAGATGTTAGGAGATTGTGTTCGTAGGAGATTTATTTTGCTTGATATAAGTTCCCCTATTATTTCTTGTAGGAGTTAACAATGTTGACTTGAGGGCATCTTTGCAACCGTCGTATATCACACAGTATATGTTTACTTGTGTTTGTTTGATATTTTGTGTATATATTGCACTAGGTTTATACATATTTGTAGATATCACTAGTGTTATCGTCGATCGGAGATTTGCATTTCAAAGTATTTCCTCAATTGTTATTTAAGGACATATCATGTTCAATGTTGAAAGAGTTTTATCAATATCCAAAGAACTCCCATACTATGGCTTTATAGTCAAATTATTCTCCCAAAAGAAGCTTTTGTTGTCTTTCAAGTTTGTATTCACTTAGATTTGAATTTATTAGAAATCAATTGAATCAAGTTCACATGTCCCAAATTGATCTTTGAATTCGATCAAGTCCATTGCTCTACTCATTCGAGTTCAAGTGTAAGTCTCGTTCGAGTTTGAGTTGAGTTCAAATTCAACATTACTTGATCAAATTTGAATTAAAATTGATTTTAAATTTGAATTATATTCAATTTAATTTTCAATTTTGTAGTCCAAGTCCTTTAATGTTCACTGAAAATTTCGGCAGCCTCCCGGCGTCTCCTCCCCACCGAGGGAGAAATCGGGACGGCACTGCCGTAATTCTTCCTACCCGGACCTAAGGTCAACGGCGTAGGGGCTTCGAATTCAAACCATCTCACCAGGATCTAAGATCGACTGCGTGAGGTCTTCAATTTGGAACCATCCCGGCCGGATCTAAGATGCGACGGCCCGGGGTCTTCAATTTCAAACCATCCCGGTCGGACCTAAGGTACGACGACCGGGGTCTTCAATTTTGGAACCATCCCGGCCGGATCTAAGATGCGACGGCCGGGGTCTTCGACACCTGTTTGAAAAATCATTTTATTTCTCTCCATTTCTCTTTCTCTCTTTTTTTATTATTATTATTTTATTATATATATTATAATATTTTATATAATATATACATAATATATAATATATATCATATATATAATATAATACTATATATACATATATTATATGATATATCATATAATACATGATATATATATTATTATATTATATACATATTATATTATATATTATATATAATATATATAAAGTATAAACAGAGAGAGGGGGAAGGATCGGGAAGAGGAGCCGAACGTCGGGCTAGGGCAGAGGCGGAGGAGTTCGGGTGTGCAGGCGGCGGCGGCTTCAGCGTCGGCGGGGAGGGGCGGCGGAGGCGAGTTCGTCGTCGGAGTCGGCCCAGGGCACGGAGGCTGGGGTCGGCCGGAGTCGGCTAGCGCAGAGGGCTCGTGGGATCGGCGTCGGAGGGAGGCCGGAGTCAGCGTCGAGTTCAACCTTTGGAGTCGATGGAGGCCGGCGATCTTCAGCGGGAGCAGAGGTAAGTTTCCTCGTTTTCTTCCTTGCAATTTTCTGTGCGTGTATGTGCGTATCTCGTCCGAACGAGAGGGAGCGTTGTTTTATTTCGTGAGTGAGGCGGTGGGTAAGTCGGCAACGGAGCGGTTGTGTCGTTTGGGTTTGTCGGTAGAGAGCGATTTGTCTGATTTGGCGTGTAGCAGTTACAGTCAACAAATGCCCCCCAACAAATATGATATGCGCTCTATAGCAGATCATGTTTGTTGTAAACTGGTTGACCCTATAGATCTCTAAAACTAAATTTTAGATGTCATATAGAGGATCTTTTAGAAATCCATGATTTATCTTTACGATTTGTCATGAATTAACATTTCTTCTGCCCTAGCTTTTTGCTTTCATGGGCTTGATGAAGAATCTACATTTGTGACCTAAATCCTTTAGAATGATATTAGGTCTGTGGCAAATAGTCATCTGTCCAAAGCTTTTTGCATGGCGGACTTTGATGATGACAATATTTCCTTAGTTCAGCCAATGGCTTTATAAGAACTGTAGGATAACTTTTTCGGTCCTGAGCTTCGTGCTTTGTCGGACATGTTGAAGAAGTGAAGCTCCTTCGATCTTAGCTTTGTGCTTGATAGATTTATTGAAGGATAATGCTTCCAAATTTGATAGGAGTTTTTATTGTGGCTTGGTGCCTTTGAGTTGATTGAGATTTTTCTGAATTTTGCCTCAATCCATTTGTTAGTTGAGAATTTTTTTTGAATCTGAACTGCTTTGATTTGCTAAATTGGACAAATATCAAACTTGATAGTATTTGTCATCGGGCTAACAAAACAGGCGCTTTCCTACTACGGCCTCTTATAACGGCTTGTTGAGTAAGTAAAGCTATCAGTGGCTCAGCCACATATAGGCTTGTTGAGACTGATATTATATCTGTTTGAGCACTGGACTTGTACTATGATAGTTCATACTTGTCGAATTTGATTTGTTGAAGTTGTAGATCAAAATTTTTTTCTCAATCTGAACTTCGAGATCTTGGCAAAATTTTTTGCGATGATCGTATATTTGATTGCTTGAAGGCACTAGCTTCTGCCCTATATTGATGCAATAGTAGCTTCATGAATGATTTTAAATATTTATTTGGGGTTCGATGACAACCCAAATAAATATTTAAAATGCCCCCTGCCTTGAAGGAAAAATTTCATCCATCATCAGATTTTTGGCATTTTTAAACTTAAAAATGCCCCCGTGTCTTGTGGGAGAATTTCTAAGACATCTTAGAAATATTTTCTTTATTTATAATGAGAATAATCTTCAGCTTGTTTTTCTTAAGAATGATACTTCTTCAAATATCTCCCATTAATCGGGGGCATAGGTCTTCGATATTCCAAATCGATGAGTTGATAGCCTCCTCCCTGATACACCTTCTCGATGATAAAAGGACCTTACCAATTTGGTTCAAATTTATCACCAATTCTTTGGTGTGAAATAATTTTCTTCTCAGCACCAAGGATGTCATTCAGGATATTTCTTTTCATAGCTTTAACTTGAATATTGAGATTTTGGTTCTTTTGTCCTGTGCTTTGTGCTACGGACATTTGATAAAGAATTATCTCATTTGTCTTTACTAACTTGTCAGGAGATTTATACCTTCTACCCTTTGCTTCTAGCTTTTGCGGGCTTGATGAAGGAGTAGATGCCGGAGACCTAAACCTTTTAGGTTTGCATTAGGTCGGTCGCGAGAAGTCATCGGTCCAGAGCTTTGTGCATAACGGACTTGTTGATGACAGAATCCACTTAGTTCAGCCTTGGGCTTTATGCGAACTTTGGGATAATTTTCTTCGGTCCTTTGCTTTGTGCTTTGACGGACTTGTTGAAGAAAAATTTCTTAGATCCTCGCTTTATGCTTTACGAATTGTTGAAGGATTTGCAGGTTCTGGATTCAGTTGATAGTACCGAACGTAGATAGTATCTTGATCCTTAACCACTTGAGAAGACTTTAATCTGAATCACTTGAGTTCATCAGATCGGGAGAGCTAAAATTTGATAGCTCTTTGTCCTTTGGTTGCTAGGATAAGGGTTCCTCTACTACGGCCTTTCTTATGGCTTGTTGAGTAGACGGAGCTGCCAGCGATCTAGCCATATTTGGGCGTATTGGATCTGACCTTTTACACCCATTCAAACCTTAAGCTTCAGACTGTTGAAAGACTTCAAGTTTCTTCAGCTTAATTTTGTAAGAGTGTGTAGCCACAAAAGTCTTTTTCTTGACTTTTGAGTCTTGGTTTATTATAGAAGGTGTTGTCTCTATCTTTTAAAAGATCACCTGCATATACTTTGAAAAACACATATTTGTATTCTTTAGCATAAAAGAATATTTGAATTGATAATTTTAAATATTTATTCGAGGATCTCGGCATACGGCGCGATGTCGATCCGAATAAATATTTAAAATACCCCCTGTCTTGCAGGGACATTTCAGAATAGAATAAATTTATAATTTCGAGATTTTAAATATTCATTTGGGGATCTCGGCATACAGCGCGATGTCGACCCAAATGAATATTTAAAATGCCCCCAGTATTTAGGAATATTTGTAGATGTCATCCAGGATGCTTCTTTTCGTAACTTTAGCTTGACTCCTGAGATTTTGATTCCTTCTACCTAGTTTTCTGGGTAGCGAACTTGATGAAGGGTTATCTGATTTGTCTGTACTGATTTGTCAGAAAATTTGCATGCCTTCTGCCCTCTGCTTCTAGTTTTGGCAGGCTTGATGATAGATGCCGGTGACCTAAACCCTTAAGTTTATATAAGGTCGGTGGCAAGATGTCATCCATTGTGGTTGCAGATTTGAATTCTACGAGCATTTGTAATTTCTCGCGACTCATTCTTTCCACTGGAACTTTGATTCTCCGGTCAATTAGGAGTCTTCTGGACTACGACTACTAGAACTCGTCGAGTCAAACTGGCCTTCGTTCTTCCTACAGTCCCTACTGACGGGTTGACGAAGTGGGGGTTCCGCTACTACGGCCTTTCTTATGGCTTGTTGAGTAGATGGAGTTGCCAGCATTCCGACCATATTTGGGCGTGTTGGATCCGACCTTTTACACCCATCCGAACCTTAAGCTTCAGGCTGTTGGAAGACTTCAAGCTTCTTCAGCTCAATTTGTTGAAGTGCCTAATCACAAAAGTCTCTTTCTTGACTTTTAAAATCTTGGTACACTCGAAGGAATGAAGTCACAAACTTTTAGAAAAATCACCCACATACACTTTGAAAAAGATTTTATTATATTCTTTAGGATGAAAGAATATCTGTATTGATAATTTTAAATATTTATTCGGGGATCTCGGCATACGGCGTGATGTCGACCCGAATAAATATTTAAAATGCCCTCAGTCTGATGGGGGATTTTGAAATACATTCTTGCTATACAAGAGAATTTCAAAATATGAATGTATCGCACATAAATATGTATGAAATACATAGCATTTTCTTGGGCAATTTTATGCGTAGTATTTTATTTTATTATTATTTTTTTAGATATCGACCGTTGATCGACGATCATAGGTCTCTGACCCTCCAGGTCGAATAACTTATAAGCTCCTCCCTGAAATACCTCCTCGATAATAAAGGGGGCCCTCCCAATTGGATACGAATTTGCCACCATTTTTTTTTTGGTGAGATGATTGATCTTCTCAACACCAAGACCAATTCTCCTTCTTAAAATGTCGAAGGACGCACCATCTGTTCGAATGATTTTGTCATTCTTCCTCGATAGATTTCTAGATTTTGTTGAGCTTCTAACCTGAGTTCATCAAGTGCGTCGAACTCTTTCATTCTTAAATGAGCATTCTTAGTTTCGGCAATCATTTGTTCTTCTATCTCCAATCTCATTCTCCTTGAAGCTTGCTTGACAGGTATGACATCTAGTTTGATGACTAATCTGTGAATTGCCACATCAGGGGATAAGCTAGACATCTTCGTATATGCCCAGGCAAAGTAATCCCTGAATTCATAGAGAATCTCTTTCATTTTTTTTTCGCTTGCTCTTTGAGAAGAACGTCATTGATGCAAGTCGGTCGATGATCTTCTTTAGTCTAAGAGGATATAGTTGCAGAGTAATGGGATTTATTTAAGGATTTCTCAAGGCGTAGACCATCAAGAATATTTTTTTTTATAGGGACCATCTTTAAAATCAACTTTTGATGAATTTTTTTAATGGTGGATCTCTAGGAGTACACACTAGATGTCACACCATTCTTTGAAAAAAAATTTCTAGAGATGTGGGTCTCTATATTTATTTTCATTTATGTCGGGACCTTTCAGCGGTGGATTCTTGAATATATATCCAAGTGTCACACCCTGATGCTCACCATACATATCTTGATTCTTTCTTTACTCTACCATCATAATTGATGGTAGCTTTTAGCTCCATCGGGACCTTTCAGTAATGGATCTTTGGACATAAGGACCAAATGTCGCATCATGATGTTCACCATACAGAGCTCAATATCATCATTATTTTTGCTGCTACTATAGCATATAAGTGACTAGCCAAAGATGGAAAGAGAAACCATTCCCCAGCGGAGTCGCTAGAAATCTGTGGGCTCCGAAAAATTCCAAATCTTTTTAGGATGTGTGATCCCGGGGGAATTTTCAGAAGGCAGATTGGGTTTGTAGATAAGACACTACCCAGAGATTTCGCCCTCATTTGGTGAGGACTTTTTGATCTGAGTTCTGGTTTCCTATAGGCGCAAGCCCCTATAGTTAATTACCCCTCCTGATAATAGGAGAGAACTTTCGATTAAGGCTAGTCATTAAAGATGTCACATAGGTTATAAACCTATCGTATAATAGCAATAGTTTAGGGTTTAAATCTTAGATTTGAATTTTTTGAAATTTAGATTTTAGAATTTATCACCATAAACTTAAAACTGGTGGTGGGGGGAATGAAGACGAGCCCGATCAAGATCCCATGGTTCCGTCGTCCCGGGCTGTCATGATCCCTGGTCTACTTAGTCAGAGGAGGTAGTCGACCCAACCTGACAGAAGGCACCTTGTCGGCAGCCATGGGTTGCTTCGTCCAAGAATACCTTGTAGACCTGGGTTGATATTTGTCTAAGGGGATATATCTGAATCCACCTTAGCTGACAGAGGGCTTTATGCCTATCGAATATACCCTATGATCCATCGCTCAAGGGTTTGACGCCTTTAGGGAACATACGGGCTTTGGCCGTGATCGTAATATAATGGTGCCATTTTGCGGCAAAACCATCCGATCAGAGGGCACGTGCCACGTCCCTGTTGGCAAGAGACTATTTGAGGATGAATCGTAGTGATACACCGACACAACATTTGCTCTTTGTGAGCTGAGGTTAATTTCAAATTTATCACCCCCGACAAACGGTTGCGGGAGGTGGATGATTTTTAGTTTTGAGTTTTTTATATGATAGATTTTATTTCAGAGATTTGATTGGATTTGAGATTTGACATTTGAAATTTGAAATTTGAGATTTGAAATTTGACCCCTCCGGTTGAGATTTCCGATCAACGCGGCCATCATCGGGGTTATATTAAGGTCACTTGTATTTTTGTAGGATTTTGGGAGACATTTTATTATTCAAGTCATGTCGACTCCAGTCCTTTCGAGGAGGAGGATGAAACTTGAATATAGACCCGCGCAGCATTCTCGAATCGTTGGATTTGGGACTTAGATATGACGATTGGAGCACATGCGGGCGTAGCATTTGACCCTGCGCAGCATTCTCGGTCATTTGGTGTTTATGCTTTTAATATGTTGACCGGATCACATGCAGGGATTTAGTTAATAAGATCATATATAAGGGGCATTTTAAAATATTTAAATATGATCAATTGTGTGAGAGAGATTTTATTTAGGAAATGTCCAAATTCTCATTTAAGGGCCTACGAACGCCTTCTGTCCGCTTGTACACATGTTGCGGATCCGGTGGCGTTGAATTGTAGATTGTAGACGCCTTCTGTCTGCTTGCATAAGTATTGCAGATCCGGTGGCATTACTTTTGATGAATTTTGCTTCATAAAAGATGTATTTTGACGTTTCAAATAATTTTGTCTTCTTTATTGTCTTTTGACACAATTCCTAGAGGAGATTTACTCGATAGATGTTAGGAGATTGTGTTCGTAGGAGATTTATTTTGCTTGATATAAGTTCCCCTATTATTTCTTGTAGGAGTTAACAATGTTGACTTGAGGGCATCTTTGCAACCGTCGTATATCACACAGTATATGTTTACTTGTGTTTGTTTGATATTTTGTGTATATATTGCACTAGGTTTATACATATTTGTAGATATCACTAGTGTTATCGTCGATCGGAGATTTGCATTTCAAAGTATTTCCTCAATTGTTATTTAAGGACATATCATGTTCAATGTTGAAAGAGTTTTATCAATATCCAAAGAACTCCCATACTATGGCTTTATAGTCAAATTATTCTCCCAAAAGAAGCTTTTGTTGTCTTTCAAGTTTGTATTCACTTAGATTTGAATTTATTAGAAATCAATTGAATCAAGTTCACATGTCCCAAATTGATCTTTGAATTCGATCAAGTCCATTGCTCTACTCATTCGAGTTCAAGTGTAAGTCTCGTTCGAGTTTGAGTTGAGTTCAAATTCAACATTACTTGATCAAATTTGAATTAAAATTGATTTTAAATTTGAATTATATTCAATTTAATTTTCAATTTTGTAGTCCAAGTCCTTTAATGTTCACTGAAAATTTCGGCAGCCTCCCGGCGTCTCCTCCCCACCGAGGGAGAAATCGGGACGGCACTGCCGTAATTCTTCCTACCCGGACCTAAGGTCAACGGCGTAGGGGCTTCGAATTCAAACCATCTCACCAGGATCTAAGATCGACTGCGTGAGGTCTTCAATTTGGAACCATCCCGGCCGGATCTAAGATGCGACGGCCCGGGGTCTTCAATTTCAAACCATCCCGGTCGGACCTAAGGTACGACGACCGGGGTCTTCAATTTTGGAACCATCCCGGCCGGATCTAAGATGCGACGGCCGGGGTCTTCGACACCTGTTTGAAAAATCATTTTATTTCTCTCCATTTCTCTTTCTCTCTTTTTTTATTATTATTATTTTATTATATATATTATAATATTTTATATAATATATACATAATATATAATATATATCATATATATAATATAATACTATATATACATATATTATATGATATATCATATAATACATGATATATATATTATTATATTATATACATATTATATTATATATTATATATAATATATATAAAGTATAAACAGAGAGAGGGGAAGGATCGGGAAGAGGAGCCGAACGTCGGGCTAGGGCAGAGGCGGAGGAGTTCGGGTGTGCAGGCGGCGGCGGCTTCAGCGTCGGCGGGGAGGGGCGGCGGAGGCGAGTTCGTCGTCGGAGTCGGCCCAGGGCACGGAGGCTGGGGTCGGCCGGAGTCGGCTAGCGCAGAGGGCTCGTGGGATCGGCGTCGGAGGGAGGCCGGAGTCAGCGTCGAGTTCAACCTTTGGAGTCGATGGAGGCCGGCGATCTTCAGCGGGAGCAGAGGTAAGTTTCCTCGTTTTCTTCCTTGCAATTTTCTGTGCGTGTATGTGCGTATCTCGTCCGAACGAGAGGGAGCGTTGTTTTATTTCGTGAGTGAGGCGGTGGGTAAGTCGGCAACGGAGCGGTTGTGTCGTTTGGGTTTGTCGGTAGAGAGCGATTTGTCTGATTTGGCGTGTAGCAGTTACAGTCAACACTATTTTGTTAATATGGTATAAACTATAAATTATAATTAATTTTTTAAGGTTTGTATATCAATATCACAATTAGTTATTAATTAATTAAACATCAAACAAAAAAATATAAAATCTTTTAAAGGATTTAACTTTTTGTAGGTTTGAAAGCTGCCATTTTTTTATTTGGCAGAATTTAGACTAAATTATGCTTAAGTCTTGCTCAAATCTATTGATGCAAGTTTTTGTAGTATTTAAAGCTATCATTTTTTATTGTTTAATGGAATATTTATGCTTAAATTTTCTTTAATCAATTTATTGTTTGCTATTTAATGTTATTTAATATTAATAAATATATATATATATTTTAATTAATATATATTGTGCACTATGTTTAAAATGGCGCGCACCGCTCCGTGCGCTATGCATCATGACTCCGTACTGTGTCATTCGCCGTTGACAAGTATTAGAAAGAGAGACTGAGAGGAAGAAACCAAAAATATTTTCATTCCATGCCTTTTCTTACAATAAGTAGTGTATTTATAATACTTGGATAGACCAAGTTTACAATATAGAATCGATCTACCTAACCAAACATAAAAGAAAGACTAGACTAGTGTTTTATTTCATATGTGGACTCATTTGTTATTTATGCTTGTGAAATGTGTTTGTGCATTTTTTTTTGGTAGGCTTTCTCGTTGCTGGTTGTCCCACTATGTTTGTAGCACATGCTTCGCATCTGATTTTTGAATCCAATCACATATGCTATGTATTAATACTAATGGTCATTGTTATGATGCTCTTGTGCTATACTACATTTTCTTCTCTTTCTTATTGTTGACAGTTTTAGGGCTTTCTATTTCTGAATGATGTTTCAAATGTTTTCTACTGCTCGTTAGATTTCATACTTTCCATGTGAAGTGGCAAACTCCAACACATTTGAGAAATTTTGTTCCATTTGACAATTTATCTCCTTTTGTTCCATGTTGATAAACGACAATGGCATGAAAACAACTTCTCTACCCTTACCTGAACTTGTTGAGCATATCTTCCATTATGGTTCCTTCCAAATGCATGGTATAACTCACTCATATCAGTATTTATCAAGATCATAGAAAGAGTTCATAATCGTTTTTGTTAGCAAATTGGAGAAAATAAATATTTGGTCCATTACAAACTCTTTTACTAACCGCACGTGTGCTATTTTATTCTATTATCTATTTCGAGCTTTCAACCAAGGTTCTTTTATGTTTCTGAAAATTTTTATTCCTCTCTAGTCATATTATGCACTATTCTTCTAGTTGTGTGTGCGGCAAGGTTCTGGTAACCGTTTTCTTCAACATTTCTGGCCGTAAAGAGCTTACAGAGGCAACATAAGAGCAGTTGCATTGTCCATAGACCGCACAATAGTGTTGTTTACTGTCTATCCTAACAATGGTTATGCACAAATCTTTTCAAATCAGAATGCCAGATGTTTGCAGTCTTGAACAGAAACGTAGTTTCTTCCAGGACTGACTATCAAACAACATCTAGTTATAGAATCACTTGATCCTGTGTTGTCAACTTCACCTTGTTGGCTTCTACTCATTTATAGAACATTACTAATAAAATGTGTATTCTAAGGTTATTCTACTTGTCCTGTTGAATTATCATCATATAGTCTTGCCATAGCGTATTATTAATATTATTTTGCATTAATGGCTTAGGTATTTTACTTAATTTTTTATTTTCCGGAGTTTTTTCTTATATGTTTTATCATATTCTTTTTATAGACTTTGAAATGTCTGATGCCCAGCAAGAGCATGCATTGGCTGTGGAACGTCTTGAACCAAGGCTAACAGCGCTCAGGATAGAGCTCTGCCCAAGTCACATGAGCGAAGGGTGCTTTTGGAAGATATATTTTGTGCTTCTGCATTCTAGATTGAATAAGCATGATGCTGAACTTCTGTCAACTCCACAGGTAAGCTGTTTCCTTTGTTTTTCCGTTGTTTCTCTTTGATAATTATCCTAAAATTTAGTAAGTAGCTTTTAATTCGTTATGCTGTAGATGTTTCAATCTTACTTGAACGGGAAAGCTGCTTTTTCTTGATTTGCTAGCATTGCTGCATTTTGACTATATATGTTTCTTACTTTCAAAATCTTTCTTTTTTGTATGGTTCAGCTTTTGCTGATTGATGCATAATAGATGATAACCATTCAATGGCCCTAAACTGCAAGGGATGATAAAATTTAGTAAAAATAAAATACAATTGTTAGTTGAATTATACTGCCCTGCTTTGAGTAGAAGTGACTAATCTTTAACAAATAAATTTAAATTTACATGCACTAAATTTTGTTTCAATATTATTTATATGTAATTAGTGATTAAGTAAAGTTGTTGATATAAATAATCCGATAGAAGTAAAATTTTTATAGCATTAAACTTTAATTCAAATGTAAAATAATGACAAGTATGGTTAGTAGTTAAGCATTGATTAAAATAGTTATTTCAAAATTAAAATGGCATTATAGTGTATGCAAAAAAAAAAAAAAATACAATACATGTACTAACCTCATGAAGTATACAATATGACAGGGGAGAGTTTCTTGAAAAACGATCTTGCAGATTTAGGAAGCAGTCGACAGAAACATTTCACCCTGTGCATTAAATTCTATGGTTAAGAACTTTTGTTAATCGGTGATTTATGTTGGGAGAAGAATCAACTTAATAGCTAATTGCATAAAATAGAAAGTTTAGTGAGAAGGAAGAGATGGGAAAGGTTTGTTGTCTGTGTGAAGGCTAGATCAAAAATGTTTTTTTACAAGATTTCTGTCAGTAATGTGGAGAGTGGAAATTTCTGCGAAAGGAGGCAACATCTCAACAGTATACAAATTGCAGACGCCGAGCACTGTGAGCGCAGTCGGAGGCAACATCAAAACAGCATACAAATTGCAGACACCGAGTACTGTGAGCATAGTCTCTCCAAGCAACGCCAGCGTCAATCTCATCAAACGTTAAGCTCATTGAGTAGCAATTTCATGAAGACTCACACAAGTGAAATGCATTACAGAGTGAGAAGCTGAGAGGAGATAAGAATTGAAGCTGGTTTAGGTTGTGTTATGTATTAAGGTTTCAATATAATAAAATGCTATATTTCACGAAATAATTGATGCATAGTAGCTGTTCACTTCACTATATATTTACTAAATTGATTTAAGCACTTTCTCAAACATATAGCAAATCAATTCTAAATTAAACTGATTGGCTTTTATTATATGGTTCGTTCTTGGTTTAGTTGATATTTTTGTCCACCCATAACAAAAAGATTTGGTTAACATCAATCTAACTTTTCATGATACACTCAATAAGAATGAATGGAGAATGAGGATTCATTAAGTTCACCCAAATAATGCCAATGATGTTGAGAATTACAATGATGATATCACGGATTATCCTTACTTCCCTGTCATACTCCTTCCAACTCTCGTGGTTCGAAAACCACCTCCTAATCTTTCGTCAATATCACTGGTAACTCCTCACTGGCTGCATGATCCCCTATAGCTCTCCTCAACTATGGTATGTAAAATACTGGGTGTATGGTAGTGATCGGTGATAACCTTTATTGATAAGCTACTACTCCAATCTTCTCCAATATCTTATAAGGGCCAAAGTATTTCAGGACCAGCTTCTAATTCCTCATACTAGCCATTGTCCTCTGTCTATTGGGACGAAGCTTCAAATACACTATCTCCTACCTCAAAATGAATGTCCTTTCTGAGTCCATTTGCCTGCCATTTTATGATCTCCTAGGCTCTTAGCAAGCGTCTTTTCAATTCCTCCAACACCCTATCCCTCTTGTATTGCTCTACTGAAAAGATTGGTGAGCTACTCTGCCCAAAGTGCGCCAAATGAGGTGGATCTCTTTTGTATAATACTTTGGAATAAGTCATCCGGGATAGAGGTGTCAATATTTGACACGACCCGAAAATCCGACCTGAAAATTCTCGGTTAGGGTCATCCCGTATGGCAAACAGGTCAGGTTTGGGTTTCAAATTTCGACATGTTTGAAAAATCAGGTCGGGTTCATGTCAACCCTCTAACCCGAAGTTGACCCGGGTATGACCTAGTTCCAAATTTCGATCTGTTTGCTTTTTCTCTTCTTCCGCTTCTTCCGCACGCCTTCTCCTTCGACGACACAGTGCAAGCGGAAGTCACAACAGTTTGCTGCTTTCTCCTTTGACAATCCGCATGCCTTCTCCTTCGACAATGCAGTGCAAGCGAAAGTCATGACAGTCCACACGCCATGCCTTCTCCTTCGATGACGTTCCTTCGACGACAACAAAAGTCTGCCGCTTTGCAAGTTCGCTGCTTCTCCTTCGACGATGTTCCTTTATGTGGGGTTGGAACTCGAAAGTAATGACGATGACAAAAGGGAGTTCGTCATTCTCCCATTTGGGCGCTTCTTCGGCCAAATCTCGCAAGTAGCAGGCAGTTTCGTGTCGGGTCGGGTCAACCCGGAAACCCAACGGGTCGAGTCCGAGTTTCATTTTCTGAACCATTTGCAAAAATGGGTCGGGCCAGGATTGTGTCAAATAGTAACGGTTAATATCAAGTTCGACATGAACCCGACCCGTAACCCAATTTTGACACTCCTAATCCGGGACGTCAAATGATACGAAGTGTTGTACTAGTATTCTACCCGCACCTGCAACTTGGTCCACACAACCGAGGTGTCTTGGTAGCGATCATTGTGTCGTTCCATCTTATCTTTCAACACCTCCATCTTCTTCACCACCATAGGTCCCAAAAAGTGCTATGATACCAATTTGATAGGAAATATGAGAGCTTTCAACACAAAACAACAAACCACAAGCAAAAATCGGAAGAAGAACACACCTCAAATCACTTTTATTGTAAGAATTATGAAAGAAAAGCAACATGATGCAAGGATCTTCTATTGGAGAGGAAGATATGATCCTCCCAAATCCTTGGCGGCAACTAGAGCCCAAAACTCCCCAAACACAAACTAATTTAAGCCAAAATCAAGCATAACCCTCACTCTAGGGTGAAAAATAGACTATTAAAAGCATGCAATTCAAAGTAAAATACCAAAACTACCCCTTGAATTCAAATTTTCCTCTCACCCGCCCCTCGTCTCTCTTCATTAGTGTGTGGACCCCACCGAGGCGGACAATGCCCTGGGCAGAACCAAGCTTCTGCTGGCGTATACAAAGGCCGGTCCCTCATGGACCGGTCTAACAATAACCTAAGCTTGTATGTCTTTAGCTTTAGTTACAACCTTATCCTGTTTGCTTTATCATTCACTTCAATACAATTTTAGTAGGTCAACCTAAAGCTTTCTGAGGTCAATTACAAGTCAGATCCAATTCTCAATCTGGCCAAGTCTGGGCTCAGCTTTATGTGCTGCCTGTCTGTCTGTACTTAAAATTTTGGCTTATAGTACACAATTACGAACTTTGTCTAGACATCCTTTGGTTATTTGTCACACAAAGTCTTGGTTTCTTCCATTTAGCATTCCCACGACCATGTGCTAAGGATGGCTTTATGCAGCTATGAATCGTGTGAAACAATTGTACCATTTTTCTCATTTGCAGATTGTGCAAGCCAGAGCGATGCTTTTACAAGATCTTCATAGCCGTACAAAACCAAATACAGAGGGGTCAGCAAAAAGCTCCTCCTCAGTGAAAGAGGATGAGCAGCATGAGCCCTCTGTTCCAAGCGAAGGGAGAATCAATGTCCTGCCAGTTTCAGGCATCACTTCTTCTGAAAACCTGCCATCACCACCCCAACCTGAGGACATATTCGTGTCCATTCCTGTCATAGATATTGAAACGGAGAAGCACCCAGTTGAAAGTACCGTGGTGAAAATCATAGACAAATCTGTCATTGAAGAAGACCCATCCGTACAATCTAAGAAGCAGAAGGGTGAAAGCTATGAAGATGATTGGCTTGAGGATGAGACTGGTGAAGCCAGTGGCTCAGGAGAAAATGCTCTTCCTTTAGGAAACGATGAAGATGTATCCTTCAGTGATCTGGAGGAAGAGGATGACAAAGCAATTTCGAAGTCCAATCCAACACAGGTGAAAGAATCAAGGGGCTGGGTTCAGCTGAACAAGAACCCAGGGAGTCCAGCAAGAAGAAGCAACTCCACCAGTTCACAGAACAAGGACGACTGGTTAAATGTTGATGAAGTCGACGCCGAATGAATGCTTTATGCCTTTCATAATTCCATCGTTTTATTGTATGCGCTTGTGTTTTTTGTTACTGATTTTCTGTACATAGCTCCTCGTTGGTCGTTCATCTCCTACTCGTAATTGGATTTGAATGTGTTGTCAATCATTTGTATTAAAAGTTACTGTGAATGTGAACTTACGTGCTTAAATTTGGTGCTGTGGAGGTCTGAAATCTATATTCAGATGCACGCGTTTGATGCTTGAGAAGACAACAACCTGCACCAACTTACCAGTTTATATCTCTGCTGTGAAGAAAAAAATATTAAGTGCGGCATCCAGATTCGTCTGAAGACCAATAAAAATGTGCCACGTCGCTCCAAAAATATACTGCGGTTCGTACTGCTCGGGGCGTAATTGGACCGGAGAACCGTCCAGTATCCGCACAAAATAATTGTTCCTACTGTGAAACCTGTTTCCTTGGATCATGCAGTTACTACACAGCAGAATATATCATGCACTGGTGAGTATCCTTTTAAGAAATTAAGCTACAAATAGCTTAAGAGGCTTCATTTTTTGCAATGAAAATGGTAAGTTATTTTTTAGTGCTTGTTAGTTAGGATATGAATCTACTTCAATTACTGTGTGTTGCAGTTATCAATACGAATCATCCAATCAACTTAGATGATTGGGATTAATTGTTCTTGTTTTTTTATAATTATTTTGGAATTTAAAAAGATATTTGTAGTCACCTAAAGGGTATAATTATTGGAGAGGATTCCTAATAAGCGCCTATAGATATTTGAAGAATTGCATCCTATTCATTCAAATTAATTTAGTTTAAACATTATTTTTGTGATGTATCATAAAGAAGTAACATCTGTTTTTCAGTGCATATTCAGATAATTAAGATTTCATTTGGAACCAATTTTTTTATCATTTTTAAAATAATATTTTAGTAAAAAAAAGTATAAAAAAATAATTTTAATAATAAGAAAATTGTACCAACTCAAACGAAACTTTAAATGTAATGATTTATACCAGTGTAAAAAATAGCTTTTGAAATCTACCATGTAACGGAACTTTTGCACCAAGATCTTCCAATCTCTTATTAAGGCATTGTTTGTTCGGGCGTTATTTTGCATTTTCCGTTTGGAAACGGAGGAATTTGTTTTTTTGGTGTTGTTTGGTTCGTCAAATCACGTTTCCAATAACTCAATTTTTTCATTTTTTACAGTTTTGAGAAAGCTTTTCATATATACTTTTTCGCTAGAAAACTCTATTTTCTGAACTAATGTTTTTAAAAACTGCCTTTTACAAAAAAAAAAAAAAAAAAAAAAACCGAAGCCTAAATGCTTCCTGGTTTTGCTCTGTTTCATTGAAACTGCGTTTAATTTGATGGAATAGAAATATGAAGTAAACATTGCTAATTACTTACTTTAATTTCAAAGCTAATAATTCTTAATAATAGCTAAGGTGGATAGTATCAGAGAAATAAGTTCCTTTTAACTTTTGATCAAATTAAAGAGAACCAATTTTTAATGAAAACGAAATGAAGCAATGTTTATTAGGAGCTTAACCCTAATATAAGAAGAAGATGAAAAAAAAAAAGCTAATTGCTCAGTTTAGTTTAAAAGCTAATTACTCTTAAACTAATAGGCTAAGGTGGATGGCATTGTTGCATGTCAGAAAATTTAAGTTGGTAGAGTTTATGTTTCGCGTTTTAGTAATGTGCAATGATTCAGCACGAATAGATAAAAATGATAATACCATCGTGGAAAAATCGGAAAGGGATAAAATCACGGGGTCTGACTCAATTGCAAAATTCACTATGTAGTGAGATGTAAATATCCTCCTTTCTTAACTGTTGAAGAAGGGGAAGAGTATAAAGATCAATAATGCTCAATTTTCTTAAGAAGGATTTTAGAAAACTAATGTCCATATACGGACAAATATACCCAACAACTGGGTTAATTTTTTTTAGTATTATGGAGAAAGTGATGATTTTTTAAGATGGTTGTCGGTGGTGATGGAAATTAGCTGGTGATGGTTATCGAAGGCAATATCTAGAAAATGCAATATAGCTCTTACTAGTTCTATATTCTCCTTTTTTTCTCCCTCATGTAAAGAATGACGCATATTTATAGATTTTTGGGAGTGGTATGCTCCATAAATACGAAGAAAATCTAGTACAAATTAAAGGTGCTCTATTAGATGGTTTATATTGGTTTTTTTTATATGAGAGCTTTCATCAAATATTTAAGTGACTTAATGATGTCAGAATCAAGTGATCTTATGCTCGTTGGATTCATCTTGTTAAACTGCTCCATTCGACTATAAATGCCATATTTGGAAATCTTTTGAATACTAAATTAATACATTTTAAATTCCAAGTATGCTTCAGTTTCTTGATTCGAACCTATTTGGACTCATATTGGACCGATTTTCACGTCATTAGGCTTGTCTTGTCAAGACATCTAGTTTGAATGTAAATATACAGAGATTAGAGTTCGGATGGTCCCAAATTTAATTTTGAAAGTTCTCAGTTCAAATATTATTCCTCAAGATTATTGCCTAATTAAGATGATTTTCGGTGACATATCAAGCATCATAGAATTTAATTCATTTACATTTTTTAATAAATATCAAAATATAGAGATCCAATTTTTAATGAAAAAAATTGAAGCCATTTATGAAGATGTTTACCCTAATAGGTGATTTTTAACTTTGTAGTGTTATCATTTATCAAGACATGTAGAGTGTTGATTTGACCATCCTTTATCCTGTATTAAACCATTTTTTTTTATTTAAATGAATTATTGAAGTCAAAATTGAGGCTACATAATAATTTTGTTATGTAACCTGTTGAAAAAAAAAATAAAAAAACTCTCTTGAGTTCCTTCAACTTATTATGTGTAATTTTTACCAATCTTCTTCTCATGAACCCCCCTCAAAAATTTTTTATGCTATCAAATTTCCTTAAAAAATAATAAGAAAACTGAACCATATCTTTCTTAGCATTGAAATATTGAACCTGCAATACCGTTATGAAACAAAAAATATCAAAATTAGATAATAAATATGATATTTTATTAATACTTTGCTTCTTAAAAGTTAGAAATGACTGTTAATGTTTGCATGTGGTCGTACCTAATATGGGATACATCTAGTTGTCTTATTTACGCTTCATACCACCAAAAGAGAGCCAATGTAAATTTACCTGGACTGCATCTTTTTATTTCATGATAATTTTATTGACTTTGACCATCAAAATAGAAATTAGATGTTTGAATCCTTAGAAAACAAATAGCTTAAACTACAAGCAAACAAACGAAGATTGAGATTTCATTTGGGATAATTTTTTACAGTATTTAAACGCAATTTTTAGTATTTTTTTAATTTTATATTAAAAAATTATTTTATAAAGCAGTATGAAAACTATCTCAAACAAAACCTTAATTAGTTGAAATCAACTATGATATTGATATAAAAATTCTTTTAGTAGATCTTCAAGTTAATTTTTATTTCTAAAGTGAAGGTTTGGTTAAAACCGTACACCTGTTAATGCTATTATTTTTGTTAGTGATTCTTGTAAGTGATGTAGGAACATTTTAACTAAATGCAACTTTAGGAATATGTTATCCAAGCTTATTACTACAAGCTTCTAGAATGTTCTTATTAGTTTATAAATATGCAAGTATTGTAGTAGGAAAGATCAATGATGAATATTATATGATTTTAAGCCTTTGAGCTTTGTTTATTCTCTGTTCTTGATGTTCCTTCTAACAGATTATGTTCTTCCTCTTAGTAGGGTTGAATCTCTATCTAAGACTCTGTTATATTAGATGAGTTGGATGAATATTGATCAAACTTATTATCGATCTCACTTGTTTGCAATGGTGGGTTATTCGATGTGGAGTAACTATCTTTGAGTGATGAGTTTGTCGGACCCAAGCGATCGGTTTTGAAGACCGATAATCTTTATGTTGTCAATTGTAAATAGATTATATCTTTTTTAACGATCCTGCCACAATGGCTAGCCAATTGATTCTCATATGAGTTGCTTTGGCCTCATCTATATACTAATATTGGATCAGTAAATAAAAGCTTATAATTTGTCTTCTAAAATGGAGAAACTTGAGAGCAAAGTTTAAGGCTTGCTTACAAACCTTAGGAGTTAGGATTTTGTGCGAGTGGTACAAAGCATGAGGTATGAACTTCATAAAAATATTTGAAAACTATGTAATGCTATTGTATAACATATTGTTGCTCTACCAAATATATGAATCCTTAACTAATATTGAATATTTGTCTTCATATCTTCACATATCACTCACCTTAAAGTAAAAATGATTTTAAAACACATAATTAATTTTTAATCAAAATATTAATAATTAAAAGAAAGAAATTAATTCCTATTCTAGAAATATTTCTAAAATAAAATCTCTAAGTCAGTCAAATATTAATCGTAAAAAATTACATAGCTACAGTCATTAGTGTCATCATTTATTACTGATTTAATGATATATATTGTTAAAAGATATAGATGACTTATGCTTAATTTGATACGACTTTCTTACTTCCTAAAGAAGCTTTCTAGTACAAATTTTTGTATTAGAAAACAATTTTAAGAGGCAGTAGGAAAGTCTTCCCAAATAAAAATGAGAGAACTAAAATCTTAATTTTTAATTTATAAGCATGAGATACTGCTATTACTATGACAATTATAGATATTACCTATATTTAAATCATCATATTTATTATTCAATAAAAAGAAAATCATCAATTTTTTAGAAATTACTTTTTTTTTGTTTTAATACCAAAATTTAAGAAAAAAATTACAAATTTTACTTGCCAAAGTTGTTAATTCCCAAAGTCAAGTAAATGCTCATTTATTATACGGCCAAACCGATCACTGAAAATCATCTCTTTCGGTACTCCTTTCGAAAGGTTAAAAGTAATTTTGCCTAATAAATTTGTCGATACTTTATTCAAATTTTGATTAGACTTGTTGAATTTATGCCTTTATTGTTATTAATATTAAAAGCTCATGCCATTAAATTCTATAGGACACCAATTACGGATTAAAAAAAAAACCGAACGGATAGGCAGATCTCCACATAAAGTCAATCTCACCACCCCTCCATTAATTCCACCAGATCTGCTGTTCATTTCCCCCAAATCACAATAAAAAAAAGAAAAAAAATATATTCTCATTAACTTTTTATTATAATAATTTAATAAAGTATAATAAATAATTAATAAATTTTATATTAATCATTTTAATATCTTATAATATTAACTAACTAATTCATTTCAAAATAAAATAAAATAAAAGTCTAATCCAGCATATAATCTCCAAAGTGAGTGTTTCACGGTGTAACTAATCCATCAACAGAACCTATCAAGACCACTATCCGGCATCAGACCCACACTTATTTTGCCCCCATTAAAATTGAGAGGCTGGAGTAGAAGAGATTTGAACTCGAGATGAGGGTTTCCAACCGTGCTCGCCCACCAATCACCCTAAGCCTCCGTGGGTGTCCAATAAATAATCTAAAATAATATTTTTAGAATTTATTTAGAACAGCTGTAATATTTTAAAAAAGATTATTGTGAAGTTTTTACATTAATAATAACAAACATTTATTTTATAATGTGGGATTACCTATAAGAAAAATAACTTTTATTATAAATATATATTTTTAAAAATAAAATTTTGAAATATCATCTATTGAAAATTTTGATTATAAAAATAGCTCTCATAATAAAAATAAAAAATCATAATAAAATAAAATTATGATTTTAATGAAAAAAAAAACTATATGAAAATCTATCTCAAACATAGCCTTAGCATCAAATCTCACACGCAGAAAATATAATAAATTTATTTATTAGCTATACGATATGATACATAACCCGCAGCTACATAAGCAGGAGATCACCACCACTCATCACTCATCATCATCACTACTCAAAAGCTAAACCAGATCGACCTCATAGAAGCGGAGAAGAAGCTCATCAACAGTATGCGACGCACTTCTTCTTACAGTCAACAGTGCATCCACCACCGCCGCCGCCTCCGCCGTACCCCTTGCCGGAGCTGCTATACGAGGTGAAGCACTTAGCCGGACAGATCAGCCGTTTGTTAAGACAGGGTCCCTTTTCCGAGCAGACAACGCTGGGCTGAACAACGCCGTCGCGAGAGTGACCGCCGGAGGGGCCGCCGTAGCCGCCGCCATATCCGCCGCCGACGTTTCCCCAGCCGTTGTTGGTTCCGCTTCCGCCGAAGCCTGGGATGTTGAACTGACCACCAGGGCCGAAGAAGCTGCCGGCGGCGGGATCGGGGTTGCGGGAGGCGGAGGTGGAGGCGGCGAGGAGGAGGGCGAGGAGGAGGAGGGAGGCGGCGGCAGCGGTGGGGGTCATGGTTTGTGGTTGATTTTGCTTGTTCTGTGAGGGTTTTTTTGTGAGACGATGAGATTTGGGTAATAAGAAAGATGGGGAGGGGGAAGTGGGAATAAATAGGGGGAGGGAGAGGCATTAAAGGAGCGGAGAGTGGACGGTTGAGAGAGAGAGCGATCGCACTTTGTGTTTCGTTTTCTTCATCTTTGAAAAATTTTTTTTTTTGTGTCAGACGTTAACAAATTTTTAAATACTGATATTTATTATTTAAAATTTTATATTATTTATTTTGATTAATTAATCCTTCATTCAAAATTTGCAGAAAATGTTAAAGATTTAAAAAAAAAATTAAAAGTTAAAATTTAAGGATATATATGTCAAAAATGTTTATATGTCAAAAATGTTTTGCTTAAAACATTTTTTTTTTTTATGTAATACTTTAGACGTTATTTGGGATGACCTTTTTACTGCTTTTTAAAGCAGTTTTTAATATAAAAATTTTATTTTTTATACTAGAAAGTTGTTTTAAGAATCAGTAAGAAAGTTGTCTCAAACGAAACCTTGATCTCTATTTCTTATTAATATTTTTTAAATATTTGGAGATTAGGATATTATAAAAAAATGATTATATAAATAGAATTTTATATGTGATGTTTGTACTAATTTTAAATATTTATTTGCCTTAAATAGGTCATAAAATATATAAAAAATTATGTTATTTTAAGATAAAATATTATATTTTAAATAATGTTAATTAAAATTTAATAAAGAAGAGTCTTACAATTATTTGATCTACTTTGAGATAAGAAAAATATATATTTTTTTTAATTTTTAATGACTTATTTTTTAAATTTATTTTATAAAATAAACTTATCTTTTAATAAATCCAATAGTTTTCATTTTTATTCTAAAGATATAATATGTTTTTCTTAATTCAAAAATACTAATATGAAATATAGAAATTGATGAAGCCTGCATAAAATTCAATAAATAATTATTTTTTAATATATATATTGATTACAAAAATGAAATAAAAAGAAAATATCGATTTATTTTTCCTCAGAGAAGAGAGCAAGAGACACTCCGGTAATTGCGCGGCGACTGCTTTAAAGCGCTACACGGCTTCGATAGTGCGCTACGATTGAGCTTTGGCCGGTCGGCCTCTGAGTCCCTTTTTTTTATTTTTAAAAATTATTTTATGTCACAAATTTTCTTAACCGCTATAAAAAATTTATTTTTTCTTGACAGATATCTTAGTTTTTCCCTAAAAAACAAG
Organism: Dendrobium nobile; assembly: GCA_022539455.1. Classification (NCBI taxonomy): domain Eukaryota; kingdom Viridiplantae; phylum Streptophyta; class Magnoliopsida; order Asparagales; family Orchidaceae; genus Dendrobium; species Dendrobium nobile. Next base: position 6,919,413 of record CM039729.1, on the reverse strand, counting down.
ACATATCTTTGTCCGAAGGGCATTCATTTAAGGAGTTATTTAATTGCACGAATTTCAGCTTTATTTAAATTTTCAGAAATATAGAATAAAATAAATACAAATATTCTTGTTGCATCCTGGAATATTCGCGACGGTAGGGAAATATAAAGTTTAACATCTTAGCTCTGTACTAAGATCCAACACATAATCAAATAAGATAGATGGTGTATTATTCATAAGAGACCAAAATTTTTATGTGAAAAATCCTGAAAAAAGGGAAAATTTATGAGGTCTAGCCTAGTTTGAATGAATTCACTATTATTTGAAGTAGATTACAAATGAGGTCCCTCCTTGGGGGAAAGACCTTGGTTTAATGTAACAAATATGCATCATACATAGTGCATTTCATGGTAAAAATTGGAAGAATCAGAATTGATATGTTCGTTTGATCAGTAGAATCATAGTTGACTGGCAATGGAGAATGAAAAGATCGTATTTAGGTGACGATGGTCGGAAGGACCATGACGGGCGATGGAGGTATGAAGGACCATAGTCAGGTGACAGTAGTCAACGGAACGGTGGTCGACGACACTATAGTTCGTGGTCGACGGAGGTTGGAAAGACAATAGTGAAGGGCTTTGGAGGTCTGAAAGACCATAGTATGGTGATAGAGGTCGGGAGGACCGTTGTTTAGCGATATAGGTTGGAAGGATCGTAGTCGACGAGCGATGACCGTAGTTTGGCGATATTAGTTGTAAGGACCGTAGTCGACTGATGTTGGAGGTTGAAAAGATCGTAATTTGGTGACAGAGGTCGGGAGGACTGCTGTCTGGCGATATGGGTTGAAAGGATCATAGTCGGCAGACGTTGAAGGTCGAAATGATAGTAATATGGTGACAGGGTCGAAAGAATCGTTGCTGGCAATATGAGTCAGAAGGACCGTAGTTGGCATATGTTGGAGGTTAGAAAGATCGTAGTATAGTGACAGAGGTCGGAATGCCAATTATTTGTAGGCGATAGAGGTCGGAAAGACCGCAGTCGATAGGTGAAGGAGCCTAGAAGGACCGTAGGTGGCCCGCTGTAAGTCTGGCAGAAGTCCGATTTCAGACGGTGGTTTAATAGAAGTCCAACATCAGGTGGTTGTTCGGTAGAAGTTTGAGCATTAGGTCGGGGACCGACATAAGTCTGAGCATCATGTGGTAGTATGGTAGAACTCTGGGAGTCAAGTGGTGATCTGGCAGAAGTTCGGTGTTAGATGGTGGTCTAACAATACTCCGTGCATAAAGTGGTGGTCCGACAGAAGTCCAATGTCATGTGGTGGTTTGATAGAAGCTCGGGCATCAGATGATGGTCCGGTATATGTCTGGCATCAAAGGTGTTCCGGTAGAAGTCTGGTGGTCAGAAAGATGTTCGGGCATCAAGTGGTGGTCTGACAGAAGTTCGGGCGTCATGTGGTGGTCAGGAAGAAGTCCGAGCATCATGTGGTGGTCTGATAGAAGTTCGGCATCAAGTGGTGGCCGGGAAGAATTCTGGCGTTATCCGGTGGTCCGACAGAACTCCGAGCGGTGGTCGAGGAGGAACTAGGTAGCAATAGCGATCTTCGATCTTTATCTTGCTCTCTTGCTGTGGGGCCCCCTTAATGAGAAGTGATGTGTCTATTTATAGATTTCCTAGAGTGGCATAGCCTGTAAATATGAAGATCGAGGGTAAATTGGGAGTTTTTTGGATGGACGACTGATGATGAATCTCTTGATTGTGGACCATTTATTGAGTATTTGAATGTATTAATGACATCAGAATTTAGTGATCTTGGGCTCGTTAGATTTGTCTCGTCGAGCCACTCGATTTGACTATAAGCATGTCACGTTTGAAAATCTTTTGGTAAACCAAATTGTGATTTGAATCTTCTAACAATATTTTGGGTCTAAAATTTGGACCCATTTGGGCTCGGATTGAATTGAATTTGGTGTCCTTGGGGTTGTATTTTCGAGACGTTTAGTTTGACTGTAAGTTTGCTAAAATCGAACTTTGGATGGTCATAATTTTAATTTCGGATTCCAACTTGATTTTGCCTCAAGATTCGTGTCCGATCAAGATATTTTTTTGACGACATATCAATTCTAATTATTCAAAATTACATAATTTTTTATAAAATAAATAAATGAAAATTATTTTCAATAATTGATTTAATTAAGTATATGACCAACCTTGAATCCCTCTAAAAATTAGATTTTCTTCTTCTCCATTTGATAATTTATTTCCTTCTCAAATTTAATAAAAAATAAATATAATTAAATCGATTTTGTTTATTTAAAATAAAGGACATATATATATATCCAATCTTTAAAAAACCATAAAATTGTGAAGAAGCCGCCTCAAAGTCTCAAAGGCCTATAAGATTCAGTTCACACAGAAAATCACGCCTTTCGAACCCCATTAGGAAAAAGAGAAGGGAATAAATCAAGATCTCATTGACAAATAATTTGAAATAAAAAAATAAATTAGATATTCTAATCAAATTTTAATTAAAATATTTATTTTTAAATTATTAGACCTTATACAAGTACAAGATAAATTATTTATATATTTTATTAATTTTAAAATAAAATTAAAATTCTAATCATTTTCTTATGAGATAATATATATATATCACCGTTAAAATAAATGATTAATCTGTGCTTAAAAATAAGATAAATAATATTAGAATGTTAATACGTGCACGAGGAAAAGTGTATTTGGTAGGTAATGGTGGTCGGATGGATTGGACGTGGCACTTCGAAGCAGCCTTACACAGGTGGTGGCTAACAACCAATCACTATCTCCCATCTATATGTTTATATCAGAAACACAATAAATATTTTATATATTCATAAATGTTTTCTTTGGGACATCATTTGGCTACTATTTTTTCAAACAAAAAAAAAAACAAAAAAATTGTTGTAAAATTTAATAATAAAATTTATCTAAAAAATATAAATAATATATTTTAAAATTTGAACACATAATATTTTTATTTTGGGACATCATTCGGATAGTTTTATATGTTAATGGAGTAGGCAAGATCATCTTATTTGAACAAGCACGAATAAGTTCTCATTGAATAAGTGCTCTTTTTGCTAGGATGAGAATAAGGCAACAATCTACATCAATCTTCGCTGGATGTCTACTAATGGCAAACATTATATCTATATATACCACCAGCGTTAGACCCTCATCTTTCTAGTTGTTTGATTTTCACTTCTATCATTAAAATGACTACTCTTCACCCTCTATTGCTCAACTTTCTTACGTTCCTTAGCGATCATCACTTTATCACAAACAATTGATTGATATATAACTTCTTATTGTGACCTAAATTTGATATATGTTTTATGGGTATGTTAATCCCCTCTCATGTTCAGAGAATGGCCAAATCGATTGCTAATTATTAGCATATTACCCACATTTCTTGTTGATAATCAAATGACGTCTACCAACAACTGATGTCAATGACTTTGTTGGCAAGAAGATGAGCATCAAATGTAAGTAGTTGGCTAAACTAAATCAGTAGCAAGTATCGAATGATGATCGGTAGAGAACATAATAAGTATGATGATGGCAAAAGGCCAAACTATTTAGTCTCCTAATAGAGGAAGATTAGGTGATATGAAAGCAAGTATCATACATCATCAAGTGAGAGACATCAAATGTTTATCATAAATAGACATAAAAGCAATAATCGATGAAAAACAACATAAGTCTAACAAAGAAGAGCGATTAGTAGTAGGTGTCAATAAGTGACGACAACCATGATGGCTAAAAGGCAAAGAATTGTAACTCATAGACGGAGTTGTTCGTTAGAGGGATTTTTATGTAGTGCATTAAAATGTATGGGTTTTATGTTTTTAGTGTTTTGTTAAGAATAAATTAAATTAAATAATTTTGTTAGGGTTTTGAATACAACCTTTAGATTATTTTTATGTATTTGAAATACATCTAGAATGTGCATATTCCAAATACTTCACACCACATGATGAAACATCATTAGCCTCTATGCCAATGTGTAACAAACCTCTCCATCCTTGCACACGTGAGTTCGTCACCTCCACACGGCCTAGCTAGCTGACATTCACCTCACAAGCTCCCCACCCACCATTTGAGCAGTGTTACAAGCTCTCTGCCACCCATCAAAATGTTGGTTTAGACTATAAGTTTATTAAAATTATAATTTGGCTAATCTTATAATCTATTCTTCAAGTTTCTAATTTGAATATTTTGAAATATGAGAAAATCATAAATATTTGCATTAAATTAGATGAAATTTTCAACTTGATAAGAAATTAACTTAATCAATCTTGATTATTAAAATTAAAATGCAAGGTTAAAACTTTGTTTGGGATTTTTTTTTTTCAGTTCTTTAAAGTAAATTTTTAGTGCAAAAAATTATTGAAAGGCAAAAAAATCTTGGTCACAAGCCATCCTAAACCAAGCCTAGGAATGTTTTATTACTACTTTGTAAAATAAATTGTTTTGCTATTTTTAAAAACAATTTTTTAGTACTTTTTTTTCCAAAAAAAAAAGTAAAAAAATTACTTTAAAAAATAATAAAAAAATAAGCCTAAATTAGTTGATTACACCAAATTACGACTTATATCTAAAAGCCATTTTCTCACAAGTCTCATAACTCCCTATTAGCTTTAGATTTTTCAAAGTCGGTCCATTCTTTTTATCCTCATGCTTTCCCATCCATGGAAAAAAAATTACATATGAGCTCCTAATTAAAAATTACATCAAGAATATATATTTATATTATTTATTATTTATTTTTATGTTTTAAAAATTTATAAAATAACATCTCATATATTATTGATATATCCTCAAAAATTTATCTTGATCGGGCACGAATCTCAAGGCAAAAAAAATCTGATTTTAGCAAACTTATAATCAAACTGAACGTCTCAAAAAGAAGAACTTAATGACACCAAATTCAACTCAGCCCGAGCATGAATGGATCCTCATCGAAGACCAGAAGTGCATTTGGAAGGTTCAAACTATAAATTTGATGACCAACTGATTTCCAAAAATGACATGCTTATAGTTGAATCGAGCGACTCGACAAGAAAAACCCAACAAACCTAATATTATCGAATTCTAACATTAATAAGCGCTCAAATACTTGATAAACTGTCCATAACCAAGAGAGTCGTTATCGGCCGTCCATTCAAAACACTCATAACATGCCCTTGATCTTCTCCTTATTTATTGGTCATGCCACTCTCAAAAAATTATAAATTGATCTCTCATTCTTCACTGAGGGGGCGACTAAGGAAGAAAGAGAGGAAATGAAGAGAAATAAGATTACTCTTACCACCAAACGACTCCTCAGCCACCACGTGGCCACCACACTACAGGAAAATCACTTATTACCGGCGGAATTTTCCGGCGGCTTTCCGGCGGTCAAATTTCCGGCGGCTTTCCGGCGGCGTTCCGGCGGTTTTTGACGGCTTATTTCATACAAAAATTTCCGGCGGCTTTCCGGCGGCTTTCCGGCGGTTTTCCGACGGCTAATTTCCCCGCGAAATTTTGCGACGGCTAATTTCCCGCGGAATTTTCCGACGGCTTTCCGGCGGCTTTCCGACGGATTACCGGCGGCTTTCCGGCGGCTTTCCGACGGATTACCGGCGGCTTTACATAACTAGTTTATTTTAATTATCAATTAAAATAAAAATTTTAAATTAATAATGTTTAATTATAATATTCAGACTTGTTTAATATAAATAAAAAAATACTTAGTTTTAACAGTTTTGCAGAAACGGCGCATTGGTCAGGGAGCGGGCAGCGGGTGAGGAGGTCCACGGTTCGAAACTCAGCGAAGACAGCGCGGGAGCGGGTTCGTTGGCGCACTCTCGGGCTCGCCTGGCTCACGCGAGCGCGGTCCGACGCGGTCTGGTCCGGCGCGACCCAAAGCCTGGCGCGACCGCCCGCCGGAGCGGGTTGCTGGCGTGCCGCCGGGGAGCGGTTTCAGCGGGAGCAGATTCTGTTCTTTTTTTTTTTATTTCAACCGGCGGTTTTTGACCGCCGGCAAACCGCCGGATTTTTTTGCCGCCGGAAAACGCCGTCGGAAATTATTTTCCTACGCCGTTTTTTCCGGCGGCACGAAAGCCGCCGGAAAACCGCCGGAAAATTAAAAAACCGCCGGAAATTGCTCAAATTCCGCCGGTAAAAGCCGCCGGAAGTGGGTGATTTTCCTGTAGTGCCAATTGTTGTTAGAGTTCACCGGACATCTGCCCAGCACCGAATATTGCTGGACTTCCACCTGTTCACTAAATATTGTCAGGCTTACGCCCGGCCACTGACCATCGCAGGACTTTCACCAGACTTTTGCCTAGCCACCAAATATTGTCGGGCTTATGCATGATCATCGATCGTCGCCTGAATATAGTCATTTCAACCATCATCGTCTGATTACAGTTATTCTGACCATCGTTGCCCAACTACGATCATTTTTACCATTGTCATCCAACTACAGCCATTCTGACCATCGTCGCCTAACTATAGTCTTCCGACCTCCATCGCCTAACAATAGCCCTTACGATCATTGTCGCCCGATTACAATCCTTCCAACCTACATCGCTCGTCGAATATGGTCCTACCAACCAAACGAACATGTCAACATTGATTCTTCCAACTCCCACCATGTAATGCACTCTATATCGATCAAAAGCCTTCTCCCCAAGAAAGGACCTCAATTGTAATCAAATACAAAAACTAGTGGATTCATTTAAATTGGGCAAGACCCTCTGATTTTTCCCCCTTTTTAGGGGTTTCCATGTAAAACTTTGATATCTCTTATGAACAAAACACACATCTTTTTTATTTGTATGCGTGTTAGATCTTTGTACAAAGCTAAGATTCTATACTTTATATTTCTCTACGGCCGTGAATATTGCAGGACGCGACAATTATTTATGCATATTTAAAACATAAGTGAGATTTAAATTTTATATGAATATTGTATAATTTTTAAAACCTAACAACATATACATGAAAAAGTTTGGAATAACTCTAGTAGTAGATAAGATTAGTGCGAGTCCCCTTAGATGAGTTGGTGACATGAAATGTTGGCCTTCTAATAACCTAGTCAGCATAGTAGATATATTAGATTTGGCCTATGCTAAAAAAAAATAGAGGTAGATCCAAAAAGCCTTAATTAGCATTATAAATAATATTATATTAAATTTAAATAAGAATTTAACTCTTAATTGCACAGTAAAAAATTGATTTACATAATAGATTCTAAATAGTGGGATAAAGATCCCTGGGATAAAGACTTGATGATATTGCTGCTGTATGAATGTATTATAATTTTAATAAAATATCACTTAATTTACTCATTATATGTTTCATTAAAGATTTTTAATTAAAAATCATTTCCTTGCTAATATAATTAATCATTTCCGCTTTATAAAACATAAATATTATTTATTACATGATACATTACCTTTATTCAACAAGAGAATATAAGATAATACCGTTATAAAGCATAAATAATTTTTTATATACCCCTCTGAAACAAGGAATTATTCTATGCTGAGACCGGAATCCGAACGCCTTCCAAAATGCGCCATGTGAACAGTAACAAGTGCAGAACTACACAGCGCATCCTATTTGATCTCCAGATAACGTTCCACATCTACAAAGAATAGTTAATCTCCAAATATAATGCCTCCACCTCCTCTTGTGTTTCTACTTAACTCCCATTTATTGTGCTTACCATTCCAAGGCCAAGAATATAAAAAGAGCACCATGTCTTTTCCATATCCATGCATTTAAATCTGAGGGCTAATTTTTTTATATTTGTCATCATAATTCGTAAAAATATTTAATATTTATGATATGGCTTAAGTAATTCCATTTACCTAAACAAAGCATTTCCCCCTTCATCATGTTGGACCTTGTTGGCAAGTATAAATGCTCATGTGATAAAGGCCTGCCGCCTGCTACGTGGGGCCCAATGATCTTCCTTTCAGATCAAAATAGTTCCATAGATCTGATAGGTAAAAGCAGCTCATCTTGATCTGATATTTGGCAGCTTTGATTTTTTTTTTTTTGAATTTTGAGGGCAGAGTCCATATTATTGATGTAAAAAAATACAGATTATGAGATACTTTTTGAATTAAAAATATTTAAAATTATTATCATGATAATTACATTTGGCATGCTTATAATCAAATCGAGTTGCTCGACTAGACGAATTCAACGAGCCAAGATCATTGAATTTTGACATCATTAAGCCACTTAAATATTGAAAAAATACTTCATGATCAAGAGAATCATTATAGACCATTTGAAGTAGTATTTTGAATTCAAATTCAATTTATCAATACATCTGATATATCATCAAAAATTATTTGATCGGACACGAATCTCGAGGCAAAATCAAGCTGAAAACTTCAAAAATTAAATTCGGGATCACCTGAACTCCAATTTCAGCAAACTTATAGTCAAACTGTGCGTCTCAGACATACAAACCCAACGATACAAAATTCGACTCAACCCGAGCCCAAATAAGTCCAAATCAAGGACCCGAAGTGTTGTTGGAAAGTTTGAACCACAATTTGAGTTACCAAACGGTTTTCAAACATAACGTACTTATAGTCGAATCGAGCGGTTCGACGATACAAATCCAACGAGCCCAAGATCGCTAAATTTCGACATCATTAAGACCTTCAAATGTCTGATGAACAGTATACGATCAAGTGATTCAATATCGACCGTCCATCCAACCACTCCCCATTTACCCCTGATCTCTCTCCTATTTACGGGTCATGCCACTTCAGAAATCTATAAATAGATCCCTCATTTCTCTTGAAAAGGGACTCAAGCAAGAAGAAAAAGAAAAAGAGAATGATAGGAGGGAAGAAACTACTCCTCGACCACCACCGGAATTTTGCTCGACACCCAAGTGACACCGGAATTTTATCCGACTCACGGGACGCCGAAATTCTACCCAAGTAACGCCGGAGTTCCGCCTGACGCTGAAACTTCACCCAAGCGATGCCAGAATTCTGTCCAACTTTCAAACAACGCAAGAATTCTGTGCGATCTCCAAGTGACGTCGGAACTCTGCCTGACATTATAACTGGATTTTAATCCACAAGTGATTTATTGGAATCTTATCTTCCTAACTTTTACGGACGAGTCAGTCTCTTGTATCTTAAGCAAATATTAGTGAAACTTTTTCAACTGGGCGTCACCCCATGATTTTTTCATTTCTAGGGTTTTCCACGTAAAAATCATGGTATTCTTTCATTTTCTGTTTGTGTGCTAAATATCCATACAACTCAATGACGAATACTTTCTAACTCTATCGCCGCGAATATTCAAGCCCGCAACAACGTCGATCTCAAAAAACCTATAAATAGAGCTTCATTCTACACATGAAGGGAAGGAAGAAGGGTGGCATTGTACAACTATCATTGATTGTCATTGACAACCACCTTGGCCACTAATGATTACTGTTAGTAATAACCCAATTTCTAGATTTCTCCTAATATCTTATATTGTTGTTGAGTTTCAATTGTCCACTTGTAGACACCATACATTTGTAATCATACAAAAGAGAAATTAAAATTTCATTCTCAAATAGTCATCTTTTTTCTTCAACTATAAAGAAGAAATTATTCTTTTATTTTTTAATATATAATGTATTTTTTATTTGGGTCAAATCTCTTGATTATTTTCCTTATCAAATATTTCACATAAAAATATTTGATGTTACTATTTTTATCTGAACTTACAAAATTTTTATACAATATTAAGACGTAAAACATATATTCTATCAACTCAAATTTTCTAATTAACCTAATAAGAATATATATATTTTTTTATATTATGTTATAATATTTTTTGATGATAGAGAGATTTTATCTTCTTAAAAAATATAAAAAATCTCATATAAACATACAGAATTAAGTTGACACTATCTCATAAAATAAAACATATAAATTTTAATAAAAAAATATAATAAAAGAGTAAATCAGCATGTCTAATCGAAATCAAATGTGTGAGTTATAAAATATAAATGATAATTAAAAAATATTATATTAGATATAAATTATGGAAAATAATTTTAAGAAAAAAAGAAAGTAATTACTATAAAACAATTATAAATCTATTAGATCATCTTTTAAGTTCACAGGCATTTACTACAGGTATCGGCCTTCAAGACTATGGGACAACATAACGTTTTTTTTTTTTTAATGAAATTTTATTTCTATTTAAAACATTTTATCAATGTGCTTCTAGCCTTCTACAATGAATATCATTCCCCTTTTCTTAAAAAAAAAAAAAAAAAAAGATGCCAGCAAAACCTTGGAGTTTGGAATCTGCAGCTGGCATCAATCCCAATACATCACATGCCGTGTCCATCGCAATTAAGAACATTTATTGCAGCACACACTCCTCACATGACTGCGTGATAAATCATTTAAATATTAACAAAATATAATATTTCTTCTCCAAATAAATTCATTTGATTTTTTTTTAAAGATTTTTTATAGCGAGGATCTAATCTCATTTGCTTCTCTAACTTTCTTCTCATATTATAGGAAGAAATTAGTCTATGCATAGATCAAATGCAAAATGTTGATCGGTACGTCAACGGTACAGAGTCGCGATATCGAGCAAACGGGTGACGTGTTGTATTCTGATTGATTTTCGAAAGGCGTTCGGGGTCTGCGCAGAATAATTAATCCAATATATGTCGGCGTAGCAAAATACTTTTGTCATTGATGTTCTTTTCGATCTCTATATATTTGACAACTACGTCGAAAATATTCTTCGCCACTATCATACTTCAACTTGGTAGTTTCCATCATCTGTTTAGGGTTGAGCCCAGTGATTTGACAACATCTACAAATGCTTTACGCCCATTCATTAAGAATAATACTTAGCATTCACTGTCTTACCATGATTGCTTACACATAATTAGTCCTTGCTTATTCCTTATATATCAAAAACTCAATTTTATTCATTATAAATAGTATTTACAATAAGAAAATAAGAAAAATCTCCAATAAATAAGAATAATACTTGCATTCACTGTCTTACCATGATTTTTTTTCTTTAAAATAAGAAAAATCTCCAATAAATACTAGAGCTTGTTGACCTTCTTCTTGTAAACTTTAGGCAATATTATTAAAAAAAATGATTGATCCTTAATTGTCCGAATTATATTTTTATGAACTCTAAAATTGATGTTTACATTTAATTGTATTAAATAAAATGATGAATACACAAACTTTTTCAAAATAGGATTTCTCTAACTTCAAGTAATAAAATGAGTTTTTTTTTCACTATATTTACACTTTTTTCAAAAAAAAAAATTGCATTGAAAAATTGATTTCTACAACAGTTTTAAATAGTTACTTTTTTCTATAGCAAATTTAGGCTTTCATTAGAGCGACTTTCTTGCTGCTTTTTAAAATAACTTTTAGTATAAAAATTAACGTTTTTGAACTAAAAAAATACTTTAAGAAGCAGTAAGAAAGCCGTCTCAAACGAAATCTAAAATTTTGTTCTTGCAAGGCAAATAGATCAAATAATTAATTATATTGTAGACATAAAAAATAGCATGATAAGAAAAATTGTTTAGAAAAAGAGATTGTTGTTAAAAAATAATCTTAGTATCTCATGCACCAAATAATAAAGAGAGAATAAAAAAAGTCATAAATACTATATTTCGATAAGACTTCAACTTAGATTTACTGCCTATACAAAATGATGGCTTAGGGTATGGATCTCCATAACAGTCCAGCTGAGATAAACGCCCAAGCAAGCTATTAATTTAAATATCAGGATTTAAGGCTTGGATTTGAAATGGTTGGATAATGTCAAGTTCTAATAATGGAGCATTTATGAGGTCTTACAAATCTCTTAATGTGTTGATCTGAATGGTGAAACTTTAGGAAGAGTTTTATTTATAGAGTAAAAATATATATATACTTTTGACATATTATAAAATAATTTATCTTATCAAATACGTATTTTGATGTAGTTTTAAGATATCAAAGCACTATAATTTTTTAATTGACAATTTCAATTGGCTGTTAGAATATCTAAAATTCATATTTAGTAATTTTTTTGTTAAAATGTGTATTTAGATTAGGCAAACCTAATGATATAAGAATATCTTGATCTTAGATTATATGAGCTTAAATCGGATAAATAACGATACAATACAAACAACAAAAAATATCAAACCCTTATCTCGCTCTGTGGGGCTGGTTATATGAATAATTTTTCTAAACATGAGCCAAATCTAATACATCTACTCTCTGAATCGGGTCATCTAAAGGTTGACATACTATGTGACCACATCATCTAAGGTGTCTCTCTCTAATATTATCTTTCATTGAAGCTACTCTAATCTTTTCATGTATATGCACATCCACCCGAGTATCCGCATCTCTGCAATCGGTTAATATTTTATTTACTATTTTTCTATTATTTAAATAACTAAAAATAAAATCTCAAAGTCTCAAAGGAAGTCGTAATGCATAAAATTTTCAAATAATTATTTTATAATCTATTTTTAATGGCTGGACAAAACCAGTAGGTCGTTGTCTTTTAAGTACTTTGCATCGGCCCAATGCATATTTAGAAACCTTAAAAGATACGACATGTTTACCCACCCATCTAATTAATTAAAGCTTAACCCTACAGTCTAAATTAATGATGGATAAAAGGATATATATATATTAAAAGTTGCCTGCTTTTCTTCAAAGGAAGAATGATAAATACAATTTTCCTATCAAGTAATATTGGACATGGAGTAAACTCAATAAGGTTTTATTTGGGACGGCTTTTAAGTTTTAATCAAGTTTTTTTCGCCGGTTTTAAAAAAAAAAAAATTACTAGAAGATTACTTTAAAAGCAGGAAAAAAATCTCGGATGAAACCTAAGTCACATAAGTTATTCAAACTTAAATTCGCTCCTGGTTGAAATGTATTGTAGAAAAGTGGTGGCTTATGTAATTTTACTATGGAAATGAACAAATGCTTTTGGAAAACCCAAGAAATGATATAAGTTTGATTAAATGTAAACAAAAGTGTTGGAAATTAAATACGGGATTATTTGAACTACGATTTTAACAAATTTAAAGTCAAACTGAACGTCTGGATGAGAGCTACTAATTTTCGAAAAAACAGAGTTAGAGCTCAGTAAACGAGCTTGAATCAACCTCAAACTTAGCAAGAGTTAAACAAACTTATCTTAATTAGGTAGATAATCTACTCGACTTGGCTTGTTTACACCCCTACCCAACTACGATCCACATATCACTGCTTCCAAAATACAGTCCTTCCAACCTCAATCACTTGTCGACAACGATCATCCGACAATCATCACCCGACTACGATCCTATGACCATCGTCGTCCGATTATGATCCTTTTGACCTTTGTCGCCTATCAACTACAATCTCTTTGACCATCATCGCCTAACAACGATTCTTCTTACTACAGTCGCCCGCCGACTACGATAATTAGGTCACCTTTGCTCGACCATGGTCCTTTCGACCTCCGTCGCTCGACTATGATCCCTTTGACCTTAATGGCCTGACTACAGACCTACCAACCTCTATCACAAAGATTTATGCGATGGATCTTCGTAGAAAACTAAAACGTTAAAGTATATATCTCTCTACCAATGTGATTATTCCAGCACACAAAAACCACGATTAGCTTTTGGATTAAAGCAAGTCAGAAAGATAAGATCAAAAATAACAAGCAGCAACGATGTAAGGATCATGAATTGCCATCTGTTTGCTGCATCAGCAAAATAACACTACTTAGAGGATCCAAAAAGCACCGGAAACAATTACATTAAGCGGGCAAGCATATTAACAGCATCTTTGCGGAGATTTTTTTAACTATTTCCTGCATCACTAGCCCCCTTTCCTGCTTCTTCCTCAAGCTTTTTTGTCCAGTACTCCTCAAGAGGGGGCCCAAAAATAGCTTTGCCAGAAACCACTCCTATTCTACAATAAGAAAATATCACAACATAGAGAATGAGTCATCTTACGAGTACTTCACAGACACCAATCCTCCAATGTAGAAATTTAAGCAGCTAAATTTTGCAAAAGATAATAAACAGACAAAAGATTAGAAGATGCCTTCCTTTTGTCCTGAGAGTCACCAAAACTCAAATCCTTCGATCGGATTAAAATGTCTAAAGCAAGTCGCTCTATTTTCTTTCTATCACAAGAACTAATTTGATGCACATAAACAGAAAAAAAGCTACAAGCCAAATGCATATTGAAATTCCTAAGAATATGCATAATGTAGCACTGGCTATTATTAGAAGAATTTTTGAAATGACCAAATAGCTTTTAATTTGAATGAAGTAGGATGTCATGAAGTCTAACATTTTCTAATGAAAATTTAGAATGCGTTATGCAAAATCATACACATAAGGTCAGATTTTATGTCCCAAGAATTTTAATTTGGATGAAGAATTCATCAACTTTGATGAAAACTAATAGGAACATTCACCCAAATTTAAAAAAAAAAATTTAAAAAATTTATAAAATTTAATTGTAAGCATTACTGAAGATAAAAAGCATAATGAAAGAAATAATCAAAGCATTAATCTAAATCCCACGTCGATAAAAGGAGATGGCTTTCTCCAAAAAATTGTCAATCAACATTTACAAAAGAAGAATTTAAATCCAAAACGCATTATGATTTCAAGGAAAGACATTTTATCAAATAAGTATGAAATTTCCATGCCTCCTGATACTTCATTTATAACCACCAAATCAATGAAATTGAAATTGTGCCAGCCCAAAATATGGAATTAGTACTTTGTAAGGAAACCTAATTAGTAAACCAAACAGATACATTCGACAGCTACGAATCATCATTTTACTAAACAAAGCAATCACAAGTGACACTAGAAGAGGTCACAACAATTTATTGTCACAAGCTAGCATATGCCAAAGGAAAAGAAGTTCTACATCAACCTTTCTAGCTTGGAAAAATTCAGCTTTTGATGAAATGCTCCATTAGAAAAATGACCGATTCATCACTTGCAAACCCCTCTTTTCACTTTATAAAATATCATTGGTAGCATCCTCAATAATGAAAATAATAACTTCAATAATAATATTTAAGATTGAGATTTGTGTGTCTTTATGATAATGAACTAAATAAATCTTAAGATGATAATATGATATATACAACAACAACATCATCAAGCCTTTGTCCCACTACTGGGGTTATACCGAAGGGCTTGTACAACATTCTGATCATGAGAAACCAGATGCGGCATTCTAATCACACCAAGAGAATCACACTATCAATTCTGTAACGAGAAAAAAATACAAGAGGGTATATAAGAGTAATTAAACCATGAGGAATTTAAGATTCTCAACATGTGGGAAAACATGTAGTATTATTTTCATATTTATAAAACACGTCTAGGAACAAGCAGAAAATATATAGAGTGCATGCTAAACCGCCGGTTGAACCGAAAAAAAAAAAAAATATATATATATATAGAGTGCATGCTAAAAAATTATCTGTATCCAAAGACAAATCGTAGATCAAGATCAGTAAACACCACAAAATTAGTATAGTCATTAAATTACATGCTAAAAATGTGCAAAACACAAAAACTAAAATTACAAACTAATGTCAAATATAATCACATAAGAACTCGCACAAACATAGAGGGAATAATATTATCACATGAAATTTTATTGGAACCACAAATCATAGATCCAATCATATATCTCCTAGGAGAAATCATCCAAGAGATGAAACATTGAGAACAGAAGCAATATGTCAGTGCCCAATATGACAAGAAATAATTCTTCCAACTGTCACAACTATTGAATTGGCGATGGAGATCCAAATCTAAATTTCAACTCTCTCTCTCTCTCTCTCTCTAGTTTGGGTTGCTTAGAGGAGATTTATAAATACTATAGAGTGACATTTTGACAATTAACTCAAAAAACATTGTCCAAGAGTTGAAATCCATAAGTAACTAATTCCCGAAACAATACAGTAGTCATAAAATAATGAATAAATGTGCAAAAAATACTACAAAGAAGCATGTACACCCTGGAAAAAAAATCTTTCACAAGTTGAAAAATTGACTTAAAAAAAAATGCAATCCTATAAGCATTGGCCAAACGTATAATACCACAATTCAAAATATCGTATAATAGTTGCTCATCAAATCGTATGAATAACCTATGATCACATACAATCTTCCATATAGCAAAACACTTAGATTTGCATTTGAGTCACTCTTAATAAGCATCAAAATATTAAAATATGGAAAATCATGTAAAATCAATTTCACCGAAAAATCAATGCGCATAGACAAACACTTAGTTCAAGTTAGGCAATTGATAGATCATTGCACAGGCATGCTAGATCTCTGTTTGAATTAACATAAATTAATATTTGAACGCCTGCGCACTAACATACATTTTGTCCTCAACAATACAAATCAAATCAAACTCTTGAATTCATGCTACATGGTTTCAAACTTGCTCAATAAGAGCTCAACATCCATTACATTTCGAAATGATAATGATCTTACACTTATGCCAACTAAAACTCTGCTCTATGATCCCTAGTTATTCTTACAATCACAAATCCTTCACCCATCTCTTCTTTATTAGCCACACCCTATCACCGAAGATGTCCTATCTCAAGCATCAAATTCTATTTAGAGGATAACTATCACTAAAGGGAACAAATTCATAATAACTCACTAATTAATAACTCCAATAATCCATTAATATTTGCATTACACTAGTAATTTGAACTAATGCAGCTTCAAGATCAATTTCATTTAATTCTCCCCACCATGAAAATAAGTTTATAAACATTGGCATCGCACTACTAGTGCAATTACCTAAGAGCAGAGCATTCAATCCATCAATGCAACTATCTTATCATTGTTGAATTCCAAGCTTATCATTATTAGATTCACCTAATGCATCAGGCTAAATGTCCTCGTTAACGCTTTCATGGTTGCCTCAATGGCAAAACAAAAACAATGTACTGAAACCCCCATAACATCAATAGATGAACCAATCAATCTATTTCCTTTGCTACAATTTATAAAATTCAAATCACATTATAAAACTCCACGTTTTACAATAAATCATTTTAAAACATCTCATGGAATTACAACATTATTTGAATTATGAACATTCTCATCTCAAACTCTCATTTAGGTGACAAACTATAGTCAAATAACATCAATGGATAAATCCAAAAAAACTACAAACCCAAATTTATACGAAGGACAGTGCCAACCACAATTCACAAATCTATATTAGAGGTGTCAAAATGAGTTTTCGAGTCGGGTTCAAGTCCAAACCGAAATTGACAAGCCTTCACCCCCCTTGACCCGAACCCATCCCGATTTGCAAAACAGGTTCGATTCCCAGACAAGAACCCAACCGGGGTCTAATCCGAGTCGACCTAACCTGGTACGCCCACACGCAATGCAGCGAGGCGGCGCGCTTGCGGGCTAGCATGGGTGCAGGCGCAGATGCGGTAGCAAGCAAGGGGCAAGGGGGGCGGGATCGCGGGAGCGTTACAGGTCAGAGTGTGAACACTATGGGAGCGAGCGCTAGAGTCCGGGACTATTGCGTGCGCGAGATCCGACGGATCTGGATCATTTCAGGTTGATTTCGAGTTTCTGGGTCAACCCAAACCCGACCCGATTAGAAATGGGTCAGGAAATCAAACTCGAACCCGACCCGTCTAGCAAACGGTTAACCTGAACCTAAAATTTTCCTGGTCGGATTTTGGGTCAAGACGAATATTAACACCTCTAATCTACATATTGTTGATGCAAAATTAATATCAACTCTAAAAATGAATTTTTGATCAATTCATCTGATCAATTCATCATCTAATTCCACCGAAAATATGTTGAACAAGCATAAATAATTTAGTATACTAATCCATTGAAATAAAAAGCTGACTAGGATGAAATCCATATACCATATTCCACCAGTTGACTATTCACATTATCACTTATCAACACGTTGATAATTTACTCATAAATGTTATTGTAAATGACAAACTAATTATTTAGCTATTGGGACCACTACAATTTCAATCATCAATGACATATGAATGAACTATATCCCTTAAAGATAGTGATATTCTGAAAAGTTCTTCCACCAACCCTAATGTGAGTTTTCCGATAATAACGAACAATCACACTATCTTGATCCAATATATCCATCCACACCTACGTTCTATATTTCAAATACAACTATTTAATTTGGCGTATTCTAAAAGTTTAACTCAAGTAAACTTAAATTTCAACATACATTGAAATACATAACATAAACAACGAGTTCAATTATTTCAAGATATAAACTAAAGTATCCAATGAAATCATACATACTGTAACAGAAAATATCAACGAAAAAGCCAGCTCAAGCAATAACGCAAATATAACTATGCATGCCATTTCTTTAAGTGGGGCCACTATTTCCATTGATTGAACCCACAACACTATACAATTTCCTCGACAATATCTTGTCCCTAAGCTCCATTGGACAATTTTACACCTTGTGTTGAACTTATTCGCGGTTGAAACACTGAACTAATAAAAAGCATCATTTCCTCAAAATTTTTTTTAGATAAAGCCTGCAAAGTATTCAAGTCATTAATACTTTATTCTTTCCTTTTCGAACTTAGTGTGTACTAACATTTTTCTTTCCCACAACTGTTTTCATAATCCAATGAATTTACACTTTTTTCAAACTTATCTACAAGAAAATCCACTCATTTACACTGATATGTTTGTTATCTGCATCATTAATATATTTATACTGATCAAATGCAAAGGAAGCAAACTACTCAAACTATAAAAGAAATGTGTATAAAATTTTTAAGTCAAGAACTAAGGAAAAATCATCCATAAGAGAAAACTGATAACTCCAGAAAACGCACTCTCAAGTGTACGAGCTAGTTAGGATCAACAGAAAAGATGCATGATGGGATGTAATAATAAATATAACTCAACATAAATTGCGAATGGAAACTTTGTTACTAAACATGATCAAGAACCTACTTCTACGTTGCCACTGCAAAGGACTTGCAAAAGAATATTCAAAGCACCTCTTGAAAGTGCAAGAAGAAATTCCTTATAAAAATCACCATCAAAGGTTTTCATTTGTTTGAGGCTGCCTAATAAAATGGAATCACTTATTAAAAAAGTATACTTACTTTTCATTGGCCATGGTTAAGAAGGATTGAAAAGGCCATGCCTTGTTGAAAGCACTCTTGTATGAGGGAGATTTTGATTGAGCTAGCCAGTGAAGAATTGACTAAAAGGTGGTTTACTGATTTTCCTCCTTGAAGGAAGGTACTACTTGATATGTCTCCAGAAAAAGTCACTTAATTAACAAGAATCTCGAAATAATATTTGAATAGCAATTTTAATAATTAAATTCATGATCATTTAAACTCCAATTTCAGTTAATTTATAGTCGAACTAAAATGTCTCAACTAGATGAACCTATCTACACCACAAATGATTCAATCCGACTCCGAATGACTGGAAATCAAGCACTAAAGCATATTTGAGAAACTTCTAAATATTAATTAAAGGACCTAACGTTCTACAAATTGTGCATGCTTAAACTCAAATAAAGCAGCTCTACGAGGAGAATCAAATGGGCCCAAAATCATTCAATTATAACATCATTAAGGCACTAAAAAATGCTAGATAAATAATCTATGATGAAAAAGTTTAACATAGACTGCTTGATGAAGTATATTTTAGATTATAATCAAATTTATCAAAATGCTCATCTCAAGAAGGCTATAAATAAGACCTCATTTTCTACAAAAAGAAAGGTTCGAGAGTTGAGAAATGTACATACTTTATAACATTTTCCCGCGATCACCGTCAATAATCACCATAAGCAATTGTCGCCATCATCACCAACTACTGTTAAGTGACCATTTTTTATTGAATATTAGCATATAACCCATTATTGAACATTAATCGTCTGCTTGTAAACAACTAATTTTCTCAATTCCAACAACAGGAATCAAACAAAGGTTCTTAACTATGTATAGTATAGTCTCATCTTCTCTTTTTAGTCTCATCTTCTTCAATTGTGAAGAATGTAGGATTCTTGTATCTTTCATTGTATGACAGATTATTGTAACTAGGCCAAGCCCCATGATTTTTCATTTTCTTATATTTTCCACATTAAAAATTCTAGCCGCACAACTTTTATCTATAGGCGCTGAATTTTTATACAAATTTAGGATATTAAATGCATACTCTATCACGTAAATTTTCTAGCACACAATACTATAAAAATACCATAATATTTCATATTGATGATAAAATTAAAGTTTAATTTAGACAAAAAGCAAAGAAGAAAATAACAACAATAAGGTAAGGCATAATATGGAAGAAGGAAACAAAATGGAGATAACACAATCCAAGGTTGTGTAAAAAGATTTCTTGAAGGTTAATACCACCCGAAACACTAAGTTAAAAGATTTTGCAAGGCTAAACCCAAATATTTGAACATATCTAAAATGGCATAGCCGAAAATGTTTCAACACCAAATAATTGTAAATTCATCAATTTTTTAGCTTCAAATTGTTTCTTCAATTCAAAGTAAAACAAAGGAAACATACGCGGATGCTTCAAAGAGAACAAATATGAAATAGAATAAAGTCTCTTGGGCATATTTAACCATAATAATCCTGATAAAGACCAAGGCACAAGAAAACAATCATCCTGCTTTGACCATTTTATTAGCATCATCATTGTTAAAGGTTTGGAGTCCTAAATGAAACTATTATCAAACTGTATCATCTATATGTTGGGAAATTTTCATTTGTGGGCCAATTTATTTTTACATATAAATAAAGAATTATACATTAGATGCTATATAAAATTAAGCTAATTAAATTTGTGATCTATTTAAGAATTAAGTTATTATTTGGCTTATGTGGCATCTCAATTAAATTTGTATGGAATTAATTTTGTGTAGAGGCCGGGTATTTATTTTATTTTAATGATGGGTTGAAATAAAATATTTACACTTAAAGTATAAAAGGGTTGTTGATGTGAAACTACTAGGAGTTACGATCAAAATTAAAAAGAGAATTGTTTAAGTTGCGTTTATAAGTTTATGTGGATCATGCAAGATAGAGTTAGGATTTAGATACGTTAACTTGCTTAGGCCAAAGAGTTGCAATAGAGATTAACCAAAACGAGTCATTCAAAGTTCTAGGCGAATTTAATATGCTAAGTGCAATAACAAAAACCCAGCGTTTAACAACGAGAATTTCACCTCGTGGCCTTCTCACTCAAAGATTGGTAGGCTTTTGGCGGAGATAGAAGATCCAAGCGATGAAAGATGTTACCACTAGAGAGAGGGCGCCGAAGAACTTCGTCGAAGGAAAAGTAGCCGGTGGGGAGGGATGACGTAAGTGTCCGTCGAGGCTCCAAGTGTTCTTTGAAAATTTACGGTCGTAGATGCTTGCAAGGATCGGGACGACCCTCTCCAAGTACTCTTCCACGGTGGTCTCGTCTTCAAATCCTACGCCGAAGCACGGAGACCGTAGGATGTTGATGCTTCCGTCGGCGTTGAACACGAGACCCCACTCAAGCTCCAGATCCGCCATTCAACATTGAAGTGGATGTTGAAGAGTATCTTCGTCTTCTCTTGATTCCAAATGTATGAGCATCCAACTTCAGCCCAAGGAGGATGGGAGAGAGGATCGGCCAAGGTGGGAAAAGGGTGAGGGGCGGCGGGTTAGGGGAAGAGGAATCGGGTTTAGATGAGGGGAGAGGGAGAGATCTAATCAAATCTGAAATTAGTTCAGATTTTGATTAATTTGGGCGGGAGGTTACTTAGAATTTGAATTTCAAACCTCATGCGATCAATGCCATAAAGTGGCATTTAATGGGCATTAATCCCAATCAAGGCCGACGGCCAATAGGGGGGAGAATAAGGGATTAATTCCAATCCTGAAATTAATTTCAGGATTAAGTAAATTTGGAGGGGAAATTTATTTGAAATCAATTTGAATTTCAAATAGGAGGTAGCATTAAATGTGGCAATCAATGGGGGGGAGCCAATCCTAGGGCCGGCGGCAAGATGAGGAGGAGGAGAGGGAATTTAGGGTGAGGGTATGCACTTTCCAATTGGGTCGATGCCACCCAGGATGAAAGTTATCAAATCCACATGTCATGAGATTTGGAGTGACTCACTCAAAACCTTCCTTTTTGGAGAATTTCAAATAAGGAAAGTTTTGAATTTCAAATTTTGAAATTCAAAATTTAGTAACTCTCTTAATAATTGCTAAGCAACAATCAAGGAACCACTAGGAGAAGTGATGGCATCACCAAGGGGGGGGATGATGGATGGCCGGTGGCTAGTGGAGGAGGGGGAAGATGGCCGACGGGTTTGGGTGGGGGGTTTTAGCGGAGCTTGGAGTTTAGTGGTGGAAACGAGGGAGTGGCGTGTTGGAGGAATGATCTCGGGTGGAGATTGGCGTGGAGACAAGGAGAACCAAATTTTAGACACGAAAACAATAAGATAACTTGAACCACGAGTCGAGGACGCTTCCAACGACTGGTGCGTATTGCGAATGCTCACCTTGAGCTCTCCTCCTTCTCAAGCACTCATGCAAGACGAAGTAGAAATAAAACATAAATTTCATTCAAATGTTCATTAACCTCAAAAAGATACAAGAGACCACTACATATAGGTCTCAAATCATACAAGGTGAAAATACTAAATTGCCCTCTGGGCTACAATGAAACATAACTCCCCACAGGGGTAAAATGGGAAAAACAGTAAATCAAACAAGACAATAATAAAATACATTATGACATCTAAATCAGAAGTAGAGGCGCTGAATCGTGGCTGTCGATCTGCGGTTTCGCCGGCGATAAACATGTCGGTAGCGTCTGTCGATGTCCTCATCAGTCGTGGTCCCCAGTTTAAGCGGTTAAGTTTTAATTTCCCTCATTTCCCATCTTTGAGTGAAAAAGAAGGGGTCTCTCGCTCTCTTGGAGAACACCGCTCTAAACGTGGAAGACAGAAAACCTCAATTCTGCATTTCAATGGATTTAGGTACGCTTTCGGAAATTCTTCTCGATGATTTGGCATGTCTTTTGAAGACGATCGAATTATTTTTCTGTCTCCATTAAATCCTAACACTATATGCTTAAATCTTGCATGATTAGATGTTTCTATTAAACCTACTACAAAACTAGAGGTACTTCTTACAAATATATGCTCAATAGCAGAATCATGCCTGGCTTGGACATATAGAAAGCTTAGACCCAGTATTTTGTAAGTCAATAACAAACTCCAAAACTCCAGAAAACCCCTTCGAGCAGCATTGCTGTTAAAACATGTCAAAGTTTCAAAAGAACTAATCTATTACCTATCTGAAGTAAAACACTTTCGGGCATTTTTTCAAACAGTTGGAATGCATTTGATGAAATAAAGTAATTTTGACAAGTTAAAATGGTGAACGCTTGTCTACTAAAAAATTGGATGCCGAACACGAGCAGTGGTGTTTCAGATCAAATAACTCATACGAAATTAACAGAGAAAGCGATTGCAACAGAAGAGAAATTAAGAGCAAAACCTTCATTTCCATAAGATCATAATTATATAATAACAATGTGCTCTAATTTGTAATAGTTAATCATTCGCGCCATAAACATAAACAAAAATGCAAAACATGGCAAAAAATAAATAATTAGCCAAAGGATATAGACTATTAATCGTATTGC
Organism: Dendrobium nobile; assembly: GCA_022539455.1. Taxonomy (NCBI): domain Eukaryota; kingdom Viridiplantae; phylum Streptophyta; class Magnoliopsida; order Asparagales; family Orchidaceae; genus Dendrobium; species Dendrobium nobile. Next base: position 6,895,625 of record CM039729.1, on the reverse strand, counting down.
AGAGCAGATAACACAAAATGCACCATTTTGGAAGAATGGATCTCGCCGATTACCCTAAATCAATAATCCTAAATACTACCTATAGCAGCCGCAGCATGCATTGCAAAGAAGAAAGAGGAGAGTTTGATAGATATAAAGATAGCGAAAGAGATGGATGAGCTAAACGCGTGTGTTGAGAAAGCGAGAGAGTTTAGCTGACACGCAAACTTACACAACAGCTCCTACCACCATGGGAAGAGAAAGAAATCTTCCCCTCCGAAACATCCTCTCCACTTACAATCTGAGAAGCGCTGGGTGTCAAGTGCGGCTCTCCAGTCGCCTCGATGAAAATTATGAGTTTTAAAAGAAACCAAGCACATCAATGAAGCATTACAAATGGACGATGGAAGCTAATTCCCGAAAAAACCCTAATAAATTCACGGCCGGGATTAATCCATCAAGAATAGGAAAACGACTCACTTACCCGAAAGCACCTCCTTTTTATCTTCTCCCTCATTATCTTCACCACCAAACCCTCCGCCCATCTCACAAATTCGATCCCAAGCTCTCTCTGGCACCGGGACCACCGAAAGACGCGGCTGCCGTAAGAGTGCGAAGTCCTTCATCACCTTTGCCTCAGCCCTGATATCCCTCAAATCCACGGCCCGCCGGATCTCCGCCACCGTCCTTACATCAACCACCCCTTCCCAGTCATCGCCGCGATCATCAGTAGTGGAATACCAAGTCCTGACAACCTCGACCACGCCGATGACTCGGCGTTCGCGTCCGGAATGGTAGAAGAAGCAATGATCACCGCATTTCATAGACTTGAGGTTCTTCTGCGCTTGGCGATTCCGTACGCCGTCCCACCGGGAAACGCCGCCGTCCGAGCGAAGCTGGTCCTCCCACGACCACTCCGCCGGCTCCGTCTTAAGAAGCCAGTAGCTGCGTTTCCCATCGCTTCTAACGGGCTCCTTTTTGAGATTTCTTGGCATTGGATTCAAGATTCTTCAAGGGATGCAGGGGGGAAGAGGAGGGGACGCGATTAGGGCGGGAAACCGAGGCCTGCCAGCCGGAAACAGCTACCGCTTTGATCTAGGAACAAGTAATGGGCCTTTACAGGAGGGAGCAAATTAGCTAGCGGCCCAAATTATCAGCAAGCGGCCCAAATTCTCTGCGTCAAGCATTACCTGTTTCAGAATTAACAAAGTAATGCTATACTCTTCTGAAAAAATAATTTATAAAAAAAAAAAAAAATTATGTAGATATGTGGATCAAAATACAACTTTGAATTTATGAATATTTCATGACTTAATGTAGAGTTAATCAATTTTAATAATATTTAGGATCTATTTAAGATGTCTATAACTTTTTATAAATAAGGTCCGAAGAAAATAAATTTTTTGAAAGCTATCATAGAAAATAGCTTCCTAGCATAAAAAGTTCTAAAAGTGATGAAAAAATATTGGCCAAATATAAATTATAATTACAGTTTGAAAATCAAAGCAACAAAAAAAAAACATCCAAAATGAAGCATTATACTTCGTTTGAGACAACTTTCTTACTACTTTCTAAAATAATTTTTTTAGTATAAAAATTTTTTGAACTTAAAATATTTGTAATAAAAAGCTAATTAAAAAAATAGTGAAAATGTTGTCATTTGTGACAGCTTTTTTGCTAATTTCTAATATATTTTTTATTACAAAAAATTTTTGAATTAGAAATTTTGATATTAAAAAAATATTTTAGAAAGTAGTACTAAAGTTGTCCCAAACGAAACCTTAATGTTGATTAGGTATGAGTTTTGTTTACTTCGTTTAAAAGTTAAAACATTTTTCCTGAAAATTTTGCTTTGAAGAAACGTTTTTTTTAATAGTTGAGCTACTCTATAAAATAACATCTCAACTTCCATTTTTTAAAAATAATAATAGTAAAAGTTCTCGTTTGCATTATGAAAAGACATTCTAACCTTCTTTTTTTATTACTTTTTTAAAGACAAAAGTCTAAGCGAACAGAGCGGTGATTATGTAAGAGTTTTATCTATCTATTATGAACACGAGCTCAAATGCACTAACAACAACCAACTAATAAATTGCATTTTAGTACATCATTATTAAAAGTTATTCTGTTAAAAATAAAAAGTTGAAAGATAAATTGATTTCTTATGACAGAATTTCTGCCAGCATTTTTATTGGTGGAAATTTCATTATTTGCATTTTGAGATTATCTTTGAAATTATGTTTATAGAGTTTAAATAATATTATACTACTTAAGCTTCGTTTGAGTTTTTTTTTTTTCTACTTTTTAAAACGGCTTTCTTGCTGCTTTCTACCGTAGCTTTTAAGTTCACAATTTTCTAGTTCAAATAAATTTTGAACGTCTAGTTCAAATAAATTTTGAACTAAAAAATTGATTTAGAAAAAATTAAGAAAGTCATCCCAATCGAAGCACCAAGCTTAGTGTGTGGGTGGGACACCTTTTTTGTTTCTTCTTAAAACAGTTTTTTGGTACAAAAATTGAAAATTTTATATTAGAAAACTGCCTTAAGAAACGACAAAAATGTCGTCCCAAACGAAACCTTAGACGGCTTTCTGATAGTTTCTTGAAACAGTTTTCTAGCACAAAAAATTATGAAGCTATAAAAAAGTCATCCCAAACGAAGCCTTAGTGGCCCCTCCACTCTGTATCTTCTCTCTCGTTTGATTTATTGTATCTCAGGTGCTAGCAATAGTGGCAAATAAGGTTGATTGCTGCTAAAAAATATCTACATCTATTTAATTAAAATAATCCTATATAGTCATACTCTTTCATCTAATTAAGAAAATCAAATAGCTCTGTTATGACTCCAAAGATTTTTATAAGATATGCAGCCAATCTTTGAATTAAAAACTTTCCACATTAAATTTAGAACCATATGAATGTTGATTTCAACAAATTTATAGTCAAAATGAATGTTTGAACAAGATGAGCCTATAGACACTACAAATGATTCGATCCGACTCCAAAATGAGCTCAAATCTAACACTTGAATCATATTTGAAAAATTACAAACATTAATTGATATATCAAATAGCATCAATTATAGCATGCTTATAGATTAATCAAGCAGCTTGACAAGATGACTCTAACGAGTCGAAGATCACTCGATTCTGACATCATTAAGATAGTTAAATGTTTGATAAACGATATGCGAACAAGGGAATCGATATGGATCATATAATAAAATGTTTTGAATTTTTATCAAATTTATCAAAAATGCTCATTTTATCATCTTAAAAAGCCTATAAATAAGATTTCATTCTCCACAAACTATAAGGAGAAAGCTCCAAAAATTAATGAGCTATCTTCCATTTTTAAGTTATCACAGTTGACGACTATTACTAGTAATCATTTTCAGCGTCTCTAGACTCATGCCAAAATATACCCCTGTTATTATGTTTTTAACTTACAATCATGAACATTGGATTTTTTGATGTTGTTCTTAATTATAATTAATCTCATCTTCTTCAATTGTGAGAAAGTGTAGATTCTTGTGTCTCATGTTTTAAAGTTAATTGTTACAACTTAGTCATGCCATGTGATCTCTTTTCTTTCTTGAATTTCCACAAAAAAAAAACATTTGATCTTATATCTATGTGTGCTGAATTTCTGTCTAAAGCTAAGACATAAACACACACTCAACTGATACAATTTTTCTAGCATATAATAGTTTGATGCCATCTATGAGAAATATTATTGATACGTCATCAAAAAATTATCTTGATCGGCACAAATCTCGATGCAAAATCAAGTTGGAAACTTCCGAAATTAAAATTGGGATCATCTGAACTTCAATTTCAACAAACTTATAGTCAAACTGAGCGCCTCGAGAATACGAACCCAACAACACCAAATTCAACCCAATCCGAGCCCATACGGGTCCAAATCAAGGGTTAAAAGCACTGTTGGAAGGTTCAAACCACAATTTGTATTACCAAACGGTTTCCAAACATAACATGCTTATAATCGAATCGATCAGCTTGACGAGACGAATTGAACGAGCCCAAGATCACCGAATTTCGACACCACTAAGACATTCAAATGTTCATCAAACGGTCCATGATCAAGGGATTCAACACCGGCCGTCCATCCAACCACTCCCCTATTTACCCTCTATGTCTCACATATTTACGGGTCATGTCACTCCAAAAATCTATAAATATACCCCTCATTTCTCTTGAAAAGAGACCACAAGCTTATGGATTCAAAGAGAGAGATTGAAGATTGCTCTTGCCTCCTTGCTCCTCCTAGACCACCGCCTGAGTTTCGTCGGACCACCGCCTGATGTTGTTGCTCCGCCGCACCACCACTTGAGGCCCCCACCTTCGTCGGACCACCACTTGAGGCCCTCACCTTCGTTGAACCACCACCTGAGGCCCTCACCCTCGCCAGACCACCACCTGAGGCCATCACCTTCGCCAGACCACTACTTGAGGCCCTCACCCTCGCCGGACCACCACCTGAGGCCCTCATCCTCGTCGAACTATCACTTGAGGCCCTCATCTTTGCCGGACCACTGCTTGAGGCCCTCACCCTCGCCAGACGACCATTTGAGATCCTCACTTTCGCCGGACCATAGGCCCTCACCTTCGCCGGACCACCACTTGAGGCCCTCACCCTCGTCGGACCACCACTTGAGGCCCTCACCTTCACTGGACCACTATCTAAGGGTCTGAACTCCGCCGGACCACCACTTGAGGCCCTAAACTCCATCAGACCATCAATTGACGCTAGAGTTCCGCCAAGTCACTGCCGAACTACTAACTGACGCCCTAACTTCCAAGTGATGCCAGATTTAACACAACATTTCAACCATACAGTTGACATTTGTAATCTGATCGCCTTCAAGGACGAGTTAGCCCACTGTACTCAACTCAAATTCTAGTGAAATCTTTTCAATTGGGCTAGGCCTCGTGGTTTTTCCCCTTTACAGGGTTTTCCACGTAAAATATCTTGTGTTCTCTGTGTGTGAGCTGGATATCCGCAACGCTAAGACATAGAATTACAACTCTATCTCTGCGAATATTCTAGCTAGCAAAATCAAGAAAAATTAAATATAGGTATTGAAGGCCCCATAAGCCTCTTGAGGAACGTATGTGTATAATGGAAGAACTCCAATTTCCAATCTTAAAACTCTCAGAGGAAGCTGGACAACAAAGAATAGCATCACAACGTGCACGAGTTATCCATCCATGAAATCAACGACAGTACTTTAAGGATGATGTCACTAATGCAATACCTCCTTATGTTGCAGCATTCTCTCTACGTCAACCTCATCAACTCACTTAGATAATGCAAGTTCAACACATCATTTCCTTGTTGTTCGACGAGCCCGTTATCCTCCAATAGTCGTTAATGATTTAAATCAACATCATCTTGTTAACACCTTATAACGTTTTATTTAAGAGGAATTTCCTTTGATGGAAAGAAATCAACTTACTCCTCACCTCAACTTTAAAGAATCTTCACCCCTCGCTTATACAATTCTCAAACATCCAATTCCAGTGAGATTTAAGTTGCCTGCAATTGATTTATATGTTAAGACTTGTAACTCTTATGAACACAATGATCATTATATGTATATTTAACATGCCTTTAATGAAAATCTTTGTAAGATCTTCCCTATAACATATAAGGGACAAACCGGCCCATACATGATTCTATTTTCTTTTGTTTAGAAATATCCATATTTTTGCTGATTTAGTGAGACTTAGTAACAACCGAAGAATCATTAATGATTAATCCGGCCTTTACGAGATTCATCAAATTATAGGAGAGAGCTTTAAAGAGTATTTTTAACTATTTTCTTATAAAGTACACTAAATAATATGAGTGAGTCAAGAGTTATTAGATGCATTTTTCTTGGAGGTATTCACCCTTCATATTTCTACTCTTCACTGATGTGAAAAATTGTTCACTCCTATACTGATTTCATTCATCATGGTAAAAAAGTCAAATAATTGCTGATGAGATCACCAACACATTGAAATTAATTTGAGCAATCTTCATCTAGAAACTCACAAGAAATTAATTGGCCTCTCCAACAAAGAAAACATGAGCAATTAAAAGATCATATGAACCAAATTCTACAAATATTTTTTTTTTTACAAAGATTACTTTGGTGCAACCCTATAAATATATATAAGACTAATATTCTGAAGGATATGGTCACCTAATTACGCATTGTTTCATGAGGGCGTTCATTTAGTTCTAGTTTAAATTTGTTGAAATCGAAGTTAGAATGATAATGAATTAAAATACAAAAAATTTTCACTTCAAATCTCGACCGGAGATTCACTCCCGTCACTAATTTCCTAAATGGTATCAATTACATCATAAAAGTCAATGATACTCAAAATCGCCTTAATCTGGTACTAATCTTGATGCACATATGAATTGGAAACTTTCATAATTAAATTCAGAACCATCCAAGCTCTGATTTCAATAAGCTTATAGTTGAATTGAACATTTCAAAGAGACGAACCCAACGTCACTAAAATAAGTCCAATCTGAGCCCAAAAGGGGAGATGAATGACGTTCGGTTCAGCTGGAGATGACTTAAAAGGGGAACTGCAGTGGTGAGGAGTGATGCACCAGCAAGAGGGAGGAGACGTAGTGTTGAATGCCAAAAATGCAAAGCATAATAGCCGGATGATGGTAACTCAGTCTAAGATGAAAGTATTATTGACAAATTTTCATAAATAACTTAATTTATTTTGCACGAAAAATATGACAATTATCAATTTTTATTTCAGACAGCTTTATTGAGTAAATATCTCATGTCATTTATGAATTTTCTTATAATGAAACTTCATGAAGGGAGGTAGTAAAAAATTAGATAAATCAGGTCATATTTGAACATTTAGGTTTCGTTATGAACAGTAATGCTTTATAAAACATCTTATCAGTACACAATTTTTTTAAAAAATAATATTTACAAATGCTTTAAAAAAATAGTAAGAAAACTGTTTCAAAATAAGTCTTATCTGAGTTATTTCTTAACATTTGGCACTTCAAATATTTATATGAGCGTCCTTTTAATGTTAAAGAGAGGATTTCAGTTGGTATATATTAAAAAAATGGCATTAAATTCAAAGCTTTCATAATTAAAATCATGATCATTTTATTTAAAATTTGACATGCTTACAATAAAATCGAGTAGCTCAATGAGACGAATCCAACAAGCATAAGATCACTCAGTTCCAACTTCACTAAGACGATTGCGTTTCGTCGCTCCTTAGCCTTGCCACCGCCAGAAGGTGAAGCTCGATTTCTCAAAGAAAAATATGGCGTTTGTGGCTTCATGCACCCTGCAACTTCTTCTTCCCTTTATTCCTTACCATCTTCCAAGTAACATTTGTTTTTTTGTTGGTGCACTCTTTTGGGTTCTCTTTTCCTGCCTGTCTGCAAAAAGTAAGATGAAAACTATTATGGTATTTTCAGTTTTGCATTTATGCCGTCTGCAAAAAGCCCATTTACAACTTAAATAAAAGGTTAATTTCTCATACCAGTTTCTTAACCTTTTGCTTTGAATTCTTAAAAAAAAAGCTTATTTTCTTACTGTAGTTTTACTCTTGAGTGACGTTACTATATTCGTTGTAGAGGTTCAGACCATTTTGATCTTCAATTTTGATGTGAGGATGGAAATCTATTTGATGATTTTTCAATTCAAATAGAAGAGTCAAAAGCCTTCTATATTTAATTATTTATTATTTAGAGAGCAATTAAAGTTAAAAAAAAAAGTTCAAGACAATTAATATATATGAATTTGCATTAGATTCAATCAATTTTGGAGACAAAAAAAGTTAAATCGGGCTCAAATTAGCATGAAAAAAATGACTTTGATTTGTTTGATATGCATGAAATATTCTTTATTATAAAATGTTATTTATGCTCCACAATTTAATATGAAATTAAAAAAAAAAAAAACTTGCATGATTATTTTAAAGTGTGATGGTTGATTTTAATATTTTGAAATTATTAAATAATCCATATTTATCTTGATTGATCATTTTTATTTATAAATTTATCCCTCCCAAATTAAGACTAGTTCTACATCTGTTCATCTTGATAGAAATTGATAAAGGTAATGCTATGAAATATTTTTAATTCTGATTCAAAATATCAAAATGATCTTCTTAAAAACTGTATGGTATAAATTAATAAATTATAATAACTTGACCTAATTTTCCCCTATAATATTTACTTACAATATTTAGTTTTTTCACCTAGAAAATTTAAATCAAATATTCCGATTAAAAATCTATAATTACAATTTGTTTTAATTAATTTATTTTGAGGAGATGATTGAAAAAAAAAATTAAATTTTATATTATAATCATATCAAAATTAATTTAATAATTTTAATAAATTTTGATCGTAACAATCTCAACTAATTTTTTTCCTACGTCAAAAGTCTGATAAATTAATAATTTCCATTGAAAATTTCAAACAATCGAGACTCTATATCAGTAAATCCGTCCAGAATGCTCAATCCCTTGAAATATGGAGATTGGATCTGGCCATCAACTATGATACTTTTGGTAGCTGAGAAATATTCTCAACGCTAATCCTGCAGTTGTCAGCAGTTATTTCGAGTTTTAGACAATAAATATTAAAATTTGAACACATTTGTATGAAATATTCCAATTATAATATTACATTTGTAATATAGTTTTCTTACATTTATATAGAAGACTAATTAATAAAAATGACGAAGATATTTATAAAAAATTTAAAGTAAAAAATAGGAAAAATAAAAGTTTTTTTTTTTATAAATGTTCATAACATAAATGTAGGAGTTATTGATCAGTCTAATATTTGTAGTTGGAATATATATTCTTCAACATTAAAATATATTATTATTGTTATTTATGACATTTTTATTTATTTTATTTATTTTATTTTCATATTCTATTATCTATATATAGGAGTTTTATGTCAATATATTATATTTTTCTGAGAGCAATGAACAGATCAACTTTTGGTATAACTTTGTTGTTACGTAGAATGACAAATTCTAAGGGATGTTTGTATGCTTTCCTGCTCATAATAAAAATAGACGATTTTAATTAGTTTTATCCCTTTGATTTTATACAAACGTGCAATATTTATTTAAGTCCTAATTTTAAAATATTCTATTTTAAAATTTTCTTAGAAAATTAATAAATAAATTTACTGCATTCACTTGGCAAGAAAAATATTCGTAAATAGCATCGACAAACTAAAGAACAATATATACAAACTTACACATAAAGTTAAGTCCAAAATCCAATGAAATCAAGACACGCCTATACAAAGTGTGTATACATAGTTCTATGTCCGAACTCGTGCAATAATTTCTTTCTTTTAAGATAGTTTTTTTTCTTAACGGGGGTATCTACCCGGTGCCACTCCAGAGGGAGCGCTTGGCGGCGTCTAATCCATCGATGAAATCTAGCGAGGCCACCCACTGATATCGGTCTCACACTTGCTTTGCCCCACTGAAGAGGCGAGGCCGTAGTAGAGGGGATTCGAACCCGTGATGGGGGTACCCAACGGTGCTAGCCCACCAACCACCCTAAGCCTCGTTGGGTAAGATTGCTATTTTCTGCTATACTTTTTCAAATTGTAATTATAGTTTCCATTTGACTATTATTTTACAATATTTAAAAAATATATATATCATAAAGCTATTTTCTATTAAGCTTTAATTTTTTCTACAACAATTTTACAAAACATTAAGAAAACTATCCTAAATGAAGTCAACAACAAAAGGTATTTTCTATTTCAGTAAATCAGATCAAGATAATCTAATAATGTACAAAATCAATTTCAAAATTTTAAATAAATGGATTTGTTTACTCATTCTACAATTTCAAAATTTTAAATAAATGGATTTGTTTACTCATTCCACTTCAAATGACATTTGGCACAATTTAAATTGATAATAAAATAAAAAAATTATTTCCAAAAAAAAAAAAAAAACTATCATATATCTGCAAAAATGATTAAATTCACAATACCATTATACCAACATCATTATTATAAATTCATATCACATAAGTGATTATATGATGCAAATGATCATATCAACAATATATCATAAATACTTATAAATTAAGCCACATCAAGGCTTCTCTTGTGTGTAAATGTAATCAATATGAGCAGCAAGAGTCCTCCTCATCAAGCACTCCTCCTTCCCAACACCTTCACAGCTGACCTCCTCCTCCGGCTCGCCAACATCAGCCTAATCAAAAAATCAAAAGAAAAACACTTAAAATACGCAAAAAATTTTGAATAGAGAGAGATGAGGAGGAGAGAGAGAGAGACAGAGAGAGAGACAGAGAGAGAAGAAGAAGAAGAAATTTACTCACCACAACATAGGTGTTCTTTTCCGCTGGGTTAGGTCTGGCTGCATATGATAGAGATGCAGAGAGAATGAGAGCGAAGAATATAAAGAGAGTGGTCGTCTTCGCCATCGCTGACCTGTGGCAAGAAAACATAGAGAGAGAGAGGATGCGTTAGGGATTGGAGTTTGTGAGGAGAAAGTTTGATGAGAGGGGATTTAAATAGTGGGAAGCAGATACGCGTAATATTATTAATGAGGAAAAAAAGTGTATATGTTTTTTTTTAATTATTAATTGGATATTATTTATTTAGATGAAGAAATAAGAAAGAAATAGACAAAATGCCGCTCGTGTGAAGCGCGGGAAGTCGGAAGGTGTTAGGGAAGAGCAGTAACGAGGAAGAGCGGGTCCCACAATGTTACGGCGCGTTATTTGGGTCCCACTTTTTTTTTTTTTTTTTTTTTGGACATTTAGGCCATTTAAGGCAAACTCACACACAACGCATACACATAGACTCGAATTTTGAATCTCTTAATTGGAAGCCTAAGCTCTCAACCAATAGACCAAGGAGAGTTGTGTGGGTCCCACCTTTTGTTAGGGTAAAAACAACGTAGATAGTAGGAGGAAGGTTCTATTTGACCATGCGTTACAGTTGTCACAATGTCAATATTTAAATAATGCATCCTACTCTATAAGAAATTTTATATTTATAAAATTTAAATTTCTAAATATGTAACTCAGTAAAAAAATTAGAAAGTTGGTTTACCGTTTACGAATATTTTTTGATCTAATGTACGTTATAATTATAGATCGAGTGATAAAATATTGATACAATAATAGTTATTATTAGTTATTGATATATCATAAAAAATTATCTTGATCAAGCACAAATCTTGAGGCAAAATCAAGTTGAAAATTTTAAAAATTAAATCCAAGACCATCTAAGCTATGATTTCATCAAACTTACATTCGAACTGAACGTCTCGGAAATATGAACCCAACGACACAAAATTCAACCCAATTCAAGCTCAAATAGATACAAATCAAAGCTCCAAATCTCATTTGGAAGGTTCAAACCATAATTTGGATTACCAAACAGTTTTCAAATGTGACTTGTTTATAGTCAAATCGAGCGGCTAGACGAAATGAATCCAAAAATCCCAAGATCGTCGAATTCTGATATCATTATAAGACATTGAAATGCCCAATAAACAATCCATGATCAAGGGATTCAACCTCGGCTGTCCATTCAAACCACTCCCAACTTATCCTTGATCTTCCTCCTATTTATTGGTCATGCCCCCTCATAAATATATAAATAGACCCATCATTTCTTATGAAAAGGGACCCAAGCAAGAAAGCAAAGAAGGAAATATCTGAGATCTCTCTCTCTCCACCAAGCTCCTCCTAGCTAGTCCAACGCCCGGACTTCCGCCAGACCATTGATTGATGTCAGACTTCTGCCTGATCACCAAGTAAAGCTCGGACTTTTGTCGGACCACCAACTGAAGTCTAGACTTTTGCCGGACCACCAACAGCCGCCAAACTTTCTCCCTACCAAACATCGTCGGACCTGCACTTGACATCTGTTTGTCACTATATTTCAATTAGACTGTTGATTATTGTAATCAGATCATCCTTAAGGACGATTCAGTCAAATGCAATCTACTCATATGCTAGTGGTGTGTCCCCGTGATTTTTTTCATTTTCATTGTTTTCCACGGAAAAAATCTAATGTTCTTTTTTTGTGAGTGTTGAATTTCTGTACAATGTTCAGATGTAAAATTCTAACTCAACCGCCGCGTATATTCTAGCCCACAATAGTTATAATTTAATTTGAAATAAAATAATTTGGTTATAACATAAATTATATGTTAATAAAGAGTTCATTTAGGGTGGCTATTTTTTTTTAAAGATGATTGTTTTATAATTTTTATAAGTGATTGTAAATTATTCTGAGAAAAATATATATTGTTTAAATTATGTTGAATATTATAAATATTTCAATTTAAAAAATAAATAATATATATTTATAAATATTATGTTCTAATAATTTTTGTTATTAAAAATAATCTCTTATTATAAATATTTTAAAAATTGTAACAAAATAATATTCAAATAAAAATATGATAATGATCTAAAATTTCGCAAAGTTTTTTGTCTCCTTATTTAAAAATATGATGCTGCTTACATATAAATATTTTTTGGTTTTATTTGAGAAAACTTACTGACTGCTTAAAAACTGTTTAAAAAAGCTGGAAAAAAAAAATCGTCCCTGTTAGTAAGGATATTTTTGCTAGCAATATTTGATAAAAAAATTATTATATTTGCAAAACAATAATATTTATATATTATAAAAAGTTAAAGACACGTGAATAGATTTTATTGGCATCAATTGTAAAAAAATAAAATAGAATATTCTAAAAAAAAATTAATTTTCAATAAACACAAATATTAACTGCAATTAAAAATATTATTAACATATTCAACTATGCCAAAGAAGCTATGAAAGCATAGGACTCCTTCAAAGTAAGATTTGATTTGGGATAGCTTTATTATTATTTTATGAAGCAATTTTTTAGTATTAAAATTTTAAATTTGCTGTGTCATGAAAAATTTGCACCTATAAAGAGATCAGAGTTTAGCATCCTACCTTACACAAATATCGAACACACACAATTTATAAAAGACGCTAGAGTTTTTACATGGAAACTCCTGAAAAGGGGGGAAACCCTTTTTAGGGGGAAGGCTTTGGCTCGATGCAGCAAATATACATCATATATAGTGTATTATATGGTGGGAGTTAGAAAAAATCAACGTTGGCATGTTCATTTGGTCGACAGAACCATAATTGATGAGCGATATTGAGCGGAGGACCCATAATTAATCAAAGAGCGATGGAGATTGGAAGGATAGTAGTTGGTGGACGACAGTGGTCATAATGAATGTAGTAGGCAGGTGATGAAGGTCGGAGGGACCATAGTCGGCATATAACGGTGGTAGGAAGAAGTACGTGTCGTTAGCAGATGATGGAGGTTGGAAGGACCGTAGTCAAACGATAATGTTCGATAAACTGTAGTCAGATGATAGTGTTTGGAGAGACCATAGTCGGTGTGCAACGGAGGTTGGAAATACTGCAGTCGGATGATGATGGTCGGAATGACACTAATTAGCGGATAATGGAGGTCGAAAAAATTGTAGTCAATGACTGTGGTCAGAAAGACCGTAGTAGAGCGACGATGGTCGGAAGGACCGTAGTCGAGCAACGATGGTCAGGGAGTCTGTAGTCTTGAGACGGTGGTCAGAGAGACTATAGTCAGTGTACGATAAAGGTCGAAAAGACCGTAGTTAGACAACAATGATTGGAAGAGCATAGTCGACAGGTAATAAAGGTCTAAAAGACCATAGTCTGTGATTGTGGTCAGAAGGACCATAGTCGGTTGATGACGGTGGTTGGAAAGACCGTAGTTTGATGACAATGGTCAGGGAGACCTTAGTTGACAGGCAACGATATTTGGGAGGAGATTTGATGTTGAAAGCATCAAAGAAGGGTTCTGGCGATAGTTGGAGAACGTAAGGAAACCCGACAATGGCTGGTGGTTAGGAAGAGATCAAGCGGCAACCGATGAATGAGCGGAAGTTTGACGACGGCCGGTGGTCAGGAACGGATCTGGCGACAGTCGACAAATGGGTGGAAGTCTAGCGATGGTCAATTGTTAGGAAGAGATTCAACGGTGGTCGATTACAAATGAGCTTCCCAAGTTTTCTCCTTTTCTTCCTCCCCCTCATGTGAAGAATGAGAGGTCTATTTATAATTTTTTTGGGTGTGGCATGACTAGATATGGAAAAGATCAAGGGCATGTTAGGAGTGTTCAATCGGACGGCTCATAATGATCACTTTGATCATAAATTGTTTATCAAATATTTAGATGCCCTAAAGAAGTCAGAATTGAGTGATTATAGGTTCAGATTCATCTCGTCGATTCGCTCGATTCGACTATAAGCATGCCATATTTGGATGTCATTTGGTAGTCTAATTAATGCTCTGAAACTTTTTTTTTTTTAACAAAAAACAGATATATTAATAATAAAAAGCCACTGTTACAACAGGAGTAGAAAGAGAATAAAAAGAAGCAAAAGAAAATACATCCAAAGAAAAAGGCGGGCTCAGTAGACGGCCAAGACTACCAGCGTCCCTGAGGCCTCGCACGGACCATCCAATCAAAGGTTGCCACCAGCTAAACGACAGGGACACGAGCCCCGACCACAACATAGCCAAAAGCCCCTCGAGCGCCAAAACATTAACGTCTACGCCGACCTCGACCACGGGAAATCCCACGAGAAGCAATAGTTAAAGCAGGTCTAGCCCTAACCAGATTGAAATCATTACCAGGGTCAGAACCCCCACAAAAATCCGGAGAATCCAAGCCACATTCAGAAAAATCGGATTCAGATTCACCATCCGACGAACCATTCAACCAATTTAGATGGTTCCTAATATCCAATCCAGAACTATCACCTAAACAATTAGCCATAATACGGGTATTGACCAAATTAACAGGGACATCAATAAAACTATTGACAACCGGATTGCACGCAACTTCAGCACCGGACGAAGGAATCACAACCTCAGCTACAGCAGGAATCAAATTCGCCACATTATTAGCCGATACCAAAACAGGAGGAAAAAAGGGTAAAGCATTTGGAGATAAAACATTCGTAACAGCAGTAGAATTAACTCCACCCACATCCAATTCCTCCCTACCTAAACCTGGGACAACCAGCTCCCGATCAATCACATTTAACGCACCTTGTTCATAAGAGACCAAACCAGGCTCATCATTTATAGGAGCAGATTCTGCAGTTATGGGAAGGGCACAAGATTCTACAGCAATAGTAATAGGTTGGCATTCACTAACAGGTGGAGTAACCTCACAATTAACTTCCGTCAAAGAAACAGAAACCCCACCAACAACAGGGTTATCTGACAGAGATTCAACAACAGGGAAAACTTTGGGAGCAAAAACAGCAATAGCATTTTCAGACTCCACAACCGTATGAGAAATAACATTTTCAACATTTCCAACATCTAAGTTAGCGTTAGGAGGAGGAGAAGGCGTTGGAACCACAAGTGCAGTAGGTCGACAATTGCCTTGAGAGTGACCAATACATTTACAACCGGCACATAATTGAGGAAACTCATCAAAAGCCACCTCTTGAGTATAACCTAAAGATTCCGAACCTAACCAAACTTGCTTAGGAAAGGATTTAGTTATATCAAGCTCAACTAAGACACGAGCAATGGAAGGACGTGAACCAACAGCAGTCGCTTAGTCAATTTTCAGGGGCTTCCCAAATAACCCGACAAGTCCAAAGAGAATGCGAGGAGAGAAGAAATGAGGACGAAGACGAGGAAAAGAAATCCATATAGGTATCACCGGCGACTCAACACCAATATCCAAAGTAGGTGACCACTTAGTTAATTTCATATAGCAATTGAAAACTAGGTAAGAACGGTGACAAAAAACTCTACAGTAATCGAGATCATTAGATAGCTTGATCAAAATGTGAGAAGGATCCAAAACAGTAACGAAAACCTCATTTTTCAACTTCGAATTGAAAAAAAATTTACAAATAGCATCTAAAGGAGGTCTTTTAGAGGGGAAAAAACCAACTAAAGAGAACTGAAATGGGGCAGCAAGCTTGTTGATTTCCTAATCGGAAATCCATAGAGACGCTAGTCCACGAAAAGTAGAAGCATGCAAATCTGGAAAAGGAGATTTAGAACCAGCGAGAGCTTCCAAAAATGAACGCGAATGAGCAAACCCCCAAAAAAATCAGGGTCTTTAAGCTTAGAAGTCGCCATGACAGCACAACCGACAAAAAAAGGAAAAAAACAGAAAAATAAAGTTACCAAACGAACATGAGGAAGCAGCGAAGAAGAAAACTTCCCTGAAAATGGAAGAACACCGGAGAGGAAAACCTCGCCGGGCGCTGGAGAAAACCCCGGAGCTAGGAAACCCTCACCACAATATTTTAAATCTGATTAATGCTCTGAAACTTCCAAATAGACTTTGGACCTTTAATTTGGACTCATTTAGGCTCGGATTGGATCAAATTTGATGTCGTTGGGTTTGTCTGCTTGATTCAATTTGACTATAAGCTTGTTAAAATTGGAGATCAGATGGTCCTAATTTTAATTTTGAAGTCTCAATCTCCTATTTACATCGAGATTCATATTCGATCAAAATGAATTTTTAGTGACATATCAAAATTTTAAAAAAAAATTATTAAAAAAACAACTTCAATAAGAAATTAAGCTGTGTCAAAAGCCTAATATTCAACACATTAGTTATCTTTGACCATTTGAAAAATTCATTGCAAATCTAAGAAACGGGCAGATATGTGATATCAATGGGATTTCTAGAGGAGTTGAGACGTGAAATCATAAAGCAACATTATACAAATATTAATTGCGTTCAGATGAACGGGTCAAAAATAGAAGCTTCTTCTGGTGGATAATACTTCTTCTCTAAGTTATTAAATGAAAATATCATATACTTTATGGCATCATTAGTATATTTAGTAGATAAATTGAAAATAAATTGAGAGAGAATATACTAATAAAAAATTCTTTGAAAATAAGATTTAAATTTTATAATTTATTTATGATATGCAAGCTTCGTTTGTTTTTTTCGTGCTTTTGTAAAAGATAGTTTTAAAAAACATTAGTTCAGAAAATGAAGTTTTCTAACGGAGAAGCATATATAAAAAGCTTTCTCAAAACTGCAGAAAAATGAAAAAAAGGAGTTATTGAGAACGTGATTTGACGAACCAAACAACACAAAAAAAAAATTCCTCCATTTCCAAAGACGGAATAGGCAAAAAAACACTCAAACAAACAAAGCCGCAGTGACAACCTAATTTGCCCTCTCTCAAAATTAAGTTTAGAGGTAATTTAAATTTTTTCCCCTAATGCCTTAAAAGAAAAAAAAGGTCCACCTTCCCTCTCTTTCACGCGACGGAGTTCGGACCAAGAGAAATATTCAGTTTTGTGATTGTTAACAGTAAAGTACAGTAAAAGCACGGTGGTGAACGATAAATGTGTTTTTACTATTCACAGTCACACAACCTAATAGTTCTTGGATTCCGGACTCCGCACGTAATAATTTCTCCTTTCACACACTGCTCTCTCATTCATGTATGTTTGCATGTAGTTGCACATGACCCCAACTGCTCCATCCCCTTGCAACTGCAAAAGTTCCGCCCTATCGGTCGAATTGTTCATCTTTTAAGTTTTAATTTAATTTTAATTTCAAAATAATTTTTATATTTTCTTTATGGTGGATTTATTTCATAAATTTTTTTTTATAAATATTGATGAGTGATGCATAATTTAGTTGGTTGATGATTTCAAAAAAATTTGAAATATAAAACTTTGCTTAAACTTCATCATAAACACAAAAGGCAGTACTAATTGATTATTCACATGCTCAAAGCCCGCACATAGTGTCGCATCTTGCACTTTGCCACTTGCACGGCAATTCAAGCTAACCATAGTTCGAAGAATAAAAATAAGAAGTCAAACATCATAAAGTTTTAATACGCATATAGTTTTCTGGAAGAAGAAATAAAAAAAAAAAAAAAAAAAAGGTCAAGCAAAGACTTTTGATGCATGACTCTTGAAAGCTATTTTTTTAATTAATTATTCAATGCAGATGAACCATCTACATAAATTGCATGTGTGACAGGGATAAGCGCAGATCAAAACACTTAAAAAATAGCTATAAATTTTATAATATTGATCAAATGATCTATAAATCATGCATGCTTATAATAAAAGCGAGCGGCTCGGCGAAATAAATCCAATATTATATGATTATGAGATCATTAAAACACTTAAATATTGAATAAATAGTTTATAATCAAAAGATTTGATATGAGTCGTAAGGTGAATGGTTATAAAATTTTTGATAAATTTTTCAAAATGTTCACTCTACAAGTAATATACATAAACACTTATTCTTTATAGAAAGATGACTTAGATTTGAATTTAAAGAGAACTTGCAGATCTGAATGACTCCAGAGTTCTACGTGATGTTCGACGCCAACGATAGCCAGCGATCGCCATTGCCAGGCTACTGTAATCCAACTATCATCTTTGAATTGCCATTGTTTTCTTAGTAGTCAGGTTGTGGTTCTTGAGTGAAGTTCTAGAATTCTTCAAGTCTCGAGCTCCTTTGAATCTCAAGCCAATGATCTCCATAAACATAGTCGAAATCGAGATAATTCTATTAGATGGCCGCAATGGTTAGTTCTCTTGATTATAATCCATTCTTTCAACATTTAATTCATTAATGATATATAAACTAAGAAACATTGGGGGCTCTTTGCACTCATCCCATCAAGAAGTTTGACTGATAATAGGCATTCAAAATTAGAGATCATTTGGTGCTCTTAATGTCCCAAAGTTTTTAACTGTGCTTATGGTGATTGATATGGGTTCCTTTTTAAACTTAGATCTGATTATTCTAGCCAATTAGTTCGAGTATAAGCTTGTCAAAACTGAATTTCAAATAATTAAGATCTCAGTTTTGAAAAAATTTCACTTTAATATTGTTGCGTGTTAGAAAATACGCGGCGGTAGAGTTTGTGAATTTGCGTCCGAGCGTTGCACGTAAGTTTAACACACAAACAGAAAGAAAGAGTGAACACCAAGGGTTTTTACGTGGAAAACCCAAAAATGGGAAAAACCACGGGGCCTCGCCCAGTTGCAAATTTCCACTAGTATTTTCGTAGATTACAAATGGCGGATTTCTTCCCACAAGTCGGGATAATCCAAATACAACTTGTCTCTTCCACGAAATTCACAAGATCCTGCGAATTCCCTGTGTTTTCTGAAAATCCGGCAGAGTTCCGGCGTCTTCAGGCGGCAGGAAAAACTCCGGCCGCGGTGGTCGAGGAGGTGAGGAATCTCCTATTCCCCTTTCTCCTTCTCCTTCTCTTCTTCTTCTCTCTCTTCACTTGAGTCCCTTTGGTGTAGAATGAGGGCTCTATTTATAGTTTTTCTGGAGTGGCATTGCCCGTAAATAGGCGTGAGATCAAGGGCGAACAGGGAGTGGTTTGAATGGACGGCTGATATCGAATCCTTTGATCACGCACCGTTTGTTGGACATTTGATGGCCTTAATGATGTCAGAATTTAATGATCTTGGGCTCGTTGGATTCGTCTCGTCGAGCCCTTCGATTCGAATATAAGCTCGTCAAAATCGGAGACCGTTTGGTAACTCAAATTGCGGTTTGAACCTTCCAACGGTGCTTTGAACCCTTGATTCGGACTCATTTGGGCTCGGATTGGGTTGATCTTGGTGTCGTTGGGTTCGTATTTCCGAGATGCTCAATTTGACTACAAGATCGCTGAAATCATAGTTCATATGCTCCCGAAATTAATTTTTCAAGTTTCCAACTAAGTTTTGCCTCGAGATTCGTGCCTAATCAAGATTATTTTGTGATGACGTATCAGTTGCCCCCCTATTTTCGGACGTCGAAGCTCCAGGAGTCCGAAAATATGTGTCACAAATTTCGGAGAATTTTTTCCAAGTGACCCAGGATTGATCTGGCTTGTAGAATCCCCGAACACCTTCGAAAATGTCAAAATTGAGTCCGGGACGTCGAAAAACGTGTCCAGGGACCCCAAAAACGTCCGATTTGGTCTTCTCGGGGCGAAAAACAGACCTGGAACAGGTTGGGCGGCCGAACCGGCTGGACCGGCCGTGCCAGCCGGCAGCCGCCACCGCGCCTCTGGCGGCGCGGAACCGCGGTCGTGGGCGACTGTCGCGCGAATCCGCGGACTGCTCGCGCGGTCCGCTGGCGCGGATCAACCGCGCGGACCCTGGCGCGGGTCCCTGGCGCGAGGGCTGGCGTGGTTCACCCGTGCGGACCTGGCGCGGTCCGCTGGCACGGAGCACCCGCGCGGGATGCCTGGCGCGGTCCCTAGGCGCGGGACCGCGAATCGTCCGCGCCTGCTATCGCGGGCGTCTGCCGCATGCGCCGTTTCGCGGATCCGCTCGGATCCGTGGCTGTGCGTGCTGTTGCGCGCGATCCGTGTGCTGTTTGCACGGATTGGTGCGCTGTTTGCATGTTTTTTGAGGAGAGAGAAAGGTCGGTTCGGCCAACCGCCTTTGTGGGTCCCACATACGTAAAAATAGTGTTTTTTCGCTATTTTTTGGTCCAAAAAATTCCGAAAAAATTTCTAAAAATTGCAGAAAATTTCTAAATAATTTCTAAAAAAGGAAAATTCTGAAATTGGCAGTAACTTCCCTCCTTTCTCTCCAAAACCTATAAATAGGCCCCTCAGGCCTTTAGAAAATCTGCAACTTCTCTTTCTTTCTCCCTCCGGTTCTCTGGCGATAGAAACCTACGGGATTTCTTCCTCTCCCTCCGGTTTACTGGCGATAGAAACCTTACGGGATTTCTTCTTCTCCCTCCGGTTTACTGGCGATAGAAACCTACGGGATTTCTTCCTCTCCCTCCGGTTTACTGGCGATAGAAACCTTACGGGATTTCTTCTTCTCCCTCCGGTTTACTGGCGATAGAAACCTTACGGGATTTCTTCTTCTCCCTCCGGTTTACTGGCGATAGAAACCTACGGGATTTCTTCCTCTCCCTCCGGTTTACTGGCGATAGAAACCTACGGGATTTCTTCCTCCCCCTCCGGTTTTCTGGCAATAGAAACCTACGGGATTTCTTCCTCCCCCTCCGGCTTACTGGTGGTTGAGGCTTCCGCTATTTGCGAGTTGGAATTCTTTCCTGCTCGACTTAGCGCCCCTCCTCGTGCGCAGAAGCCTACGGGATCTCTTTTCCATCTGAGCGGAGGCTTGTTGGCGATGGACGATCGAGTTGAAGCCCGTTAGTAGTCAACGATCGAGTGTGGAGTCAAAGGGGAGAGTTCGAGAATGCGTTGCGAGAAGCCGATGACGCGTAGTAGTCTGCCGACGAGCAGAAGTCCGACAACAGGAAGAAGTATGACTTCGGGTAGAAGACCGACGAAAATTCGTCGACGAGCAGAAGTCCGACGTCGGGTAGAAGTCCGCTGACGAGCAGAAGTCCGACGTCGGGTAGGAGTCCGCTGACGAGCAGAAGTCCGACGTCGGGTAGGAGTCCGCTGACGAGCAGAAGTCCGACGTCGGGTAGGAGTACGCTGACGAGCAGAAGTCCGACGTCGGGTAGGAGTCCGCTGACGAGCAGAAGTCCGACGTCGGGTAGGAGTCCGCTGACGAGCAGAAGTCCGACGACGAGTAGGAGTCCGCTGATGAGCAGAAGTCCGACGACGAGTAGGAGTCCGCTGACGAGCAGAAGTCTGACGACGAGTAGGAGTCCGCTGACGAGCAGAAGTCCGATGTCGGGTAGAAGTTTAACGTCGGGTAGAAGACCGAAGAGAATTCATCGACGAGCAGGAGTCTGGCGACGAGTAGAAGTCCGCTGACGAGCAGAAGTCCGACGTCGGGTAGGAGTCCGCTGACGAGCAGAAGTCCGACGTCGGGTAGGAGTCCACTGACGAGCAGAAGTCCGACGACGAGTAGGAGTCCGCTGACGAGCAGAAGTCCGACGTCGGGTAGGAGTCCGCTGACGAGCAGAAGTCTGGCGACGAGTAGAAGTCCGCTGATGAGCAGAAGTCCGACGACGAGTAGGAGTCCGCTGACGAGCAGAAGTCCGACGTCGGGTAGGAGTCTGCTGACGAGCAGAAGTCCGACGTCGGGTAGGAGTCCGCTGACGAGCAGAAGTCCGACGACGAGTAGGAGTCCGCTGACGAGCAGAAGTCCGACGTCGGGTAGGAGTCCGCTGACGAGCAGAAGTTCGACGTCGGGTAGGAGTCCGCTGACGAGCAGAAGTCCGATGACGAGTAGGAGTCCGCTGACGAGCAGAAATCCAACGACAGGGAGAAGTACGACGTCGGGTAGAAGTGCGGCCTTGGGTAGAAGACCGACGAAAGTTCGTCGACGAGCAGAAGTCCGACGACGAGTAGAAGTCCGCTAACGAGCAGAAATTCAATGACAAGGAGAAGATTGACGTCAGGTAGAAGTTCAACTTTGGGTAGAAGACCGACGAAGATTCGTCGACGAGCAGAAGTCCGACGACGAGTAGAAGTCTGCTGGCGAGCAGAAGTCCGACGATGCGTAGGAGTCTTCCGACGAGCAGGAGTATGACGACAGGAAGAAGTCCGACGTCGGGTAAAAGTGCGGCCTGTTGGGTCTAGTAATTAGGTTGTGAAGCCTAAGTGAATGTCCCAAGGCTAACCAAGAGGGGGGGGGTGAATTGGCAATTTAAAAAATGTAACTTCAACTCTTGAAATTTTAGAAAACATTTTGAATTATTGATGCAAGTTAAAATTATAGTTTAAAATAAACTTTTCAACCAGAGTAAACAACTTGCAATGAAATTAAATGCGGAATAAAAAATAAGAAAGAACACACCAGATTTATAGTGGTTCGGTCAAACCTTGACCTACATCCACTCCCCAGAGGCACCCTCTGAGTATTGCACTAATACCACAAAGTGACTCTCCTTTTGCTCCCACAGCAAGGCGGAGAAGCCTGTACAAAATCACTTTCACCTTCCCTGGTGCGGCGGAGTAGCCGGGTTCTTTAACACCAAAGAGATCTTCTTCTTGCCAAAACTTCCCTCAAGACGACCCTTGAATCCGATGGTACTGAAGTGCAAGTTCGCCGGAGCAACCGTGTGAATATCCCCTTCACACTCCCTTGAAATCCCCTTCAAAGATCTTCTCCCTCTCAAACTCCACCTTTTCCTCTCTCCCTTTCAAGTTCTCTCTTCTAGTTTTCTCCACAAGAACGAAGACACAATGATTGTCAAAGATACACTTTGTCGTCCTTTTACACTTCTCCAAGTGTCGGCAGAGAACCGGACCGATGTTGTTGAACTTCACTTGAGAGCCTTCACCGGAGCAACCGTGTGAATATCACCTCCACACTCCCTTGAAATCCCCTCCAAGGATCTTCTCCCTCTCAATGATCCCTCTCAAGAGAAAACAACTCCAAAGACTCTTGTAATAGTTTCTAGGACTCCTTATATAGAAAGAACATGAAAAACCGCCCAAAAAACTGCCCAAAACAAGTTTTTCTGCGCACTGGATCGTCCCGTACGAAATTTTGTTCATCTGTACGAATCAATTTCGTCCTGGACGAAATTGGTTCGTCCTGGACGAAAATATTTCGTCTGGACGAACAGTTATATCAAAAGTCGGTTCCGGAAACTACCAGAAACTACCATAGTCGGTTCCCATCGTCCTGGACGAACTGGACTTCGTCTGGACAAAATTTTTGCAGAAAGAAACTCGTCTTGGGACGAAAATGATTTCGTCTGGACGATTAGGACTTAAAAAATATTTCCAATTCAGTTCTTGTCCGTTCCATTGCTCTTACAAGGAGATAACTGATCTGATCGTCCCGTACGAACAATGTTCGTCCCGTACGAACGGTTATTACAAGGTCGGTTCTAGAAACTGCTGAAAAACTGTTCTAAGTCGGTTTATCGTTTGAACGAAAATGTGATCGTCTGGACGAAAATTTTCCAGAGAGCTGATCGTCCTGTACGATATTTATTTTCGTCTGGACGAAAATTTTCCAGAGGACTCGTCGCCTCGTACGATGGTAAAATTCGTCTGGACGAAAATTTTACAGAGAACCCATCGCCTGGTACGATAATAAATTTCGTCCTGGACGAATAGGACTTAGAAAATTTTTCAAAAGCAAGTTCCTATTCGTTCCAAGTGCTCTATAGGAGATAACTGACAGATCGTCCAGTACGATAAATATCGTCCTGTACGATCAGTATAGAATTTCAAGATCTCCTTATTTGTGTGTGTGAGATTTTATTCACTCAATTACAATCACTCCCTTTCATCAATTAAACAAAATATCTCATGTTGAATTTGAATTGAACTTTTCGTAGTCTGGAGTCTGATTTTCCTGAAATGTTAGTACACACAAGAGCAAGTGCAAATCTTCTGAAATTGTTAGGAGATAGCTATACATTTGAACAATAATGTTTGGAATCATCAAAACTACATAAGTTGCATAAATATAACTCATTCAAATAGCAACTATTCAAACACGGCCCTGGGTAGAAGACCGACGAAGATTCGTCGACGAGCAGAAGTACGACGACGAGTAGAAGTCTGCTGGCGAGCAGGAGTCTGACGACAGGAAGAAGTCCGACGTCGGGTAGAAGTGCGGCCTTGGGTAGAAGACCGACGAAAGTTCGTCGACGAGCAGAAGTCCGACGACGAGTAGAAGTGCGGCCTTGGGTAGAAGACCGACGAAAGTTCGTCGACGAGCAGAAGTCCGACGATGCGTAGGAATCTTCTGACGACAGGAAGAAGTCCGACGTCGGGTAAAAGTCCTCTCCGAAGTTGTATGTCAGAACATTTGTTTGATGACATTAACCTGTGTGGAAGAGGTCGAGAGAATCCACCAAGGATGTAAGACCTATCCGAGGTTGTATGTCGGAGCCCTGCTCGACGACGTTAACCTGTGTGGATAAGGTCAGGAGAATCCACCAAGGAAGTAAGACCTATCCGAGGTTGTATGTCAGAACATTTGTTCGATGACATTAACCTGTGTGGAAGAGGTCGAGAGAATCCACCAAGGATGTAAGACCTATCCGAGGTTGTATGTCGGAGCCCTGCTCGACGACGTTAACCTGTGTGGACAAGGTCAGGAGAATCCACCAAGGATGTAAGACCTATCCGAGGTTGTATGTCAGAACATTTGTTCGATGACATTAACCTGTGTGGAAGAGGTCGAGAGAATCCACCAAGGATGTAAGACCTATCCGAGGTTGTATGTCGGAGCCCTGCTCGACGACGTTAACCTGTGTGGATGAGGCCAGGATCAAATCCCCCTGGGATTGATCGTCCGGTGATTGAGATACAATGTGGATTGTGTATTTCTCGAATCACGGAGATGGAGTTTGAGAAGTTCTTTCTTATCTTTTACAAGAGGAAAAATCATATCACAACAACATGAACATTATATTACTGCATTACGTGAGATAGTACAATAGTTCCCTAGTATGACTTACAAATTACAAAGTACTCAACACACAAGGTCTACGTACGGTGACAATACGACAACATTTGAAAGAAGATATTAGAGATATCAAAGTGACACTCAACTCAAGCAACAACGAGACAAGTAATATTTGCTAATACAAATACACGAAGTGCGTGATCATTCAATCTCTCCAACCATTTGAATAGTATTCAATGGTTGTTTTTGTTGTTGATTCTGCCCCCCAGTCGGACCAACTTCATCTCGGGTTGGTGTATTCTTGATGAATTGTCGGAGATATCCCTGTCGGATCAGTCTCTCAACTTCTTCCTTGAGCTGCCAACATGCTTCGGTAGTGTGCCCACGGCTACGGTGGAAGTGGCAATATTGCTCCTGGTTTCCGACATTGGGCTTCAAAGGGTGTGGCCATTTCACATTCTCCTGATCCCGGATTGCCATTAATACATTTGCTTGGGATGTATTAAGTGGTGTGTACTTCTTTTCTTGGCGAGGTTCTCGTCGTGGTGACGGAGACCTATGAGGTAGATTATTCTTTCCATGCTTTTTCTGCTGTGAGAAAGAATTATCCATCCCAGGTGCACCTTTGCGCTTCCCGCTGATTTGCTCAAACTGTTTTCTGTGAGCATTTATAGCTTCGTCCGCAGAGATTTGTGCCTCCACGCGATGGATCAAGTCAGCGTACGAATGGACGGTGTCTCGCATAAGGGCCGA
The DNA here is from genome assembly GCA_022539455.1 of Dendrobium nobile. Taxonomy (NCBI): domain Eukaryota; kingdom Viridiplantae; phylum Streptophyta; class Magnoliopsida; order Asparagales; family Orchidaceae; genus Dendrobium; species Dendrobium nobile. Next base: position 6,869,477 of record CM039729.1, on the reverse strand, counting down.
ATAGAAGGGGCCAGGACGAAGACCTCCAAGAAAGACCCCTCTGAGTAATTCAGGGTCTACTCCTGGAATCTGTCGTGCTTCAGTGGAAAATCGTTGAAAATACTCCTTCAACGATTCTCCCTCATTTTGGCGAATCCCGGAGAGGTGGGAAGAATCCTTTGCAATTCTTCGATTGGCCACAAATTGCTCGACGAATACTTTGGCCAATTTGACAAAAGAGGGGATCGTTCCGGGTGGAAGCGAGTAGAACCACGTTCGGGCCTGTCCTTTAAGGGTTGCGGGAAAGACCTGGCAGAGGAGCGCGTCTGATGCTCGTTGAATATGCATGATGGTTTTGTAGTAGTCGATATGCTCATATGGGTCGGTCGTCCCGTCGTAGGACTCAACATTTGGCACTTTGAATCCGACCGGAATGGGGTGCTGAAGAATGGCTTCAGTCAAAGGTGATGACTCCTGAAAATTCCTCTGTCGGAGAGCATGCCTCACATCTCCTCTGGGGAACTCTTCCCGTACCAATTTTCGCAGTTCACGACGCAGAACATTGTGAGGGAGTCCCGCAATGTGTGGTTGGGGAGAGCCTTCTGGGAGTTCCGAAAAAATGCGAGGATGTGTTGAACTTGCTGTATCGGCAAGTTCATCTTCCTGTTGTGATTGAGGAAGTCTCCTAGGTGGAGGAAGGTGAATCCCTTCTTGATGATGCTCGAATTGAACATCTTCAACTCTTGGTGGATCCCGAGGGAGAAGGATCTCCTCCAACGTCGGCTGTCGATCATCTCGTAGGAGTTGGAGGATCTCGTTTTGCGATTCTTCCATCTTCCAGATTCTTTCTTCTAAAGAAGGTCCCAAAGTCCCTTCTGCGGCAGCATTCTGCCCCCCAGGGTGAAAAGATGCTGACATTGGTCGTCTATGGTTAATAGATGAATTTCTGGACTGATGAGAGTTGGAGCGAGAAGCTCCAACTAAACGACTGCTGCGCCTATTCACCATCGTAGCAGTACTCGAAGTAGTGGGATTGTGTTTCCCACAGACGGCGCCAAACTGTTGCGTGTTAGAAAATACGCGGCGGTAGAGTTTGTGAATTTGCGTCCGAGCGTTGCACGTAAGTTTAACACACAAACAGAAAGAAAGAGTGAACACCAAGGGTTTTTACGTGGAAAACCCAAAAATGGGAAAAACCACGGGGCCTCGCCCAGTTGCAAATTTCCACTAGTATTTTCGTAGATTACAAATGGCGGATTTCTTCCCACAAGTCGGGATAATCCAAATACAACTTGTCTCTTCCACGAAATTCACAAGATCCTGCGAATTCCCTGTGTTTTCTGAAAATCCGGCAGAGTTCCGGCGTCTTCAGGCGGCAGGAAAAACTCCGGCCGCGGTGGTCGAGGAGGTGAGGAATCTCCTATTCCCCTTTCTCCTTCTCCTTCTCTTCTTCTTCTCTCTCTTCACTTGAGTCCCTTTGGTGTAGAATGAGGGCTCTATTTATAGTTTTTCTGGAGTGGCATTGCCCGTAAATAGGCGTGAGATCAAGGGCGAACAGGGAGTGGTTTGAATGGACGGCTGATATCGAATCCTTTGATCACGCACCGTTTGTTGGACATTTGATGGCCTTAATGATGTCGGAATTTAATGATCTTGGGCTCGTTGGATTCGTCTCGTCGAGCCCTTCGATTCGAATATAAGCTCGTCAAAATCGGAGACCGTTTGGTAACTCAAATTGCGGTTTGAACCTTCCAACGGTGCTTTGAACCCTTGATTCGGACTCATTTGGGCTCGGATTGGGTTGATCTTGGTGTCGTTGGGTTCGTATTTCCGAGACGCTCAATTTGACTACAAGATCGCTGAAATCATAGTTCATATGCTCCCGAAATTAATTTTTCAAGTTTCCAACTAAGTTTTGCCTCGAGATTCGTGCCTAATCAAGATTATTTTGTGATGACGTATCAAATATCAATTGAAATAACTCAAAAACTTATTCATTGTCTATTTAAAATGATTGCATGAAACATTCGATATATCCAAAAATGCATCGTAATTGTTGCTGTAAATCAATAATAAATACGATTTGACTGTTCTTAGTTGAAGCCCTCCAGAATTAGTCCAAAACTTACAACCATTCAAATTCAAAGCCCACAGTCCAAACTTGTCCAAATAGTTGCTAAAGATGTCTTCATGCCATTGGGAGTCACACCCTAAACTATAAAAAGAAGCTTATAAAATCTCAAAAAGAATGAGAATCTCGAAAAATAATAATAATTAATTAGTTACTTATAAATAGGGGTGTCAATTTCGGGTCACGGGTCGGGTTCGGGTCGGACCCGAAACTGACCCGGGTTCAAACGGGTCGACCCTAACCCGACCCGGTTAGGTAAACGGGTCATAATTGCGAACCCGGACCCGACCCGGCGGGTTGCCGGGTTGACCCGACCCGACCCGGGAACTGTCGCGAGAGGTCACCGGTCACGCGGGGTCGCGAGAGGTCGCCGGTCACGCGGGGTCGCCGGTCGCGCTGGGGTCGCGCGGGATCGCGAGTCGAGCTGGGGTCGCCGGTCGCGACAGCGAGGTGCGCGCTGGGGTCGCGCGGTCGCGCTGGGGTCGCGCGGTCGCGCTGGAGTCGCGCGGGTCGGGTCCGGTCGCGCTAGAGTCGCGCGGGTCGGGGTGAGCCCTGGGGTCGCCGGTCGCGCGCGGTCTCGACGTCGCGCCTACTGGCTGGGGTCGCGCTGGGTCGCGGCCTCGCGCGGGGTCGCGACAGGCTACATCGGGCAGGCGGGTTGGCGGGTCGCGACAAACTCGCGAGAAAGCGGGTTGGCGGGTTGACCCGGAAACCCGTCGGGTCAACCCGAACCCGACCCGTTTTTCAAACGGGTCGATTTCTGGAACCCGAACCAACCCGTTTTGAAACCGGGTCGGGTCCAACCCAGATTTTTCGGGTCGGATCCGGGTCGGATTTTCGTGTCGTGTCAAATATTGACACCCCTACTTATAAAAATGGGATGTAATTTTTAAATATTCAACATTATTGGACTTAGGATAACGAATACTAATATATTTTAAGTTTATTTTGCATTATTATTTTTTAACGAGTCGGCTTACGAGTTAATAAGTTGAGTCATGGTTGGCTCAAACTTGACTCGTTGACTCATCAAACTCAGCTCACCTAAGCCAACACACGAGTCAGCTTGACTTATTTACATATCTAATATACAGTATTCAGTATATACTATATACTATAGAATATAAACATAATAATACAAAATAATAAATATAATATATCTAAAGCATATAATGATCATATAATTTTTTTTGGGCCGTTTAGGAATCAAATGGGAGCCAGCGGGAGGAACTTTTATTTGGTCTAGTGAACGTATATAGAGCTGCGTTCGGCCGGCACTAAGATCGCAGGCACAAAATAAGAAATACCGAGCAATACCAACAATAATGAGAAATACCATTATGTGAAGATAAAGTACCGAGTAATATCGAGTAATCCCAAAAAAATACCGAGTTTTTCTAGAAAAACTCAGTATTTTTTGGGATTACTCGGTATTGATCTTCACAGAGCGGCATTCCGCGTTATTACCAAAGAATACCTAACAATACCGACCAAATACCGAGCAAAAACCGAGTAACAATCCTCTGACCGAACGTAGAGCTACGTCCGATCAGAGGACGTAATAAAAGTTCCAGCAGGAGGCGTTGCATATGCTCAACCACTGAGCTGCCTGCACGTACCATGATTGATCATATAATTTACCAACGAAGAAATTTTAAGTGATATCCAAAGCTTCTTATTAATGTGATCAGAAACATGTGTATCAACTTGGTAAGATATTAAAATTTGCTGGTAAAGTTTATTGATCGATTTTTTCTTACATCAAAGTTGTATTTCAAACTCTAAATTTATCTTTAAAATTTTAGAAAACTTATACTGGTCATGATGATAAACATAGCTCGAATGTCCAGAAAAAAAGGGATAAAATTATTGCAATTAGCATCTAACATCCAGCAATAGCATCACAATAATCACGACCTATGTTTTCAACTCAATGCACCTATGATTTCATCTCCATCTGATCTATTCATTGACATCAGTGAGCCCTCGAGCTCATTTGCCCAGACTTTGTTCAAGCTCGGCTCGATAAAAATTCGAGCTTTTTTTTTCTCTCTCTATTCAAGTCGAGCAGGGATGTCAATATTTGATATGACCCGAAAAATTCAATCCGAAAATTTTGAGATCGGGTCAACCCATTTGAGAAATGGGTCGTGTCCGGTTTTAAAATCCCGACCCAATTGCAAGTACGGTTGGATTCGACTCAACCCAAAACCCGACATCAACCCAGAACTGACTCATTCCCATCCCGCATAGCACCGCGAGTTTGCAAGCCTGCCCTACTCTCGCCCCGAGGCCTACACTCGCCCAACTGCCTGTGCTGGCACTCATCCTAGCGTCTCGCACTCGCACCGATGGTCCAACGCTCGCAGCCTCGCATAGTCCCCTACTTCATTCGTGCTCACCTGTAATGGACTGCATGTTGACTCTGTCATTTTTTTTTTGAAGTCAATATAAGTCTAAATCACAAACCGACTCCGCCATAGCATTATTATTGTAATATTTTACTTGCACGAAATTTTTTCGTAATTTTTGAGTGCTGGTAAAAATCCTAAAGAAATTGACATTTTGCAGTCTTCTTTTAATCTAGATTATGGGGCGTAACATGTCTTGCTCACACTCGCGTTCGCCTGCCTCTCCCATGCTCGCAATTTACTCGCCCCTTGCCTCATCCACACTGTGCGTGATACTCTGAGAAGTGGCAACCAGGGCTAATCGGGTCGGGTCAGGTTGGGTCAACCTGGTAGCCCGACGAGTTAGGCTCGGATTGTAATTTCTAACTCATTTGTAAAAACGGGTCGGATAAGACAGTAGCAGGTCAATATCGGGTTAGAATCGAAACCGACCTACAACCCATTTTTAACACCCCTACTCGAGCTCATTTAGAAACAACCTGTTCAAGCTCAATTTGTGTTCATGTTCGAGCTCATTTCATTATAAACTTATCAAGCCTCTCAATGAGTTCGCTGTAGCCAACCTGTTGCCCTTTGGCACTAGCGTTATGCTTTGCAAGTTTTGTTTACATGGTTTTACTTTTATAGAGCAAATCCAAACACTCAATATCGATGTGAGACTAAATGTAGAGGCGCTAAGGCAGGCTGAACACAAAGAGGACAGAGAAAATGCAGAAAGCCCTTCCCTATTTATTTTAATATTCACCAATGGACTCTATTAATACAAATATTAATCTATGGGAAATCAAACCCCTTCCTACCTCAAGTGTAGAAATATGTAGGGGGTGTCAAAATCGAGTTTTGAATCGAGTTCAGGTCGAATTAGTAATTGACCCGAGTACAAATAGGTTGAACTGAACCAACCCGATTTTGCAAATGGGCAAGAAATTTGGACTCGGATCCGACCCCTGGTTTACTAGGTTGAACCGACCTGAGATTGGCTTGGTGACTGGGAGCGTGGAGGCCTGGCGGGATAGCGTGAGTGCTGAGTTCAAAAGTCAGAGCGTGCGAGTGCGTGGGTGCAAGCGGACAAGCGGCCGAGCGCACAGGTGCAGGCGTGCGTAACTGTGCTAGCGGGCAAGGGTAGCCTTCTATGGGTTTATGATGAAGTTAAAAATGGACTTCAAAGTCCTTAAAATTTGTACTGAGATTAGTATTTGATATGATACATATATAAGTGTTACTTTAATCTAATAAGTGCAAAACTCATCATGATATATTTCTACAATTTTTATTTCCATTTTAGTTGTTTCTATCTTTTACTTTAAAAATAAACCAAATTATTTTAAAAATACTAAAAAAGGCCATTTTAGATATTTCCAAAATTATTAAATTAAAACTATCTTGGATGCATCTCTCATAGCCATTGATCATCGTTGTGGCCAATCTCATAATCTCTTAATTCAAAGGCGAAATCAACCTCTTTATTGACGATGGGCAGAATAAGATTATGAAATACAGAATTTTATGTATGAAATAGAAAAAATATTTTTTTCTTAAAATTTATGCAATTGTATTTATTGAAAATAAACAAAATAGTTAAAATGTTTACTAAAATAAACTTTTAGAATGAGCTTTTTTTGATTGCACCCCTATCTCTCATGTATTATTCAATAATAATAAAAAAACATAAGCAAAATATAAAATGATCCCAAACTGCCTTTAACATTTTTTTTTTGCAAGATATTTGTGCTCAATCATTTGCAATTTTTTATTATTTAATTTTAGGCGTGATGAACATTACTCTAATCCAAAGGTAAAAGCTAGACGGGCATCATCTTTTAAGAAAAGGTTAGGTCACTTATTATTGTGATTTAGACGTGCTTTGAAATTATTGGGAGCAAATTCATGCCTTATCTTATCATATCATTGCAAATTATTCTTCATAAATTTACATTATGCAATCCTCACTGGAAATTTTAATTTTGCTTGGTAGCTTTCTGTATGGGTGTCAATATTTGACACGATTCAAACCTGATATGAAAATTTGATATTGGGTCATCTTAAATCCGACGCGAAAATTTTGGATTCAGGTCAAACCGATCCGAATTGGGCCGGGTTCGGGTTAGAGATGTCAACCCATTTGTAAAGTCGGGGTTTCGTTCGAGTTGACCCGAATACAACCTGGGAATTGTTTGTTGCAAACGGTGAAAGTTGGGACGACATCCATTTGACATGGGTCGCGTCTGCCATCTGCCACTTGCACCTGAGCTGCCGTTGTCGATCCTGCTGCT